>OZ024740.1:29372644-29427644 GCA_964016885.1 Eledone cirrhosa
AACATAATCATAGTACTTTGTATGAAAGTATAAGACAGTCGTTTACTCTTTGTAGCGTAGAGTTATGATCCTTTACAGTCTAAATTCAAATCCGGCCCAGGTTAACTTTGCATTTCATCCTTACGGGAGACGATAAAATAAAGTACCAGTAATGCGCTGGGTTAATTGCTGGCCTTGTGCCAAAAGTAGAAACAATTATTATAGTACTTTGTTTGATAGTATGACAAGAAGGCAAATTGGCAGAGTGGTTAAGACGTCTGATACGATGGTTGTAGTCGTCCCACCTCGTGGCGTTGTTCAACTTTGCCTTTCATCCTTTCGAGGTCGATGAAAAAGTACCAGTCATGTACTGGGATTCTTCCTCTATAGAAACATCAGCTGTGTTCAGACCTGGAGAAGGTTGGGTTCCGCCGGATTTTAATGTGCCCTAGACACGTCCTATGATGGTGCTTCTACGACCCCACGAGAGGAGTTATGGAATCTTTATCCTTATACCTTTATCACAAGGCAGCCAGTATTTTACTGCGGTGGATTGGCAGTACCGGTAGAGGGTCGGACGCCATGCTTTCCAGCATAGTTACGTCCCTTTATGATCTGAGTTCAAATCCCGCCGAGGTTGACTTTGCCTTTCATCCTTACGGGGTCAATAAAATAAAGTACCAGTAATACGCTGCGTAATTGCTGGCCTTGTGCCAAAAGTAGAAACAATTATATGCAGCGGTATGGTGAATTGAAAAGTTCACCTCGTCAGGATTTGGGATACGTGTGAACTATGTGTTTGTGTTTGTGTGTGAGAGAGAGAGTGTGTGAGTGAGTGTGTGTGGGTGTGTTTCTGTGTTTTTCTTGGTGTTCTTGTGTTTTTGTATTTGTATGAGTTTTGTGTATGTGTGTGTATGTGTATGTATTTCTGTGCTTTTCTTTGTGTGTGTGTTTTTGTTTGTGCGTGCGTTTGTGTGTGTATGTCTGTGTCTTTGTGTTTGTGTACGTGTGTATGTATGTGTGTTTGTGTACATGTTTGTGTGAGTATATGCGTGTGTGTGTTTGTGTGTGTGTATGTATGTATGTGTTTGTGTGTATGTGTTTGTGTGTATGTGTGTATGTGTGTGTCTATGTGTTTGTATGTATGTGTGTATGTGTGTGTGTATGTGAGAGAGAGAAAGTGAGACCTGTTTATCCTCCACATAGTGACCTCTCCCTTTCTCAATTCAGCTTCTTATATATCACTCTTTCCCTTTCACTCTCTCTCTCTCTCTCTCTCTCTCTCTCTCTCTCGCTTTCACTCTCTCTCTCTCTCTTTCACTCTCACTCTCACTCTCTCTTTCCCTTTCACACACTCTCTCTCTCTCTTTCCCTTTCACTAACTCCCTATTTCACTCACACTCTCTCTCTCCCTCCCTATCTCTCTCTCTCCCTCTCCCTCTCAGACTCACCTCCGCCTACTTCCTCTACTTTACCAAATGTAATCACATCAAGTACAATAATTCATTATCACACAACAAATGGTTCCCAACCACCACCACCACCACCACCACCACTACTACTACTACTACCACCACCACTACCACCACCACCACCACTACCACCACCACCACTGCCACCACCACCACCACCACTACTACCACCACTAATACCACTACCACCACCACTACTACTACCACCACCACCACTACCACTACCACCACCTCCACTACCACCACCACATACACCACCATAACTACCATAACCACCATAACCACCAACACCACCACCACCATCACTACTACCACCACCACCACTACCACCACCACCACCACCACCACAAACACCACCACCACTACCACCACCACCACCACCAATACCATCACCACCATACCACCACCAACAACACCACCACCACCACTACTACATCTATTCATATGAATACATGCACTTATACACACGTACATACACACATCTATACGTGTGCACACACACACTCACACACTCACACACTCACACACTTAACATAATACTCTTTCCCTCCCCCTACCGACAAGCCCACTGTCCCCATCCATTGACCAATCAAAATCTTCATTTCAATAGCTGGGTCTCCTTTAGATGCCACTTCACAACACACAAGTGAAGAGATTTCATCTTCCCCTCTCCTTTGTCCACTTTCTCTCTCTCTCTCTCTCTCTCTCTCTCTCTCTCTCTCTCTCTCTCTCTCTCTCTCTCTCTCTCTCTCTCTCTCTCTCTCTCCCTTTACAGCCAAAGTAGTAGGGGTGGGGTTAGTGCGGTTAGTGGTTGGTTGGATGAAGAACTTGTTGAAGGTTGTATTTCTATGGCTACATGAATGATGGACAGACAATTGAACTCCTTTCTCTTTTCTAAAATATAACTAAAGAAAAATTGAGAGAGCAACCACTTCATGACCAATATTTAGCAGAACTCCACAGAGAGGAAGTAAGCCTGAGTAAAAGGCAATAATGCCTCAAAAGCTCTGGGCTAAAAGCTGAAACGGAAGGTCGAATGTGAGCTGCGTAGAATCAATCCTTAATAACAATTAACTATATGAATAAAATAATTTTTTCCTCTTTAGACACAAGGCCAGTCATTCGAAGGGGATGGGAGAGTCGATTATATCAACCCCAGTGAATTACTGGTACTTTATTTTATCGGCGCCGTAATGATGAAAAACAAATCTAACCTCGGCAGGATTCTAAATCAGATCGTAAAGCGACGTAACCCTATGCCATAAAACATATTGTCCGGCGCTCTACTGATACTGCCATTCCACCGCCCTAGGTGAACAAAATCATGAAAACACTAAGTGCTTAACATTAAATATAGACAATGAAACAGTTCAATATAATGTAAGCTCTCTATTCTCGGTTCTTGCAAGGTTTTAGTATATCTACAGTCATATCCACTAGACAATATGTCAACACTTTAATGTGTAAATGGACAAGCCCATGGATGTTATCCAACCATCTTGCTCATGGTCTACGTCCGGGTCACCTGCCGGGTTAGTTTTGCCCGTAAAATCTGCCCAGCGATTCTTTCCCGAGACATTCTAACCACATGCCCAATGATACAGAGCTGTGATCTCTCAATTCAGAGATGTAGGGGCTCTGCCTGGAGTGACTCTTGATCTACGAGCTATGCACTCTCTCGAGTAACGTTACTTCAAAGATCCCCTTCGGAGGAAGCCCATTTCGGCCGCTTGTATTCGCGGTCGTATTCTTTCGGTCAATATCCAAGATTCATGACCATAGGTAAGAGTTGGCACGAGTACCTGCAACATGTGATGGCTGCCAAGAAATAACGTATTTACTCGAATATAAGTCGAGGAATATGTAACCAAATCATCGATGGTCAATGTTTTAATGACTTTCACTGACATAATGGTAGTCTATTTGTCCGACAAACGACCGGTGTGGATTCGACTTCCGTGTGTGCTGAAACCCATCTGTTTCCCTTCCCCATTATTAAGCTATATTATACCCAAAAATATTACGGTGAAGCTTCTATTTCTATTTCAATTCCAAACTATTTTTTCTTTTATTAAATTGTTTCAAATCTCTAGATTTTATTGAATATCATACTCTATCCTTCTCTTTATATAACCACATTTCTCAATTATGGTGTATTCCCCTTGTTTTTGGTTCCTCAATTCGACTTTACAATTTCAGAAGCTTACTACTCATTTCAATTTATCATCTATTGTTTTCATCACTTTTCGTACATCTTCTGTATGTCTTCATGTTCATAGTCTATTGTTGGAACATTCACTTGTACGGCTGTCAGACATGTTACTCACTTTGAGTATAATATGACATTTACTACATGAACTGTTACTTCAACCTCCACACAAGTCAGTATATTATCCCAATTGTACAGGATTTTCCTCAAAATCAAATAAAACAAAATGGAAAGTGACTTAGACAGAAGTCAACCAATAAACAGGAAGAAATGATATACAACGAATCATTTTCAACCAAGAAATAAAGTAATTTAAAAGTTAAACTAGTGTTAATAAGATCTTAACAAGGTTACATAGACTATGAAAGACTGTTACTCTATAAAGCATAAGGCCTTCTTGGAAGCCCTCATCACAATAAGCATAAATCTTACAACAATTAAGATACACCTAATGAAGATTGTTCGGAAATGGTGTCCTAAAATCTTTACAAGTATACTGCAAGAATGTTCAAGAAAATAATAGACTTGAAGTTTTAATAAATGGAAACACTTAACAGAGCTAAGTTTTGCAGACGACATTGCAATCACTTAGTTAAGGAATTGGGACAACGGAGCCAAGTAAATAGGGCAATTAAAAAAGTAATGTAGAACATTCACAGGAAAAAGACAGGCTGCAAAGAAGATAAATATAGGAAGAGATAAGGTGAGAAGATACTGTAATAGAGAAAGTGGATAATTACAAATATCTAGGCCAGATATTTAACATGTCAAATACAGAAGAGTTGAAAACAAGAATAATGGCTGTATGGAATTGTTTTAAAAGGTAAGTAATTTATTTTACAACAAACGATTGCTATTATTATTGAAAAGAAAAGTGTTGAAGCAATGCATGTTACCAACAGTGGTATGGGGAAGAGCGGAAGGAAGGGAGTGGGCTAAAGGCTGGAAGGGAAAATTTGACTAATAGTCATGGGAAGACTAATATTAGGTGTGAAGAGAAAAGAAGGTGAGAGTAAGAGATTTATTTCAGAATATAGTAAAATAACTTGTATGTAGGATACTGAGCCAGAGAAGAGGACAATAGATGGACGAACAGGACTACGGAGTAGATACTACCAGAGACAGTGAAGGGGGTGGAGACCTGGACTACGGAGTAGATACTACCAGAGACAGTGAAATGGGTGGAGACCTGGACTACGGAGTAGATACTACCAGAGACAGTGAAGGGGGTGGAGACCTGGACTACGGAGTAGATACTACCAGAGACAGTGAAGGGGGTGGAGACCTGGACTACGGAGTAGATACTACCAGAGACAGAGAAGGGGGTGGAGACCTGGACTACGGAGTAGATACTACCAGAGACAGAGAAGGGGGTGGAGACCTGGACTACGGAGTAGATACTACCAGAGACAGAGAAGGGGGTGGAGACCTGGACTACGGAGTAGATACTACCAGAGACAGAGAAGGGGGTGGAGACCTGGACTACGGAGTAGATACTACCAGAGACAGAGAAGGGGGTGGAGACCTGGACTACGGAGTAGATACTACCAGAGACAGAGAAGGGGGTGGAGACCTGGACTACGGAGTAGATACTACCAGAGACAGAGAAGGGGTGGAGATCTGGACTACGGAGTAGATACTACCAGAGACAGTGAAGGGGTGGAGATGGGGGTGGGAGACCACATAAAGAATATATGAAAGCAATCAAGGGAGGTGCAATACCAGTTTGGACTAAAATAGTAATGGACAGGAAGGAATGGATGGGGCTTGAAGTGGGATACGCCCGGTGGGGGGGGGGGGTGCAATATTCTAAAGAAAGAAGCCAGAAAGAAGGAAAGAAGGAAAGGACGAAAGAAAGAAAGAAAGAAAGAAAGAAAGAAAGAAAGAAAGAAAGAGAGAAAGAAAGAGAGAAAGAAAGAAAGAAAGAAAGACAACGAAAAAGTGAAAGAAATAAAACAGAAAAAAAGAACGAAAGTCGTGGCTGACCTACTGTCACTTCAGACCATATCTTAAGTTAATAAAAGCAACTGAATGAACGCAGCATCTAAATTAATTTCACTTCTTCCCTACCAACCACCTCAATGAAGCAATGATTGTCTGCAACAACACAATGTCTTAAAGTCACCTTATATTTTCTATATTACTTCAACTGTTTGGCCAGACAACTTTTATAAGCAGCCACAATCGAAGTTTAATAGAATTTTTTGGTCTGTGAAACGGTTGACTTGTTCAATGTATTGGAGACTAAATTATTTCATAATTTCTCGGTTCAGATCAGCTTGCTGGCACATATGTTGTTGTTGTTATAGTTGTTGTTGTGGTGGTTGTGGTGGTTGTGGTGTTGCTGCTGCTGTTGTTGTGGTTGTTGTTGGTTGCTGCTGTTGTTGTTGTTGTGGTGGTGGTGGTGGTTGCTGCTGCTGCTGTTGTTGTAATGGTGGTGGTTGCTGCTGCTGCTGCTGTTGTGGTGGTGGTGGTTGCTGCTGCTGCTGTTGTTGTTGTGGTGGTGGTTGCTGCTGCTGCTGCTGTTGTTGTGGTGGTGGTTGCTGCTGCTGCTGTTGTTGTTGTGGTGGTGGTTGCTGTTGTTGTTGTTGTTGTGGTGGTTGCTGCTGCTGCTGCTGCTGTTGTTGTGGTGGTGGTTGCTGCTGCTGCTGCTGCTGCTGTTGTTGTGGTGGTGGTTGTTGCTGCTGCTGGTGCTGTTGTTGTGGTGGTGGTTGCTGCTGTTGTTGTTGTGGTGGTGGTGGTGGTGGTTGATGTTGTTGTTGTTTTGGTTGTGGTTGGTGTTGTTGTTGTTGTGGTTGTTGTCGTTGCAGTTGTGGTGGTGGTTGCTGTTGTTGTTGTTGTTGTTGTTGTGGTTGCTGCTGCTGTTGTTGTTGTTGTGGTTGTTGTTGATGCTACTGCTGCTGCTGTTGTTGTTGTTATTGTTGTCATTGTTGGTTGTGGTGGTGGTCTTGTTGTAGTCGTCATTGTTGTTGATGTCATTGTCGTTATTGTCGTTGTTATTGTTATTGTTGCTGTTGTTGTTGTTATATTTGTTAATGTTGGTTGTGGTCTTCCTGTTGTTGTAATTGTCATTCTTGCTGCAGTGGTGGTGGTGGTGGTTGTGGTGGTTGTGGTTGTGGTGGTGGTCGATGTGGTCGTTGTGGTGGTTGTGGTCGTTGTGGTGGTGGTGGTGGTGGTGGTGGTGGTGGTGGTAGTGGTTTTAGTGGTGGTGGTGGTGGTGGTGGTGGTGGTGTTAGTGGTTGTAGTGGTGGTGGTGGTGGTTGTGGTGGTGGTGGTGGTGGTTGTGGTGGTGGTAGTTTTGGTGGTGGTGGTGGTGGTGGTGGTTGTGGTTGTGGTGGTGGTTGTGGTGGTGGTGGTGGTTCTGGTGGTGGTGGTGGTTGTCAGTGGGAGTGATGTGATGGTGGTGATTTTGTTGTTGTTGTTGCCTTTGATTACACCCTCCTCCCCTAGATGTCAACTCTGATCAAGCGAGAAACTTTCTGGAATGTCCAATAAAATCAATTAGCGTGAGGAAGTAGAATGTGTAATATGAAGTAGTAGTAGTAGTAGTAGTAGTAGTAGTAGTAGTAGTAGTAGTAGCAGCAGCAGCAGCAGCAGCAGCAGCAGTAGTAGTAGTAGTAGTAGTAGTAGTAATAGTAGTAGTAGTAGTAGTAGTAGTAGTAGTAGTAGTAGTAGTAGTAGTAGTAGTAGAAGCAGCAGCAGCAGTAGTAGTATTAGAAGCAGTAGTAGTATTAGAAGAAGAAGAAGAAGAAGAAGAAGAAGAAGAAGAAGAAGAAGAAGAAGAAGAAGAAGAAGAAGTGACTAGTACTGAAGTAGAGAGGAAGTGGATAAAGACACAACCTCGCCAGAATTATCCCAAATTTTAATTTGGAAGTAAACCTAATGTAAAATACCTCCTGTCACCATGCCGTTCTTTATTTTCCCGACACGGTATATATTTAACCCTTCAGTTCAGAACTGTCTCACCTCTTTCTGTTCAAACTGGCTGTAACTGGCCACTCATGCCTATATTAAGGTATTGTTCTCGAAATAAATAACATCAAAATTCAATATCTCGTAGATTCCATATTATGTGAGATAATTATGTAAGATAAAGTGTTTACCATGAAGATACAATAGTAAATATAGAATAATGTAAATGCTAAAGGCTTAAGATTACCTTATTTAATATGGTAGGCTGTTATGTTAGAGAGAATTTGGTTGCTATTTCTAACAAATCTAGTAACAATATATAAGCTTCATATATGTTTACGTACAAGTCTCATTACATCGCAATATTCTATGCTGCCTTAGTTCTCCCAGTTTTTCTTTTTTACTGCACATCCCTAGAACAGGGGTTGGTATAGGACAATCGAGAGTTAGGGAGCGGTATAAGAATACAAATATTAATGTTGCCTACAAACCTTTCAACTCACAAGAAGATTTTGTATCTGCCCTTGGACCAGTAAAAGGTAGCATAACGATTATATCCGTAGCACCAAAATCCTCAAAAGATATTGGGTTAGAGCTGGGACAGCTAAAATCTAAACATGAAGCAGCAGTAAAAAGAGACACACTAATGGCACTTAAGTCAAATCTGGTTCACCACAATGGGCGCCGAGCTGGCAAGCCGCAGGTGTGAGCCTCGCGAGCTGGAATGGCTTTTCCAGCGCGTCTCCCTTGCCGTCCTCCGAGGAAACGCCTTCTCCATTCTGTCCGCCGGGGCTGTGGGGAGGCCACCAATATGATTGACTGACTTGTCATTTCATCAGTAAGATGTTTTTAGACATTTAGCCACCACTACTACTACAGAGACCATGACAGTATATTTTTAGTATATTTTTCAATATATTTTCAGTATATTTTTCAATATACTACTGATTTTAATATCAGTAGATTACTGGGCCGAATCAAGTTATATTAGAATCTTTAAAATGATCTTTAAAAAATACTCGTACGAATTAAATACAAAAAAGTTTCAGTCTAAAACAAAAGCAAGCTATTTCAATTTATATATTTTTGAAAAATTTGATCTCAGTCGAAAAAGCTTCTGTTTTTTTAAATTCTATATTTCACTGTTAGCTGTTGTAATATTTTGAGTGGATAGACAATTCTACAATTCAAACTGTAAAGTCAAAATACAAAAGATGCAAAATCTGAAGAATTTCTTACCTTTCTCTTGAATCACAAACTTAAGGGGAAAATAGTACCTTGCAAAATAAAGTGCCTCGATCACAAACTTAGTTGCAACGAATAAATTGAGATGTTTGGTGACAGTGAACAAAAAATATCTGTATCCCTTATATATATACATAGATAGATACACACACACACACAAACTTTTGTGTGTGTGTGTGTGTGTGTGTGTGTGTGTGTGTGTGTGTGTGTGTGTGTGTGTGTGTGTGTGTGTGTGTGTGTGTGTGTGTGTGTGTGGGTGTGTGTGTGTGTGTGTGTGTGTGTGTGTGTGTGTGTCTTGTTTTTGGTACAGAAAGAATTTTGTCTCCAGTTTTTATTGCCGGGTCAAAGGCCACTGCTCTTTTCAACAACGTCAAATAACAACGCCATATATATATATAAATAAATATATATATATATATATATATATATATATATATATATATATATATATATATATATATATATATATATATATATATATATACAAGTGAAGAAACAATCCCCAAATACACATCCTATGAAATCAATGACAATATCAACAACTTATGTGAAACAATCAAAACACACCTGAATAACAACACAAACCCTATTCAAACGAACGACAATACACATGACACTAATACACTTACAACTTACCAAATAAAAAACAAATTAATACCACAATGGTACACATCTCTTAATAACAGGAAATTCTCCTTTTGGAAGATAATACAAAACAATAACAAAGCGGAGATCTATGAAAAATGGATTAACTCTTCCCCATTAATCATCCCCCGAAAACTACAAATTAAATCCATCCCAAACAAACCAGAGACATAAAGTCACCCCAGGGAAAGAATGGCACTTGATAACATAAAAACCGAAATTGAACTCCTTAAATTGAGAGCCCAAGCAAATGAAGATAGGATCAAATCAATCGACGATGAGATTAATCTAGCAATTATCAATATAACCAAAGACACCACCCGAGAAAATATTTCAGATTATGGTTAGAGGACTGTGATAAGGAATAATTAAAATCCCTTCAACGTTGGGAAATAAACGAAACCTGGTTCTCTAACTATGAAACACTTTTCCAAAAAGAACACACATCCAAGAACCCCTTCATTAAAACCATAATAACAAGAAAACTCAATCAACACCCAAACAACACACAACAACCAACAACAACAAAAAAACAATACCTCCCCACATACCAACAAAAGAAGGCATCACCTCGCCCCTACCTCCTACACCCTCCACACAACTACCACACGGACTCCCAAGCAACAAATATAGTAATAGAGAAACATCAGCTACAAGATAGACACTACAACTTCTCACCTACCAGGAGAAACCATAAAACCCCCCACACTTACAACCCCCCTAACATCCCCACACAACAAACCCACAACCATCATTACTTCCAACATAGAACCCAAAATACACAACTACCACATATGTCACACAGGGCATCACAGCCACACACCAGCTATAAGGAAACCCTAATCTACCCTCCTCCACTAACCACACCCTACTACAACAACACCAGCAGGGGTCAATACAACCACACCAGACACCCTAACCACTACAACCACCATAGCTACACACCATATAACAGCAACAACAGGACTCAATATGAACACACAAGACAACCTTACTACAACTACCACCAAGTCTACACACCCTACAACAACAGCAGTGCTCAACACAACCACACGATACAACACAACCACACGATACAACCCAACTTCAACAACCACCACAACTTCACACCCTATAACCCCGTCCATCAAATCTACACATCCTACAACAACATCAGCAGGGCTCAATACAACCACACGATACAACCTAAACTCAACAACCACCACAGCTACACACCATCTAACAACAACGTTAGGGGCCAATATAACTATAAGAGACATCCAAACTTCAACAGCCATCACAACTTCCGTAATCATTTTTTAGACACAGCACACAGACACAGGATTACAAGATAACACAAAACACACAGGAGACACAAAATGCAATAAAAATTGTCAATTTAACCTCCAAAGAATTAACAACAGACCAAATCAACATACTCTCCAAAGGTCTAAAATTTACACCAACTCCCCAACAACCAAACTACCCCGAATTGATGGAAGATATTTCAGAATTCTGTAGAAAACTAAGACTCAGCGAGCAACTATACAACAAATACAATGAGGATGACTCAATAGCCAGAAATAGAAGCAACTACACCCCACCAAAAGGCAAGAATAAATTCCTCGATCAATTCTGCGAACACATTACTAATTACCCATACCACCACCTACACAGACATAAACAAAAACCAAACCTAAGCAAAAAAGAATGGAATGGTCTTAACAGTCTAAAAAACGATAAAACCCTAACAATCAAAGAGGCAGATAAAGGGAGTGCAGTAGTCCTTATGGAGACAGATTATTACACAACTCTAGTACTCTCAACTCTAGAAAACCAAACATATTATGAAAAGGCCCAACACTACACACAACAGAAAATAATGAGAAACCTAAAATCCCTAACAACCCTTTACAAAGAAGGCCTTACAGACAAGAAATACAACTACTTCACCAATTTAAAAAGCAGAACCAGCCTCTTCTACGGTATCCCCAAGACACACAAAAGCGAAGTAATAGGCAAGGCCTGCAAGCAAGCCACAGACGTTTACATCAATATAGCCCCTCCTGATTACCTTAAATTAAGACCCATAATAACAGGCACCACATGTGAAACCCACCGCCTAAGCAACTTCCTAGATATTCTGCTTAAACCTTTCCTAAAACATGTAAAAAGCTTCATAAGGGACGACATTGACATGCTCAACCACCTCCCAACAACACTCAATAATGAACATACCTTACTAGTAACCTTTGATGTCATCTATTTATATTCCAATATCCCACACAACCTAGGTATAGAGGCAATACAATTCTGGATGGAAAATTTCTCTAGAGAACTTCCACAGCGCATCTCTAAAGAATTTGGGTTGGAGGGACTCAAATTCATCTTCGAAAACAATTTCTTCGAATTCAATGCCAAATACTACAGACGGAAATCTGGGACGGCTATGGGCACGAAAGTGGCCCCCTCATACGCCAACCTTGTCATGGGATATTTGGAAACCATTCTCTACCGCAAAGTTCTAGACAAATACGGCAACCACTTCTACCAACACATAGAAAAGAACTAGAAGAGATATCTGGACGACTGCTTCATCCTCTGGCATGAAAGTATAGATAGACTGATGGAGTTCAAAACCCTTCTGAATGGACTCAACACTAACTTATAATTCACAATGGATTACAGCCATGAACAACTCCCTTTCCTCGACATCCTCATCAAGAAAACAAACAACAAAATAGAAACAGACATATACTACAAACCCACAGACTCCAAACAATACCTTCCATTCAACTCGTGCCATCCTCGACATACCAAAATGGCAATTCCTTATAACCTAGCCAGAAGGATCTGCACAATAGTTTCAGATAAATACACATGCTACACACGACTAGAAGAATTAAAAAACACACTTATCAGCAGAAACTACCCTCCATCCCTAATCACCAATGGATTCCAACGTGACCTAAAACTAGACATCCAGGAACTCAGACACCCCAAACCCAGGAGTGAACCGCAACAAAAAACTCTATCGTAAATCTCCACACACAATCCCCTCAACAATGAGTCATTCGACACCATCCTTTAGAACATTCCTTTACTAAAAAGGGACCCAAGAATGGACAATATCCTCCAAACACACAACATCATAAAGAGCAAAAGACAACCCAAATCCATAAAAAAACATCCTTACACAAGCCAAAATCCAACAAATCCTCACAATGAACCCTACAGTAATAAAATGCGGAAGGCCCAACTGTGGTATATGCATAAATCTAATAGAAGATTCAACATTCCATTTTAAACAAGGACAACGTTTCACAGTTAAACACAACTTTACATGTGCATCTGAAAACCTTATCTATGTTTTGACATGCTCAGGTTGTCAAGAGCATTACATAGGGCAGACAAAAACAGCCTCCGTCAACGTATGACCGTCCATAAATCACAAATTATAATATAGGAATACAGAAAGATGCATTTAGTGAACATATCGCCAATTGTGCTCTCAACCAGCATCTAAACTTTAAAATTTTCCCCATTTACAAATTCATAGACAACGCTACTTTCATCCAACGTACCAATAAGGAAACATATTTCATTAACAAATTCCAACCTCTACTTAATGCCCTAAAAATCGGACCAAACTAAAACTGCAACAAACCATCAAACATTTACAAGAGTTACCTCCCTCACACCCTACCTAATCCTTTTTCTTAAATACATTAAATATCACCCTGCAAGAATTGCTTCCCCCTGCATATTAACTCTCTAAAAAGGGAAATCATATCAAACCACAGTCCACCATTTGCCTCCTTCACGGAACCATGGTTCAACTAGGCACTCTTGCGATATTAACACATTGTGAACTGCTTAACTTCAATGACTGTGCTTGTAAATAACATTTTTTCTTCCACATTGACTTTTTACGTTCCACATTATGCACGTTTTTTTTTTCCTTTTTCTTTTTTCTTTTTTCTTTTTTCTTTTTTCTTTTTTCTTTTTACTTCTTAAACCTTGTTTGGATATAACATTATTCTTTCTGCACCTTTTGTTTAACATGTGCGACACCACACTAATACATTTCACTATCATTGATAATGCATATAAATGCTGAAACCGGTAATAGACAATAATTAAATATATAAATAGATAAATAAATACCATTGTTAAATAAGAAATAAATAAACTAATACCTTAACACTTCACACAAAGTAAAACATTTCGTTTTAATCATTTTCTAACCCAGAAAAAAGAGAGAGAAACAAAAAAGAAAAAAAAAAATTTTTCTTCCTCATAATCGTCTCTTTCTCCCTGTTTTCACACACACACACACATATACATATATATATATATATATATATGTATATATATATATATATATATATATATATATATATATATATATATATATATATATATATATATATATATATATATATATATATATATATATATATACATACATACATATATACATACATGTACCTATGTATATAGCTATGCATTTATACATTTGTATATATACATGCATTTATATTTAAGTGTGTAAGGATGTTGACATGAGTGATGTCTTTTGGTAAGGAGAGAATTTTGTATCCAGATGTTATTACCTAGGGAGATTAAATACCACAGCTCTGGCTGAAAGCTGACCAGATTCTCAACCTCATCAAACACCAACGCGGGTCTGTGTGTGTATATGTATGTATGTATGTATGTATGTATGTATGTATGTATGTATGTATGTATGTATGTATGTACGTATGCATATGTGTGTATGACTGTATGTATGTATGTATACACCCATACCTTTCATCACCATTGCTCCTTTTTCTTGTCGTTTCTGTTGTTCTTGTAACTGTTGTCAAAGTTGAAGTTGTCCTTATTTTCATTTTCTTCGATTTCTTTCGTTTTTCTTTTATCTCCCTAGGGAATTCGTTGACAACCTTCATTTATTTATTTTCTTCGTTTTCTTCATTCACATTGGCTGTCTCAGAAACTACAAATATGACTTATAAAACTTACCAACGTAAATAGCCTTCCGGTGCCCCCCTAGCGCCCCCCAAAGCTTCAAATGCCCCTTGCTCTAAAACTCCCCCCTGGGGGGCATATGTCCCCGGTTGAGAAACTTTGCTTCAGACGGAGGTCGGCTAAAAATTTCATGGACTGATCAAGATAATCTCAGGAAATGACCAAATAAAGTTTATTTTTCAACAAAGTTCCTGGAAACAAACAATGAAGATATTAATAAAAAGAAAAAGAGTTTATACGATTACATGCAAGATTTCATAGCTCTAGCTTCACTCTTTCATAGGCTGACAAAGATACTGTCATTGAATGTCCAAATGTTTATTTTTCAACATAGTGCCGGGAAGGAAATAATGCAGTTATTAATAAGAAGAGTTGAAATCAATGCATGCAATATTTCACAGCTCTAGAATCAACTCCTTCATAGTCATCCTATGAACTTCTCAGCCCATCCTCGCATATAAAGAAATCTACTATCACTGACTCGGATGTAAATATCTCGTCTACCTCTAATTTCGAGGTACATCAGAACACCTCTAACACTGGCTGAGGACACATCTAACACTAGGTGAAGACTCCTCTAAAACTTGGTGAGGACACCTCCAGCACTGAGTGAGGACACATCTAACACTGGGTGAGGCCACCTCTATCACTTGGTGAGGACACCTCCAGCACTGGGTGAGGGCACCTCCAACACTGAGTGAGGACACATCGAACTCTCGGTGAGGACACATCTAACACTGAGTGAGGACAACTCTAACCCTGGGTGAGGACAACTCAAACACAGGGTGAGGGCACCTCCAGCACTGAGTGAGGACAATTCTAACACTGGGTGAGGACAACTCCAACACTGGGTGAGGACACCTCTAAAACTGGGTGAGGACACCTCCAACACTGGGTGATGACACCTCCATCACTGATTCAGGACAACTCCGGGACTGGATCAGGACACTTCCAACACTGAGTGAGGACACCTCTAACACTGGGGGAGGACACCTCCAACACTGGGTGAGGACACCTCCAACACTGAGTGAGGACACCTCCAACAATGAGTGAGGACACATCCAACACTGGGTGAGGACATCTCTAAAGCTGGGTGAGGACACCTCTAACACTGGGTGAGGACACCTCCAACACTGGGTGAGGACACCTCCAGCATTGGGTGAGGACATCTCCAACACTGGGTGAGGACACCTCCAACACTGGGAGATGACACCTCTAACACTGGGTGAGGACACATCCAGCACTGGGTGAGGACACCTCCAACACTGGGTGAGGAGACCTCCAGCATTGGGTGAGGACATCTCCAACACTGGGTGAGGACACCTCCAACACTGGGAGATGACACCTCTAACACTGAGTGAGGGCACATCCAACACTGGGTGAGGACACCTCCAACACTGAGTGAGGACACCTCCAACACTGGGTGAGGACACCTCTAACACTGGGTGAGGACACCTCCAACACTGGGAGAGTACATATCTAACACTGGGTCAGGACACCTCTAAAACTGGGTGAGGACAAATCCAACACTAGCTGAGGACATATCTAACACTGAGTGAGGACACCTCCAGCACTGGGTGAGGACACCTCTAACACTGGGTGAGGACACCTCCAACACTGGGTGAGGACACCTCCAGCACAGGGTGAGGACACCTCCAACGCTGGGTGAGGACACCTCTAACACTTGGTGAGGACACCTCTAACACTGGGTGAAGACACCTCCAACACTGGGTGAGGACATAACTAACACTGGGTGAGGACACCTCTAACACTGGGTGAAGAGACCTCCAACACTGGGTGAGGACACATCTAACACTGGGTGACGACATCTCCAACACTGAGTGAGGACACCTCCAGCACAGGGTGACGACACCTCCAACGCTGGGTGAGAACACTTCTAACATAGGGTGAGGACACCTCCAACACTTGGTGAGGACACCTCCAGCACTGGGTGAGGGCACCTCCAACACTGAGTGAGGACACCTCTAACACTAGGTGAAGACACCTCTAAGACTGGGTGAAGGCACATCTAACACTGGGTGAGGACACCTCCAACACTGGGTGAAGACACCTCCAACACTGGGTGAGGAAACATCCAACACTGTGAGAGCACACCTCCAACATTGAGTGAGGACACCTCTAACACTGGGTAAATACACCTCCAACACTGGGTGAGGACACATCTAACACTGAGTGAAGAAACCTCCAGTACTGGGTGGGGACACCTCCACAGCTGGGTGAGGACATATCTAACACTGTGTGAGGACACCTCTAACACTGGGTGAGGACACCTCCAACACTGGGTGAGGACACCTCCAGCACAGGGTGAGGACACCTCCAACGCTGGGTGAGGACAGCTCTAACACATGGTGAGGACACCTCTAACACTGGTTGAAGACATATCTAACACTGGGTGAGGAAACCTCCAGTACTGGGTGGGGACACCTCCAGCACTGGGTGAAGACATATCTAACACTGGGTGAGGAAATCTCCAATACTGGGTGAGGAAATCTCCAACACTGGGTGAGGACACCTCCAGCACAGGGTGAGGACACATCCAACGCTGGTTGAGGACACTTCTAACACTTGGTGACGACACCTCCAGCACTGGGTGAGGGCACCTCCAACACTGAGTGAGGACACATCTAACACTGGGTGAGGACACATCTAACACTGAGTGAGGACACCTCCAGCACTGGGTGAGGGCACCTCCAACACTGAGTGAGGACAACTCTAACACTGGGTGAGGACAACTCAAACACTGGGTGAGGGCACCTCCAACACTGAGTGAGGACACCTCTAACACTGGGTGAGGATACCTCTAAAACTGGGTGAGGACACCTCTAACACTGGGTGAGGACACATCTAACACTGGGTGAGGACATCTCCAACCCTGAGTGAGGACACCTCCAGCACAGGGTGAAGACACCTCCAACGCTGGGTTAGGACACCAACTTCACTGGGTGAGGACACATCTAACACTGGGTGAGAACGCCTCCAACACTGATTGAGGACATCTCCAACACTGAGTGTGGACACCTATAACTCTGGGTGAGGATACCTCCAACACTGGGTGAGGACAATTCCAACACTGAGTGAGGACACCTCTAACAATGGGTAAGGACACCTCCAACACTGGGTGAAGACACCTCTAACTCTGGGTGAGGACATCTCTAACAGTGGGTGAGGACACCTCTAACACTGGGTGAGGACACCTCCAGAACTGGGTGAGGACACATCTAACACTGTGTGAGGACACCTCCAGCACTGGGTGAGGACACCTCCAGAACTGAGTGAGGACACGTCTAACACTGGGTGAGGACATCTCTATCACTGCGTAAGGACACCTCTAACACTGGGTGAATACACCTCAAACACTGGGTGAGGACACCTCCAACACTGGGTGATGACATCTCCAACACTGGGTGAGGACACGTCTAACACTGGGTGAGGATACCTCCAGAACTGACTGAGGACACGTCCAACAATGGGTGAGGTCATCTCTAACACTGGGTGAGGACACCTCCAACACTGGGTTACGACACCTCTAAAATTGGGTGAGGACACCTCATACACTGAGTGAGGACACCTCCAACACAGAGTGAGGACACTTCTAACTCTGGGTGAGGAAACCTCCAACACTGGGTGAAGATACCTCTAAGACTGGGTGACGACACATCTAACACTGGGTGAGGACACCTCCAACACTGGGTGAAGACACCTCCAACACTGGGTGAGGAGACCTCCAACACTGTGTGAGGACACATCCAACACTGTGTGAAGACACCTCCAACACTGATTGAGGACACTTCTAACACTGGGTAAAGACACCTCCAGCACTGGGCGAGGACACCTCTAACACTGGGTGAGGACACATCTAACACTGGGTGATGATATCTCCAACACTGGTTGAGGACACATATAACATTGAGTGAGGACACCTCCAGCACTGGGTGTGGACACCTCCAGAACAGAGTGAGGACACGTCCAACACTGGGTGAGGACATCTCTAACGCTGGGTGAGGACACCTCCAACACTGGGTGAGGACACCTCTAACACTGGGTGAGGACACCTCCAACACTGAGTGAGGACACCTCTAACACTGAGTGAGGATACCTCTAACACTGAGTGAGGATACCTCTAACACTGGGTGAGGACACCTCCAGAACAGAGTGGGGACACGTCCAACACTGTGTGGGGCCACCTCCAACACTGAGTGAGGACACATCTAACACTGGGTGAGGACACATCTAACACTGAGTGAGGACAACGCAAACACTGGGTGAGGACAACTCAAACACTGGGTGAGGGCACCTTCAACACTGAGTAAGGACAACTCTAACACTGGGTGAGGACAACCCCAACACTGGGTGAGAAAACCTCTTAAACTGGGTGAGGACACCTCTAACACAGGGTGAGGAGCCCTCCAACACTGGGAGAGGTTATCTAACACTGGGTGAGGACACCTCTAACACTGGGTGAGGACACTTCCAACACTGGCTGAGGACACATCTAACACTGAGTGAGGACACCTCCAGCTCTGGGTGAGGACACCTCCAACACTGGGTGAGTACACATCTAACACTGGGTGAGAACACCTCCGAAACTGGGTGAGGACATATCTAACACTGGGTGAGGACACCTCTAACACTGGGTGAGGACACCTCCAGCACTGGGTGAGGACACCTCCAGCACAGGGTGAGGACACATCTAACACTGAGTGAGGACAACTCTATCACTGGGTGAGGACAACTAAAACACTGGGTAAGGGCACCTCTAACACTGAGTGAGGACAACTCTAACACTGGGTGAGGCCAACACCAACACTGGGTGAGGACACCTCTAAAACTGAGTGAGGACACCTCTAACACTGGGTGAGGACACATCTAACACTGGGTGAGGACATCTCCAACACTGAGTGAGGACACCTCCAGCACAGGGTGAAGACACCTCCAACGCTAGGTGAGGACACCTCCAACACTGGGTGAGGACACATCTAACACTGGGTGGGAACACCTCCAACACTGGGTGAGGACATCTCCAACACTGAGTGAGGACACCTCTAACACTGGGTGAGGACACCTCCAACACTGGGTGAGGACACCTCCAACACTGGTTGAATACACCTCTATCTGTGGGTGAGGACATCTCCAACGCTGGGTGAGAACACCTCTAACACTGGGTGAGGACACATCTAACACTCGGTGAGGACACCTCTAACACTTGGTGAGGATACCTCTAACACTGGGTGAGGACACCTCCAGCACTGGGAGAGGACATATCTAACACTGGGTGAGGACACCTCCAACACTGAGTGAGGACACCTCTAACACTGGGTGAGAACAACTCCAACACTGTGTGAGGACATATCTAACCCTGGCTGATGACACCTCTAACACTAGGTGAGGACACCTCCAACACTTAGTGAGGACACATCTAACACTGGGTGAGGACACCTCCAACACTGTGTTAGGACATATCTAACACTGGGTGAGGACATCTTCAACACTAGCTGAGGACACATCTAACACTGGGTGAGGCCACCTCTAACACTGAGTGAGATCACCTCCAACATTGCGTGAGGACATATCTAACACTGGCTGAGGACACATCCAACACTGAGTGAGGACACCTCTAACACTGGGTGAGGACACCTCCAATACTGGGTGAGGACACCTCCAACACTGAGTGAGGACATATCTAACACTGGGTGAGGACACCTCTAACACTGGGTGAGGACACCTGCAACACTGAATGAAGACACCTCTAACAATGGGTGAGGACACCACCAACACTGGGTGAGGACACCCCTAACACTGGGTGAGGACACCTCCAACACTGAGTGAGGACACCTCCAACACTGAGTGAGGACACCTCTAACACTGGGTGAGGATACCTCTAACACTGGGTGAGGACACCTCCAGCACTGGGTGAGAACATATCTAACACTGGGTGAGGACACCTCCAACACTGAGTGAGGACACCTCTAACACTGGGTGAGAACAACTCCAACACTGTGTGAGGACATATCTAACACTGGCTGAGGACACCTCTAACACTAGGTGAGGACACCTCCAACACTGGGTGAGGACACATCTAACACTGGGTGAGAACACCTCCAACACTGGGTGAGGACATATCTAACACTGAGTTAGGACACATCCAACACTGAGTGAGGACACCTCTACCACTTGGTGAGGACACTTCCAACACTGAGTGAGGACATATCTAACACTGGGTGAGGACACCTCTAACACTGAGTGAGGGCACCTCCAACACTGGGTGAGGACACCTCCAACAATGGGTGGAGACACCTCTAACACTGGGTGAGGACACCTCCAACACAGGGTGAGGACACCTCCAACATAGGTGAGTACAGCTCCAACACAGGGTGAGGACACCTCCAACACTGGGTGAGGACACCTCTAACACTGAGTGAGGACACCTCCAACACTGAGAGAGGGCGCGTCCAACACTGGGTGAGGACATCTCTAACACTGGTGAGGACATATCTAACACAGGGTGAGGACACCTCCAACAATGGGTGAGGACACCTCTAACACTGGGTGATGACATCTCTAACAATGGGTAAGGACACCTCCAACACTGAGTGATGACACCTCTAAAACTGTGTGAGGACACCTCCAACACTGGGTGAGGACACCTCCAGCACTGTGTGAGGACCTCTCCAACACTGGGTGAGGACACCTCCAACACTGGGTGATGACACCTCCAACACTGGGTGAAGACACCTCTAACACTGGGTGAGGACACCTCCAACACAGGGTGAGGACACCTCCAACATAGGTTAGTACAGCTCCAACACTGAGTGAGGACACCTCTAACACAGGGTGAGGACACCTCCAACACTGGGTGAGGACACCTCTAACACTGGGTGAGGATACCTCTAATACTGGGTGAGGACACCTCCAACACTGGGTGAGGACACCTCTAACACTGGGTGAGGACACCTCCAACACTGGGTGAGGACACCCACAGCAAAGGGTGAGGACACCTCCAACGCTGGGTGAGGACACCTCTAACACTTGGTGAGGACACCTCCAGCACTGGGTGAGGGCACCTCCAACACTGGGTGAAGACACCTCTAAGACTGGGTGAAGGCACATCTAACACTGGGTGAGGACACCTCCAACACTGTGTGAAGACACCTCCAACACTGGGTGAGGAAACATCCAACACTGTGAGAGCACACCTCCAACATTGAGTGAGGACACCTCTAACACTGGGTAAATACACCTCCAACACTGGGTGAGGACACATCTAACACTGAGTGAAGAAACCTCCAGTACTGGGTGGGGACACCTCCACAACTGGGTGAGGACATATCTAACACTGGGTGAGGACACCTCTAACACTGGGTGAGGACACCTCCAACACTGGGTGAGGACACCTCCAGCACAGGGTGAGGTCACCTCCAACGCTGGGTGAGGACAGCTCTAACACATGGTGAGGACACCTCTAACACTGGTTGAAGACATATCTAACACTGGGTGAGGAAACCTCCAGTACTGGGTGGGGACACCTCCAGCACTGGGTGAAGACATATCTAACACTGGGTGAGGAAATCTCCAATACTGGGTGAGGAAATCTCCAACACTGGGTGAGGACACCTCCAGCACAGGGTGAGGACACATCCAACGCTGGGTGAGGACACCTCTAACACTTGGTGACGACACCTCCAGCACTGGGTGAGGGCACCTCCAACACTGAGTGAGGACACATCTAACACTGGGTGAGGACACATCTAACACTGAGTGAGGACACATCTAACACTGAGTGAGGACACCTCCAGCACTGGGTGAGGGCACCTCCAACACTGAGTGAGGACAACTCTAACACTGGGTGAGGACAACTCAAACACTGGGTGAGGGCACCTCCAACACTGAGTGAGGACACCTCTAACACTGGGTGAGGACACCTCTAAAACTGGGTGAGGACACCTCTAACACTGGGTGAGGACACATCTAACACTGGGTGAGAACGCCTCCAACACTGAGTGAGGACATCTCCAACACTGAGTGTGGACACCTATAACTCTGGGTGAGGATACCTCCAATACTGGGTGAGGACAATTCCAACACTGAGTGAGGACACCTCTAACAATGGGTAAGGACATCTCCAACACTGGGTGAAGACACCTCTAACTCTGGGTGAGGATATCTCTAACACTGGGTGAGGACACGTCTAACACTGGGTGAGGACACATCTAACACTCGGTGAGGACACCTCTAACACTGGGTGAAGACACCTCTAACACTGGGTGAGGACACATCTAACACTGTGTGAGGACACCTCCAGCACTGGGGGAGGACACCTCCAGAACTGAGTGAGAACACGTCCAACACTGGGTGAGGACATCTCTATCACTGTGTGAGGACACCTCTAACACTGTGTGAGGACACCTCCAGAACTGAGTGAGGACACGTCCAACACTGAGTGAGGACACATCTAACACTGTGTGAGGACACCTCCAGCACTGGGTGAGGACACCTCCAGAACTGAGTGAGGACACGTCCAACACTGGGTGAGGACACGTCTAACACTGGGTGAGGACACCTCCAGAACTGAGTGAGGACACGTCCAACAATGGGTGAGGTCATCTCTAACACTGGGTGAGGACACCTCGAACACTGGGTTACGACACCTCTAAAATTGGGTGAGGACTCCTCATTCACTGAGTGAGGACACCTCCAACACAGAGTGAGGACACCTCTAACTCTGGGTGAGGAAACCTCCAACACTGGGTGAAGACACCTCTAAGACTGGGTGAAGACACATCTAACACTGGGTGAGGACACCTCCAACACTGGGTGAAGACACCTCCAACACTGGGTGAGGACACATCCAACACTGTGTGAGGACACCTCCAACACTGATTGAGGACACCTCTAACACTGGGTAAAGACACCTCCAACACTGGGCGAGGACACCTCTAACACTGGGTGAGGACACATCTAACACTGGGTGATGATATCTCCAACACTGGTTGAGGACACATCTAACATTGAGTGAGGACACCTCCAGCACTGGGTGAGGACACCTCCAGAACAGAGTGAGGACACGTCCAACACTGGGTGAGGACATCTCTAACAGTGGGTGAGGACACCTCCAACACTGAGTGAGGACACCTCTAACACTGAGTGAGGATACCTCTAACACTGAGTGAGGATACCTCTAACACTGGGTGAGGACATCTCCAACACTGGGTGAGGACACCTCCAGCACTGGGTGGGGCCACCTCCAACACTGAGTGAGGACACATCTAACACTGGGTGAGGACACATCTAACACTGAGTGAGGACAACTCAAACACTGGGTGAGGGCACCTTCAAAACTGAGTAAGGACAACTCTAACACTGTGTGAGGACAACCCCAACACTGAGTGAGAAAACCCCTAAAACTGGGTGAGGACACCTCTAACACAGGGTGAGGAGCCCTCCAACACTGGGAGAGGTTATCTAACACTGGGAGAGGACACCTCTAACACTGGGTGAGGACACTTCAAACACTGGCTGAGGACACATCTAACACTGAGTGGGAACACCTCCAGCTCTGGGTGAGGACACCTCCAACACTGGGTGAGTACACATCTAACACTGGGTGAGAACACCTCCGAAACTGGGTGAGGACACCTCTAACACTGGGTGAGGACACCTCTAACACTTGTTCAGGACACCTCAACCACTTGGTAAGAACACCTCCAGCACTGGGTAAGGGCACCTCCAACACTGAGTGAGGACACATCTAACACTGAGTGAGGACAACTCTATCACTGGGTGAGGACAACTAAAACACTGGGTAAGGGCACCTCTAACACTGAGTGAGGACAACTCTAACACTGGGTGAGGCCAACACCAACACTGGGTGAGGACACCTCTAAAACTGAGTGAGGACACCTCTAACACTGGGTGAGGACACATCTAACACTGGGTGAGGACATCTCCAACACTGAGTGAGGACACCTCCAGCACAGGGTGAAGACACCTCCAACGCTGGGTGAGGACACCTCCAACACTGGGTGAGGACACATCTAACACTGGGTGGGAACACCTCCAACACTGGGTGAGGACATCTCCAACACTGAGTGAGGACACCTCTAACACTGGGTGAGGACACCTCCAACACTGGGTGAGGACACCTCCAACACTGGGTGAGGAGACTTCCAACACTGTGTGAGGACACATCCAACACTGTGTGAGGACACCTCCAGCACTGGGTGAGAACATATCTAACACTGGGTGAGGACACCTCCAACACTGAGTGAGGACACCTCTAACACTGGGTGAGAACAACTCCAACACTGTGTGAGGACATATCTAACACTGGCTGAGGACACCTCTAACACTAGGTGAGGACACCTCCAACACTGGGTGAGGACACATCTAACACTGGGTGAGAACACCTCCAACACTGGGTGAGGACATATCTAACACTGAGTTAGGACACATCCAACACTGAGTGAGGACACCTCTACCACTTGGTGAGGACACTTCCAACACTGAGTGAGGACATATCTAACACTGGGTGAGGACACCTCTAACACTGAGTGAGGGCACCTCCAACACTGGGTGAGGACACCTCCAACACTGGGTGGAGACACCTCTAACACTGGGTGAGGACACCTCCAACACAGGGTGAGGACACCTCCAACATAGGTGAGTACAGCTCCAACACAGGGTGAGGACACCTCCAACACTGAGTGAGGACACCTCCAACACTGAGAGAGGGCGCGTCCAACACTAGGTGAGGACATCTCTAACACTGGTGAGGACATATCTAACACAGGGTGAGGACACCTCCAACAATGGGTGAGGACACCTCTAACACTGGGTGATGACATCTCTAACAATGGGTAAGGACACCTCCAACACTGAGTGATGACACCTCTAAAACTGTGTGAGGACACCTCCAACACTGGGTGAGGACACCTCCAGCACTGTGTGAGGACCTCTCCAACACTGGGTGAGGACACCTCCAACACTGGGTGATGACACCTCCAACACTGGGTGAAGACACCTCTAACACTGTGTGAGGACACCTCCAACACAGGGTGAGGACACCTCCAACATAGGTTAGTACAGCTCCAACACTGAGTGAGGACACCTCTAACACAGGGTGAGGACACCTCCAACACTGGGTGAGGACACCTCTAACACTGGGTGAGGATACCTCTAATACTGGGTGAGGACACCTCCAACACTGGGTGAGGACACCTCTAACACTGGGTGAGGACACCTCCAACACTGGGTGAGGACACCCACAGCAAAGGGTGAGGACACCTCCAACGCTGGGTGAGGATACCTCTAACACTTGGTGAGGACACCTCTAACACATGGTGAGGACACCTCCAGCACTGGGTGAGGGCACCTCCAACACAGAGTGAGGACACCTCTAACACTGGGTGAAGACACCTCTAAGACTGGGTGAAGGCACATCTAACACTGGGTGAGGACACCTCCAACACTGTGTGAAGACACCTCCAACACTGGGTGAGGAAACATCCAACACTGTGAGAGCACACCTCCAACATTGAGTGAGGACACCTCTAACACTGGGTAAATACACCTCCAACACTGGGTGAGGACACATCTAACACTGAGTGAAGAAACCTCCAGTACTGGGTGGGGACACCTCCACAACTGGGTGAGGACATATCTAACACTGGGTGAGGACACCTCTAACACTGGGTGAGGACACCTCCAACACTGGGTGAGGACACCTCCAGCACAGGGTGAGGACACCTCCAACGCTGGGTGAGGACAGCTCTAACACATGGTGAGGACACCTCTAACACTGGTTGAAGACATATCTAACACTGGGTGAGGAAACCTCCAGTACTGGGTGGGGACACCTCCAGCACTGGGTGAAGACATATCTAACACTGGGTGAGGAAATCTCCAATACTGGGTGAGGAAATCTGCAACACTGGGTGAGGACACCTCCAGCACAGGGTGAGGACACATCCAACGCTGGGTGAGGACACCTCTAACACTTGGTGACGACACCTCCAGCACTGGGTGAGGGCACCTCCAACACTGAGTGAGGACACATCTAACACTGGGTGAGGACACATCTAACACTGAGTGAGGACACATCTAACACTGAGTGAGGACACCTCCAGCACTGGGTGAGGGCACCTCCAACACTGAGTGAGGACAACTCTAACACTGGGTGAGGACAACTCAAACACTGGGTGAGGGCACCTCCAACACTGAGTGAGGACACCTCAAACACTGGGTGAGGACACCTCTAAAACTGGGTGAGGACACCTCTAACACTGGGTGAGGACACATCTAACACTGGGTGAGAACGCCTCCAACACTGAGTGAGGACATCTCCAACACTGAGTGTGGACACCTATAACTCTGGGTGAGGATACCTCCAATACTGGGTGAGGACAATTCCAACACTGAGTGAGGACACCTCTAACAATGGGTAAGGACACCTCCAACACTGGGTGAAGACACCTCTAACTCTGGGTGAGGATATCTCTAACACTGGGTGAGGACACGTCTAACACTGGGTGAGGACACATCTAACACTCGGTGAGGACACCTCTAACACTGGGTGAAGACACCTCTAACACTGGGTGAGGACACATCTAACACTGTGTGAGGACACCTCCAGCACTGGGGGAGGACACCTCCAGAACTGAGTGAGAACACGTCCAACACTGGGTGAGGACATCTCTATCACTGTGTGAGGACACCTCTAACACTGTGTGAGGACACCTCCAGAACTGAGTGAGGACACGTCCAACACTGAGTGAGGACACATCTAACACTGTGTGAGGACACCTCCAGCACTGGGTGAGGACACCTCCAGAACTGAGTGAGGACACGTCCAACATTGGGTGAGGACAACTCTATCACTGCTTGAGGACACCTCTAACACTGGGTGAAGACACCTCTAACACTGGGTGAGGACACCTCCAACACTGGGTGATGACATCTCCAACACTGGGTGAGGACACGTCTAACACTGGGTGAGGACACCTCCAGAACTGAGTGAGGACACGTCCAACAATGGGTGAGGTCATCTCTAACACTGGGTGAGGACACCTCGAACACTGGGTTACGACACGTCTAAAATTGGGTGAGGACACCTCATACACTGAGTGAGGACACCTCCAACACAGAGTGAGGACACCTCTAACTCTGGGTGAGGAAACCTCCAACACTGGGTGAAGACACCTTTAAGACTGGGTGAAGACACATCTAACACTGGGTGAGGACACCTCCAACACTGGGTAAAGACACCTCCAACACTGGGTGAGGAGACCTCCAACACTGTGTGAGGACACATCCAACACTGTGTGAGGACACCTCCAACACTGATTGAGGACACCTCTAACACTGGGTAAAGACACCTCCAACACTGGGCGAGGACACCTCTAACACTGGGTGAGGACACATCTAACACTGGGTGATGATATCTCCAACACTGGTTGAGGACACATCTAACATTGTGTGAGGACACCTCCAGCACTGGGTGAGGACACCTCCAGAACAGAGTGAGGACACGTCCAACACTGGGTGAGGACATCTCTAACACTGGGTGAGGACACCTCCAACACTGAGTGAGGACACCTCTAACACTGAGTGAGGATACCTCTAACACTGAGTGAGGATACCTCTAACACTGGGTGAGGACATCTCCAACACTGGGTGAGGACACCTCCAGCACTGGGTGGGGCCACCTCCAACACTGAGTGAGGACACATCTAACACTGGGTGAGGACACATCTAACACTGAGTGAGGACAACTCAAACACTGGGTGAGGGCACCTTCAAAACTGAGTAAGGACAACTCTAACACTGTGTGAGGACAACCCCAACACTGAGTGAGAAAACCTCTAAAACTGGGTGAGGACACCTCTAACACAGGGTGAGGAGCCCTCCAACACTGGGAGAGGTTATCTAACACTGGGAAAGGACACCTCTAACACTGGGTGAGGACACTTCCAACTCTGGCTGAGGACACATCTAACACTGAGTGGGAACACCTCCAGCTCTGGGTGAGGACACCTCCAACACTGGGTGAGTACACATCTAACACTGGGTGAGAACACCTCCGAAACTGGGTGAGGACACCTCTAACACTGGGTGAGGACACCTCTAACACTTGTTCAGGACACCTCAACCACTTGGTAAGAACACCTCCAGCACTGGGTAAGGGCACCTCCAACACTGAGTGAGGACACATCTAACACTGAGTGAGGACAACTCTATCACTGGGTGAGGACAACTAAAACACTGGGTAAGGGCACCTCTAACACTGAGTGAGGACAACTCTAACACTGGGTGAGGCCAACACCAACACTGGGTGAGGACACCTCTAAAACTGAGTGAGGACACCTCTAACACTGGGTGAGGACACATCTAACACTGGGTGAGGACATCTCCAACACTGAGTGAGGACACCTCCAGCACAGGGTGAAGACACCTCCAACGCTGGGTGAGGACACCTCCAACACTGGGTGAGGACACATATAACACTGGGTGGGAACACCTCCAACACTGGGTGAGGACATCTCCAACACTGAGTGAGGACACCTCTAACACTGGGTGAGGACACCTCCAACACTGGGTGAGGACACCTCCAACACTGGGTGAATACACCTCTAACTGTGGGTGAGGACATCTCCAACGCTGGGTGAGAACACCTCTAACACTGGGTGAGGACACATCTAACACTCGGTGAGGACACCTCTAACACTTGGTGAGGATACCTCTAACACTGTGTGAGGACACCTCCAGCACTGGGAGAGGACATATCAAACACTGGGTGAGGACACCTCCAACACTGAGTGAGGACACCTCTAACACTGGGTGAGAACAACTCCAACACTGTGTGAGGACATATCTAACCCTGGCTGATGACACCTCTAACACTAGGTGAGGACACCTCCAACACTTACTGAGGACACATCTAACACTGGGTGAGGACACCTCCAACACTGTGTTAGGACATATCTAACACTGGGTGAGGACATCTTCAACACTAGCTGAGGACACATCTAACACTGGGTGAAGCCACCTCTAACACTGAGTGAGATCACCTCCAACATTGGGTGAGGACATATCTAACACTGGCTGAGGACACATCCAAGACTGAGTGAGGACACCTCTAACACTGGGTGAGGACACCTCCAATACTGGGTGAGAACACCTCCAACACTGAGTGAGGACATATCTAACACTGGGTGAGGACACCTCTAACACTGGGTGAGGACACCTGCAACACTGAATGAAGACACCTCTAACAATGGGTGAGGACACCACCAACACTGGGTGAGGACACCCCTAACACTGGGTGAGGACACCTCCAACACTGAGTGAGGACACCTCCAACACTGAGTGAGGACACCTCTAACACTGGGTGAGGATACCTCTAACACTGGGTGAGGACACCTCCAGCACTGGGTGAGAACATATCTAACACTGGGTGAGGACACCTCCAACACTGAGTGAGGACACCTCTAACACTGGGTGAGAACAACTCCAGCACTGTGTGAGGACATATCTAACACTGGCTGAGGACACCTCTAACACTAGGTGAGGACACCTCCAACACTGAGTGAGGACACATCTAACACTGGGTGAGAACACCTCCAACACTGGGTGAGGACATATCTAACACTGAGTGAGGACACATCCAACACTGAGTGAGGACACCTCTACCACTTGGTGAGGACACTTCCAACACTGAGTGAGGACATATCTAACACTGGGTGAGCACACCTCTAACACTGAGTGAGGGCACCTCCAACACTGGGTGAGGACACCTCCAACACTGGGTGGAGACACCTCTAACACTGGGTGAGGACACCTCCAACACAGGGTGAGGACACCTCCAACATAGGTGAGTACAGCTCCAACACTTAGTGAGGACACCTCTAACACAGGGTGAGGACACCTCCAACACTGGGTGAGGACACCTCTAACACTGAGTGAGGACACCTCCAAACACTGAGAGAGGGCGCGTCCAACACTGGGTGAGGACATCTCTAACACTGGTGAGGACATATCTAACACAGGGTGAGGACACCTCCAACAATGGGTGAGGACACCTCCAACAATGGGTGAGGACACCTCTAACACTGGGTGAAGACATCTATAACAATGGGTAAGGACACCTCCAACACTGAGTGATGAGACCTCTAAAACTGTGTGAGGACACCTCCAACACAGGGTGAGGACACCTCCAGCACTGTGTGAGGACCTCTCCAACACTGGGTGAGGACACCTCCAACACTGGGTGATGACACCTCCAACACTGGGTGAAGACACCTCTAACACTGGGTGAGGACACCTCCAACACAGGGTGAGGACACCTCCAACATAGGTTAGTACAGCTCCAACACTGAGTGAGGACACCTCTAACACAGGGTGAGGACACCTCCAACACTGGGTGAGGACACCTCTAACACTGGGTGAGGATACCTCTAACACTGGGTGAGGACACCTCCAACACTGGGTGAGGACACCTCTAACACTGGGTGAGGATACCTCTAACACTTGTTGAATTCACCTCCACCACTGAGTGAGGACACATCTAACACTGGGTGAGGACACCTCCAACACTGGGTGAGGACATATCTAACACTGGGTGAGGATACCTCAAACACAGGGTGAGGACACCTCTAACACTGGGTGAGGACACATCCAACACAGGGTGAGGACACCTCTAACACATGGTGAAGACACCTCCAACACTGGGTGAAGACACCTCTAACTCTGGGTGAGGACACCTCCAGCACTGGGTGAGGACACATCTAACACTGGGAGGGAACACCTCCAACTCTCGGTGAAGACATATCTAACACTGGGTGAGGACACCTCTAACACTGGATGAGGACACCTCCAATATATGGGTGAAGACACCTCTAACACTGGGTGAGGACACCTTTAACACTGAGTGAGGACACCTCTAATACTGGGTGAGAACAACTCCAACACTGTGTGAGGACATATCTAACCCTGGCTGAGGACACCTCTAACACTAGGTGAGGACACCTCCAACACTTAGTGAGGACACATCTAACACTGGGTGAGGACACATCCAACACTGTGTGAGGACATATCTGACACTAGGTGAGGACATCTCCAACACTGGGTGAGGACACATCTAACACTGGGTGAGGACACCTCTAACACTGGGTGAGAACACCTCCAACACTGGGTGAGAACACCTCTAACACTGGGTGAGGACATATCTAACACTGGCTGAGGACACATACAACACTGAGTGAGGACACCTCTAACACTGGGTGAGGACACCTCCAACACTGGGTGAGGACACCTCCAACACTGAGTGAGGACATATCTAACACTGGGTGAGAACACCTCTAACACTGGGTGAGGACATATCTAACACTGGCTGAGGACACATACAACACTGAGTGAGGACACCTCTAACACTGGGTGAGGACACCTCCGACACTGGGTGAGGACACCTCCAACACTGAGTGAGGACATATCTAACACTGGGTGAAGACATCTCTAACACTGGGTGAGGACACCTCCAATACTGGTTGAGGACACCTCTAACACTGGGTGAGGACACCTCCAACACTGAGTGAGGACACTTCTAACACTGGGTGAGGATACCTCTATCACTGGGTGAGGACACCTCCAACACTGAGTGAGGACACTTCTAACACTGGGTGAGGACACCTCCAACACTGAGTGAGGACACATCTAACACTGGGTGAGGACACCTCCAAAACTGGGTGAGACATATCTAACACTGGGTGAGGACATCTCCAACACTGGGTGAGGACACATCTAACACTGGTGAGGACACCTCCAACACTGTGTGAGGACATATCTAACGCAGGGTGATGACATCTCCAACACTGGGTGAGGACATCTCTAACACTGGGTAAGGACACCTCCAACACTGGGTGATGACACCTCTAAAACTGGGTGAGGACACCTCCAACACTGGGTGAGGACACCTCCAAAACTGAGTGATACACCTCCAACACTGGGTGAAGACACCTCTAACACTGGGTGAGGACACCTCCAACACAGGGTGAAGACACCTCCAACAGTGGGTGAGGACACCTCCAACACTGAGTGAGGACACCTCTAACACAGGGTGAGGACACCTCCAACACTGGGTGAGGACACCTCTAACACTGGGTGAGGACACATCCAACACTGGGTGAGGACACCTCCAACACTGAGTGAGGGCACCTCCAATACTGGGTGAGGATACCTCAAACACAGGGTGAGACACCTCTAACACTGGGTGAGGACACCTCTAATTCTGGGTGAAGACACCTCCAACACTGAGTGAGGACACCTCTAACACTGGGTGAGGACACCTCCAACACTGGATGAGGACATATCTAACACTGGGTGAGGACACCTCTAACACTGGGTGAGGACACTTCCAACACTCTGTGAGGACACCTCCAACTCTGAGTGAGGACACCTCCAGCACTGGGTGAGGACACATCTAACACTGGGAGGGACCACCTCCAACTCTCGATGAGGACATATCTAACACTGGCTGAGGACACATCCAACACTGAGTGAGGACACCTCTAACACTGGGTGAGGTCACCTCCAACACTGGGTGAGGACACCTCCAACACTGAGTGAGGACATATCTAACACTGGGTGAGGATACCTCTAACACTGGGTGAGGACACCTCCAACACTGAGTGAGGACACTTCTAACACTGGGTGAGAACACCTCCAACACTGGGTGAGAACACCTCCAGTACTGGGTGAGGACATATCTAACTCTGGGTGAGGACACCTCCAACACTGAGTGAGGACACCTCTAACACTGTGTGAGAACAACTCCAACACTGTGTGAGGACATATCTAACACTGGCTGAGGACACCTCTAACACTAGGTGAGGACACCTCCAACACTTAGTGAGGACACATCTAACACTGGGTGAGGACACCTCCAACACAGAGTGAGGACATATCTAACACTTGGTGAGGACATCTCCAATACTGGGTGAGGACACATCTAATACTGGGTGAGGACACCTCTAACACTGGGTGAGAACACCTCCAACACTGAGTGAGGACATATCTAACACTGGGTGAGGACACCTCTAAAACAGGGTGAGGACACCTCCAACACTGGGTGAGGACATATCTAACACTGGGTGAGGTCATCTCCAACACTGGATGAGGACACATCTAACACTGGGTGAGGACACCTCTAACACTGGGTGAGGACATTTCCAACACTGAGTGAGGACACCTCTAACACTGAGTGTATTGAAAGGACTCTCCACAAATCTAACAATGTATTCTCCGGTCTCGAATAACACACCTCCTCCCCCAGCTTATTAATATTTCAGATTTTTTCCACACACCTCCTCTCATATTCCACCCTACCCCACTTCCGCTTATTAAATTTTGCTATTTCATCTCCGGCGAAATTTTATTTTAAGTGGTAGCATTCCTGCGACAATTAATTTTCTTTAGATATTAAAAAACATTATACATAACAAAAAAGAACATTACTAGAAATCTCATACGAAATCTTAAATAAATAGGATGGGTTGGGTCTCAATATGTAAACTAAATGACTAATTCTGGGGGTTTTTTTAAATCAACGGAGACAACCGAGAAAAATTACCGATATTCCACACACACACACACACACACTACACTTTTCTGTGGGGCTCGAGAGTAGATTACAAATATTGACTCAATGGTGTATATTATGAACATTTGCACCAAATTGTATCAGTATGTCCTGCACCAGTCCCAATAAAATACCTTTGTGATCCAATAATATATTTGTTTCTACTTTAGGCACAAGGCCAGCAATTACCCAGTTCATTACTGGTGCTTTATTTTATCGACTCCGTAAGGATGAAAGGCAAAGTCAAACTCGGCGGAATTTGAACTCAGATTGTAAAGGGACGTAACTATGCTGGAAAGCATGGCGTCCGACCCTCTACCGATACTGCCAATCCACATATTATAGCAAAACTGCACTACCTCTGCCCCTAGAAAACAAAATACATGTTGTACTCGTATAAACTTACACCTGAAGGCGCATGGCTTGGTGGTTAGAGCATTGGGCTTGCAATCGAAAGGTTGTGGGTTCAATTCTCGGACCGGGTGATGTGTTGTTTCCTTGAGCAAGACACTTTATTTCACGTTGCTCCAGTTTACTCGGCTGTAGAAATGAGATGATAGGACTGAGGTCCCTATCATTAAATCACCCAAGACACTTCCAACGAGATATATCTTGGAGGAGGCCAGCTAAACCTGCATACGTGTGAGCTGTCACACACAGACACACACACAAACTTTCACTGGTCAAAGAAAATTATGTGAAAAAGCTATTGAATAAAGACAGGCAGTACATAATAAGCATGACATCATTCTATAGGAGATAAGAAACTCTCAGGAGAGCTGGATAGTAGAAAGTCTTTAGAGAAGAAATAACACCCAAGCAACTGTTTCAGCCTTTAACTTCTATATAACAAACACTATGAGAGCATATTGTTCTGAGTTCAAATCCCGCGAAAGTTAACTTTGCCTTTCATCCTTACGGGCTCGATAAAATAAAGTACCAGTAAGTATTGGAGTTGATTTAATCGACTTTCCTCTCCCCTTCAGATTGTTAGCCTTTTGCCTAAAGTAGAAACAATTATTTATTGATATGTATGCATAGTCCCGTAATTCCTGATGGAATCGTTGGGGTGCCGTATCTTCATATGACGTTAATAAGGAATATTTTAAATCCAACATCTCTCCAGAATTTGCTGACATAGTAATATCAAATGATTATAGCGCTGTGTAATAATAAGCTGAAAGGGTAGGGAATTACAATGACTAGAATATGGTGTAAAACATTATATCTAGTACGGAACTCAGACCGTAAAGCGATGCTTTCTAGCATAGTTATGTCCCTTTACGGTCTGAGTTCAAATCCCGTCGCGGTTAACTTTAATAAAGTACCAGTAATGTACTGGATATTTGCTGGCCTTGTGCCAAAAGTAGAAACAATTATATCAAGTACGGTATCTATCTATCGTATTATATGTAACTAGTACAACTGAAATTATACAAAAAGACTTCTGTTTTAATATTGAGAATTTACCAATGAGGATAGACATATGTACGTTCTAGAAAATGGTAGTACTTTGCCCTGTAAATATGACATTCTCTGCAGACTTTCTTAATCAAGAAAATATTTTTAACATTGCATATTTATGTTATCTTTGAACATTCTTGTTAAATTTGAAGATTTTTATACATATTTTCCAAGCTGTGTCTCATTATTTGATCTATATCTCCAAAGATGAATAACAAATATAATAAAAATGGTGATTTATTACTTGTTTTACTTACATAGTCAAGCAATTTATCGTTTGGATATGTCTATCAAATATGTGATTATATTCTAATAAAACTCATTTAGATTAACTTATAGCACAGTAAGAATGTAAGAAGTTCATAGTTAATAAATTATTGAATCTCTTTCGATAAATAATAATCGTCTTAAGATTATAGAGACGTCATTTAATGTAACGAAATCTATTTATAAGAAAGTATACCAATATTATATCTTACTAATGTGTATGAGTACATGTATATATGTATATGTGTATGTATGTATGTATGTATGTATGTATGTATGTATGTATGTATGTATGTATGTATGTATGTATGAATCTACGTACATACGTATGCATATATGTATGTATGTTTGTTTGTATGTATGATATATGTATGCATGTGTGTATGTGTGTATGTAAATATGTATATATGTATGATGTATACATGATGTATGTAAGTATGTATGTATGTTTGTATGTATGTATGATGTATACATGATGTATGTAAATATGTATGTATGTATGTATGTATCTAACTATCTAACTATGTATTCATATATGTGTATTCTCTTCCTCATTGCAATTTTAGAGTATCTTCCTCGGGTAGTGTACTAGTAAAGCCAATCAACACAAGAGAAATTGTCTTAATTTATAAAGATGGTCAATATAGTTTCTTGATTCCAGAAACTGCTGCTAGGGAATAGATGTGAGTGAAACACTCATGTATTAGTTGACTCTACTAGTACTCTACCCGGTGGAGACTTGGCATAAGTTTTTCTGTTTACTTACGAGGGTCGGCTCAAAAGTTCATTGGCTGACTATGAAGCATTGATGCTAGAGCTGTGAAATCTCGCATGCATTAATTTTAACTCGTCTTATTAATAACTGCATTGTTTTTTCCAGGGACTATGCTGGAAATTAAACCTCATTTGGTCATTCCATGAGAGTATCTTGGTCAGCCTATTGAATGTTCAATGACAGTCGTATATATATATATAGTGACGAAACATAAGTCAATTGCATGAACTCATAATCCTTTATTTACTGCTATATATATTTCGATGATAGCCATTGAATGGCTATGGCCTCATCAGGCAGTTAGTCAGTTCTTAGATATGCCAGCTCTGTTTTTATAGTGTTGATGGTATCAGTGCCTTGGGACATATATATATATATATATATATATATATATATATATATTAGAATTGGAGCTCTGAAATAGCCATATATATATGAATGTATATATAATGTATTTTGCAATACACTTTATGCTTAATTAAAAGCATTTTGAAGACCGTATGCTATTGTTTTAGAGTAGTGACAGACTCACTTACTTTAATCTCAGCAAAGAGGGGGAGATAAGCCGACAAGGCCTTGTTTCTGCATTTTTTTATGCTTATCAAGGCTAACTACTCCCTCCCGTCTACTGAGAGCACTGATGTTATATTCTTATAGAATTCTAGTAAATAATCAGGAACTGATTATACAGAGCAGTTGCCGGTCAGGCAGAAATTAAAAATTAGAATTGGAGCTCTGAAATAGCCATATATATATGAATGTATATATAGTGTATTTTGCAATACACTTTATGCTTAATTAAAAGCTATTTCAGAGCTCCAATTCTAATTTTTAATTCCTGCCTGACCGGCAACTGCTCTGTATAATCAGTTCCTGATTATTTACTAGAATTCTATAAGAATATAACATCAGTGCTCTCAGTAGACGGGAGGGAGTAGTTAGCCTTGATAAGCATAAAAAAATGCAGAAACAAAGCCTTGTCGGCTTTATCTCCCCCTGTTTGCTGAGATTAAAGTAAGTGAGTCTGTCACTACTCTAAAACAATAGCTTACGGTCTTCAAAATGCTTTTAATTAAGCATAAAGTGTATTGCAAAATACATTATATATACATTCATATATATATATATATATATATATATATATATATATATATATATATATATATATATATATATATATATATATATAGTAGTGAAGTGAAAGAGTGAAGAATAACATGGTCGACTGTTCCAAAAGGGTTTTATTTACAGCAGTATTAACAGAGACACACACTGTATTTAAGGTTGAGTGGCGCAACTTCGAATGATCAGCAGCATTTAGACTCACCTGATCAATGAAACAATTGTTAATACTGTAAATAAAACCCTTTTTGTACAGCCGACCATGTTATTCTTCACTCTTTCACTACTATTACTCCAAGAATAACCTGCATGGAGTTTCTCGCATACTCGCTACCTAACTATGGAAACTTCTTGTTGAGTCAAACAATGGCGTACGTTAAAACTATCCATAGTACAGAGTACTCACAACCTCTAACTGGATTACCTAAAACGATAACTTGTTATCCCATATATATATATGTGTGTGTGTGTGTGTGTATACTGTAATATAAGTTTGGCAGAGATATCCAAGGGTAAGAGCACTCAGTCCATTGGACGACTTAACTTTAATTAGTTACAACAGTGATATATACAGGTACTTAAGTCTCGCTGGGTTAGTTATACACCCCAGCGCTTTCAACATGTTATATAAAAAGAAAAATATAACAGGCTGAATGAGTTGGGGTGTATAACCCAACGAAACTTAAGTAACTGTGTATGTCACTGTTGTAACTAATATATATATATATGTGTGTGTATGTGTGTGTGTGTGTGTGTGTGTGTGTGTGTGTGTTATTGTATAAGCGGTCCACCAAACATGAACTACCCCAGGGCTCACTAAAAATCTAAATATGGTCTTGTAAGAACAATTTGTGACAGCAAGTGTGTATCTTATACATGATGACATGGCAGTCCGTTCGGTGGTATGTCTTAGCTGAGATAGTTTGGCTATTTTAATGGAAAGACTAATGGCAATTAAGAGATATTTAATGAGATTATTAATGGCAGGTGACAACCATTTGAACACGTCTAACGTACACTTGATCTTCTTTCTATAAGGGATTGTTAAATCTCTGTGAAAAACACTTTAATAAGGACTTGGTGTTTTCTGATTGTCGATTTCTCCAGGATTGTTCTTCTACCCAGCCATTAATTTTATATTCTTTCTCTCCATGTTTACAGAAGACCTCTTCTGGTGTTTGCTGCCATAAAAATTGTTTGTTGAATTCATCCTTTCTTCCCTAAATAGGCATCCAGTAGATTTCGACTGCAGTTATTTATATTGAAGCTAAGATTTGGGGGTCTGTACGTATGTATGTATGGTGTGTGTATGTATGTATGTGTGTGTATATATGTATGTGTGTGTATATATGAATGTATGTATGTAAGCGTGTGTAAATGTGAATGTGTTTATGAGTGTGTGCGTATATATATATGTGTGTGTGTGTATGTGTCTGTGTGTGTGTCCGTGTGTGTGTGTGTGCGTGTGTGTGTCCGTGAGTGTGTGTGTGTGAGTTAAATTACTTGCTGATTTGCCGCTGAGAAAAAAATTCCCTTCACAGCGGCAAAACAACTTAAGTAAATTTCAATAAACACAATTTTGGCTCAAGCAGACGACAATCAGTCTCCATGGATTTTCTCCTTATATATATATATATATATATATATATATATATATATATATATATATATATATATATACACACAGAGAGAGTGAGAGGGAGAGAGAGAGAGAAATGTGCATGTATACTCACCGATGTACATAGAGTTACTATTTACAAATAAATATACATTCTCAAGCTACGCATGAGGCTTCCACTGCGACAACACATTGGCTAAAACCAGTAATATATATATATATATATATATACGATATTAACAAATGGAAACTATATTTATAAAACCATATTTATTTCATTATACATATTTCAAGGACACCAAGTTAAATTATGGTGTGCTTTCATCAGACAAAATATAATATAGGTCAGTTTTATAAATAAATATTGACATACCCTTAAAAAATGCAACCATTACTGTTGGAAGCTCCCGGATAGTCCCAAATACTTATTCCAAATACTTGTTGAGTGCTTTATATCAGTTATAAAAATATTTGCTTGTTGTATCCCAACAATGTAAATAGAACTTTTGCATATATATATATATATATATATACGTATATATATATATATATATATATATATATATATATATATATATATATATATATATATATATATAATATACACATTTATATATATATATATATATATATATATATATATATATATATATATATATATATATATAGTTAAAAGAATAGAGGTGTAACACACAAGTTATTATATATTGGTAAACGGAATAGAAAATGCTGACAAATTGTTCACAGTTGAAAAATGGTTTAATTAGGAATAAAAGAGTATTAGTGATTGTATGGGTTAGTATTCAGTTGTGGTTTTAAGTTTTTAAGTTTTTACCGGTTGCGCATTTCTAAATGCTTTTCAAAAATAATTTTGAGATAGAGTGTCCGTAAAAACTTAAAAACTTAAAACCACAACTGAATACTAACCTATACAATCACTAATACTCTTTTATTCCTAATGAAACCATTTTTCAACTGTGAACAATTTGTCAGCATTTTCTATTTCGTTTACCAATATATATATATATATATATATATATATATATATATATATATATATATATATATATATATATATATATATATATATATATATATATATATATATATATATATATATATATATATATATACGATATTAAATAAATGGAAACTATATTTATAAAACCATATTTATTTCATTATATATATTTCAGGGATATCATATTAAAAATATGTTATGCCTTCTTCAGACAAAATACAATATAAACAGTCTTATAAATAGATAGATTCGACATACCTTTCAACTTCGACTTCTATTTGAAAAGTTGATTTGGTAGTGGAAAAAATATTAGGGACAGTTATAAAAAGAAAGAAAGAAAAACGAAGAAAAAGAAGAAATGCATGCAACTAAATAGAGAGAGATAGATATAGAGAGATAGATAGAGAGAAGAAATTCATGTAAAGAAACAGAGAGAGATATATAGAGAGAGGAAAAAAACCACAGAGGGAGATAGATAGAGAGAGAGAGAGAAGAGAGGAGAGAGAGAGAGAGAGAGAGAGAAAATATAGAGAGATAGATATAGATAGAGATAGAGAGAAAGAAAATAGGTAGTTGTGCACCAGTTGAATGACGTATCAATGATATATTTATTTATTTATTTATTTATTTAGCTCTAGTATTAATGTAGAGAGAGATATATGTGGTTAAGAGAGAAACCAGCCGTTACATAGAGGGAAAAGAAAAATATCCAGACAAAAACGAGGCAGATTTAAAACACTATGTATCATCAATGTAAAAAATATCAATTCGTATAAAACAGGCATTATAATGTAAATATCAGTATTCATGAATGAGACACGTATCAATGTGTGAAAAATATTGATCATATGTCTAGTTTAAAATTCATAGGTTTATATTTATACTAAAATTCCCTTAATTTACGGACAAATTTATTCAGTTGCTGCAGACATAGATTGAACTCAACTTTTAAATATAAATATAAATTTAAAATGTAGTATATTTAATTTGATTTATAATTATTTATGAAACTCGCCGATAAATCTTTCGATTCCTTTTTATTTTAAACATTCTTCATGAATAATTAAACTACCCTAAAAGCTGATGCTCCAAATATATCGAATAAATTTTACACTAGATAAACCTCTTAAATATAAGACCATCTGTAGATCAAATGGGTATCCTAAACTTTTGGAATGTTTTCTGCTAGACAGGATTTGGTAAATAATTTTTGGTTTTGTTTGCTTTTGATTCTGATGCTCATAACGAACTTGGCAATATATTGTCAATTAACTTTGAAGGGTTGATCTCTGTGGTTGATTTGCGGGGCATACTATGTTTCATTTTTATTTTTATATTTTTAATATTTTTAATATTTTTATTTTTATTTTTATTTTTAATATTTTTTTGTATTTTTTTGATTTTTTGTTTTTTATTTACTTTTTGTTTCTGATATTTTTATTGATATATTGATATCTGTTCTCTATTTATGCTTGAACGATAATCATGTAGAGTAAAGACATGAATAGTATTGTTAAAATTAATGTAGACTCTATATATATTTGTGTGTATGTACGCATATATGTATACTAGAATTTTTATAGCACAATGAGAATGTTTTCGTGTGAAATAGGAATTTGCAGAGCTGATCACGTAAATTCACATGGATGTATATAGTATAAAATCTGGGATAACCTTCTATTTTGTCTCAACTCTAATATAAACCTATGAATTTTAAACTAGACATATGATCATTATTTTTCACACATTATTGATACGTGTCTCATTCATGAATACTGATATTTACATTATAATGCCTGTTTTATACGAATTGATATTTTTTACATTGATGATACATAGTGTTTTAAATCTGCCTCGTTTTTGTCTGGATATTTTTCTTTTCTCTCTATGTAACGGCTGTTTTCTCTCTTAACCACATATATCTCTCTCTACATTAATACTAGAGCTAAATAAATAAATAAATAAATAAATATATCATTGATACGTCATTCAACTGGTGCACAACTACCTATTTTCTTTCTCTCTATCTCTATCTATATCTATCTCTCTATATTTTCTCTCTCTCTCTCCTCTCTTCTCTCTCTCTCTCTATCTATCTATCTCCCTCTGTGTTTTTTTTCCTCTCTCTATATAACTCTCTCTGTTTCTTTACATGAATTTCTTCTCTATATCTATCTCTCTCTATTTAGTTGCATGCATTTCTTCTTTTTCTTCGTTTTTCTTTCTTTCTTTTTATAACTGTCCCTAATATTTTTTCCACTACCAAATCAACTTTTCAAATAGAAGTCGAAGTTGAAAGGTATGTCGAATCTATCTATTTATAAGACTGTTTATATTGTATTTTGTCTGAAGAAGGCATAACATATTTTTAATATGATATCCCTGAAATATATATAATGAAATAAATATGGTTTTATAAATATAGTTTCCATTTATTTAATATCGTAAATATACTCCAAATACTTGTTGAGTGCTTTTATATCAGTTATAAATATTTACTCGTTGTTAACCCAACAATTTAAATAAAACTTTGCATATATATATATATATATATATATATATATATATATATATATATATATATATATATATATATATATATATATATATATATATATATATATAATACATTATAAAGAAAGAAGAAACATTAGATATAATTAATAATATGCCACGAAACTGCGTAGACGAGGAGTAATCAGGAATTTGGGTATGGTATATCTTATTAATTATATCTAATGTTTCTTCTTTCTTTATAATGTATTATATAGCTCTGATACTGAATCAATCCATTCGGATTATTTTGTCCCAGTTATTCATAGAGCAACAATGGTTGAGGTTGGCACCACAAATTCAGGGATATATATGGATATATTCATGTATATGTATGTGTTCGCATGTATCTGTGTATTTCTTTATATTGTATATATATATATATATATTATTGAATAAACAAGAGAGATGAACACTAATATAAACATACATGTGTTCGAATCGTAAGGACCAAAATTTACTAGGGTGAAAAAATACTAACTACAGCAATATGGTTTGTTATACTTAACTTTAAATATTAAATTAAGAAAAATTAAGAATAATAACAGACCTATATTGGGTAAAACGCCTGGTAACAACTAGACAGTATTGGAGACTGTTCCGAAACGACTTATTAAGTGAAGTTCTCACGTTTCCCTGCTCCTCAGTGGTTGTTGAGAAATTAGTGATCCTTTCACTTCTAAAAATATTAGAGAATGAATTGTGTACGATATGAATTATCGCACGTGTCATTCGGAACCCCGAAGAAGAAGAAGAAGAAGAAGAAGAAGAAGAAGAAGAAGAAGAAGAAGAAGAAGAAGAAGAACAACAACAACAACAACAACAACAACAACAACAACAACAACAGGAATATCAACAACAACAACAACAACAACAACAACAACGACGACAGCAACAACGACAAAAACAACGACAATATCAACAATATCAACAATATCAACAACACCACCACCAACAACAACAACAACAATATCAACATCAACAACAACAACAACAATATCAATAATATCAACATCAACAACAACAACAACAATATCAACAAGAACAATGACAGCAACAATGACAAAAACAACAACAATCACACCAACAACAAAAAGCAAAACTGTTGGAAGTTTTAACGTCAGATTAAATGTGATGGAGGGACGATGGTTGAGACGGCGTCTCAATAATTAGTGACTAAACGAACAATACTGGTAGAAGTGGGAGGTCATTTTATATAGGGATCACTTGATGTGTTGTATGAGATATGGTGGGAGGCGGTGACGGGGTGCTGGTGGTGGTGGTGCTGGTGGTGGTGGTGGGGTGATGGTGGTGAGGGTTGGGAGGTTAGTGTGGGGTGTAGTGGTGGGGGTGGGGGTGGATGCAGTGGTGGTGGTGGTGGTGGTAGTGGGGGAGGGCGGTGAGGTGCTGCTGGTGAGGGGGTGAGAGGGGTAAGTGTGGGGAGGTGGAATGGTGGGGTGGAGGCGTTGCTAGTGGTGGTGGTGGTGGTAGTGTGTGTGTGTGTGGGGGGGGGGGCTGCTGGTGAGGCAGCCGCTGGGGACATAGAATTGGAAAAGGACGGATTTGATAGATGGATAAATAGATGGATTGTCTGATAGGTTGGTGTTGGGTAGGGGTAGGGTAGTAGGTGGTGGGGTGGGTAAATATATAGATTGGAGGATGTGCAGAGAACTGGGTTGATAGATAGCTGGGTAGATGGATGGGTGGATGGCGGGATGGGTGGATGGCGGGATGGGTGGATGGTTGGATGGGTGGATGGGTGGATGGGTGGATAGTTGGATGGTTGGATGGGTGGATGGGTGGATGGTTGGATGGTTGGATGGGTGGATGGTTGGATGGGTGGATGGTTGAATGGGTGGATGGGTGGATGGTTGGATGGGTGGATGGTTGGATGGGTGGATGGTTGGATGGGTGGATGGGTGGATGGGTGGATGGGTGGATGGGTGGATGGATGGATGGGTGGATGGGGTGAAGGAAAGAGGAAAAGAAGGAAGGAAGAATGTGATAGGGAGAGAGCAAGGAAGAAAGGAAAGAATGAAAAGTGGTAGGAAGGAAGGAGAGAGTAAAGTGGGCGAGAAGAGAGAGCGGGGAAAGTGATAAAGAAATGGATATAACGCTGTTGATATAGAAAAGTAATAAAGAAAATAGGAAAGATTTAGACTATAAAAGACATTTTAGGAGAAAAACTGAAATAATGGAGTTGGATAAATATTTGAACAGGAATATAGAGAATAAAGAGAGGGTGGAGAGGGGGAGAGACAGGGAGAGAGGGGGAGACAGACAGTGAGAGAGAATGATTGCTAGATAGAAAGATAGATAGATAGATAGGATTTGTATCGCATCTACATATTCATCAGAAGCGATACACACACACACAGATATATATACACATACATAAATACACATATATTTAAATATATATATATATATACATATATTTAAATATATATATATACATATATATAAATATATATACATACATACATATATATATATATATATATATATATATATATATATATATAAAAGACGTAAAATAAGAAAATTTAAAAAAAATTTTTAAAAATTAACTTACTAAAATTTTCACTCCAACTAATTAGTTTCTGCAATGGGATAAAGACAGTTACGTAATAAACTGTTGAGAATTCATTGCGTCATCAGGGAGGTCTATTCTCAGCTAAGTCTCCAGGCAATGCGCGGACACTGGGGACTCATATAAAAATAATAATAATTCGGTAAATGGAACAGCTAGCGGGGACTGGATTCCATGCACTGAAAATCTCGCTGTCACTGGTCAAATGGTAGATTCTAAAGAATCAATCACGTGACACTGAGGCTAGTCGGTAGGAGTGGGATGGTAAGATGACAGAAGCCTACTAACACACCAAAAAATTGGTAGTGGTTTTGGCAGGTTTGCTCGACAAATAAGTGATTTGGAGATAAATATAGAGAATTTAGTATATCTACTAATAGCGTACAGATGTACGCTAATGCCAGCAAATACACAGGTTACGTCTTTTATATTATTGTTCTGCATCCTCCTGCATTGAACCACCTAGGTACTATGACATAACCTGTGTATTTGCTGGCATTAGCGTATATCTGTACGCATATGTTAGTAGATATACTCAATTCTCTCTCTCTATATATATATATATATATATACACACATACATATGTATATATATATACATATATATATACAGTATATTTATATATACATACATATATATACAGTATATTTATATATATATATATATATATATATATATATATATATATATATATATATATATATATATATAACAAAGGAAATGTGGTAAGGAACCAGATGGACCATAACGCACCAGAGTATTCAATACTTAGGGTAGTAGAGTGGGATTTAATCCAGAAATAGCTGTCGAAATGGCTTGAGCTCTGTCATCGGGGTCATACTTTTTCCTATATATATATATATATATATATATATAGTTCAAGGAGACAACAAACAGAGACACAAAAGGCTTAGTTTCACGCTTTATATTGGAAAGAGGTAAGAAAGTTCGACGTGTCGGGCCTAAGCCCTTCTTAGGGAGTTAAAATAGAGACAGGATCACAATGGAGAAACGGAAAGAGGGTCCAGTAAAGACACAAAAAAAAACGAAAATGAAAAGGGAAAACAAATATATATATACTATGTATAGACATTTTAACGATTTTAAGAAGCCGTAGCTATGCAAACACCTCTGGTGGTGTTCAGCAGTAGCAAGGGGGACAACCGTCTATGCATTTCAGGCTTGACTGGCCATCGTCAGGACGGTCTCTCCCACCGAATGCTACTGCTGGACTTGAAAACAGTCGAGAATATATAGTTTTCTCGTCTGTGTAAATGAGGTGATTAATCTCATTTGCATATGAAGCTGCATAATTTGGCTGAACTTATGATAGAATGGAAATAAGATTTCGCTTCAAGCATAGCTTTATACAATATGTATAGAAATTTCGTTAATCACCTCATTTACACAGACGATAAAACTATATATTCTCGACTGTTTTCAAGTCCAGCAGTCGCAATCGGGGGGAGGGAGCGTCCTGACGATGGCCACTCAAGCCTGAAATGCAAAGACGCTCCCTGCCATCGCTTGCTTCTGCTGGACACCACCAGAGGGCGTTAGCCCCTCGGTGTTTTCATAGCTACGGCTTCCTAAAACCGTATTTCTTTAGAAATACGAAATTTCTATATATATTGTATAAAGCTATGCTTGAAGCGAAATCTTATTTCTTTTCAAATATATATACTAGCAGAGGTACCCGGCGTTGCTCGGATATTAAATAGCAGTTGTGTATACCATTTTGTCAATACTTCAGTGCTGCTTCGAAAACTATACTTTTACAAAACATCGGCTTTTTCCAAAAGGGGGTTCCTGCCTTCAGGGGTCCCCTACTCAATATGTGCCAATTCTGAGAGTTCACATTCATCTGTAGGACAAACGTAGCCCATGTGTCAAGTTTTGTGAAAATCGATTGCGAACTCCAGAAGTTATGACGTTTTGTTGCATTGCACTGCAGTGTTAAAGGGGTTATCTGCCGGGGGGCCCTATAATCAATATCTAGAAAAATGAAAGTGCCCATGACCATCCGGAGTTCATAAGTAACCTATGTCTTAAGTTTGGTGAAAATACTGTAGAAATGCATAAGGTTTATACATAGTAGATTTGTTTATATATGAATGACAAAAAGAAAAGTACAAAACTATACATGAATTGTTTCTACTAAACCTTCAATTTAAGACACAACCTACATATTTGATAGGACTCCAGCTCACACCTTCTTCTTCTTCTTCTTCTTCTTCTTCTTCTTCTTCTTCTTCTTCTTCTTTTGCTCCTCCTGGAACATTGGGCTGCGAGCCACCCCCACACAACGCCATGTTCTGAGTCTGCTTTTCAACTCCACCGTGATGCACGGTGCGTCATGGTGTATCTAACCATTATTTTAGGTCTTACTACGGCTGATTTCTTCCAGAGAGAAAGAAAGAGATGGAAAAATGCAGAGAAGATTCATCGCCGGAGGAATAATAAAAAATGTTTACACTGCATATTTCATTTTTCCAAAGCTAAAGCTGCCGATCCAAAATCAGTAATTCAACTCCCTGAAAACTTTCAAATATATGCTGTTCTAGCATGAATATTATGCTAAGGGGCAGCTGTCCACAAAGTAAGATTTACTTGCATATCCCCGCTCATATAAACACATAAATACATGCATACATACATTACAGTTGATATTTTTTTTATTAAAGCGTTTTCATATTATATATATATATATATATATATATATATACGATATTTAATATCGTAAATATACTCCAAATACTTGTTGAGTGCTTTTATATCAGTTATAAATATTTACTCGTTGTGACCCAACAATTTAAATAAAACTTTGCATATATATATATATATATATATATAGTTGTCTCTACTTTAGGCACAAGGCCAGCAATTACCCAGTGCATTACTGGTACTTTATTTTATCGACCCCGTAAGGATGAAAGGCAAAGTCAACCTCGGCGGGATTTGAACTCAGATCGTAAAGGGACGTAACTATGCTGGAAAGCATGGCGTCCGACCCTCTACCGATACTGCCAATCCACCGCCCTATAATGGGTGGTGGTTGAAATTCAGTTGTGCACGGTTAAATGGGAGTAGACGTAGTCGGACGGACATGAAAATTTACACACCTATGTAAAAAGTGCCAAGGAAGCAAATAGATGAGGTTTGAAATCTCTAACTTGAAAAATGTGGTCCCTGGGGCCCCAAAACGGTCTATTTACTATCGCGTTCGGTGAGTTATTTGCCCCTGTTCTAATACTTGTGTCTTATTTACAATTTCATACAAATAAAGCAGTAAAAAAAGGATTATGAGTTCATGCAATTGACTTATGTTTCGTCACTATATATATATATATAGTGACGAAACATAAGTCAATTGCATGAACTCATAATCCTTTATTTACTGCTTTATTTGTATGAAATTGTAGGCAAATAACTCACCGAACGCGATAGCAAATAGACCGTTTTGGGGCCCCAGGGACCACATTTTTCAAGTTAGAGATTACAAACCTCGTCTATTTGCTTCCTTGGCACTTTTTACATAGGTGTGTAAATTTTCATGTCCGTCCGACTACGTCTACTCCCATTTAACCGTGCACAACTGAATTTCAACCACCACCCATTTCCCAAACATATATTAGATTTCGTTTTAACATAAATTCCCGTGGTTGTTATAATGTGTTTAATAAAAAAAAAACACCGGGAATTTATGTTACAACCTTATATATATATATATATATATATATATATATATATATATATATATATACGTTATTCCGGGTTGAATCGGAGGTAACCACAGTAAGTAAGGTACTCAATACATAGCAGAGTATAACAGTTTTAATATAGATGAGATTCTACAGGACTAGAACTGTTTCATTCATTAGAAATGATTCCTGATGATTTCTAATGAATGAAACAGTTCTAGCCCTGTAGAATCTCATCTATATATATATATATATATATATATATATATACACACACATCACGGGAGAACAATGCAACACAATGATACATATATATCAGTTTAACACTTGATATAGTAGGAAAAGAGTTTTAACGTTTCAGACATTAGTCCTTCATCTGATAAAAATTGGTGGCGTCCTTGTTAATGAAAAAGTTTACGAGCCCCTGCGCAACATACACCCGTTGTCTACATTCTGAGCTCACGGGTCACGCAGTGAGGCTTTACGTGGGCGCTCTGCCTGCTAGAAATAATTCAACTCATGCCACATCCCTCTAACTATGGGAATAAATCACCTGTAGATGGAGTGGAGGTGCGTGGCTTAGTGGTAAGGATGTTGGAATTATGATCATGTCAAGGATTCGATTCCTGAACTGGGGTGTGTGTTGTATTCTTGAGCAAAACACTTCATTTCACATTGCTTCAGTATACTCAGCTGTAAATGAGTACCAGCAATACCTGGGGGTTTACCCTACGATAGACTGGCGTCCTGTCCAGGCGGAGAGAGCCTTGTACTCTCCTGGATACCGGGATAAGCCCCGGTCTAACGAGCCTTCTAGCTTTAGACAGACTTTAGACTTTAGAGAGCTCTAGGTACATTCTATGAACTTTTCAGTCGACCCTTCGACCTTCGTCAAATCGGACTGAGGAAACATTGGTTTCGTCGGTCTTTCCAATTGCTAATACTATTTATCGGTCGCAACTCCAGGTAGAAGGAGCAACGTGAAATAAAGTGTCTTGCTCAAGGTCATAACGCATCGCCCGGTCCAGGAATCGAACTCACAACCTCAAGATTATGAATCCAATTCCCTAACCACTCATCCACACACCTTCAGCCGACCCTTGTATAGATTTAACACACAATACTTTCTCAGACTTACTAAGAATCCCCATCAAATATCTGAGAGATATTTTATATTGAGTTTACAGACTAGTGACTGTTTGATATTCTAGGATTGTGAATATATTTCGGGATACAACAAAGAATTGGTAGAATCGTTGGCGTGTGGGATTATAGTATTTATGGCATTTGTTCCAGATTTCTGCGCTCTGTGTGGAAATCCCACCGAAGGCTACTTTGCCTTTCATCTTTTAGGTTCGATAAATAAAGCAACAGTCCAGAGGTGATGGTTTGGAAAAAGTTGTTGCAACGTTGCATGAGATGCTTTGTGATATCTCTGCCGCTTCTAAGTTCAAATTACGCTTGAACGTGATAAATAATTGTTTCTACTTTTGGCATAAGGCCAGAAATTACCCCAGTGTGTTACTAGTACTTTATTTTATCGACCCCGTAAGGATGAAAGGCAAAGTTAACTTCGGCGGGATTTGTACTCAGAATGGAAAGGGCCGTAACTCTATGCGTCAAAGCATGGTGTCCGACCCTCTACCGATACTGCCAATCCACCACCCCAACGTGATAAATAATTGTTTCTACTTTAGGCACAAGGACAGCAATTACCCAGTGCATTACTGGTATTTATTTTATCGACGCTGTAAGGATGAAAGGCAAAGTCAACCTCGGCGGGATTTGAACTCAGATCGTAAAGGGACGTAACTATGGTGGAAAGCATGGCGTCCGACCCTCTACCGATACTGCCAATCCACCGCCCTACGTGATAAATAATGGTGACCTATCACGTTTACTCTCTATTCAAATGGCAGAAGGATAAAAAGAGTGGGCTGCTGTGAGAGCGGTCATGGTCCGAACTGTTTATGCTATGAAGTAGATGATAAACAATTCAAAGATCCTGGTTTGACAGATACTACGTCGTGAATCTGTCGGAGAATTGCGTTAATAGCAAAAATGTCTGAAATAGACATTTACGAATTAATATAATTAGTAGACAATTCAGTTGATCAAACAACTAGCTGGGACACAGATCATCGAAACCGTTAGTTGGATGGTTGGCTGGCTGGTTGATTGGCTGGTTGGTTAGTTGGTTGGTTGATTGATTGGTTAGTTGGATGGTTGGTTGGTTGATTGGTTGGTTGGTTGGTTGGTTAGTTGGTTGGTTGATTGGTTGGCTTGTTGGTTGGCTGGTTGGTTGGTTGATTGGTTGGTTAGTTGGTTGTTGACTGGTTGATTGGTTGGTTAGCTAGTTGGTTGGTTGGTTAATTGGTTGGTTGGTTGGTTAGTTGGTTGGTTGGTTGATTGGTTGGTTGGTTGATTGGTTGGCTTGTTGGTTGGCTGGTTGGTTCATTGGTTGATTGGTTGGTTAGTTGGTTGATGGGCTGGTTGATTGTTTGATTGGTTTGGTTGGTTGGTTGGTTGGTTGGCTGCTTGGTTGGTGGTTGGCTGGTTGGCTGGTTGGTTGGTTGGTTTGTTGGTTGTTTTGTTGGATGGCTGTCTGGTTGGCTGGTTGGTTGACTGGTGGCTGGTTTGTTGGTTGGTTGGTTAGTTGGTTGGTTGGTGATTGGCTGGTTGGCTGGTTGGTGGTTGGTTAGTTGGTTGGTTGGTTGGTTGGTTGGTTAGTTGGTTGGTTGGTTGATTGGTTGGATGGTTGGTTGGATGGCTGATTGGTTGATCGTTTGATTGGTTGGTTGGTTGGTGGTTGGCTCGTTGGTTGATTGGTTGGTTGGTTGGTTGGTGGCTGGCTGGTTGGCTGGTTGGTTGGTTTGTTGGTTGTTTTGTTGGCTGGCTGTCTGGTTGGCTGGTTGGTTCGTTGGTTGACTGGTGGCTGGTTTGTTGGTTGGTTGGTTAGTTGCTTGGATGGTGGTTGGCTGGTTGGCTGGTTGGTTGGTTAGTTAGTTGGTTGGTTGGTTGGTTGGTTGGTTGGTTGGTTGGTTGGTTGGTTAGTTGGTTGGTTGGTTAATTGGTTGGTTGGTTGGTTGGTTGGTTGGTTGGTTAGTTGGTTGGTTGGTTGGTTGGTTGGTTGGTTAATTGGTTGGTTGGTTGGTTGGTTGGTTGGTTGGTTAGTTGTTTGGTTGGTCGGTTGGTTGGCTGGTTGGTATTTGACATTCTTAAGCTCCCAGAAAACAAGTTATAATCTGTGTGGGGAAAATTCGGGATCGATTTTCATTGTAGAAAATATCTGTGGAAGGAAGAGAGGGGGTGATAGAGTGGTAGTGGGAGTGGTGGTGGGAGTGGTGGTGGGAGTGATAGAGTAGTAGTGGTGGTGGGAGTGAGAACATGAAGGTGGAATGGAAAGGGTCCCCTTATTCTTAATGATTATTTATTGTAATCTTTAATCTTCCTTATAATAACCAGATGAGAGTTCTGTCTTTGTTCCTATTATGTTTAATTAAAATTGTTTTAGGAAAGCCAATACAATGTTAAGAATAAGGAGTGAAGGCGGAATTCATGTAAGACAATTGTTTGCAGGTTTACCTTATATTTCATGATATTACGGGGCTAAAACCTCTTTTCAAAGGAAAATAAAATGGAGTGTAATGGAGGTGGCTCGCTATTTGTTTATTTGTATGTTTGTTTGTTTTATATGATATGTTGTTTAAATTGTTTGATTTAATGAAAGACTGGTGAAATAAGGAGGGAGTAAGGAAAGAGTAAGAGAGGGAGAGAGAACGAATTAAGGAACAAATACAGAAAGAAAGAGTGAAAGAAAGAAAGATAGAAAGAAAGAATGAAAAAAAGAAAGAAAGAGCGATATAAGAAAATAATGAGTGGAAGAATGAAGAAAAAAACAGTTAAAGAGAAAAAAATAAAAAAGAAGAGAAACAGAAGAAAGAGCGATAGATAGACAGACAGATAGACAGATAGACAGATAGATAGATAGGTAGATAGATAGATAGATTTCTTTATTTGCCACAAGGGCGTACAAGAAAAGGGGACAATACGAAGACACATGCCGTGGATTTTACATACAATCATGTAAAAATATTATTAAATCAAACAAAGTTAACAATCGAAATCCCCAATAGGGGGGAGGCGTTACAAATGGGTTGTTTAATACCCCATCGATAGAACAACCCTCAACTTCAGGAGCATGTTGTGCAAGTGCTCCCTTCCTCATTTTGCTCTCTTCTTTATCCTACAGGTTTATAAACAGAGAAGGCCTAATCACTCGGGCCAATTTTGTTACATTCACCCACCTTTCAATAAATTTACTGGGGTGCAGTACCTCTCTCTCCACTCTGATTCCCCTTCTAATGTGGTACTTAAAGAAGGGAATCAATTGTTGTCCGGAGAGAAAGGCATCTGTCCTCAGTCCTCTCAATCTCGTCCACCATATAGCTTCTTTCACCATAGCCACTGTACAGAGGAAAACCGCCTCTCTTTCGGTTTTGAAAGAGGCTGGCGGTTTGATCCTTACTATGGACTCGGCAGTCAACTGGATTTGTCCCATACGCGACAGCAGTTGTTCTGCGTAGTTCCACAGGTCGGTTACGCCCGGGCAGTGTACAAATGCGTGCAGGACGGTTTCAATGTGCTGCTCGCATCCTGGACACGTCCTCTTGGAAGGATGCCTGCTGGGGCGTCCGTGCTTTTAGATCTTGTCTCGAACTGGTAGAGCTCCTGCCAGGCTAGGGACTATTGGAAATTGTCCATAGGACCCGGGCAGAAAGTTCTACCGAACTGATTGGTGAGCTCGTCGTCTTCGACGCCCAGAGTCTCTCGGAGCACGTCGTCGCACTTGTGAATTACTAACCCTCTATAAAATGTCGAAGTGGAGCCTCCACTTATTGCTGTGCCCGCTTCACAGAGGACTATGAGCGCCTGAGCGCATTCAATGTGCCAAGCGCCCATTTTCGGTCTCCGTTTGACCCAGGACTGCAGCTCCGTCAGCCAGACAAGTTGCGGGAAGGCCTGTCTCACAAACGGTGCCCACACCGGTTGGTCAGTGAGGAATACCTGGAGATGCCGTAGCCTCAGCTCATATTTGCGCATCATCAGCAACGGCATTCTCAGCCCTCCGTTGGAAAGGTGCTGACAGCAGACGGATCTCCTCACCAGTGGAGCCTGCTTCTTTCAAAGGGACTGGAAGATCATGCGTTCCATCTTGGCGAGGTGTTCATGGGGACAAGGCACGACGGTCAAGCGGTAGTAGATGACGGACGCTATGAAAGTGTTCGCCACTTCCGCTCAACCTTTCAAGGACAGTTTGCACTCTGCCCACTTCTGGGTGAGCGCAAATACCTTGGCCGTTACCTCGTTCCAGTTTTTCTCCACCTGGAGGTCCGGACCGAACCAGACCCCGAGCAATTTCACCGCTCCGTCCGTCCAGCGTCCGACGACGCTGTCGGGCGGCATCGGTTTGCCTCTCCACGTACCGAGTTGCAAACCGACAGGCTTGTCCGGGTTAGTTTTGCTCCTGTGAACCTTTCGTATTCCTGCAGTAAGTTGCCGATCGCCCCGAATTCCGAGGTTTTCAACACCATTACCGTCTCGTGGTCGGCATAAGCCGACGCCGCTTTCCGCAGTCTCGGTTCCAACGGGATGCCCTGCAGTAGCTCCAACTTCCGCAGTAGTGGATCTAGAGTCAGTACATACAGAATGGTGGAGAGAGGGCAGACAGACAGATAGATATCTTCAGACAGACTAACAGG
>OZ024740.1:29430144-29470144 GCA_964016885.1 Eledone cirrhosa
AAAACATCAATTCAAAACTTGATCATTTCATTTTTGTGAAATTTCAGAATATATACGATTATGGGGGTCTATCTCCAAAACCATAGGAGGAGTTCGTGAACAAACAAACAAACTGACAGGAACTACAACTTTATATATATATATATATATATATATATATATATATATATATATATATATCACATAAGAAACGGAGAATCAGTGGTACGAAGAATTAAAATTTATTAGACATATTACAATCGTTTCCCTGGCGACCAGCTCGAGGCACGATCGATGAAATGATCGAACCTAACTCTGAAATCGCAAGATCCTTAGATACGTCTCGACTCTTCGAAGCAGAGTTTCCAAATTTGGAATATGTCTAATAAATTTTAATTTGTCGCGCCACTGTTTCTCCGTTTCTTATGTGATATTATACGCTGCTCTGTAAGAGCATCGAGTGCTCAAACGGCCTGCCGCATACGGACGCTTTAAACATCCCACACCAATTATATATATATATATATATATATTTATAAATAAAATAACAGGATGCTGGACTGGTGTAAATCCTTGAAAAGTTTATTATACTATGATCATTTCAATGACCGGTCATTGAAATGATCATAGTATAATAAACTTTTCAAGGATTTATACCAGTCCAGCCTCCTGTTATTTTATTTATAACTAGGAGAGGTACCCGGCGTTGCGCGGGTATTAAATAGCAGTTATGTATACCATTTATGTCAATACTTCAGTGCTGCTTCGAAAACTATACTTTTACAAAATCATCGGCTTTTTCCAAAAGGGGTTCCTGCCACCAGTGGTCCCCTACCCAATATGTGCCAATTCTGAGAGTTCACATTCATCTGTAGGGCAAATGTAGCCCATGTGTCAAGTTTTGTGAAAATCGGTTGCGAATACCAGAAGTTATGACGTTTTTTTGCATTGCACTGCAGTGCTTCAGTCGACTCCAAAGAAGTGGTTAAAGGGGGTTATCTGCCGGGGGCTCTATAATCAATATCTGGAAAAATGAAAGTGCCCATGACCATAAGTAACCTATATCTTAAGTTTGGTGAAAATACTGTAGAAATGCATAAGGTTTACACACTTGCGCGCGGCGCACGTGCGTGTGTGTGTGTGTGTGTGTGTGTGTGTGTGTGTGTGTGTGTGTGTGTGTGTGTGTGTGTGTGTGTGTGTGTGTATGCGTGCGTGTGCGTGTGTGTGTGTGTGTGTGTGTGTGTGTGTGTGTGTGTGTGTGTGTGTGTGTGTGTGTGTGTGTGTGTATGTATTTGTGTGTGCGTATGTATGTGTATGTTCGTCGGCGCATACGTATGTACTGACCTAAATCTTCACTATTTACTTTTACTATGTTAAGGCAAAATTCAAATCCCGTCGAGGTTAACTTTGCCTATCATCCTTACGGGGTCGATAAAATAAAGTACCAGTAATGTACTGGTTAATTGCTGGCCTTGTGCCAAAAGTAGAAACAACTATTTTAATAACCTGTCATTTTCGTTTACAATTTTATTTACATCATTCTTAAATTCTGGGGCTGGAAATCATTCGGTTATTTTAAATAGAATATTAGTCTAACGACTCCATTTACACCATAAACTTAGTCTTGTCTTTGCATGAAATTGTTCTTCTCGGTCCACCGCGTCGTTTATACGTAGCATAAATAGATAAGCAAATGACTCCATAAAAGGGAAATAACTCGTCTCTCATCTCTATATATACATTTGAACTGAAAAATCAATATATTACAAATTCGATTTTTGCACTTGGCGTGGGTCGATTTGAAAATTTTTTTGACCGATTTCTCCGCCCGATTTTCATCTATGAGTGTAGCAATTTCACCGAAATTTGAACGTACGGTTTAGGAGGAGATATGTGCCGACGGTTTTAGTAGACAGACAGACAGACAGACAGACAGACAGACAGACAGACAGACAACCTTAGTTTTATATATATAGACTAGCAGAAAACCACCCTGTGGGTGGTTTTCTGCTAGCAAATCTAGTGTATATACTAATATTGTTGAGATTTGGATGAGAAATGTTTTCGGCACCACATGTTCACCGTCTCTCGGTGTGTCTTTTATGCATGTATAAATATAAATGCTATCTATACGGTGAAATCTTTGAAATAAATATATGATAAAACGAAAAAGGAGAAAAAGAGATTAGTGACGGAAATATAAACGTTATGATACATAAACGTTATGATATAACGATGGAAATGTATCTTCAAATGGTCCTTGGCATGGTGTCAAGTCAGAACCGCCTCGAACTGGTTACTTCTGGATTGTGCAAGGTGTCTCTATAGAAACCAGCGATTCCCTCGGCCTCAGTGACCAAAGTCAGTGGAGAGGGGAAGGTAATGTTTCTATAGCGACAGTGTTTCTCTTGGTAGTACCAAAGTGGAGAAAGGAAGGGGAAGGTAATATTTCTGTAGCACCTACATTTGAGTTTTAGGGAAGGACAGACAGACAAACAGAGAAATGCCCATATATTTCTGTGTGTATATATATATATATATATATATATATATATTACACACACAGAAATGTATATATATTTCTGTGTGTGTATATATATATATATATATATATATTACACACACAGAAATGTATATATATTTCTGTGTGTATATATATATATTTTTGTGTGTGTATATATATATATATTACACACACAGAAATGTATATATATTTCTTAGAACAAAATTATTATTAATGTTTTGCTGTTCATAACAATTGGAATTGAAAAATTATTTTTGAAATTATTAGTTATTTTACTAATGCTTAGATATGTAAAAATGAAGCAATGTTTCTAATAATTGTTTCTACTTTTGGCACAAGGCCAGCAATTATCCAGTACATTGCTGGTACTTTATTTTATCGACCCCGTGAGGATTAAAGGCAAAGTTAACCTCGGCGGTATTTGAACTCAGACCGTAAAGGGACGTAACTCCATGCTATGAAGCATGGTGTCCGACTCTCTACAGATTCTGCCAATCCACCGCCCTAATGTCTGTACGTAATGAGGGAGTGAGAGGGGAGAGAAAGAAAGGCAGAGGTGAAGTGACGAAGTGACTCTCTCCTCCTCCTCCTCCTCCTCCATCTCCCCATTCGTCACAGCGAAAGAGGGGAGGAATGTTAGTGTGTTACAAAGAGAAAGAGTGAGAGTGAGAGAAACAGACAGACTAAAAGAGAGGGATAGCTGGAGAGAGAGAGAGATAGCAACCACGCGCGCACGTGTTTCCACTGTCGGACAGACAGACAGAGAAATTGCTGGTTATATATTATAAGGAGATAATTAACTCTGTATTAGCACCACCAACTACACAAACGAAGACGGGTGAACTGCACTACGTTGAGTACTCTCCATAATATTACATCAAGATTGACCATACGGAATGACCAATTATATCCAGTGGTGCACCAACAAAACTAAATATATATATATATATATATGTGTGTGTGTGCGTGTATGTGTGTGTGTGTGTGTGTGTGTGTGTGTGTGTGTGTGTGTGTGTGTGTATATATTTGAGGAGGGTCATATTGTTGTAATATTGCCAGAAATAATAACAGAACACATTCACTGTTTGGTTGGAGTCACAAAATCCCATTAGTCCCTGTAATGAGGTCAAAGGAAAACGAATCCTGGGCTCTTCAAATATAATATAGAGAAGGTAACACACTAGAGAGTATGTTTATCAAGTTACAGGGAATACCACTAGCGTATGGAACCTCTAAACTAAGACAGGTGATACATTATAATTAAAAATATAAATTAGAATGATGAAAATCCACCTTTAAAATTATATATCACACACGTACAAACTCGGGGAGATTGTTTCGTCAGACAATCAGTCTTTGGAATGGACTCATCCAGGTTCATACTCGACCTCGACGTATTACCTGATGATTTCTCCCGAATGAAACAGTTCTAGTCCTGTAGAAGCCTTTTCTATATTAAAAAAAAATATATATATATATATATATAGATAATTTAATATATCTACTAACATAAGCGCACAGATGTACGCTAATGCCAGCAAATACACAGGTTATGTCATAGTACCTAGGTGGTTCAATGCAGGAGAATGCAGAACAATAATATAAAAGACGTAAAATAAGAACATTTTTTAAAAAAATTTTTTAAAAAATTAACTTACTTACTTAAATTTTCACTCCAACTAATTAGTTTCTGCAATGGGATAAAGACAGTTACGTAATGAACTGTTGAGAATTTCATTGCGTCATCAGGGAGGTCATTCTCAGCCGAGTCTCCAGGCGATGCGCGGACACTGGGGACTCATATAAAAATAATAATAATTCGGTAAATGGAACAGCTATCGAGGACTGGATTCCAGCTACTGAAAATTCTCACTGCCACTGATCATATGGTCGATTCTAAAGAATCAATCACGTGACACAGAGGCTAGTCAGTAGGAATGGGATGGTAAGATGACAGGCGCCTACTAACACCCCAAAAAAATTTTAGAAGTGGTTTTGGCAGGTTTGCTCGACAAATCAGTGATTTGGAGATAAATATAGATAATTTAATATATCTACTAACATAAGCGCACAGATGTACGCTAATGCCAGCAAATACACAGGTTATGTCATAGTACCTAGGTGGTTCAATGCAGGAGAATGCAGAACAATAATATAAAAGACGTAAAATAAGAAAATTTTTTTTTTAATTTTTTTTTAAAAATTAACTTACTTACTTACATTTTCACTCCAACTAATTAGTTTCTGCAATGGGATAAAGACAGTTCTCCTGCATTGAACCACCTAGGTACTATGACATAACCTGTGTATTTGCTGGCATTAGCGTACATCTGTGCGCTTATGTTAGTAGATATATTAAATTATCTATATTTATCTCCAAATCACTGATTTGTCGAGCAAACCTGCCAAAACCACTTCTAAATTTTTTTGGGGGGTGTTAGTAGGCGCCTTTCATCTTACCATCCCATTCCTACTGACTAGCCTCTGTGTCACGTGATTGATTCTTTAGAATCGACCATATGATCAGTGGCAGTGAGAATTTTCAGTAGCTGGAATCCAGTCCTCGATAGCCGTTCCATTTACCGAATTATTATTATTTTTATATGAGTCCCCAGTGTCCGCGCATCGCCTGGAGACTCGGCTGAGAATGACCTCCCTGATGACGCAATGAAATTCTCAACAGTTCATTACGTAACTGTCTTTATCCCATTGCAGAAACTAATTAGTTGGAGTGAAAATTTAAGTAAGTAAGTTAATTTTTTTTTTTAATTTTTTTTTTTAATTTTCTTATTTTACGTCTTTTATATATATATATATATATATATATATATATATATATATATATATATATATATAAGAAAAGAGTTAGGCCCCTGACGGCGAGATCCGGCTGTTTCGCCAGAGCTGTCGAAATGGTCGGAGCTCAGCCGTCGGGATCCTGACTCTTTTCATATTACCCACTCTGCAAAATACTAGTATTATCACTGCCTCCGTCTCTCTCCCTCTCCCCATCTCTCACACAGGCCCGGGGGACAGAATAGAGAAGGTGTTTCCCTGGAGGATGGTTAGGGAGGTGCGTTGGAAGGACCATTTCAGCTCGCAAGGCTCACACCTGCGGGTAGCCAACCCTGTCCCGATGGTGGTGAGTAGGGAGATGTTCCTAGGGCCAAGGACACCAGAAGTTTCCACTGCTACAGGCTAGACCACGAACCTGTAGGAGAGTTTTGTGTGTGTGTTCCAGCCAAGCAGCTAAGGCCATACTGGTGCACCACCACTACAGTTTTTACAGCCAGCCTTTCTTGATTGGCTATTGATGCAAAAGGGAGTTTGTTGCTGCTCTTATTTGTGCTTCGCCTCGTGCTGTGGGTTCACCCGGGATGTTGGTCAGTAGAATGTCGAGATTTCTCTTGAAACCAACTACATGTACACCATATAAGAACTCTCAGATTTTTCAGATTTTTTCACATCTCTGCGCATGAGCACATCATTCTTTACAGAAATAAGAAACTGGTTGAGTTTGTTGTCCGACGATAGTTTTACATAATGGGACTAACCCTAATAATTGTTTCTACTTTTGGCACAAGGCCAGCAATTACCCAGTGCATTACTGGTACTTTATTTTATCGACCCCGTAAGGATGAAAGGCAAAGTTAACCTCGGCGGGATTTGAACTCAGAATGGCAAGGGCCGTAACTCTATGCATCAAAGAATGGCGTCAGACCCTCTACCGATAAATAATATTATATTTTCTCCACAAATCCCGCTGAAGTTAACTTTGCCTTTCATCCTTACGGGGTCGATAAAATAATGTACCAGTAATGTACTGGGTTATTTCTGGCCTTGTGCCAAAAGTAGAAACAATTATATATTTTCTCCACAAACTACCAAAACACACATCTATTTGTATATACGCTACAATTGACTGAAGGACATCTGACTGATAAAATGACAAGTCAGTCAATCATATTGGTGGCCGCCCCACAGCCCCGGCGGACAGAATGGAGAAGGCGTTTCCCCGGTGGACGGCATAAGTATATTTATAAAAGATGTCATTTCTATAAATCCTGTGTTATATCTAGCATGTCAAATTAACTATCAGGCAGATACTCTCTAGTATTGACTAGTCATCGTGTAATTAACCAAAATCTTTAATTATGTCTAAGGCTGTATGATGGAAGAGTTCGTTTGACCTCAGATATTGTGACCTCAGTACATTTAGCTTCATATCATCTGACCTCACATAGCGTGGAATTTCTTAATTTGGAGAGAGAGAAGTGGGAAGAAAGATCTTTACATTCATATTCTCACTACTACCACTACTACTACTACTTCTGCTACTACTATTACTAGTACTACTACTACTGCTACTACTGCTGCTGCTACTGCTGCTGCTACTACTACTGCTGTTACTACAACTAGTACTACTACTTCTGCTACTACTATTACTAGTACTACTACTGCTGCTACTACTGCTGCTGCTACTACTACTGCTGTTACTACAACTACTACTACTACTATTACTACCACTGCTACTACTACTACTGCTGCTACTGCTATTACTACTACTGCTACTACTACTACAACTTCTACTATTACTACTACCACTACAACAACAACAACTACTATTACTATTACTACTGCTACTACTACTGCCACTACCACCACTACTATTACTGCCATTCCTACCACTACTACAACTACTGCCACTACTACTACTACTACTACTACTGCCACTACCACAACTACACCAACCATGAGATACCTATCCATAGCCAAAATGTATGAATGATATTTACACTGTTGTTGTTATTGGTGATGTATGGGCGGAGATCTGTATGACTAGAGGTCAGCCTTGATTCAACAAAGATGTTCAGAAGCGTTCCAACCCTGACCATCCCGTCATTATATCAGTTGTCTATTTATAATAATTGTTTCTACTTTTGGCACAAGGCCAGCAATTACCCAGTACATTACTGGTACTTTATTTTATCGACCCCTTAAGGATAAAAGGCAAAGTTAACCTCGGCGGGATTTGAACTCAGAATGATAAGGGCCGTAACTCTATGCTAGAAAGCATGGCGTCCGACCCTCTACCGATACTGCCAATCCACAAATCTGTCATTCCATTTTTAACACAGTAGAGCAATGGTTCCAAACCATTTTGATGTCACTTTCCATGAAACATTTTCCACCCTCCACCTCTATAGTAAATATTTAAGAGTATACATTCCAAATGGGCATTTTTGGGGAGAATTCTGCCCGCCGGGGTCACGGGGTGGCCAACGCGTGGGCCCCCATTTGGTTATAATAGTTAGAGACGGAGGTAGTGACTATACCAGCATTGCTGAAGTATTTTGTAGAGTTACAGGTTAAGTGATTTTATTATATCTGTGTAGGACTATCGTAGTACGCTTGTTTGTACAAAAAACTGCAATAAAGACTATATGGGTAACGTGATCACCTCGCAGTCATGAAATGCCGGATTGGATATCATTGCGTAATATCTTGGCCCAAGCCTTATGGGTAAAATTGCCTCAACGGAAATGGTTAACGGATTTAACCCTTTAGCATTTATATTTCTCTATATATAATGTTATATTTTCACAGTAAACATTTTACCTCCCATAATATCTCACTTAATATCGAATCTATGAGATTTCAATATTATTTATTTTGAGAACAATATCTTAACAGCTGTATGAGTGGCCGGTTACGACCGGTTTGAACAAAAACATGTGCGAGAATTCTGGTCGGATACTGTCGTTTTAAATGCTAAAGGGTTAACAAAGGGCAAAGTGTAACGGTCATAAAACGTCAGTTTACCAACAAGTAATAAACCGTTGCCAGTTTTTTTAACTCTCACAAAACAATATGAGATATTTTATTGAAAGTAATGCAATAAGTAGAAACATCGAATATTTTGGCACACACATACCATGTTTATATATGGCAAAGTCACGTGAGACAGAGCTCAGCCTAGCCGAAGAATGCTAGAAAGAACTGTAGACTGATCGCTGTATCTACATTTTAACTTCTGGTTAGCAAAATGAGGAACTAAAAAGACGATGCATCATCTTTAGTATTGAACTCTTTACATTGTGTTGTTTAAGATTTACGCTGACATAACTGCCAGTTGTACCTTTCAACGACCCTGAGAACCTTATTTTAGAAACGTCTTTTTTTTTAAAGTGATATTGCAAATATTTATCTTTGAATTCTTTATAATATTACTTATCGATTAGCTTAAATATTTTATATCCTTGGATACTGGGTCCGATTATTCTATTAATTATAAAAGACTATTTTTACTATTAATTTTTTATTTTATTATTTTCTAATTTTGGTGTATAAGCTAATTATATATATATATATATATATATATATATATATATATATATATATATATATATATATATATATATATATATATATATACACACACACAAGGGGTCTGACGAGCCGCGGATTTACAGAGTCGGGTCAGATTGAAACAGATCGAACCTTGAACTGATCAGTGGCGAAACGCGCGTCACCAACCAATAAACGTAATGAAGGAGTAACCAATCGTCTTGTTATTTTTATTTCACTATATATATATATATATATATATATATATATATATATATGTGTGTGTGTGTGTGTGTGTGTGTGTGTGTGTGTGTGTGTGCTATTAAGTCTATGCTAAGGTATATCAATATCTTAACAATAAATATTATATTTTATCTGATGAAAGCACACAAAAACTTTGTGTCCTTGAAATACGTATATAAAAATAAATATGGTATCATAAAGATATTTTCCATTTATTAATATTGTTAATATATATATATATATATATATATATATATATATATATATATATATATATATATATATATTAGTTTTTACGCTCGATATAATAGGAAAAGTGTCTTAACGTTTGGGACGGCAGTCCTTCATCAGAAAATAAAAGAGAAATTAAAGAAGAAACAGAAAGATTGAGAAGACGGGCAAGGCGGCAAAAAAAAATTTAAAGAAAAAACAGGTCAGTTCATGTTCTCACCCCTTGGAAAACTGTTGATCTTGGCGATTTGTGCATGATATACGGAGAGACAGGGGGAAAACACAGAGAACGAAAGCATAATTTGAGCACTTCCAATGATCTGTAGAATAGGAAATCGGAGATTTGGTTGCTATTTCTAGCAGGTTAAATCATCACCTACACATTCCCTTCGTTTACGAACGTGGGTTTTCTAAAATTAAACAACTCAGTCATGGACACGAAGCAATACCACAGTACCTCTAACGAAGCACGAACTGTCAACTGTTTATACCAGCTTTATGTCAGATATTCTAACACTAACCCTTCACTTTTCACCTTTTTACTTATGTTTTTCTTCTATAGTTTTATTATTTTCGGTCCGTTTTTCTAAGTCGACATATAAACCGTACACTCTTTTTACTCCCCATCCCCCTCTCTCTCTGTCTCTCGCTCACACACACACACACACTCGCTCACTCTCTCTCTCTCTCACACACACACTCTCACTCTCTCTCCCTCTCACACACACACATTCTTTATATATATATATATATATATATATATATATAAATCCCTTCATCTCTCAGTCTCTTTCTATATATATCTTTTCCCTTCATCACTCCCCACTCTCTCTCACGCTCGCTCGCTCTCTCTCCCCCCCCTCTCTCTCTCCCTCTCTCTCTGCTTACCGTTGATCTCTATTTTACAGTCACCCCCTCATTCTATATTACCCCCCCCTCCCCCTCTTACATCCCCATCACATCCAAATCAAACTAAATCTCAAATCGATCCCAAATACATTCCCCATCCCAAACAATATATAATCCTTTCTTTTTATAGACCATTCCGTAACGCTGAATCTCTTTTCCCACTCTTTCTATATGCGGTCGTCTGCTATAGCACGCCTTGCCATACAACCTCTTTACGCCATTTTACTTTTTACTTAACTCGTACTATTTTCCATTATCTTTATCCTTATCTTGTAGTTCATCTTGTTTTTTGTTTTTGTTTTTTCCTCATATTTCTTGCTTGAAAATCTAGTTGTTATTGTTGTTGCTGGGTGACATTGATGTTGTTGTTGTTGTTGTTAATGCTGCTATTGCTGTTACTGTTGTTGCTATCTTTTATCTTTCTATTGGTTTCGTTCAAAGTTATATTTATTACTACTGTTGCCTTGCCTTTCTTATATTTTTAGATTTGATAATCTTCCATAACTCTCTCTCTCTCTCTCTCTCTCACTCTCTCTCACTCTCTATATCTATCTCTCTCTCCCTCTCTCTCTCTCCCCCAACTCGCCATATTTCCCATCCGATATATTTTCATATATCTTTCGTCTTTAAATTCAGTCTTCTGTACGGAATGTTACACCCAAAACAACTACGTCAATACAAGACATTGGTGGAGAAAGTGGGAGGGTACAGTCGATTAGACTGGCCACAGTATATAACTGGTAGCCAATCCAATCCAAGACATTCTCACTCCTGTAGAGGGAACCCCTCTCTGGTTGACCTCCACTCATTTCTATTTGCTATTGGTCATGTCTTCTGGGGTGTATTGGCCAATTGCGGGTTGGTGAGACTATTAAACCCATAGTTGAGGTGGATGGCAGTTGACTCTTAGGAGTTCATCCGCTCACTTATTTAACAGCTTTGTTTTTTGTGCTGCTGGGGTTCCACTTACCCTCCTCAATACACACACACACACACATATATATATTTTTTTGTTTGTTTGTCATTTTCAACTATATATATATATATATATATATATATATATATATATATATATATATATATATATATATATATATATATATATATATATATATATATATATGTATATATATATATATGTATATATATATATATATATATATAATATAGAGCAGTTTTATAAATGAATATTGACATACCCTTAAAGAATGCGACCACTACTGTTGCAAGCTCCCGGATAGACTATCCAGGAGCTTCCAACAGTAGTGGTCGCATTCTTTAAGGGTATGTCAATATTTATTTATAAAACTGCTCTATATTATATTTTATCTGATGAAAGTACACCATAATTTAACTTGGTATCCTTGAAATATGTATAATGAAATAAATATCGTTTTATAAATATAGTTTCAATTTGTTAATATCGTATATATATATATATATATATATATATATATATATATATATATACATATATATATATATATATATATATATATATATATATATATATATATATATATATATATATATATATATATATATAACGAAGGAAAAGTGGTAAGGAACCAGGGGGACCATAACGCACCAAAGTACTCAATACTTGAGGTAGTAGAGTGGGTAATAGGAACCAGTAAGACCCCGACAGCTGAGCTCAAGCCGTTTCGACGGCTAATTCTGGACTCCAGAATTAGCCGTCGAAACGGCTTGAGCTCAGCTGTCGGGGTCTTACTGGTTCCTATATATATATAAGATAAACAGAAATAACAACACAATCGGTACATTATATGGAAGGTATATATTAGGTTAACGATTGATATAGCAGGATGAGGGTCTTAACGTTTCGGACGCTAGTCCTTCATCAGAAGAAAGAATGAGAAATAAGATAGATTGAGGGGACGGGCGTGATGGATTTGGAAAACATGTTAGTAGTTAAAAATAACAGGTCCATTCATGTTGACATCTCTTGCAAAACTGTTGGTGCTAGCGTTTTGTGTATGATTTATTTTTTAGAAAAGTGGATGACGGCAGGCGTCTACCTGAAATGGAAAAAAAAACGTTTTGTAAAAAGAGATATATTTGTGCACACAATATGTATAAATCGAAGTTGTAGCCGCAGTATAGCAGGTACTAATCGAATTGTTTGAGGAAGTACACAGCAGCACTCAATGGTTTAGAAAGTTAATACATTTTCATCCAGAGTAAGTGATATATGTGACCATAGTTAATACCACAATATCGATATATACAAACAGGTCCAACTATATATAGAGAGTGTATCCCCGGCATTCGCGGACCCGACATTCGTTATTCCGGTTATTCGCTAAATTTTCCTTAGAACATAACTAATAATTGTTGGTGGAAACCACTTTATTCGCGGAATCGTAAGTATCTTGTTATTTTTTCATCGCTTTTTTCGTGGTAATATATATTTTTTTAGCGCTTTTTCACGCTAAATTATTAATAACACGATACCGTATTTGCCGGCTTATATTTTACCTTTTGACGTTTATAGGCATGTTTATGGACCACGTACAATATTCGCTGTTTTTCACTGTTCGCGGGTGCTTTAGGAACGTAACCCCCGCAAATAGCGGGGGAAAACTATATATATCCCACTCTCAAGCGTGAAACTAAAAACATACCATTTGTACTGCCTCTCTGTTTTTTGTTCTTTGTACATTTATTCAACTATATATATATATATATATATATATATATATATATATATATATATATATATATATATATATATATATGTATATATATATATATATATATTTGGGTTTGTTGGTTGACCACTGGATAGAACTGGTCATTCTGTGTGGTCAGCCACGATGTAATGTTATGGAAAGCACTCAACGTAATGCAACCACCCGTCTTCGTTTGTGTAGTTGGTGGTGCGAGTACGGAGTTGATTATTACAAAATAATAGGAGGCATGTTCTGGTGTAAATCCTTGAAAGGTTTATTTTACTATGATCATTTCAATGACCGGGTTCAGTATGAATCCCGTGACATCATCAGGTAATTCAAAATATTTTGAATATATATTTTGTAATATATATATATATATATATATATATATAAAGGTTTACATATATATATATATAAAGTCATAGATATATATGTGTTTTGCAACAGGTCACCTTGTGGCTCAATGAAGAATTAATAAATTAAATAATCAGAGCTATATATCATAAAACATGTTTATAGAATCACCAGATAGAATATATACCGTTTCCTCTCCCAATTAGCATAATTAACTATATAAAAAATCAATTAGACCAAGCTATAAGAATAAAGGCTCCTATGAAGAAATCTCCGACAAATAACCGAAAGCAGCCCCTTCGCGGCGGTTGCGACGGATCATTTATCGAACATTTCGACAGTATGTATAAATCGACCAGATATACAGTCAACTAAACAGAATTAGGTGTAAAATAAACTAGACGAAAAGTGTACATATTTAATTACCTCTACCATGGTTTCGTCCGCATTTTAAGACATCCTATAACATTGGATATCTAGAGCTTCGGATTCTTCAGGAGTTAGCTCAAATTTAGACAATATATTTTCCAAAGTGATCGCGCCAAGAATACATTCAAAAATGGCTAAGAATCGTTACGTGGCAGCGGTCAAGTTAGAAAGGATGTGATTAGTTGCTTACGGCTGGTAGGCTTATTGCTAGAAAGCGCAGCCCAATACAGCCAAAATTGTATCTCAACCTGACGGGAGATTATTACATATATATATATATATGTGTGTGTGTGTGTTTTGCAACGGGTCACTTTGTGGCTCAATGATGAATTAATAAATTAAATAATCAGAGCTATATATCATAAAACATGTCTATAGAATCACCAGATAGAATATATACCGTTTCCTCTCCCAATTAGCATAATTAACCATATAAAAAATCAATTAGACCAAGCTATAAGAATAAAGGCTCCTATAAAGAAATCTCCGACAAATAATCGAAAGCAGCCCCTTCGCGGCGGTTGCGACGGGGCTGCTTTCGGTTATGCTAATTGGGAGAAGAAACGGTATATATTTTATCTGGTGATTCTATAGACATGTTTTATGATATATATATATATATATATATATATATATATATATATATGTGTGTGTGTGTGTGTGTGTGTGTGTGTGTGTGTGTATATATGAACAATTCACGATCCCAACGGCTGAACTTCTGCCGTTTCAACAGCTACATCCGAACAATACATATGTATGTATGTATGTATGTATGTATGTATGTGTTGTCACAACACATTTTTAAGAGAGGGAAACTCTGAAAAAAAAACCTGCAGCTGCGGAAGCATCCGATGATGTTGACTAGTTCTCCTTTTCGGGTAGTGTTTGCGATGTTCAGAGAGTGGGATTGGTCGAATGCAAGGCCTTTCCCCACTTAAAAAACCTTCAAATCACAGGCATTGCTTGTTCAGTGTCTGTTACAGGTTCATGTGGCTGGCCGTAGCCTAAAAGTACACCAAACTCTATAACCTGACAAGCGATTGCAGTACTCTTAACAGAGTTTGCAGCCATTATGTATGTATGATGTATGTATGCCAACTCTGTGCAAGACATTTTAGATCATTGGCTGCGCTAAAAAGCCACATTCGATCGCAGCACTGTTGATTGTTATCGTGTGTGTGTGTGTATGTGTATGTGTATATGTATATATAGATATGTATATATGTGTGTGTGTGTGTGTATATATATATTTTTTTTATTATTATCATTATTAATGATGGCACCTTATTGAAGGAATATGAAAGGTTGACAGGAGCCAAACTTAACCCGGAAAAGTCGGTGGGCTTGCAACTCGGAACCTGGAGAGGCAAGCCCATGCTGTCCAACAGCGTCGTGGGGCGCTGGACGGACGGACCGGTAAAGTTGCTCGGGGTTTGGTTAGGACCAGACCTCCAGGTGGAAAAGAATTGGGACGAGGTAACGAGCAGAGTAGCCAGTCTCACCCAAAAATGGGCTGGGAAGAAGCTATCACTGAAAGGTCGCGCGGAGGTGGCGAATGTGTACATCGCGCCCGTCATCTACTACCACCTGACCGTCGTGCCTTGCCCCCCGTCCGCGCCTCGTCAAGTTGGAACGGCTCCTCTTTAAATTCTTGTGGAGGGGACAAGTTCCGTTGGTGAGGCGGTCCATCTGCTGCCAGGACCCTCTACGCGGAGGGCTGGGCATTCCGTGGCTAATGATGCGCAGACATGCGTTGAGGCTGCGACATCTCCAGATATTCTGCCTAAACGGTGAACAGGTGTGGTCGCCTTTTATCAGACAGGCTTTTCCGCAGCTCATTTCTTTGACTGAGCTGCAGTCAAAGCTGGGTCAAGAAGAGACCGAGAGTGGGTGACTGGCACCTGGAATGTTGCCAGGCACTCACTGCCCTCTACCAAGAGGGCAATGCGATCAGTGGAACTTCCACTCTCGAGTTCTATAGAGGATTAGTGGTGGGAAAGTGCGATGACGCACTCGGAGAAACTTTGGGCCTCGACGAAGTCGAACTGACCAGTCTGTACCGGAGGACTTTTGAGCCGGGGACGATGGACAATTTCCAGAAATCCATCGCTTGGCAGTGCTACCGGTTCGGGATAAACTCTACAGGCACGGAAGTGCTGTCAGACGGACGTGCCCAAGATGCGCACAGAACGACGAAACCGTTCTGCACGCACTTGTCCAGTGTCCGTGCATTACTGACTTGTGGAATTATGTCGAACAGCTGCTGTCGCGTGTGGAGCGAATCCGGCTATCGGCTGAGTCCATAGTGAAGATCGACCCACAGCCTTCCTTAGGTCAGGAAGAGCAGGAAATTTTCCACTGTCTCGTGGCAGTTGCCAAAGAGGTTATATGGTGGACCAGATTAAAAGGACTGAAGACAGACACTTTTCTCTTCGGCCAATTCCTCATCAACTTCTTCATGTTTCACCTGGAAAGGAAGGTGAGGGTGGAGAGAGAGGTGGTGCCCCCCCCCCCCACACACATTTGCTAAAAGGTGGATGAATGTCGCGATAATGGCACGTGTGAATGGGCCTACTCTGACCATGTGCCTATAGGCTAGCTAACTTGAGGAGAGGGGTGCTCTCCCTGGGTGCCCTAGAAGCGCAGGGTGGTTCAGGATTGGTGGGGTACCCGAGTCACCCCAGGGTCGTCCACCCCATATCGGGGAATTTATTTTGTTATATTTATGCATAGTTTATTTTATATTTTTATATCTTCATTGTTAAATTAGTCTTGCCATTGTGAACTTTTACTCAACCTTATTGTAAACCCCCACTGTCCTTGTCTTTGTATTGTCCCCTACATGTCGGTCCTTGTGGCTAATAAATGAAATCATTATTATCATTATTAATAAGGGCGGTGGATTGGCAGTATCTGTAGAGGGTCAGACACCATGTTTTGAGACATAGAGTTACGGGCCTTGCCATTCTGAGTTCAAATCCCACCGAGGTTAACTTAGCCTTTCGTCCTTACAGGACGATAAAATAAAGTACCAGTAATGTACTGGGATAATTACTAGCCTTGTGCCAAAAGTAGAAACAATTATTATTATTATTGTTATTATTATTGTCGTCATGTTTTTTTTTTGTTTTTTTTTGGTGCAATGGCCATACTCGATAACGAGGAGGGCAGCCATCATCATCATGTATGTATGTATGTATACAAAAATATATATATTTATATATCCAAACATATATATATCCTATGATAAAGAGGAACACAGAGACAAAAGCTGTACAGCTATTCCGGGTAGTAACAAAGACATTTGACAGACGAGTATAGAAGGTTTTAATCTACTTTAGTAATGCCTCATAAAGTAGGTTATTTATTAAACGGAACATCTTACTTAACAGACATTTATAATTAATTACAATACTTTGTTAAATAATCACCAGAATGACATCGACCATCAATCAAACCATTTAATTATGTATATATTGATAAGTGTGTATTTACATATATATATATATATGTGTGTGTGGGGGGGGGGGGGGGGGGGCGTATGTGTCTCTGTGCGTGTATACATATATATATATGTATATATATATGCATATATATAGATATGTATATATATGTGTATGAATATATACGTATATATTCTTATATGAGTGTATTTACATACATACATACATACATATATATATATATATATGAATATATATGTATATATATAATTATATATATTATTCGTATGTATATATATGTCTATATATATATGTGCGTGTGTGTGTGTGTGTGTAATACATATATGCGTAAATATATGTATGTGCTAATACAAACACACACATATATATATATATATATACATACACACACACACGCACATATATATATATATATATTATATATATAAATATATATATATGTATATATATAATATAAATATATGTGTATATATATACATATATACATATACATAGATATATATTCATACATATGTATATATGTATATATATATATATATATGTGTGTGTGTGTGTGTGTGTGTGCATGTATATATGTAACAGTGCGTGCGCGCCTTTACGTGTGTATAAATATATAAATACATACCTATTTGTGTGTGTTTATATATATATACATATATGCGGGGGTATGTGTATGTGTGTGTAAACATATATACACTAGATATGCTAGCTGGGGTTAGCCGACAGCGCCATTATAAGAGACGGTGCATTGTCACAGCTGGAGCACCATAAAAATTATATATGTGATGATGGTGGAGAGAAAGTTATGGAAAGACAAGTGTTGAGAGAAGTGGATTTGGATAGAAGATATTTCACAGATGTGAGTGTTTGTATGTGGACATGTATGAGATGGAGAATGAGATTAATTCAAGTTTCATGGTGACAGTGCCACAGCATGGCCTTGGTTGAGTAAGAGAGTAAGTTAAAAACTAAATAATCACCACAGGAAAAAAATATATTTCCCTCGAAAACACCCAAATTTCATACATACAAAGGTTTATGAATTTGTATTCTGGTCCAAAAATGTTCCCCGGGGTCGAACTCATCCATATGAATACAAATGTTACATTGTTTTCTTTTGGTTTGTAAAGATGTAAGAAAATATAACTTTCTACAAGCAAAAAAAGTATTAAAGAAAAAATGATTAAATAAATTTAATATAGAGGAAGATAAGGGACTTCGAAGGCTGTTATTCAAACTTCACACAACACCTCATTCTCTTAATAATTGTTTCTAATTTTGACACAAGGCCAGCAATTATGCCAATGTATTACTGGTACTTTATTTTATCGACCCCGTAAGGATGAAAGGCAAAGTTAACCTAGGCGGGATTTGAAGCCAGGCCATAAAGGGGCGTAACTCTATGCTGATTCTGTGAATAATGGTTTCGTTCTGTTAATAATGCCACGAGAATTATAAATAGCTGCTAAATTTCTCTCAAATGATTTAAAGCTGCAATTGAGTAATGTATACTGACATAAGCTATGTCTGAGATGGTGGGATAGACGCGGATGTTACATCTTTGATCTCATGTCTCTTGGATCAGGTCTAACCTCCTGCTAAGCAACAACAACAACCACAACACTATCAGAATATATTTATAACTTAGGAGGTAAAGAAAAGGCCATCTACATACATTTACAATAATAGATAAAGAGCCAGTATTTAGAAATCGAACTACTGTGACCTCCGTCTATCAGAGAAACTTCATATTATACGTCATTTTAGTAGAATCTTAAACTAGGGAAATAAATTCATTTCGATCTGCAAGAATTTGGCTAAATGACCTCTTGTGAACATTTGAGGCATGATGAATAGCAATTGGTGTCAAAGAACACATGAATACCTGGAGCAGTCCCGAACGCAATTTCAACCATGATAAGTCATGTCTCACACCGCCTCTCACCGCATTGCCCCGCTCCACCACAATTTTGAGGGATTCGTACAATCGACCAAAAGAGAGGCATTGAAAGAAAGGTTGGTTCAGATCAGATGATGTGTAATCCTGTTTACAACATATATGACAAATATATATATATATATATATAAACGGAAAAAATGAAACGAAATTTCATTTCTCACTCTTAGTACGGCTGTTACTTAAATATAAGTATGTATACGTACATACATATATGTATACAGACGTACAGTAGTATGTATATATATACATACTACTGTACGTCTGTATACATATATGTATGTACGTATACATACTTATATTTAAGTAACAGCCGTACTAAGAGTGAAAAATGAAATTTCGTTTCATTTTTTCCGTTTATCGTTTTCGGTACCCCGGCCGATTAAACTCACTCGATATGCAAATTAGGCTGCTCAGCCGTTAATATGCATAAGGAAAGTATATACTTTCAGACGCAGGAAGGTATACGTTGCTGACGATAGCTAATAAGCTTGAAACTAGAACAGCGTTCCTTTGTCAGTGTTGAACAAATGAGCAACGATGGTTGCTAGACACTATACGGTTTAATTCGGGATGTTTGTTTACAAACACACCGAGCATTATAATAAATGTTCGGTGAATCCATATGTACATATATATATATGTGTGCATGTATGTATATATATATATACATACTACTGTACGTCTGTATACATATATGTATGTACGTATACATACTTATATATATATATATATATATATATATATATATATATATATATATATATATATATATATATGTATATGTATATATATATATGTATATATATATATATATATATAATGGCGAGCTGTGTGGTTGCAATTAAGTATAATGAAAATAAAAGTTACGGGCGAAAGAGGGTTATATCGTGGCTGTTTACATTTTTTCTCTCCCCCCCCCTTTTTTTATCCCAATAACTTATTTTAGTTATTGTTCACCCTAGGCTGAGATATCTTGTCTCTAACGCGAAGAATTACCTATGATTCCTAGCAGAAGACTGACGATGGATATTACTCTCTTTCGCCCGTAACTTTTATTTTCATTATATATATATGTATGAGGGCGGTGAATTGGCAGTATTGGTTGAGGGTCGGACGCCATGCATTCCAGCATAGTTACGTTCCTTTACGATCTGAGTTCAAATCCCGCCGTGTTTGAATTTGCCTTTCATTCTTACGGGGTCGATAAAATAAAGTACCAGTAATGCACTGGGTAATTGCTGGCCTTGTGCCTAAAGTAGGAACAATTATATATATATATGTATGTGTCTGTAAATTAAAGGTGGAAAACTGGGAGAGGGCACTTGCCCTGGTGGTCAGGGTCACTGTGACCTTTTAATGGGCTTTCTCCACGAATGTCCCTCGGAAGTCTCCCCCCTATTGGGGAATTTTTCATTGTTATTTTCTTGTTACATCCTCTGTTTTGGTTTTTTACACGCAGAAATGACTATTTGTACCGTCCTGTATTGTCCTGTACTGTCCTTAATGTCTACTTTATGTAAACCCTTGTGGTTAATAAAGAAAGTATTATTGTTCTTTGGGTCTCAGTCATTGATGTTAGTTAACTGGAAAGTTTGTTGAAATGAATATCAAGCTACTACCTGCATCCTCAGATATTCAGGACGTATCGGAGGGTTCTTGCTGTTCCCAGCAAGCATGCCTTTTGAAGCGTTCCAAAAAGCGTGGCGGGGCCAATTTCCTTTAACCATCCCTGGAAACTTTTTGAGATAGTACCTATTGCGCCTATGGCAATCGGGACCACTTTGACTTCATGGCAGTTCCAAATCCTTTTTACGGTATCAGGTATCGGTTAATTTTCTCCCTCTCCTTCTCTTGCACTCTCGTGTCGAATGGGCAGGCCACATCCACAATCAGGCACGATCTTTTTTCCTTGTCCAAAACCACCAGGTCAGGTATATTGTGTTCCAGTTTCTTGTCCGTCTGTATCCTAAAATCCGACAGCCACTTTACCTGATCGTTTTCTATCACCGACTCTGGCTTATGCTCATACCACTTCTCAGAATGTGGTACATTGTTTACTTTGCATAGGTGCCAGTGGATCACCCTGCCCATCACATCATGTCTCCAGCCCTTATAGTGAGTCTGTGCTAGGTGTTTACACTCGGATACAATGTGAGCCACAATCTCCTCTCTCTCTCCACAGATCCTGCACAGTGGGCTAGCCTCCTCCTTGTAAATATGGTGTTTCAACCACTTCGTTTTGAGGGCCTGCTCTTGCGCAGCCATTAGCATTCCTTCTGTAGCCTTTTTAAGGTCTCCTCTTTTCAACCAGTTCCATGTCTGTGGATCTCTGAATTCAGTTTTCTCAAAGAAGGTACTATGAAGGGATTTTTCATGAAGGTTGCTCTTTCTCCTTGTTGTTATTTCCTCCTTGGACATCCCCTGGTCTATTGTCCTCGCCTTCAGTACAATTCTGAGCATTGGCTCCTTACTATCAGTCACGTATTTGTGTAGGTTGTTTTTCTCCATCTTAAGACAGTCCTCTATGCTGATAAGACCTCTTCCACCTTCAGATCTCATTAAGTAGAGTCTATCGTTATCACTCCTTTTGTGGAACATGTTGTACATAGTCAATAGCTTCCTAGTCTTCCTATCAATTTTTTTTGTTCAGCAACATTCCATCTCAGAATTCCCGCACTGTACCTAATAATAGACACAGCTCGGGAATTTACTGCACTTATGGCATTCCTACTGTTCAGATGTGACTTTAATACGCTCCTTACTCTCCGAATGTATTCAGTTCTTATCAATTCCTTCATTTTTTTGTTCTTGATGTGATCAGCCTCCAGAACACCCAAATACTTGTATCCTTCTTCAGTGTCAATTTCCTTTATCATCTCACCTGTTGGTACCTGGATTCCGTTGCTTCTGCTCAATTTACCCCTCATCACACGGACTCCACACTTACTAATACCAAATTGCATACATATATCATTGCTGAAAATACGGACAGTGTCAACAAGCACATCCAACTCCTTCTCACTCTTCCCGAAGAGCTTAAGATCGTCCATGAAGAGGAGGTGATTGATGGTAAGCTCTCCATTTCCCAACTTGTATCCTGCTCTCACTTTTCGCAGTATAATAGTCAGGGGCATCAGAGCAAGGACAAACAACAGAGGGGACAAACTATCTCCCTAGAGGATACCCCTCTTGATCTTCACGCCTCTCAAGGATTCTCCAGCTGATGTTAACTCTGTTTTCCAGGACTTCAGACTTTTGCCCAACAACTGTCTGATGTTATCTGCTACCTTGTAGATCTCTAGGCTTTTGGGGATCCAAGAATGAGGCACCATGTCAAATGCCTTTTTGTAGTCTATCCATCCCATGGCAAGACCAGTGTGTCTCCACTTGCAATTCCTCATTACCATCTTATCAATAAGTAACTGGTTCTTTGTACCACGGGACTTTTTTCGGCATCCTTTCTGTTCGTCCGGTAACAAGTTGTTTGTGTGGAGGTGATGGTAGATTTCCTCAGACATAATGCTTGTCAACAGTTTCCACATTACGGACAGACATGTGATAGGTCTAGAGTTGGTAACATCATTACCCTTGATTCGGTCTTTCATTACCAGAACCGTGGTACCTTTTGTCAACCACTCTGGTACCTCACCTGACATCAAGCAGTCATTGAACATGGTTGTCAGTTTCGGATGGAGAGATGTTATATTTTTAATCCAATACCATCTGGGCCTGGTGATTTCCAGTTGGTTAGTTTTTTGGCCTGCCCCTTAAGAGTTTCAACTGTGATACTCAAATCAGTTTGTTGGTGTGCCTGTTCACTAAACTCCTTTTGTACTGTCTCAATCCACACTGCCTGGTCGTTATGTTTAACATCCTGCTCCCATATTCCTCTCCAGAATGTCTTAGTTTGTTCCGCCTCAGGGATCAAGTCGTTGCCTCTTTCTTTCCCTTCAAGCTGTCCAAACAGCATCTTCTGGTTGTTGTCAAACATGCGGTTCTGTCTATACTGACTGACTCTGCTCTCGTATCGCCGCCTAATTTTTGCACTCTTTGCTACAATGCGCTGCTTCAGTTCCTCTATGATAATATTTAGCTTTTTCCTCCTAGTTTTGTACTTTATTTCCAGTCTATTTTTAGTGTCTATGTTTTTTAGTGTCCCATTCAGTAAGGACTCAAGCTTGCCAATGTCATTTCTCATTTCCCTGATTTGACCATTCAGTCGTTTCTTCCACCAAGGTTCTGATCTTTCTTGTTTGTTGTTTCCTCTCGCTTTTATGCCAAGTAATTTCCTCACCGCATTTACTGTTGCTTTGAGGATATTGTTGCACTGGTGAAGGCTCCTCGCCTCAAGGTATGGGATGACTTTGTTTACCTTAGCTGTTGTTTCTTCAAATCTTAGGATCATAGGTTTCCCACTATCATTGTTCAATTCATCTACCACTAAGTTTAGGATATCAACCAAATCTTGTCCTAGCCCGTCAGCATTCATCTCCTCAATGGCCGTATCTTTGTTCCCGGTATTATTTATCTCAGCATTCAGATCATTGTCTGCTTCGGATGGTTCCTCCCTTCTCTCAATCTCTTCACCTTCATTTCCCACTGGCTCGTTTGCCTGGCATACTCCACTCTCCATTTCCAAGCTAATCTCTCTGCTCAGTTCCTCCAGTTCCAGCTCGCTTATCCACCCATTAGTTCTTATTACCCGAGCCTGCTCGGCCAATTTTTGTTCATCTAATTTAAATAGACCAATCTCGTTCCAGATGTTATGCATCCGTTTCCTATAGCCTTTCTCCTTGGGGTTACTCTTCAGGTAACATTGCATAACAGTTCTATTCAATTCTTTCGTCCAGTTGGTTCTGGTCCCTTTCCTTCTTATTCTTCCTCCGACACCAGCAGTATTTGGTTGACAACCAGGACCCTGCTGCTGAGCCAGGGAGCACCTGCTGGGTGAGAGTCTGTCACATGACATTCTAGTCTCCACTTCAACGTTATTCGAACTGTTTAGGTTCGACATTTAAACACTCTTATCGAGGATTGGTGAATGTATGGTTACATAACCACTGGTAATTTCATCACCCCGGTGATTTTAGTGTGGCACTATCACGCTGTAGCGAACATAAATAAACAAACAAACAAATAGGCAAAAAAAAAAAAAGAATAAGCATAAGTTTCATTGTAATGTAATGTTTGAATGTCTGGTTATTATTATTATTATTATTACAGCTGCATCTATCTTGCTTTATGTTCATACGAGTTATCACCAAGTCACAACCAGTGACCTCAAGAGACAACAAGGTCCGCCATGTTCAAGAAAGAACATACATACTCACACATGCATCTTTAGGTGTTTAGACTTGTGATGTACTTATATTGACAGAATCTTCCTTAGTATATGGGCAGTTCCCATTAGTACTATCTTTTGTATTTCTCCTATACGCGGGTTTCCTGGGATTTGCGATAAGTAATCATTAGACCCCTTAGGTATCATTCCTAGAGCGCCTACAACCACTGGTATTGTTTTAGTTCTCAATTTCCACATTTTTCCAATTTCTATCTCCAGGTCCTTATACTTGCTCAATTTTTCAAATGTTTTTATAGATACATTCTTGTCTATTGGAACGGACATATCAATTAGCAGGCATACCCTCTTTTTAAAGTCCTTCAATATTATATCAGGTCTATTTGCATCTATTTTTCGGTCTGTTTGGATGCTAACGTTCCACAAGATTGAGATGTGATCTTTTTCAAGTATGGGAGGTGGTTGATGCTCCCACCAATTCTTTTGATGGGGCAGGTCAAAATGCTTACACATTATCCAATGTATGTATTGTGCAGCTCTGTCATGCCTGTTTAGGTATTCGGTTGGAGCTATAGGACTGCACATTGAAATTATATGGTCAATGGTCTCTGGTTGTTTTTTACATACACAGCATAATGGGCTGCATACATTTTTTATTATGTTGGCTTGGTAATTTTTTGTTGGCAGACACTGATCTTGTGCTGATATAATCAGTCCTTCAGTCTCCGATTTCAGTCGAGAGAATGCCAACCACTGATGGGTTAAAGTTTTGTCAACATCAGGATTGTTAGCTCGTTCTGGGTATTTTCCATACAGAGGCTTTTCTTGCCATTTCTTAGCCAGTTTCTGTAGCAGTTCTTTCTTTGCAGTTACTTTTACCTGCTTTGCTTTTTCTGTGTTTTCCATTTCAGCAGTAAATGGGACTTCTGAAATGTGTAGTCCATTACTGTATCTTTGTGCATCTTTTGTAATGGAGTATGATCTTTTGATGCTTTCGTGTTTCAAAACGAGTTTGATCATCTAATCATGTGATTCCCTTAGATATGTAGATAATCCAATTGTTGCAGTTTTCAACGCAATGTCTAACTGGATTAACCCACGTCCTCCTTCTTTCCTAGGGAGATATATTCTATCTGTATCTGCCTTAGGGTGATGCATTTTGTGCATGGTTAAGAATTTTCGAATTTTTGTATCGAGCCTACGGATCTCTGTGCTTGACCAGTTGATGACATTGTAACTGTAGGTTACTACTGGTATGGCAAGCGTATTTATGGCATCGATCCTATTCCTTGCATTCAATTCCGTTCTTAAGATTGCTCTTACTCTGCGGTAACATTCCTTCCTTATCCTTTCCCTCATTGTCGAGTGCTTGATTCCGTCTCCTTCACAAACACCTAGATATTTGTAAGTTTCCTCTTGATCAAGTTCTCTTATCACATTCCCCCGATCAAGATTAATGTCTGAACTTTTCAGCAGTTTTCCTCTGGTGAACGTTGCTTTGGCGCATTTATCTAGTCCAAACTCCATTTTAATGTCATCACTGAACTGCTCCACAGTGGATAATAGCCCTTGCAATTGTTCATCATTTATTGCAAATAGTTTCAGGTCATCCATGTAGAACAAGTGATTAATGATTTTGTCATAGACTTTATATCCATGTTTTGTTTCATTGAGCATTTTACTTAATGGTATAAGTGCGATGCAGAATAAAAGCGGTGATAAAGAGTCACCCTGAAAAATTCCACAATTAATATTAACTTCTCCAGCTTCCAGTGATTTTGTTTCACTATTCAAAAGGAGTGTCGTTTTCCATGTCTTCATACTGAATGACAAAAACCTCCTGACAACGGGAGATATTTTGAAAATCTCTAAACATTTTTCAATCCAACTGTGTGGCAAACTATCGAATGCTTTTTTATAATCTATCCAAGCAATTGATAGATTTTTGTGTCTATTATGACAATCTTCCAGTATCATTTTGTTAACCAAAAGCTGATACTTACAGCCATATGAACCTCGTTTACACCCTTTCTGCTCAATGGGAAATAGATCATTTGTTATCAGGTGGTCATATGTATATTCAGTTAGCACTGATGTTAACATTTTATACATTGTGGTCAAGCAAGTTATCGGTCTGTAATTTGTGGGATTGTTTGTCTCATCATTCTTCGGAAGCAGGAATGTAATGCCGTTAACTAGCCATGATGGTATCTTTTCTGGCTCCTTAACTATTTCATTGTAAAGTTGGGCTAACAGCTCATGAGACTCTGTGAAGGCATTTATCCAAAAATTTTGTATTTTGTCTTTTCCTGGGGATTTCCATTTGCTGGTTTTTCTTAGAGCCAAACGCAACTGTTCAACTGTTATATTTTCTCATATTTGTTCCTCAAGGTGAGCTGTATCTTTCATTTGTCTGTCTATCCATGGGGCATGTATATTATGAACTTTTTCTTCGGCCCAGATCTTTTCCCAGAATTCTTGCACTTCCTCCTTGGGTGGTATTGATTTAGCAGTTATTGTTGACTTACCAATTTTTTCTGTAGAAGTTTCTTTGGTTGTTTTTGAACATATTATTGTCCTTATAGAATCTAGATCGTTTTTCAAAGCGCCTTATACGAGCAGCTTTGGCCGACACTTTTTGCTTGATTATTTCTATCAGCATGTCTATCTCACTTGTTGATTTTATACTGTACTTTCTTTTCAATTTTCTAAGTTTAGTTTGTTTAACATGTTCACCTACTTTATAGTTTGTTAAAATTTCTATGTCATTATTATTATTGTATTAACAAACTATACAATTATTATTATTATTATTATTATTATTATTATTATTATTATTGGCGACCTACGTAGGAAATCGTATTATCGTGAGCTCCGCAAAGGTTTGTTATTTCCTTTTGTTTAAAAATTGCCATTTATGGAAAATTTTATTGTAAACTGTTTATAAGCACACATACATTGTTTTCCGAAAAGGACACCCAAAAAGATTGGGGCCTTGTGCCCAAAATTTTAACTTTTATTATTATCCAAAAATTTCTTTGAAAAAAAATGGCTAATTCCCCTCTGCACGAAGCAGCTGAAAGCCTTCCTCACAAAATAACACCTCACACCGACACCACCATTGTAAATGTTACTACGTTTGCCAACACAAAAAAAAAATATAAGCAGTAGCAATATTTTAAATTTGTCTCAGGCAGACATTCATTTCCCGCCATTACCAATGACTGCAGGTGTTAAACCCTCCACCACCACCACCACCGCGACAACCACCACCACCACCACCACCACCGCGACAACAGAAACAAAAGAAGAAAAAAATAAATTAACTCGTGACGTCGAAATGAAATCAAGCAAAATGGACTCTTCCCCACCAAAGACGACTGACGTCACCACCACCACCACAACTGAAAATAAAATTAATATTAACGATAGCAACAACAACAACAATGACATTATAAAACCGACCCTCAGTTTCGCCATCGTAGCAAAACAATTCGAAGCGTTCACGGTAACTCAAGAAGATTTAGAAAATGCCAAACAAATGGTAAAGAAAGATGGGTACAGGGTCAGCCCCCCCCCCCCCCCCACCTAATAAAATGGAGCATCGGCGCCTGTGCACCGTGTCGTATAGAACAATAAATGTAAAATCGCGCCGAGTGGAACGGGCATCCGAGTCCCAAATCCAAAAAGCTTTGGGACATGTGTGGGCAAGAAAAACCCACATCAGACGTGGGCAAAAGTATGGAACCGTGGATGTGTTCTTTGAAACACCAGAGGAGGCTAGAGAACACTCCATGGCCCCATTAAAAAGTGACGACCTCACACTCGTCCCAAGCTATTGTGGCCAGAGACTCGTAAAGATCAGGGTGACCCACGTTCCACCGGCCATCGAAATTCCCTGGCTAATAGCGGCTGTCATCGCCGGCATCGAGGCCAACACGAAAATAATAACAATAGCAAAAGAAAAGCAGGAAAACTGGTCCGGATCTGGGATGGAGCTCCTGATCCAAGCGGACCAAAAAAGCATTGAGGAGATCCCAGAGGTAATAGACCTCACTGACGGCAGCCACCTCACGGTAATTGTCGAGGGCAGAAGACCTAGGTGTGTCGTTTGTGGTGAAGGAACCCACCTAAGGGCTTTCTGCCCTCAGGCTAAAAGGTTGAGGCCACCTCTCGTACCCACCCCAGTGACACAACCATCAACACCACCAGTAGCAGAGATGGCAGCAACAACTGTAGCAGCAACAACAGAAGCAACTATAACAGCAACAACCCCAGCAATAGTAGCAAAACCAACACCACTACCACCACCAGCAAAACCAACACCACCACCACCCAACGCTTCAGAACTAGCACCAGCGCCTAGACCATCCACCACACCACAACCAAAACTAACGGCTGTGGAGGATTTTCCACTCCCCGGCCTATCACAACTGGAGACAGATTGTGACGACGAGGAGTGGGAAACGATATCCGGAAAAAAAAAGAAACCAAAAAAGAAAAAATTCTCTTCCTTCCCCCTCCAAAAACAAAATACAGAGGGAAACAAATAAACTAAGAAACAAAAAAGTTAGGACAGATATGTCACCATCCACACCAGCATCACCAACCCCATCAACCCAAACACCAACACCATCACCATCATTAACTCCAACACCACCATCACCTACACCACAAAAGTCACCAAAATGCGAAACAGAAACAAACCCACAACAAACGCAAACAAAACAAAACAACCAAAACGATACACACTACACAGCTTTAAATTTGAACAACAAGCAATTATTACACTACATCCAACACAACACCAGCATCACAGAAAAAGACTACACAACAACCCCAAAATTCACACCACCTCCACACATACAAATCACTCGCATCACACAGAAAACGTACATGACACTAAAACAAAAATTCCCCAAAGACATCGGAGACTTCCGACAAGCACTCTCCAGGAGGATTTATAAGGACATCCTTCCTGAGGAGGCCACAAGCAGTGAAAAGGATGGAAAAGCCGTCCTTCCCCTACGAGAAGTAAGGTAAGTGGTCTTTCCCATCTTTTCCACTCCTTTTCAACATGACCTCACTCAGAATAGGCAGCATAAATGCGCGTGGCTTGGGGTCGTCATGGAAGCAGGGCCACCTGCTCAACGACCTCAGGTCACTAAACATAGATGTAGTGGCCATCAGCGAGACCAGAATCTCCTAAGCACAGGCTTTCGCACCGATCTTCGGCGGCTACGATGTGTACGCATCTCCCAGCCGTCCGGGATCGGGGGGAGGAGTTGCTGTGCTTTTTCGGAGAGGTTTGGATCTTGCCATACGGGCCATCTTCCTGGACCCAGAAGGTAAGTTGGTGGTGCTGGACGTGACCAGCGGAGACGGGCAAGCTTTCAGGTTAGTGGCCGTCTATGCCCCGACAGGAGCAGGGCGGCCTGATTTCTTCCGGCGTCTGGAGACCTTTCTTGGAACGTCCCGCTCTTTAGTGTTAGTGGGCGACTGGAACGGGATCTTAGATGCACGCTGGGATTGTGTGGGATTAGTGGATAGGGAAGGAGGGTGCAAGAGTCTCACCAACCTGCTCAGACGTTTTGAACTGTCTGACAGGTACCGAATGGATTTCCCGAATGTACCAATGTGGACTTGGACAAATCGCATAGGGTCATCCAGATCATATCTAGATAGAGTATTTTGTAGGGAAATAGATTGGTCTAGCATAGGCTGTCCACAATTCAAGATAGTCAGCTACACGGACCACAAATTCGTGATCTATGTGCTTGACTTAGATAGGCTTCATAGACGAGGACCCGGCTACTGGAAGCTAAACGCGTCCTTACCAGCGCGCAAGGCCTACAGAGACCGGATTAGCGAACTAGTTAAGCGGGCGTTGACGGGGGCCATCGTCAACAACAAGTGGTGGTTTGCTCTGAAAAGAGCAATTAGAATAGAGTCCATTAGGTTTAGTAAGACTTTAGCAATAGAGAAAAATAGAGCAGAGGGAGAATTAGTTAGAAAATTAGATGAGGCGCTTAGCAAAGGCATCGCGACCGACGTACTTGCGGCGAAATTGGCCCTTGACCAATTCTTCAATGCAAAGCACGAAGGCTGCGTTGTCAGAGCTAGGGTGCGTGCTCTCAGACACGAGGGGACGAAAGCCGTTCAATGGGCCCGAGTGGCGGAGGCGCGTCGTGGAAACAAAGCCACCATCCGGTCTTTGGTGGACCACGACGGGCGCATGCTACTCGATCCCGGGCAAATGTGTGAAGCTTTTCAGCGACACTTCGCTCAACTGTTCGGGGGCAGTGGCGGGCCGGATCGAGGGATGGACTTTAGTGTCTACCTCGACGGACTGCCGCGGCTTTCGGCCACTGAGGCGGAGTGTTGCGAAAAGCCGATAACAACCGCTGAAGTACGGGATGCAATGACTAGTTGCACAAGGGGTAAATCGCCTGGTTTGGATGGTCTGCCCTATGAACTTTACGTACAAATGCCAAACTTGTTCGGAGGCCTCTTGGCGGACGTCTACTGCAACTGGCAACAGAACGGGAGAATTCCCAGCTCTGTGAGCCGAGGAGCGGTGGCGCTGCTGAGAAAGGATCCGAACAAGGGGGATAACATAGATAATTTTAGGCCCATAACTCTGCTAAACACAGAGTTCAAGATTTTGGCCAAGGTGCTAGCAAAGAGGTTGGTGCTTGTCGTTGATGGTCTGGTGGGAGAGGCGCAGACATGCGCCATTCCCGACAGATCCATCCACGACAACCTCCACCTCATGCGATACATCGTAGAGAGGGTAGCTAGGGAACCTGGTACGGGTGGGTCTTTGATCAATTTAGATCAGTCGAAAGCCTTCGATAGGGTCGACCATCGTTACCTAACGGCAGTCCTGAGGGCGGCTGGCTTTGGGCCCGTCTTCAGAGGCTGGATCGCTGCCATGCATAGCGACATCTGCTCTGTAGTGAGAGTGAACGGTCACCTTTCGGAACCGTTCAACATCATGCGCTCGGTCCGCCAAGGATGTCCCCTCTCGTCCCTATTGTACGTATTGACTCTCGAGCCATTACTGCACAAACTGGAGACGTTGAGGGGGGTCCCGCGCGAACTAGGATGCGGAAGATCCGTGTCAGCATATGCCGACGATGTCACCGTAGTGGTGTCGAACGCCAAACACATCGAGGCGATCGGCACTACACTAAGAGAATACGAAGCGGTGACAGGAGCAATGATCAACCAGGAAAAGTCAGTGGGCCTGCAGCTCGGCACCTGGAGAGGCAGGTCCATGCCGTCCAACAGCGTCGTCGGGCGCTGGACGGACGGACCGGTTAAATTGCTAGGGGTCTGGTTCGGTCCAGACCTCCAGACGGACAAAAACTGGGACGAGGTGACGAGCAGGGTGGCTTCTCTCACCCAGAAATGGGCCAAGAGAAAGCTATCCCTGAAAGGTCGAGCGGAGGTGGCGAATGCGTACATCGCATCCGTCATCTACTACCGCCTGACCGTCGTACCTTGTCCTAAGCCCCGCCTGACTGCGCTGGAGCGTTTGCTCTTTCGCTTCTTGTGGAAGGGACGCGCTCCGATGGTCAGGCGGTCCATCTGCTGTCAACACCCGCTACGTGGAGGGCTGGGCATGCCGTGGCTGATGATGCGCAGACACGCGCTCAGCCTACGACATCTCCACCTCTTCCTCGACGGTGATCAGGTGTGGTCGCCGTTTGCTAGACACGTATTTCCCCAGCTCGTTTCCTTGACGGAGCTGCAGTCCTGGGTCAAGCGAAGACCGAGAGGGAGCGCCTGGAGACTGGAATGTCTTCAGGAACTCACAGCCCTCGACCAATCGGGCAATGTGATCGGTGGAAACTCCACCTCGGCGTTCTATAGAGGATTAGTGGAGGGGAAGAGCGACGACGTACTTGGGGAAACTCGAGGCGTCGACGAAAATCAACTAGCCAATCTCTTCGGAAGAACTTTCGGGCCGGGACCTATGGACAACTTCCAGAAATCTCTGGCCTGGCAGTGCTACCGAGGAGCCTTGCCAGTTTTGGATAAACTCTACAGGCATGGATGTGCCGTCAGCCGGGCATGTCCGAGATGCGCGCAGGGCGACGAAACCGTCCTGCACGCACTCGTCCAGTGTCCGAAAATTGCTGACTTGTGGGTTTATGTCGAACACCTGCTGTCGCGTGTACGACGGATCCGGCTATCATCTGAGTCCATCGTGAGGATTGCCCCGCCCTATTCCTTTAGCCGGGAAGGGCAGGCAGTTTTTATCTGTCTGGTGGCCATGGCGAAAGAGATAGTATGGTGGACACGTTTGAAAGGGCTGAAGACGAGCACTTACCTCTTCGATGATGCCCTGATTGACTTTTTCAAATTTCATTTGAAAAGGAAAATCAGAGTAGAGAGGGAAGTGCTCTCTTCCCAGCATTTTGTTGAAAGATGGGTGAGAGAAGCAAGTATGGCCCGAGTGAATGGGCCTTCTCTGAGTATGTGTCTGTAAATCAAAGGTGGAAAACTGGGAGAGGGCACTTGCCCTGGTGGTCAGGGTCACTGTGGTCTTTTAATGGGCTTTTCCACAAATGTCCCTCGGAAGTCTCCCCCCTATTGGGGAATTTTTCTTTGTTATTTTATTACATCTTCTGTGTTTTTTTACACGCAGAAATCCCATTTGTACCGTCCTGTATTGTCCTCTACTGTCCTTAATGTCTACTTCATGTAAACCCTTGTGGTTAATAAAGAAAACATTATTATTATTATTATTATTGTTATTGTTATTCCTTGAATCTCAGTCATTGATGTTGGTTAACTGGAAAGTCCGTTGGATTGAATATCAAGCCACTACCTGCAGCCTCAGATATTCAGGACGTATCGGAGGGTTCTTGCCGTTCCAAGCAAGCATGCCTTTTGAAGCGTTCCAAAAAGCGTGAAGGGGCCGATTTTCTTTAACCATCCCTGGAAACTTTGGAGATAGTCCCCAGTGCGCCTATGACAATCGGGATCACTTTGACTTCATGGCAGTTCTAAATCCTTTTCACCTCCCACTTTAGGTCCTGGTATCGGTTAATTTTCTCCCTCTCCTTCTCTTGCACTCTCGTGTCGAACGGGCAGGCCACATCCACAATCAGGCACGATCTTTTTTCTTTGTCCACAACCACCAGGTCAGGTCTATTGTGTTCCAGTTTTTTGTCCGTCTGTATCCCAAAATCCCACAGCACCTTCACCTGACTGTTCTCCATCACCGCCTCTGGCCTATGCTCATACCATTTCTCAGAATGTGGTCTTTTAATGGGCTTTTCCACAAATGTCCCTCGGAAGTCTCCCCCCTATTGGGGAATTTTTCTTTGTTATTTTATTACATCTTCTGTGTTTTTTTATTATTATTATTATTATTATTATTATTATTATTATTATTATTAATATATAAGGGAACAAAAAATCGGTGTTACATCAAATACATATTTAATTACATATTACATATGTTTCACTGTCGATCAGCTCGAGGAACGATCTATTAATGATCGAACCTGATTCTGGAATCAGAAGCTCCTCAGATATGTTTTAACATTGTATATATATAGAAAATATATATATATGTATATATATGTATATATATGTATATACATATTTATATATATATATATATATATATATAAATATATATATATATATATATATATATATATATATATATATATATATATATATATATATATATATATATATATATATATATATAGAGAGAGAGAGAGAGAGAGAGAGAGAGAGAGAGAGAGAGAGAGAGAGAGAGAGAGAGAGAGAGATAGTATACACACACATATATATATATATATTAGAAAGTGAGGTTTTTTTTTTTACAAAATGAAAAATAACCGATGTGTCCTACACGAGTGGAAGTATAAAGAAAAAGGGATGAAATCGAAAATGCAACTGAAGTCTTATTTTTTTAAAAAATATATATATTTATTTGGTTCCTTTACCGGTTTCGCAGTTCTTCTGCTTTTCAAAAGGTGAGTTGAGATGGAGGGTCTGTGGTTTTTCTCACCACAGACCCTCCATCTCAACTCACCTTTTGAAAAGCAGAAGAACTGCGAAACCGGTAAAGGAACCAAATAAATATATATATTTTTTTAAAAAATAAGACTTCAGTTGCATTTTCGATTTCATCCCTTTTTCTTTATATATATATATATATATATATACATATACATACATATATATATATATATATATATATATATATATATATATATATATATATATATATATATATATATATATATATATATTGTTATACTTTGGGAGGGTCATGTTGCCAATAAGAAACACACGCACCAGTTGCTTTCACTTCAATTTAATTTATTATATATTTATAAATTTACAAATTTATAAATTTATGGTTGGTTGGTTGGTTCCACAACCAGATAGTTGTTTATATATATATAGTCATAGTTCTTTCGTCACACACTCTGTGACCTCTTCAGTGACTGGGGATTTCTTTCTTCGTTTCTGTGCCTTTCCTTTCTTCTATCCTACGCCATTTTGTTTGTGTATGGGTTGCGTGCTCAGTTTGCGCATGCGCCACATCCGGGTGTCTGTGTGTGTTTGTGTTCATTTTTCTATTTTTCTATTTATATTTTTCTATTTGTTTGTTTATTTATTTATTTATTGTTGGTTGGTTGTTTGTTCTATGTGTGTGTGTGTTTTCATTTTGTCTTGTGTGTGTTTTCATTTTGTGTGTGTGTTTCAATTGTAAGTTGTTTGTTCTATGTGTGTGTGTGTTTTCATTTTGTCCTTAATTGTAAGTTGTGATGTTGCTGTTCCACTCATATTTTCTATTTAATTTTGGTTTTAATTCTTTTATGCTTACTGCCTCTGTAATTTGCCTAAACATTGCGTCTTTCTTGTGTGTGGATTCTATTTTTATTTCTATGCTCTCTAATTTACCCCTGTGTTCTATCTTAGCATGTTGGTAGAGCACAGAATCATCTGTGCTCTACCAACATGCTAAGATAGAACACAGGGGTAAATTAGAGAGCATAGAAATAAAAATAGAATCCACACACAAGAAAGACGCAATGTTTAGGCAAATTACAGAGGCAGTAAGCATAAAAGAATTAAAACCAAAATTAAATAGAAAATATGAGTGGAACAGCAACATCACAACTTACAATTAAGGACAAAATGAAAACACACACACACATAGAACAAACAACTTACAATTGAAACACACACACAAAATGAAAACACACACAAGACAAAATGAAAACACACACACACATAGAACAAACAACCAACCAACAATAAATAAATAAATAAACAAACAAATAGAAAAATATAAATAGAAAAATAGAAAAATGAACACAAACACACACAGACACCCGGATGTGGCGCATGCGCAAACTGAGCACGCAACCCATACACAAACAAAATGGCGTAGGATAGAAGAAAGGAAAGGCACAGAAACGAAGAAAGAAATCCCCAGTCACTGAAGAGGTCACAGAGTGTGTGACGAAAGAACTATGACTATATATATATAAACAACTATCTGGTTGTGGAACCAACCAACCAACCATAAATTTATAAATTTGTAAATTTATAAATATATAATAAATTAAATTGAAGTGAAAGCAACTGGTGCGTGTGTTTCTTATTGGCAACATGACCCTCCCAAAGTATAACAATATCGGTTTCAACACACGATTTCAGATAAAGAATCTTGCTAAACAAATTCAGAAACGAAATATATATATATATATATATATATATATATATATATATATATATATATATATATATAAGAACCAGTAAGACCCCGACAGCTGAGCTCAAGCCGTTTCGACGGCTAATTCTGGACTAAATGAACATTTATCCTGGTATTTAAATAGCCGATCTTCTCAAGGGGTAATTCCATATATGGTCAAAGTGATTGTCAAAAATCAGTAGTAATTCTGTGGTTGCAAATTAGTAGGGGAGATGGTGGCTAAACCTGCCAGTAGGAGAAAGAGGGGAGGGGGTGGAGTAGACCCAATCAAGCGTTGGTAGTGCCAGCTACAGCTGGGCATGAGGTCAAAGAAGATACAGGGGAGGGGGAGGGGGAGGAAGTCGGAACGGTAGGTAGAACAATGGGGGGTAAAAATAGGAAAGAAAAAATACTGAGAGTGAAGAAAAGCAAATAAGTGTAAAGAAAAAATTAAATTCTACGACCTAGGTGTCAGGCTATTGTTAGGCGAGAATAAAATAAAGAAAGAAAGAAAGAAGTAAATAAATAAATAAATAAATAAATAGGGAAATAAGTAAAAGAACTAATTAGGCAAGGACCCTTTTAAGAGGTATAAGTACGTAAATGATACGGTGACTGGTCAACAAAAGGGGCCAAAATACTAAAGAGACTACCACGAAATAAACAATAAAGGTTTCCATCCCGGGCCAGCAACGACCCAGTGCAGCAAAGTGAACTTGTACGACATAATAATTCTGAGTCCCGGGAAAAATATATACTAATGCTAACTCTAAAAGACTTAGATGGAGAACTTTTTTCTATGACAGATATTGCGACAACCACGACTTCGGCACCAAGGAGAGATTCGGATTTATTACCTACAAATCTCCGCCCCTGAACCCCTTGCTCGCACCCTTCGAGAATGACCTCTTCCAACTGGTCAAGAACATTAAATTTAAACCCAGACACAACCGATTCCTACAAAAACTCCGTAGCAAATTAACAGAGTATGATAACACAAATGACATCATGGTGCATTCGGATAAAACTGGGAACCTATACTTTGTCAACCCTGACAGATACCACACACTGATCAGGAGCAGCCTAAACTCCACCTATAAAAAGGCCAACCACTCTTGCATCGAGGACATAAATCGAGATGGACAACAAATCACCTCCAGCCTCGGGGTCGCCGACCGCACGGAACCTCTAGACCCACGGACACCATACTTCACACTGAAGGACCATAAATCCGATTTTGACCGTAAACCCTCCATCAGGCTTATTAACCCAACGAAGTCCGACATAGGGAGAATCAGCAAAAAAATCCTAGACCGCGTGATACCAAAAGTCAAGCAACACACCCGACTTAGCCTATGGATCAACACCCAGGAAGTAATCTCCTGGTTCAGCAATATGGAGGATAAACGAGAAACTAAATTCATACAGTTCGACATAGAGAGCTACTATGCTTCAATCACCTTACCGCTACTTACTGCCGCCTTGGACTTCGCCGAAACACTCGTGCCCATCACCGACCAGGAAAGAAAAATCATCCTCCACGCCAGGAAGACAGTCTTACTCTTTGACGACTCTAAATGGATAAAAAGAGCTCCCGACTCACCCTTCGACGTCAGCATGGGCGCCACGGATTCGGCGGAGGTCACTGATCTTATAGGATTATTCCTAATAGCCAAACTCACTGATATGTTTCCTGCATTCGGTGGTGGATTGTACCGTGATGATGGGCTCCTTACTCTTAAAGGGTACAACCCCAGTAGTACAGATCGGGTCCGGAAACAATTAATCAGATCCTTCCGCGACTGGGGATTTAAAATAACCCTACAAACGTCCCTGACCCGAGTAAACTTCCTGGACGTAACCCTCGACCTCGAAAACGACCTGTACTACCCATACAGGAAACCTAATGACAATCTGCACTACATCCACCGCCGATCAAACCATCCTAGGAACATCACAAACAACCTGGTCAAAAACATCTCCCTCCGCATATCCCGTTTGTCAGCTAATGAGCGGATATTCGATGAACATGCGCCTTATTACAACCAGGCCCTCAAGCGGAGTGGTTTCCGGGAGGAAATATCCTACTGTCCAGATCCCATTAGCGGAACCAGCAGGAGACACCGCCGCTCACGCAATGTAACATGGTTCAATCCTCCCCACAACGCAGAGGTGACTACTCCCATCGGGAAACTATTATTTAGGCTCATTGAAAAACACTTCCCATTACAACACCGCTACCACAACATAATTAACAAAAATACCATCAAACTCTCTTACAGCACTACACCAAACTTCGCACAAAACATCGTCTCCTCTAACAACAAAAAACTCAACCCCGATGGCAGAAATAACCTAAATAGCAGTGGAGAACCGACCAGGAGGTGTAACTGCCCGGATAGATCTATTTGCCCACTCGACAATAGATGCAGAGACCGTAATGTGATCTACCAGTGCAACGTGAGGACGGATACCTCCAACAAAGCCTATATAGGACTTACCGCATGTGACTTCAAGACCCGGCTATACCAACATAGACATACCTTCCGAAACCCGGCCCGGCGTCACGCCACTACACTTTCGGGCCACATATGGGACCTCAAGGACAACAACATCACCTATGATCTCACTTGGAGATTACTGTCCAGAGCCAATTCTTACACGGGAGGACGCCGTCCGTGCAATTTATGCTCGGAGGAAACTTTACAAATGCTGTTTTCGACGGACCAACTCCTAAACAAGAAAGATGAACTGGTTACTGCATGTAAACATAGATTGCGTAGGACTTACCTCGCCCTCAAACCCCATAATGACCCGGGGGGGTAGACTGGGGCTATAACACCCCAGTTGCCGATTTTGCAATGGGTAACCCCTGCTTGCCAAGGAAGACGTAAGATCTTCTTTGTATTCTTTTATCGCATCCTTTATTTCCTTCCCCCCTCTCTCCTTTGTCCTTCTACCCCAGCTCTTCTCCTTTGTCGGCGTCTTTTCTCGCCCACCCGAGGCTGCCCTTTGGCCCCATGTAGCCTTAGTACCCCCACTCCCCCCTCCCCTAGTCTTTGATAGATTTGGCGGACTCCGCACTTTATAGCAGTTGGCTTAGACCCCGGATACTTGCCCCCCTTTTCCGACCGCTCCCACTATTCTCTGTGCCCTCTATATTTCTTAGTGTCACTTATGCCTTATTTTTTCGTTTCAGTATTTCTTGCTTCGCTTTTCTTCTGGGCGGGGTGGATTCTGAACTTATTTCTCCGTATTCTACCTTTATTTCGTACGAACTTTCATGTAGCTTGTTTTAGATCTTTTAGAGTTAGCATTAGTATATATTTTTCCCGGGACTCAGAATTATTATGTCGTACAAGTTCACTTTGCTGCACTGGGTCGTTGCTGGCCCGGGATGGAAACCTTTATTGTTTATTTCGTGGTAGTCTCTTTAGTATTTTGGCCCCTTTTGTTGACCAGTCACCGTATCATTTACGTACTTATACCTCTTAAAAGGGTCCTTGCCTAATTAGTTCTTTTACTTATTTCCCTATTTATTTATTTATTTATTTATTTACTTCTTTCTTTCTTTCTTTATTTTATTCTCGCCTAACAATAGCCTGACACCTAGGTCGTAGAATTTAATTTTTTCTTTACACTTATTTGCTTTTCTTCACTCTCAGTATTTTTTCTTTCCTATTTTTACCCCCCATTGTTCTACCTACCGTTCCGACTTCCTCCCCCTCCCCCTCCCCTGTATCTTCTTTGACCTCATGCCCAGCTGTAGCTGGCACTACCAACGCTTGATTGGGTCTACTCCACCCCCTCCCCTCTTTCTCCTACTG
>OZ024740.1:29475144-29480144 GCA_964016885.1 Eledone cirrhosa
ATATATTTTCCGAAGAATAATATAAAGAAGCATTCCGTCGTCAGGAAAGTCTATTCTCATGTAAGTTTGTAATTCAGTGGATAGGAAATAGCGGAGCGTGGACTGAATTCCAAGCCATTGAGAAAATCACTGCCTCTGCGTCGGTGGCAAATTCAAAAAGAATCGAACACGTGACATCGAGGTCAATCAGTGGAAAGTTATTGAGACAAAACCTATATATTTGCTAGCATTGATATGCATCTGTATGTATATATATGTTACTAGATATGAATTCTTTATTATTATCTCCAAATTATTTGTCGAGCAATATTGGCCATGACTGCTGCTACGGTTGTAGGCAGGCCGCTGTCTTATTAGAAAACCACTTTCCACTGATTGACCTCGATGTCACGTGTTCGATTCTTTTTGAATTTGCCACAGACGTAGAGGCAGTGATTTTCTCAATGGCTTGGAATTCAGTCCACGCTTCGCTATTTCCTATCCACTGAATTATTTTTTAGTAAGTTTCCAGTGTCCTCGCTTTGCCTGGAAACTTACATGAGAATAGACTTTCCTGACGACGGAATGCTTCTTTATATTATTCTTCGGAAAATATATTTACTCCATTCCAGAAACTAATTAGTTGGAAGTGATATTCTAGTAAGTAAGTTAATTTTATAATTTTCTTATTTTACGTCTCTTATATATATATATATATATATATATATACATATATATATATATATATATATATACATATATATATATATATATATCATCATCATCATCATCATCACCATTTTACGTCCGTTCTTCCACGCTAGCATGGGTTAGACGGGTTGTCCTGTTGTGGGCAGTGTCTGATCGGCTGACCCTGCCTTGCTCATACAGGAACTGATTTGGCTTGATTTCTACAGCTGGATGCCCTTCCTAACACCAAACTCATTTACAGTGAGTGCTGGGTGCTTTTTCGTGGCGCCTACATGTCCTCTTTACAGTGAGGGCTGGGTGCTTTTTTGCCGTGGCACCTCCACGACCACCTTGCAGTGGGAGGGTTTGTGGGGCATATTGTCTATATGCTTCAGCTTGTACCCATGGGAGGTCGGGTACTCTGTATTACTGCGTGACGCCAGAGGTCACGGTCGTGTGTCATCGACTTTGAGAGGTGTAATTGGGTAAGGTCGGCTTTTATCACCTCATCCCAGGTCATCTTGGGTCTCCCCACTCCGCGGTTTCCATCAACTTCTAGTGCTCTGCACTTTTTATGCAGCTATCATCCTTCATACGCATCACACGTCCATACCAACGCATCCGCCTCTCCTGCACACAGCATTTGATTCCTCTTATGCTCAGTCTCTCTCTCAATTTATTTATACTTTGTCGTTCGCGTATATTACTATTACACATCCATCGGAGCATGCAGGCTTCGTTTCTCTCTAATCTACGTAAGTCTTCCACCTTCAGCGCCCAGGTCTCACTACCATGTAACATTGCTGTTCGGATACACGCATCATACAGTCTACCTTTCATTTTGAGGGAGAAGCCTTTTGCAGCTAGCAGTGGTAGTAGTTCCCTGAACTTCTTCCATCCCGTTCTTACCCTAGTTATTGTACTTTCTGAACACCCACCTCCGCTGCTAATTCGGTCACCTAGGTAGCAGAAGCTGTCTACTGTCTCTACAGAGCCCTCCCAGAGATTGCTGCTACTTGTTTCCTGTGGCTGTTTGCTGCTTGCTGTCCCAGTACAGCTGCTGCATGTGAAGCCTACATTCTTATTTAAGCTTCCTGAGATCCCGCTACATCTCTTGTGTACCCATTGTTTGCATTTGGGGCAGAGAATAGAGTTCCTACCTACACCTTTCCTACATACTGAGCAAGGCCATTTCCCTGAGGGGATCTGGGTTCTGTTTTCTCGTCTACTTACAAGGACCTTAGTCTTTGTCATGTTGACTTTGAGACTCTTTCTTTCTAGTCCCTGCTTCCAAGTTTGGAATTTCTTCTCTAGTTCTACCATAGATTCAGCTATAAGTGCGAAGTCATCAGCATACAGGAGTTCCCATGGGCATCCGGTCTTAAACTCCTCCGTTATTGCCTGCAGGACTATGATGAACAGGAGAGGGCTAAGAACAGAGCCCTGGTGGACCCCAACCTGTACGCTAAATTCCTCGCTATACTCATTGCTAATCCTAACGTTGCTGACTGCTCCCCTATACATGGCTTGTACAGCTTTCACAAGCCATTCATCTACTCCTAGTTTTCTAAGAGCCCACCAGATTACAGCACGTGGAACTCTGTCAAAGGCTTTCTCGAGATCGACGAATGCCAGGTAGAGTGGCTTACTTTTAGCTAGGTACTTTTCCTGTAACTGCCTCACAAGGGAGAGGGCATCAGTGGTGCCTCTTCCTGGTACAAACCCAAATTGCATCTCATCTAGTTTCATCCGGTCCCTAATCAACTGTGCTATAACTCTTTCTGTTACTTTTATGATCTGGTCCATCAGCTTTATACCTCTATAGTTTCCTCTATCGAGTGCATCACCTTTATCTTTGTAGCAGTTGACAATGATGCTACTGCACCAATCTTTTGGTATGACACCTTCTAGTATTAGCTGGTTAACAATATGTGTGGTTATAGTGTGACCTACAGACCCAGATGCCTTCAACATCTCGGCAGCTATACCCGATGGACCGGTTACCTTCCCCATCTTCATATCTTTGATTGTCTTACTTACTACGCTGCCGCTGACTTGTACTGCTGGCCCCTCTATAGGGTCTACTTGGGATAGGGTCTCTTCTTCCCATGCATTCTCCTCATTTAGTAATCTATCATAATGACTCTTCCATGCATATTTCTTCTCAGCACTTGTGAGGGCAAGCTCACCTTTATCATTCCGGATACACTTCTCTCCAATGACATCACAATTCTCTCTGACACACTGCCTCGCAATCTTGAACACCTCCTGTTTCTGCTTCCCTCCTAGCTAAGTATACTTGTCGCCTAGCTTCCCTCTTGGTCTCTATGTAATGTACCCTGCTCCCCCCGTTCTTCCATTCTTTCCATGCCTGTCTCTTGGCCTTAACTGCCTCATCTACCTTATTGTTCCACCACCAAGTCACTCTCCTCCTGCTTGTGGTCTTACTCCAGCCACAGATCTCATCCGTCGCCTCTAGTAAGTTATTTTTTAGGAACTCCCAGTGCTCTTCTACATTGAATGTCTCTATCTGTTCTTCTTTACTGTCGTAGGCGTTGAGTAAAATATCTTTAAATCTGTTTCTGGCTCAGGGGTCTTTCAGCTTCCAGATCTTTCTTCTCCAGGTTGGCCTCTGTTTCCAGGTTCGTCTAGTTCTGACTGTGAACTCGCTGACAACTAAGCTATGTTGGGAGGTACATTCCTCACTAGGGAAGGCTTTTGTGTTTACGACCGTCCATCTGTCACGTCCTCTGATTAGGATAAAATCTATCTGACTGAATGCTCCCCTGATCTATAGGTGATCAGGTGGTTGTCGGGTTTTTTGAAGTTTGTGTTACATAACGACATGTCATTGGCGTCGCAGAATTCTAGAAGTCTGAATCCTTCTTCATTTCTTGTGCCAACCCCATGGCCTTCATGGACTCTATTGAAGCCGTCAGTGTTTACCTACGTGTCTGTTAAAATCTCCTGCGATGATTAGGAAGTCATTGTCGTTTGTTAGAGCAGTAGTGTGCATTAGGGACTCGTAAAATCTATCCTTAAGTTCGTCTGGCAACCCCGATTGGGATGCGTAAGCTGATATTATTGTGGTAATTGTTTTATTCAGGACTAGTCTGAGTTTAATGCTTCTTGCATTTACCCTGTACACTGAGATTACTTTATCTACCCACTTGTCAGCTAGTAGTATACCTACACCACCCATCCCATCGTCATTTCCCACCCAGAAAAATTTGTAGCACCGACTTTTTCCTACAAGGACTCTAGCAGACTCTCCTCTCCATCTAGTCTCTTGCACACAGTATACATCAATTTCCTTTCGCTCTAGCATTTCTACGATTTCTCCAGCTCTTCCTTTCATTGTGCTTACATTGATGGTACCAACTCGGAGTTTTGGGCATTTGTCGACACTCGTAGGGAAGGGTCGATGTTTGCAGGGGTGTGTGTGTGCTTCCTCTCTCTGGATTGGCGCTTCACATGGGTGCTTGGTAGCTCGCGGATTCATATTCATTTTATCTATTAATTCAGAGTTGCTCCAATTTATTCTCAGCTCATCCATCCATACCGGTAGGAAAATTCAGGGCATATATATAGGGCTTCCTGATGATTTCTCCCGAATGAAACAGTTCTAGTCCTGTAGAAGCCATTTCTATATTAAATATTTATACTCTGCTATGTATTGAGTACCTTATTTACTGTGGTTACTCTGGATTGAACCCGTACTGTGAGCTCTACATGTAATAAGCAGCTTTCAATACAAAAGAGACAGTCTTGAAATAAAAGATGAAACCCATTAAAAAGAAAAAGGAATTCATTAATTAATAACCCAATCTTTAGTAGCTAACCTCAATATAGTGTTCATTAGGTAAGGTGACCATGTCTTGCTCATACAATGTCGAACTTTCTCTTCACCTGCCCATATAAATTGTTTTCTTGAAAAACAGAGTGCAGAGTCGGAAAGAATACTGCGTTTGCCGCCTTCTTACAAAGTAGGTAGAAGTCAATATGGAAGAGATAATCTAAATTAAATCAGAAACCAGCAACAAAGATTGAAGGTGGAAGTTAACGGTGATCATTTGAATAATATTGTACAAGATGCTATATGTATATATATATATATATATATATATATATATATACATATGTGTGTGTGTGTGTATGTGTGTGTGTGTGTGTGTCTGTGTGTGTGTGTGTGTGTGTGTGTGTGTGTGTGTGTGTGCGCGTGTGTTTATATACTTATATATTTTTTATATTTTTTTCTTCCTTCAGCCTCACTTTCATATTTCTTATATTTTTGTTTTCAAATCCACATTCAATAAAAACACCAGGATTGT
>OZ024740.1:29485144-29497644 GCA_964016885.1 Eledone cirrhosa
GATATTGTTGTTTGGGACCACACATTGAAAACGTGTTCTGTTGTGGAGATCAGCTGCCCACTTCATGTAAACGTTGTCAGAAAAATACAGGAGAAGGAGGACATCTACTGACCAATGATGAGCAGTTTACAAATCCAGTATCCAAGATACACCTTTAGCTTCATGCCCATCATTATTGGAGCTACGGGTTATATACCAACCCGCTTGGACCAAAGTATGACTGAACTTGGATTTGCGGACAAGGAACGCAGTACCCTAATTCATAGTCTACAAATGGCTGCGGTAGCTGGCACCTTCAAAATTTGCAAAATATTCTTGCGATTCGAGGGATGACAATTTCTTTTTTTTTACAACCTTGCCACCAGGGTGGTGGCCGGTCAATAGAATATGCTCGAAATTAAGAGAAAGAGATAACACATACATACATATGACATACATACATACATACATACATACATACATACATACATACATACATACATACATACATACATACATACATATGACATACATACATACATACATACATACATACATACATACATACATACATACATACATACATACATACATATGACATACATACATATATATAGCCTGCCTGACCCTATTCCTCCAAGATCACTGTGAAAATAATAACATCATCACAGATGAACAAGCAGCTGGAAAGAAAAGGGTTTGGGGATGTGATGAACAACTCCTAATCAACAAAATTGCGATGTCGGAGATGCGACAACTCAGGAGGAATATGACTACAGTCTGGCTGAACTACAGGAAAGCTTTTGATTCTGTTCCCCACTCTTGGATGATAGAGGCCCTCCAACTTGCTAAAGTCCCAGACATTATTGTCAGAGCCATAGAGAGGCTGTCTTCTTCTTGGGCTACTATCCTAAGGTTAAATACAGAGAGGGAGGACTCTATTTTCACTGATAAAATAAAATATTTCAGGGGTATATTTCAGGGGGACAGTCTCTCTGTGATATTATTCATCTTGTCATTAAACCCCTCGTCCTTTCTGCTCAAGAAATGTGAGGGATACATCATTGGCTCACAGGAGGACATAAATACGAACCTAACCCATAATTTCTTTGTGGACGATCTGAAACTCTATGCCAAGAACATGGATGGGATGAAAAAAATCTTGACCTGGTTACAATATTCTCAAAGGATATAGGAATGGAGTTTGGCCAAGATAAATGCTCATACATGACTGTAAAGCGGGGAAAAACAACAACCAAATCTAGCAACATTGTCATCAATGGCCTAACTGTTTCACCGATATCTGATGAGGACTGCTACAAATACCTGGGGATAGATGAGAACATATCCTATAATGGTATCTGTGATAAAGAACGCGTATCCAAGGAATACTACACCCGATTAAGAAAGATCTGGTCATCGGAACTCTCTGCGCAAAACAAAACAGTGGCTCATAATGTGTTTGCTGTGCCTGTCCTAACACCAACGTTTGACGATAGACGAAATCGGAGCAGTTAATGTTGAAACTCGAAAAAGAATGAACAACACCGGAAACTTCCACATCGACAGTGACATAGACCGCCTATAGTTGAAACGTAAGCAGGGAGGCAGAGGCCTAACATCAGTCCAGAAAACATTTGAATGTCGCATCATATCTCTCCGACAATATCTACCAACCTCGAAGCGTAGGTGCCGGTTTCCGAAGCAAGTCTATCTGCATGAAACAGATAAGATCATGAGAGTTGGGATGGAACTCCTTGAGAGATATTCCCTGTGTGATAATCAAAAACTCACACCCAGTGATGTCGCTCAGCAGTGTCGCAGTGAATCCATGGATGAAAAACTGCATGCCTATCAGCAAAAAGTCATGCATGGATATGTTGCCAGGAAGCTCCAGAGTGAGAGTAATATAGATAAGGAAAGTCGTCTATCTTGGACCAACAACCGCTATATTGGCTCCCACTTTGAAGCAGACGCTTTTGCAATCCAAGAACAGGAGATTATCACGAAATACCTGATTCACAAAAGAGATAGGGATGCAGGCAAAACATCTAGATGTGATAACAAGTGCAGACTCTGCAGAACTAACATCGAGGATATCACCCATGTCATCAGCAGCTGTCCAAAGATGTCATCGCGGTACTATCTACCTATGAGGCATGATGTAGTGGCTAAAACACCGTACAATGCAGTTCGTAAAAAAGATAGCCCCGATAATAAACACATTTGAAGCTACAGCAATGTGGAAGACATCCATGTAGATAATATGAAAGAGTACTGGTGGAATGTTCCAGTAAAATCCCCAATAAAATGCAGGCATAACAGACCAGATATGATGATATGGGACAGGGAGAAGAAAACATGCACAGTAGTGGAAATTAGCTGCCCAGCAGATTCCAATATAATATAAAAGATTAGTGAAAAAGAAAATATTTATGCAGAACTGATGAGAAATCTGCAGATACTCCACCCTGATTACACCTTCAGATTTATGCCTGTGATTATTTGGGCACTGGGGTATGTTAGTAACTGCCTCAATACAAATCTTGAGAAGCTAGGCTTCACAGGAACGGAAAGAACACAACTAATTAGGATATTGCAAGTACAATCCATTAATGGAACAGTAAAAATATGTAAGACATTCCAAAAATGTTGCATCTAATAACTGCATATACACATATACAGATGCAAAGCATATACACATGCACACATACAACTCAAAACATACACATCCACACAAACAATAACATCCATATCTACACATGCATGCATACACATCTACCTAGTTGATGTTGTGTAAATTCCAATGAGAGAGTCTTGTGTCTATGTTAGAAACAGACACTCTCACTATTGGGAAAACTTTGTGAAATTATAAAACCAGAAGAACATACACACACACACACATACATACATACATACATACATACATACATACATACATACATACATACATACATACATACATACATACATACATACATACATACATATGACATACATACATATATACATACATATGGCATATATACATACATATATACATACATACATACATACATACATACATACATACATACATACATACATACATACATACATACATACATACATACATACATACATACATATAGCCTGCCTGACCCTATTCCTCCAAGATCACTGTGAAAATAATAACATCATCACAGATGAACAAGCAGCTGGAAAGAAAAGGGTTTGGGGATGTGCTGAACAACTCCTAATCAACAAAATTGCGATGTCGGAGATGCGACAACTCAGGAGGAATATGACTACAGTCTGGCTGAACTACAGGAAAGCTTTTGATTCTGTTCCCCACTCTTGGATGATAGAGGCCCTCCAACTTGCTAAAGTCCCAGACATTATTGTCAGAGCCATAGAGAGGCTGTCTTCTTCTTGGGCTACTATCCTAAGGTTAAAGACAGAGAGGGAGGACTCTATTTTCACTGATAAATAAAATATTGCATGGGTATATTTCAGGGGGACAGACTCTCTGTGATATTGTTCATCTTGTCATTAAACCCCTTGTCCTTTCTGCTCAAGAAATGTGAGGGATACATCATTGGCTCACAGGAGGACATAAATACGAACCTAACCCATAATTTCTTTGTGGACGATCTGAAACTCTATGCCAAGAACATGGATGGGATGAAAAAAAATCTTGACCTGGTTACAATATTCTCAAAGGATATAGGAATGGAGTTTGGCCAAGATAAATGCTCATACATGACTGTAAAGCGGGGAAAAACAACAACCAAATCTAGCAACATTGTCATCAATGGCCTAACTGTTTCACCGATATCTGATGAGGACTGCTACAAATACCTGGGGATAGATGAGAACATATCCTATAATGGTATCTGTGATAAAGAACGCGTATCCAAGGAATACTACACCCGATTAAGAAAGATCTGGTCATCGGAACTCTCTGCGCAAAACAAAACAGTGGCTCATAATGTGTTTGCTGTGCCTGTCCTAACACCAACGTTTGACGATAGACGAAATCGGAGCAATTAATGTTGAAACTCGAAAAAGAATGAACAACACCGGAAACTTCCACATCGACAGTGACATAGACCGCCTATAGTTGAAACGTAAGCAGGGAGGCAGAGGCCTAACATCAGTCCAGAAAACATTTGAATGTCGCATCATATCTCTCTGACAATATCTACCAACCTCGAAGCGTAGGTGCCGGTTTCCGAAGCAAGTCTATCTGCATGAAACAGATAAGATCATGAGAGTTGGGATGGAACTCCTTGAGAGATATTCCCTGTGTGATAATCAAAAACTCACACCCAGTGATGTCGCTCAGCAGTGTCGCAGTGAATCCATGGATGAAAAACTGCATGCCTATCAGCAAAAAGTCATGCATGGATATGTTGCCAGGAAGCTCCAGAGTGAGAGTAATATAGATAAGGAAAGTCGTCTATCTTGGACCAACAACCGCTATATTGGCTCCCACTTTGAAGCAGACGCTTTTGCAATCCAAGAACAGGAGATTATCACGAAATACCTGATTCACAAAAGAGATAGGGATGCAGGCAAAACATCTAGATGTGATAACAAGTGCAGACTCTGCAGAACTAACATCGAGGATATCACCCATGTCATCAGCAGCTGTCCAAAGATGTCATCGCGGTACTATCTACCTATGAGGCATGATGTAGTGGCTAAAACACCGTACAATGCAGTTCGTAAAAAAGATAGCCCCGATAATAAACACATTTAAAGCTACAGCAATGTGGAAGACATCCATGTAGATAATATGAAAGAGTACTGGTGGAATGTTCCAGTAAAATCCCCAATAAAATGCAGGCATAACAGACCAGATATGATGATATGGGACAGGGAGAAGAAAACATGCACAGTAGTGGAAATTAGCTGCCCAGCAGATTCCAATATAATATAAAAGATTAGTGAAAAAGAAAATATTTATGCAGAACTGATGAGAAATCTGCAGATACTCCACCCTGATTACACCTTCAGATTTTTGCCTGTGATTATTTGGGCACTGGGGTATGTTAGTAACTGCCTCAATACAAATCTTGAGAAGCTAGGCTTCACAGGAACGGAAAGAACACAACTAATTAGGATATTGCAAGTACAATCCATTAATGGAACAGTAAAAATATGTAAGACATTCCAAAAATGTTGCATCTAATAACTGCATATACACATATACAGATGCAAAGCATATACACATGCACACATACAACTCAAAACATACACATCCACACAAACAATAACATCCATATCTACACATGCATGCATACACATCTACCTAGTTGATGTTGTGTAAATTCCAATGAGAGAGTCTTGTGTCTATGTTAGAAACAGACACTCTCACTATTGGGAAAACTTTGTGAAATTATAAAACCAGAAGAACATACACACACACATACATACATACATACATACATACATACATACATACATACATACATACATACATACATACATACATATGACATACATACATATATACATACATATGACATATATACATACATACATACATACATACATACATACATACATACATACATACATACATACATACATACATACATACATACATACATACATACATAAATATAGCCTGCCTGACCCTATTCCTCCAAGATCACTGTGAAAATAATAACATCATCACAGATGAACAAGCAGCTGGAAAGAAAAGGGTTTGGGGATGTGCTGAACAACTCCTAATCAACAAAATTGCGATGTCGGAGATGCGACAACTCAGGAGGAATATGACTACAGTCTGGCTGAACTACAGGAAAGCTTTTGATTCTGTTCCCCACTCTTGGATGATAGAGGCCCTCCAACTTGCTAAAGTCCCAGACATTATTGTCAGAGCCATAGAGAGGCTGTCTTCTTCTTGGGCTACTATCCTAAGGTTAAAGACAGAGAGGGAGGACTCTATTTTTACTGATAAATAAAATATTGCAGGGGTATATTTCAGGGGGACAGACTCTCTGTGATATTGTTCATCTTGTCATTAAACCCCTTGTCCTTTCTGCTCAAGAAATGTGAGGGATACATCATTGGCTCACAGGAGGCCAGAAATGCGAACCTAACCCATAACTTCTTTGTGGACGATCTGAAACTCTATGCCAAGAACATGGATGGGATGAAAAAAAATCTTGACCTGGTTACAATATTCTCAAAGGATATAGGAATGGAGTTTGGTCAAGATAAATGCTCATACATGATTGTAAAGCGGGGAAAAACAACAACCCATTCTAGCAACATTGTCATCAATGGTCTAACTATTTCACCGATATCTAATGAGGACTGCTACAAATACCTGGGGATAGATGAGAACATATCCTATAATAGTATCTGTAATAAAGAACGCGTAAACAGGGAATACTACACCCGATTAAGAAAGATCTGGTCATCGGAACTCTCTGCGCTAAACAAAACAGTGGCTCACAATGTGTTTGCTGTGCCTGTCCTAACACCAACATTTGGAATACTCAATTGGACGATAGACGAAATCCGAGCAGTTGATGTTGGAACTCGAAAAATACTGAGCAACACCGGAAACTTCCACATCAACAGTGACATAGACCGCCTTTACTTGAAAGGTAAGCAGGGAGGCAGATGGCCTAACATCAGTCCAGACAACATTTGAATGTCGCATCATATCTCTCCGACAACATCTACGAACCTCGAAGCGTAGGAGCCCGCTTCTCGAGCAAGTCTATCTGCATGAAACAGATAAGATCATGAGAGTTGGGGTGGAACTCCTTGAGAGATATTCCCTGTGTGATAATCAAAAACTCACACCCAGGGATGTCGCTCAGCAATATCGCAGTGAATCCATGGATGAAAAATTGCATGCCTATCAGCAAAAAATCATGCATGGATATGTTGCCAGGAAGCTCCAGAGGGAGAGTAGTATAGATAAGGAAAGTAGTCTATCTTGGACCAACAACCGCTATATTGGCTCCCACTTTGAAGGATACGCTTTTGCAATCCAAGAACAGGAGATTAGCACGAAATACCTGATTCACAAAAGAGATAGGGATGCAGGCAAAACACCTAGATGTGATAACAAGTGCAGACTCTGCAGAACTAACATCGAGGATATCACCCATGTCATCAGCAGCTGTCCAAAGATGTCATCGCTGTACTATCTACCTATGAGGCATGATGTAGTGGCCAAAACACTGTACAATGCAGTTCGTAAAAAAGATAGCCCCGATAATAAACACATTAAAAGCTACAACAATCTGAAGACATCGATGTACATAATATGAAAGAGGTGGAATGTTTCAGTAATGATCCCAATAAAATGCAGGCATAACAGACCAGATATTATGATATGGGACAGGGAGAAGAAAACATGCACAGTGGTGGAAATTAGCTGCCCAGCCGATGCCAATATGATATCAAAGATTAGTGAAAAGGAAAATATTTATGAAGAACTGATGAGAAATCTGCAGATACTCCACCCTGATTACACCTTCAGATTTATGCCTGTGATTATTGGGGCACTGGGATATGTTAGTAACTGTCTCAATACAAATCTTGAGAAGCTAGGCTTCACATGAACAGAAAGAACACAACTAGTTAGCAAATTACAAGTAAAATCCATTAATCGAACAGTAAAAATATGTAAAACATTCCAAAAATGTTGCATCTAATAACTGCATATACACATATACAGATACAAAGCATATACACATGCACACATACAACTCAAAACATCCACATCCACACATACAATAACATCCATATCTACACATGCATGCATATATACATATCTACCTATTTGATGTTGTGTAAATTCCAATGAGAGAGTCTTGTGTCTATGTTAGAAACCGACTCTCTCTCTATTGGTAAAACTTTATGAAATTATAAAACCAGAAGAACATACATACATACATGCATATATGCATACATATATATACATACATACATATATGGTGGCTGCCAACTCGTTTTCGAGTACGGCCACTACTTTATATTCATGTAGGAGAACCCCTACCGATGCGCTGAACGAGTGTGACTATTTAGTCAAGCCAGCGACTTGAAAACTCTGGTACAAATACTACACTTGTGAAAATTATTGACACATAGTGCTGGGACCATGGTACCATGTGACGACAAGTGCAGAGAGATCTCCAGATATAAAGCAATGCCTGTGCCGTGAAGCTTTTATAGTGAGCAAAGGCACTGCACAAAGCCAGCCTCACTCTCTTAACCAAGATGATATTTACCAAAAAGAAGAACAAGTCAACATCATTGGATACCATCAGGGTTGCAGGTGTTATATCAGAGTTTTCCTTCTCCTAGAATTCTGCCTTGGCAAAGGCTAAGGGGTCATCTCTCCCGGTGATTTTGGATGGCCATTGATTCTTAAGAGCTCTTTTGCCCTTTGACAGGTTTTGTTTTTAGTCCTGCAGGATGTCCAAAGTCACCCTCATCACCAAGAAACCTTGGTGGGGTTGTCAGTTTAGTCACCAACGACCCGACCATGATACAGGTTGTACTGGGATACATGTTACCAGTAGCACCAACTGGTGACCTGACATAAATGCATACATGCATACATACATACATACATAGATATGTATGATAGACAGATGGCACTAAGGAATACTGGTGGAACCTGAAAATAAAAACTGCCACCAAATTAAAGCACAACCGGCCTGATATTGTTGTTTGGGACCACACATTGAAAACGTGTTCTGTTGTGGAGATCAGCTGCCCACTTGAAGTAAACGTTATCAAAAAAATACAGGAGGAAAACATCTACGGACCAATGATGAAGAGTTTACAAATCCAGTATCCAAGATACACCTTTAGCTTCCTACCCATCATTATTGGAGCCGAGGTTGATTTTGCCTTTCATCCTTACGGGGTCGATAAAATAAAGTACCAGTAATGCACTGGGTAATTGCTGGCCTTGTGCCTAAAGTAGAAACAATTATTGGAGCTACGGGTTATATACCAACCCGCTTGGACCAAAGTATGACTGAACTTAGATTTGCGGACAAAGAGCGCCACTCCCTAATTCATAGTCTACAAATGGCTGCGATAGCTGGCACCTTCAAGATTTGCAAAACATTCTTGCGATTCAAGGGATGACAATTTCTTTTCTTTTACAACCTTGCCACCAGGAAGGTGGCCGGTCAAAAAATATATACTCGAAATTAAGAGAAAGAGATAACATACATATGACATACAAACATACATACATACATACATACATACATACATACATACACGGTGGCTGCCAACTCGTTTTCGAGTACGGCCACTACTTTATATCCATGTAGGAGATCCCCTACCGATGTGCTGAACGAGTGTGACTTTTTAGCCCAGCCAACGACTTGAAAACTCTGGTACAAACACTACACTTGTGACAATTATTGACACATAGTGCTGGGCCCATGGTACCATGTGACGACAAGTGTAGAGAGATCAGAGATCTCCAGATATAAAGCAATGCCTGTGCCGTGAAGCTTTTATAGTGAGCAAAGGCACTGCACAAAGCCAGTCCCACTCTCTTAACCAAGATGATATTTACCAAAAAGAAGAACAAGTCAACATCATTGGATACCATCAGGGTTGCAGGTGTTATATCAGAGTTTTCCTTCTCCTAGTATTCTGCCTTAACAAAGGCTAAGGGGTCATCTCTCATACATACATACATACATACATGCATACATGATGGCTGCCCCCTCGTTATCGAGTATGGCCATTGCAGGAGGAGAAAGAAAAAAAAAATAATAATAATGATAAATAAATAAAAAGAAAATAAAAATTAAAAAAAAATATATATATATATACAATATTAAATAAATGGAAACTATATTTATAAAACCATATTTATTTCATTATATATATTTCAGGGATATCATATTAACAATATGCTATGCCTTCCTCAGACAAAATACAATATAAACAGTTTTATAGATAAATAGATTTGACATACCGTAACAACATCGACTTGTATTTGAAAAAGTTGAATTGGCAGTGAAAAAATTGTACACAGAGAGAAAGAAAGAGAGAAAAAAGGAAAGAAAGACAGAAAACGAAGAAAAAGAAGAAAAAGAAGAAATGCATGGAACAAAATAGAGAGATGGAAAGATAGATAAAGAGAAGAACTTCATGTAAAGAAACAGAGAGAGAGATATATATATATAGAAAGAGAGGAAATAGAGATAGATATATATATATAGAAAACTAGGTAGTGGGACGTCCGTTGAGTAAACGTATCAATGATACATTTATTTATTTATTTATTTAGCTCTAGTATTAATTGTTTCTACTTTAGGCACAAGGCCAGCAATTACCAGTGCATTACTGGTACTTTATTTTATCGACCCCGTAAGGATGAAAGGCAAAGTCAACCTCGGCGGGATTTGAACTCAGATGGTAAAGGGACGTAACTACGCTGGAAAGCATGGCGTCCGACCCTCTACCGATATTGCCAATCCACCGGGAGATATATGGAGAGAAACCAGCTGTTATATAGAGAGAAAAATTTAAAAATAACCAGACATAGGCGAGGCGTAAAAACCCTATGTTTTAATGTAGAGGCATTAGTATGTATAAAAACCAGCCACTATATTGTAAATATCAGTATTCCTGAATGAGACATGTATCCATAATGTGTGAAAAGTAATGATCTTATGTTTAGTTTTTTAAAAAATTCATATGTTTATGTGATAACTACAAACATCTATATGAATTTACATGATCAACTCTGCAAACCCTAAGTTTACGGAAAACATTCTCATTGTGGTATAAAAATTTAAGTATACATATATGTGTATATATATACACACACAAATATATATAGAGTCAATATTACTACTATTCCTGTCTTTACTCTACAAGATTATCTATCAAGCAGAAATAGAGAGCAGATTTCAATATACTAATAAAAATATATATCAGAAACAAAACTAAAAAATTAAAAAATAACAATAATAATAATAAGTAATAATAAAATAGAAAACTAAAAAATATTACGAAAGAATATTACATATTAAAAATATTACATATTAAAAATATTAAAAATAAAAATATTAGAAATATTAGAAAATACTACAATAATAAAAATAAAAATAAACCACAAAGATCAACCCTTCAAAATTAATTGACAATATATTGCCAAGTTCATTATAAGCATCAGAGTCGAAAAACAGATAAAGCCAAAAATTATCTATCAAATCGCATCTAGCAAAGATCATTTCAAAAAGTTTAGGATGCCCATTTGGTCTACATGTGTTCTTATATTTAATATAGAAGTTTATCTAGTGTAACGTTTATTCGAAATATTTGGAGCATCAACTTTTAGGGTAGCTTAATTTTTCATGAAGAATGTTTAAATAAAAATAAAAAGAAAAAGAAAAAGAATAAAAAGAAGAAATCAAAGATTTATCGGCTAGTTTCCCATATAATTATAAATCAAACTAAATATACTACATTTTAAATTTAAATTTATATTTAAACGTTGAGTTTAATCTATGTTTGCAGCAACTGAATAAATTTGTCCGTAGATTAAGGGAATTTTTAGATTTTAGTATAAAGAATATTTCCTCTGCGCAGAGGTCACATGTCTCAGAGGATGAATTAAAAGGAATCCCTCTTGAGACTATATTCCAAGCCGTCGAATATCTAACGTTATCTAGCTTAAGTTGCCAGAGTACGCCTGATAGTGCCGTTGAAGATTTTTTGCTTGGATCTGTGAAAGAATTCTTGTGGTTATTATAGCGAAGTTTAAATTCCGTCGATGTGGAACCGACGTAGTTAAAAGAATTAGAGTCAGTATTAACATTACAATTGTATACTATATTTTTAACTAAGCAGTTGTTATTTAACGGACATTTAGATCTATCTCTACAGTTACATTTGTTAACTTGTATATTATTTATGCTATTATCACTAGGTTTTAAGTTCCTATTATTTATTCTATTAATATTTTGTGCTAAATTTTTGGTGGATGAGTAGGTTAATTTTATTGTATGTCTATTGAAAATTGAGTGATACCTATGTGTTCTAGGGAAGCGATTATCAAGAGCTTTAAAAAATAGTTTAGCGATGTGGGTTTTAATGTTTAGTGAGAAAGGGGGGGGGGGGCAAACCAAATTATGTTCCTAGTTCTATTTCTTTTTTGGCCTTTGGAATTATTGTAATGCTTTCTATTATAGTTGTTAAGGTTGTTGCCGTAATTAAAATAGTTGTTATTTTGTTTAGTTTGTCTATCATTATCTATGTACACAATCTTATCAGCATATCCTGCTCTAGCTAATGCTTCATTGTAGTATTGGGCTTTTTCGTCGAAAATCTTTCTATTCGACGAGATCCTAGAGATACGTTTTTGAAGAGAGTTTACTATAGTGTTTTTGACAGATCTGGGGTGGTTAGAGTTAAAGTTGACATAGTTTAAGTTTTCATTCAACTTGTGAAAAGGATAGTGAAGACATGTGTTGAGATTTAATGTTATATCTAGGAAATTGACTATTCTATGGTTGTTCTCAATT
>OZ024740.1:29502644-29517644 GCA_964016885.1 Eledone cirrhosa
GCAAAGCGCCTGATGTTAAATATACTGCCTGAGGTTCGATATCGGATGTAAACACCATGCTCGCAATTCCTGAATGCAATACAGAAAACCATTGCAAAGTATATGGCAAACAGAGTCGGTGCTGGAATATCCCCCTGTTTCACTCCATTTTTTTTTACTGAGATAGGCTCCGACATTTTACCCCCGACATTAACCCAAGCCTTCATGTCGTTATGGAAAGACCTAACTAAAGCAAGGAACTTATCAGGGCAACCAAGTTTCTGGAGAACATTCCATAATGCATCTCTGTTAACAGTATCGAAAGCCTTTGTCAGATCGACAAAAACCTGATACAGATCCAAGCCTTGTTCAATGCACTTCTCCTGGAGCTGTCTAGCTGAGAAGATCATATCAGTAGTGCCGCGTCCAGCACGAAAACCAGATTGACTTTCTGGAAGAACACAATCTGCAATGTGTGTCAGCAGACGGTCCAGAAGCACCCTACATAAAACTTTCCCTACGACAGAAAGCAATGATATACCTCTGTAGTTCCCACAATCGTTCCTGTTACCCTTTCGCTTGTACAATACCACCATTACTGCATCTCTCCAGTCCTCAGGTACGGATTCATTAGCCCATATCCTGCCAAACAAAGAGTGAAGATGTTGCAGGAGTCTCTCACCACCATATTGTAGGAGCTCAGCATGTATGCCATCTATACCTGGAGATCTTCCACTGTTCAGCTTCGAAATAGCCACTGCAACCTCCACAAGCGTCGGAGGTTCTGCGAGAGCTACTTTCACAGGACTTTCTGGAATGAGATTGAGGAAATCTTCACTGACGACAGACGGCTGATTAAAAAGATCATCAAAGTGCTCTCGCCACCTTCGTAGAATTCCCTGTGAGTCACGAAGAAGTTCTTTGCCATCCCTGCTGCGAAGCGGTGTCACCAGAGAAGAAGACGGTCCATAAACCTCACGCAAGAGACTGTACAACAGCTTTGTGTTATTGGAATCAGACGCAGTTTATATCTCACCAGCCTTCTCACTCCACCACTGATCCTTCATCTGAGAAAGACTCTGCCTAACGCGTGATTTTACATCCCTGAGTTCCTCATGCAACGTATTCCTCTCCTGTGGTTTTGCCGTCAAGTAGCGTTACAGAGCACGCCTCTTATCAGCCAACAAGTCTTCTATATGTACATCATTCTCATCAAACCAGTCCTGATGTCTCCTCTGCGCCAATCCCAGAACACGCCTGCCTACATCATAAACCGACTTTTTAAGGGTCGGCCAATCCTCACCAAGATCTGCAACCTGCATCTCTTCTTCCAATGTCCTCTTCACATTTTTATCCTTAAGACGAGCAGCATTCAATCTTTTGGGCAGGGCAACACCAGGAGCCCGGATTTTACGTTTAGTGATTAGTTTCACTTTTGCGCGTACCAGGCGGTGGTCCGTCCAGCACTCAGCTCCACGAAGAACACGAACACACTGCACATCCTGTCTGTCACGCATCCTGACTAGGACGTAGTCCAAAAGATGCCATTCCTTAGATGCAGGATGCATCCATGTGGTCTTGAATTTGTTCTTTTGTTGGAACATGGTGCTGGTAACACACAGATCCAGCTCCTCACACATCTGCAGCAGGAGCATACCATTGCTGTTACACTTTCCCACCCCATGCCTTCCGATTACATTCCATGTGTTAAAATCCCTACCCACTCTAGCATTAAAGTCACCAAGCACGATGACTTTGTCTGCCTGAGGGATATTTCTTAAAACACCTTTCAAGGCATGGTAAAAGGACACCTTTTCCTCATCGACAGAACTCGTAGTTGGAGCATACACACTCACCAGGGTAGCATATCTTCCCTTGTCCAGCGGTACTCTCATGGACATAAGACGCTCACTAATCCCTACTGGGAATTCTTCTAATTTGTTCACAAGCATACATACATACATACATACATACATACATACATACATACATACATACATACATACATACATACATACATACATACATACATGTGCCACACACTTTATACGGAATTATCAATAGAATTGTTGGCGTGCTTTCATGCTTGCTGGAAATTTGTTCTCATCATTGTTGCATACATTGAAAACTGTGTCTTTGGATGGATCTCCTTGTGTCTCTATTCTGTCTGTTACAAAGTCTGTTAACGTATCAAATAAGAACTGAGGGTTTTGTGTAAATATTAGCCATGAGAGAGATTGGGGTAGCTACAGGCACACCAATGGGTGAGTAGGATTTCTTTAGGGGATTGTACTTGATTGATGATGATGATGATGATGATGATGATGTGGTGATAGTGGTGGTGGTGCTGTTAGTGGTGGAGGTGTTGGTCGATGGTGGTGGTGGTGTTGATGGTGTTGGTGGTAGGTGGTGTTGGTGATGGTGGTGGTGGGTGGTGTTGATGATGGTGGTATGGTGGGTGGTGTTGATGTTGGTGGTGGGTGGTGTTGGTGGTGGTGGTTGTGGTGGTGATGGGTGGTGTTGGTGATGGTGGTGGTGATGGGTGGTGTTGGTGATGGTGGTAGTGGTGGGTGGTGTTGCTGGTGGTGGTGGTGGTGGGTGGTGTTGGTGGTTTTGGTGGTGTTGGTGGGTGGTGTTGGTGGTGTTGGTGGTGGTAGTGGTGGTGGTGGTGGTGGTGATGGTGGTGGTTTTGGTGGTGGTGGTGTTGGTGGTGGTGTTGATGGTGGTGGTATTGGTGGTGGTGGTGGTGGTGGTGGTGGTGGTGGTGGTGGTGGTGGTGGTGGTGGTGGTGGTGGTGGTGGTGGTGGCAGTGATGTTGGTGGTGGTGGTGGCTGTGATGGTGATGGTGATGGTGGTGGGTGGTGGTGGTGGTGATGTTGGTGGTAGTGATGTTGGTGCTGGTGGTGGAGGTGATGGTGATGGTGGTGGGTGGTGGTGGTGGTGGATGGTGGTGATGATGAGGGTGATGGTGATGGTGGTGGTGGTGGTAGTATTGGTGGCGGTGGTGAGGTTGATGATGATGATAAGGGAGGAGGATGAAATTTCAGAGATAGAAGAGTGGAACGAGAGAGGTGGTGGTGGAGGTGGTGGTGTAGGTGTTGGTGGAGGTGGTGGTGGTGGTGGTGGTGGTGGTGGTGGTGGTATATTGACCCATCTCGGAGGTGATGATGGGCGGAGTTAATTAATCAGGTTACCTCCCTCGCTGATGAAGAAGTCACGGTTCAGTCTGTTGTCCAATTGATATCCCAGCTGTTTAGCTTCTTTTGTGGACTTGTGCAGCTATTTCGTAATTATACACCCCTTGCTACAAACTGGCCAATTACTTTAACGCATACATACACACACATACGCGGTGGATTGGCAGAATCGGTAGAGGGTCGGACGCCATGCTTTGACGCATAGAGTTACGGTTCTTTCCATTCTGAGTTCAAATCCCGCCGAGATTAACTTTACCTTTCATCCTTACGAGGTCGATAAAGTAAAGTACCAGTAATACACTGGGTATTTTGCTGGCCTTGTGCCAAAAGTAGAAACAATTATATATATATATATATATATATATATATATATAGCCATGTAGAGTGATGATTAAAAAAAATTATATAAAATTATATATATAATTTTTTTTTAATCATTACTCTACATGGCTGAATACAATAAATATAATCTGAGTTTTTCAAATATTAATAATAATATTCGATTCGTTTGAAATTATGCTAACAGCCTCTTTTTTAAAGCCATGTCAGTAGAATGAGCCCCTCATTCTTGCTCTTGTGTTGGCATTTAAACAAAACTGCTGACACTAATATTTCTGGGTATTACCCTTCATCAGTGCAGTTCATATATATATATATATATATGTAACTGCTATGTTAGAGCGAAATACGAAACTCTCTCTCTCTCTCTCTCTCTCTCTCTCTCTCTCTCTCTCTCTCTCTCTCTCTCTCTCTCTGTGTATAGATATATAAAATAAGAATTTGAAGGGGCTAGCATAAGTTTCCCTGCTAGTAGCGGTTGTATCTCACCGTACTCAATAGGTAAGGTTATGTAACAATCCCAGTGTAGACACAAAAATAATTGTGCTTCAATACAACACACGTAAATGGGTACCATAAATCTATATCCGTACTCGAGTTTAGGCCACACTTAGTGTAGCAATTGACTGCACAGCGTCCACTGTCAGCATTTATTATGCAACAATGTACCATCAGCACATGTGTGTGTTTTTATTGGGAACATGAGCCTCCCAATTATAACAATATCTGTTTCAACACGCGTTTTCAGATGAGAAATCCTGCAAAACAATTGTATATATATATATATATGAAATGTATAGCCTTACACACGCTGACGAAACATGGGCTATTCCATTTCAGTCAACAACATCTTGGCGAATAATATCTCTTTGGATTTGTACATGTGTGCTCTATAGCTATAGAGCTACGTATATACATTTTAATTCATATTTTTAATTATTGTTTCATAGGTTATAGATTCCATACACTATCTCTCTCTAGTGTGTTACCTTTTCAAGAAGGGATATTCAATTTGTTGGTAATTCAACAAATATAAATGTTTATAACTGATTCAGAACACTCAACAAATATCTGGAGTATAATATACAAGGATAACTTGAACCGTTAAGGCATATTCTCCTTGGTTATGTCAACATTTATAAAACACAGTGTATTTTATCTGATGATAGCGTACCAAAATTTAGTTACACTTGAAATATATATAATAGAATAAATATGGTTTTATAAATATAGTTTCCATTTATTTAATATCATTGTATATATATATATATATGTGTATGTGTGTGTGTGTGTGTGTGTGTGTGTGTGTGTGTGTGTGTGTGTGTGTGTGTGTGTGTGTAAAAGGTAAACAGAAATAACAACACAATCGGTATATTACAGTATATGGAAGGGATATATTAGGTTAACGCTTGATATAGCAGGAAGAGGGTCTTAACGTTTCGGACGCTAGTCCTTCATCAGAAGAAGGAACGAGAAATAAGATAGATTGAGGGGACGGGCGGGTCGGAATTGGAAAAAAGTCTTTAGATAAAAATATATATATATGTATGTATGTATATATATATATATATATATATATATATATATATATATATATATATATATATATATATATATATATATATATATGAACGTGTTGGTATTCATTGGCGTATATGTGTATACGTAAAAAGCGTATATTGTATTATTCATGCTTGTGTGTAGTTGTGTGTGTGAAGGTGCGTATTGACGTGTGTTGGTATGGGTGCGCTGTGTTGTTTCAATAAACCCGTGCTTTTGGAAAACCTCCGGCATCCGTACCTAAGTAAGTGTGGGTGTATGAATTTAATTACTTCCGCTTTAACCTCGAGTTTCTTGAAAGGGATCTTCCCTGCCCCATAATAACTGGAAGTCTTTGATAAACGTTCCCTTGCTATTGACTAATCAACAAAACCATGTTCCATCTGCCATTTTAATTTCTGTTGGCTGACTTGGTGAAACAGATAACTCAGTATGTCTGGGCAATTTTAGGGTCGGTGAGACGATTTGAGCAAACTTCATTACTACACATACGCACACACACACACACATATATATATATATATATACACACACATATGTATATATATATATACTGCATATATATATATATATATATATATAACAAAGGAAGTGTGGTAAGGAACCAGATGGACCATAACGCACCAGAGTACTCAATACTTAGGGTAGTAATGTGGGAAATAGGAAAAAGTATGACGCCGACGACTTGAACTCTGACGTCGGGGTCATACTTTTTCCTATATATATATATTAACGAATATATTATATACGTATATATATATATAGAGAGAGAGATGGGGAGAAATAGATAGATAGATGGATAGATAGATAGATATATTTCTTTATTGGATAGATGGATATATATATATAGAGATATATGTGTGTGCGTGTGTGTGTGTGTGTGTTTATGTTTGTGAAAGACTGTGTGTGTGCGTGTGTGCATGTGTATGTGTGTGTATGTGTGTGTGTAACAACTCAAACTATTACCTTTGCAATATATTTTGCTGCCCATTTTGTGGTTAAACTATTGGTGAATATGGATGAGTTGAATATTTTTAAAGTTTCATCAATGATTGTCACTGGTTTGGTTAATCCGGATAAAATTGAATCTCCTACCGTTCAGTTCCGGCTGATAATATACATAGCCAACTGGAACACAGAAACACCGTTTCCTATTTTTTTTATTTTGAACATATATATATATATTTTTTGAATATATATATATATATATTTATATATATATATATATATATATATATATATATATATATATATATATATATATATATATAAAATTGCAAGTTTGAAGAACAGTCAGATAAAATATACCCAATTTTTCTTCTCCTTAGTCCGTAGAAATGAACTAGATAAATAATCATTAAAACGGAGCTAAGTTTAAAATGTAACTTCGAAGAAATAACAGATAAATGATACAGACTATATCCCTCGAGGAACAGTCAGATAAAATTTACCCAGTCTTTCTTCTTAGCCCGTAGAAATTAACTAGACAAATAATCAATTAAACGGAGCTAAGTCTAAAATGTAAGTTTGAAGAAAAAATGCATATAAACTTTATATATATATATGGCTATGGCTGTTATGATTCATGAGATGTTTTCCTAGATAAATTGTAGTATCATACATTTTAAAATCTCTATGACTGTTACATTAAGCAACGTTTTTCTTACTCACACATCCTCTATTGAATTTATTACGTTTTCGCATTTTCTCATAATTAGGGTATAAATGTTAAATTTTCTCTTAGGTTAATCACTACCTTGATTAAATCTTAACCATTTAACATCTCAGGGTAAGTCATGTATCATTATATTTTGTCTGATCAGGACGTACTATTGTACATCCGAAATATGTATAATAAAATCTAATTGATCAAAAGAACATCTATTTTTTTAATATATATAAATATATATTGTTATACTTTGGGAGGGTCATGTTGCCAATAAGAAACACACGCACCAGTTGCTTTCACTCCAATTCATTATAATTAGGAGAACGGTTAAATGAACACTGGCGAGAGCTTCAAGATAGAAAATAATCATCAGTACTCCACCAACATGCTAAAATAGAACATAAGAGCAAATTAGAGAACATAGAAATAAATTTATAATTTTTTAATTTATAATACATTGGAGTGAAAGCAACTGGTGCGTGTGTTTCTTACTGGCAACATGACCCTCCCAAAGTATAACAATATCGGTTTAAACACACGTTTTCAGATAAAGAATCTTGCTAAACAAATTCAGAAACGAAATATATATATATATATATATGTGTGTGTGTGTGTGTGTGTGTGTGTGTGTGTGTGTGTGTGTGTGTGTGTGTGTGTGTGTGTGTGTGTGTGTGTGTGTGTGTGTGTGTGTGTGTGTGTGTGTGTGTGTGTGTGTGTGTGTGTCAATTTGTACAGGCTATTAGAAATACTAGGTAAATTCTTTGTAGCTATGAGTCGCGGATAATTAGCTATATCATTTATCTATTGTTTCTTCATAAGTATATTTAAAACTTATAGCCTCGTTTAAATGATTTTTTGTGTGGTTGATTTATGCTGATTGGGAGAAGAAATATTGTATATATTTTATCTAATGATTCTATGGACTTACTTTTTATATATTGCTCTGATTATTAATTATTTAATTAATTCTCCATTGAGCCACACCGTGAATTGTTGCCAAAAACATATATATCTATGACTTTGTATAGTTTATATGTATATACACTTTAAATTGTATATACTCCCGTAAGGTTGAGTAAAACTTTAGGCAGTATTCGTCTGCGCTTTCCAGCAACCAGCCTACTCGCCGACAGGCACCAATCACAAACTTTCTGCCTTGATCACTGGCCACGTGATGACGTGATGATTCTTAGCCATTTTGAATTCGTTCCTGGCGCGGATCATGTAAGAAAAATCTTTGTCCAATTGAGTTATCTCCTGATGATTTCCAAACCTCGTTGGTTTATCCAAGATCGGATATATCCAAAAATGTAATGAAAGCGACGAGGGTAGAGATATTTTGATGATTTTGGTAAGGTTTATGTACATTTTTTCTTCTAACTTTGATTTTGCACCTAATTATGTATGGTTAATTATATGTCTAGTCAATTTGTACAGGCTATCAGAAATACTAGGTAAATTCTTTGTAGCTATGCGTCGCCGATAAGAAGCTATATCATTTATCTATTGTTTCTTCATAAGTATATTTTAAACTTATAGCCTCAATTAAATGATTTTTTGTGTGGTTGATTTATGCTGATTGGGAGAAGAAATATTGTATATATTTTATCTAATGATTGTATGGGCTTACTTTTTATATATATATATTTATTTATTTAATATAGAAAGTCTTCTACAGGACTAGAACTGTTTCATTCGGGAGAAATCATCAGGCTTCCTGATGATTTCTCCCGAATATAACAGTTCTAGTCCTGTAGAAGCCTTTCTATATTAAATATTTATACTGTGCTTTGTATTGAGTACCTTACTTACTGTGGTTACCCCCGATTGAACCCGGGATATAGTGATATATATATATATATATATATATATATATATAAATATATATATATATATATATATATATATATATATATATATATATATATATATATATATATATATATATATATATATATATATATATATATATATATATATATATATATATATATATATATATATATATGTATGTATATATATATGTATATATATAAGAGCTTCTACAGGACTAGAACTGTTTCATTTGTGAGAAATCATCAGGAAGCTTCTTGATGATTTCTCACGAATGAAACAGTTCTAGTCCTGTAGAAGCTCTTCTATATTAAAACATTTATACTCTGCTATGTATTGATTATCTTACTTACTGTGGTTACCTCCGATTCAACCCGGAATAACTTATATATATATATATTGTTATACTTGGGAAGAGTCATATTGTTGTAATATTACAAGAAATAATAACAGAACACACTCACTGTTTGGTTGGTTTTCACTTCTGTATCTTTCATATCTCCATAGTTAATTTATTTGGCAAACAATGTTTATCAGTGATTGACCGATATACAGATATAAATATATATATATATATGTATATATATATATATATATATATATATATATATATATATATATATATATATATATATATATATATATATATATATATATATATATATATATATATATATATAAAGAATTAATATCTAGTAACATATATATACATACAGATGCATATCAATGCTACCAAATATATAGGTTTTGTCTTAGTAACTTTGTGGTTCAATGCATGGGGTTGCAGAACAATAATATGAGAGACGTAAAATAAGAAAATTATAAAATTAACTTACTTACTAAAATATCACTTCCAACTAATTAGTTTCTGGAATGGAATAAATATATTTTCCGAAGAAAATACGGAGAATCATTCCGTCGTCAGGGAAGACTATTCTCATCTAAGTATCCAGGCAAAGTGTGGACTTTGGAAACTTATTAAAAAATAATTCAGTGGATAGAAAAAAGCAAAGCGTGGACTGAATTCCTAGCCATTGAGAAAATCACTGCCTCTGCGTCGGTGGCAAATTCAAAAAGAATCAATCACGTGACATCGAGGTCAATCAGTGGAAAGTGGTTTGCTAATAAGACAGCAGCCTGCCTGCTACCATAGCAGCAGTCATGGCCAATATTGCTCGACAAATAATTTGGAGATAATTATAAAGAATTAATATCTAGTAACATATATATACATACTGATGCATATCAATGCTAGCAAATATATAGGTTTTGTCTTAGTAACTTTGTGGTTCAATGCATGGGGTTGCAGAACAATAATATGAGAGACGTAAAATAAGAAAATTATAAAATTAACTTACTTACTACAATATCACTTCCAACTAATTAGTTTCTGGGATGGAATAAATATATTTTCCGAAGAAAATACAGAGAATCCTTCTCTGTATTTTCTTCGGAAAATATATTTATTCCATTCCAGAAACTAATTAGTTGGAAGTGATATTTTAGTATGTAAGTTAATTTTATAATTTTCTTATTTTACGTCTCGCATATATATATATATATATATATATATATATATATATATATATATATATATATATATATATATATATATATATATATATATATATATATATATATATATATATATGTATATATATATATATATGTATATATACATATATATATATATATATATATATATATATATATATATATATATATATATATATATATATATATAGTCTATCAAAGTTCTTTCGTTGCACATCTGCAACATCATCAGTGGTACTATTATGTTTCCTTCTATTGTATTGTATTTTATTGTATTGTATGTCTACGCCTATTTTTATTTTTATTTATTTATTTATTTATTCTTGCCTCTGTCTCTGTGCATGCGTTTGCGTGTATATATGTATATATATATATATACAGAGAGAGAGAGAGAGAGAGAGAGAGAGAGAGAGAGAGAGAGAGAGAGAGAGAGAGAGAGAGAGAGAGAGAGAAGTAGTTCTACGACAGTTAATTAACCATTGCCGAGGACATTTGTTAATGAACTGTTGTGGAACTACTTCTACCAAACTGAGAACTCTACACCTTCACAACTTCCACCAAGCGATGCTTCTCCCACCATCTCTCTCTTTCACCACCTCTTCATTATAATCCCCCCCCCCATACATATCACACATACCCAAACATTCCTTCTAGCAAAACCAATCAAAACGAACTAAAATTGACCACCATAAATAAATGTGAATCGTTATATATTGTTTCTAAGAGGTTCAGTCTGTCATTACCACAACAGAAGTCCGACGAGTTTTTTTTATTCCTGAGTTGGGCCAGATCGATACAGATCGAACCGATAAAATAAAGTACCAGTATACGCTGGGATAATTGCTGGCCTTGTGCGAAAAGTAGAAACAATTATTATTATTATTATTATTGGTTTCTTATATAGGCACAAGGCCAGCAATTTTGGGGGAGAGCAAAGTCGATTAAATCGACCCCAGTGCATGACTGGTACTTTATTTCATCCTTACGGAGTCGATAAAATAAAGTACCAGTCACGCACTGGGGTCGATTTAATCGACTTTCTCCTTTCACAAAATTGCTGGCCTTGTGCCTATATAAAAAACAATTATTATTATTATTATTTCTTTCTGCTTAATACTACACCTCTATACTTACAGGAAACTATGCATCGAGTGCTCACTCTGGTGAACCCATAGTAACTGGTCGTTATGATCCCTAAATATATATATACACACACATCGGTCTTGTGTAGTTTCCATCTACGAAATTCTACTCATAAGGCATTGGTCAAGCCGTGGCTATAGTAGCAGACACAAGATAGCTAAGCGAACTTCTTAATTACAAAACCATGTCTGCGGCTATATTATTATAAGGCTGTGGATTAACAGTATCGGTAGAAGGTCGGACGCCATGCTTTCCAGCATAGTTACGTCCCTTTACGGTCTGAGTTAAAATCCCGCCGAGGTTAACTTTGCCTTTCATCCTTACGAGGTCGATAAAATAAAGTACCAGTAATGTACTGGGTAATTGCTAGCCTTGTACCAAACGTAGAAACAGTTGTTTGGGGATTTTTATGAGGTTGGACATATTATTTGATCTGAAGAAAAACATTGTTTCATTATCTACAGTAATATTTCACAGGAAACATTACTGTACAAATATTACAGATTCCGAGGAAGACCAAAATCTTGTTAAAAAAGGTCGTCGGGTTAATATATCTTTTTATACAATTTAATTTTAAAAAAACAAATATAATTATACGTTAATATGAATTATTCCTTCTCTAAAACAATTTTTATTTTATTTAATATCCTGTTAGTATTGTGGAGATTTCCATGAAATATAGGCATGTGTTTTGCGATTTTCTTAGAAGATCGCATAAGGATTCCACGACAAAACAATTTCGGTAACTTCTAATCTACAGTATCCTGAAATTCAGAAATTTGAAAATGTAGTGTAAACACTTAAAGGACCTTAGGGACTATCTTTAAATAATATTTAGTTAAGAATCTTGGGTGGTTGGTTCATTAATTTACCCAATCTTCATCATCATTAATTCATAATGTATTAGGGAATTATCAACTAATCTTGTCTCGGAATTTATGCCATTAATGGCTTGTTGAGGGAAAAACTTGGCAGGTGTAATGACAGCTCTCGTGGTACTAATGCCAAAAAGAGAGGAGAATTTGGTAGAAAGGAAGAATCCCTTGAGACATGTCGTTACATCAGCCAAATCTCTCATCCAACAAGAGAAGCCATTAGAGTCAATAAGTACCGGAACAAGAATTCTCAATAATCCCTAATATGTCATTAGACAATGACAGCTCTGTAATGTAAGTTAACAGACAACTTTCTCGGCCAAATATCTCTTCAAGTAAAGTTCATATTGCCCACCAAATGAATACAGCACATATTTTTTAAGTATTCTTTTCAATTCCTTAATAAATAAAAACCTAGATACGATTAGTGTCCTGTTCCCCAGCAGATTACTTTAAATATATAATCTCCACACTGGCACCGAATGTATCTCTCATTCTTAGAACATCCATTTCAGTTTCGGTGGAATGATTGATTTCCTAGCAATCATCTTATTCCCATTACGGTCGTGTTGTTTAAAACTATTAAGCTTTGATTACTAATATGTGAAAGCTGAAGGTTTTCCTCTGGGTACTTTCTAAACGTCTGTATTATAATTGTTAGTTTTGCAGTAGTAGTGATGTATTTCACGATGTTAACTGTATTGTTGAGGGACGGCGATTTGTCATTTAACTTGATTTTAGTGGTCATTAAATTTAGAATGTAATTTTAAGATGTGGTTTGTGTGAGATTTGACTGATGTTTTCAGCAGTCCTTGACATTCGGTTCTGACGTAAATTCCCTGCGAACCACAGGAACACTAATTCAACCAGCCAGCACAATCTCATTCTAATCTTATTTTACCGTTTTAAATTGCAAAAGTAACTGGACGTTATGATCCCTAAATGTATATATATATATATATAAATTAATAAAAACAATGAATAAAAACAAAGAAACAGTTCATTATATTAAAAAATTCATGATTTTACGATCGTTTCTAGGATATATATCGTAAAATGATGAATTTTTTAATATAAGGAACTGTTTCTTTGTTTTTATTCATTGTTTTTATTCATTTATCTTGACTCTGTTTTCCTCTGATTTTCATCGAAAAAATGTTTGAATACATCTTTTCTTTTCATATTTGGATTACATTGAGTTCTTCATACGGATTGGACACTACCGTATATTTTGGTAGATTTATCTACATATATATATACATATAATGTAGATTTATCTACATATATATATATATAAATATATATATATATATATATATATATATATATATATATATATATAGGAAAAAAGTTAGAACCCCGACGGCAGAGCTCAAGCCGTTTGGACAGATATTTCTGGATTCCATAAATAGCTGTCGAACGGCTTGAGCTCTGCCGTCGGAGTTCAGACTCTTTTCCTATTACCCACTCTACTACCCAAAGTATCGAGTACTTTGGTGCGTTATGATCCACCTGGTTGCTTACCACACTTCCTTCGTTATATATATATATATATATATATATATATATATATTTATATATATATATATATATATATATAAGCAAAAGAATTAATGAGAGAGTTACAAGCAGTTAAAACATATCTTTATATAGCTCTTACACGTGTTTCGCCCAATGGGGCTCGTCGGAGGCAGATATTAAAAGGGTAAAATAATAGTTTTACATCGCCATGCATATTAAATTTAAATGTTAAAGGTATAAACACGGTGAAAGGAGTATAGTTTGCTAAGAGAGATAATTACCAGTACAAGTATAAAGTTTACTGTATCGCACCTCTTTATACCTCTTCTTTCTCTATCCTCTTTAACGATACTTTAACCTATTATATATATATATATATATATATATATATATATATATATATATATATATATATATACACACACACACATAACTGTCTCGTCGTGTAGTTTCCATCTACGAAATTCTACTCATAAGGCATTGGTCAAGCCGAAGCTGTAGTAGCTGACACAAGGTAATAAATATAAAATATTGTTTATAAAATGGAGAAATTCTCGAACGCAGGAATAGAAAATCGGGTAAACTACTCCTATAGAAGACTGCGTTTTGTCAATTAGGGGTATTTAAACCGATTTTCTATGCTGTGTTCACAGAAATTTTCCTGCGTTTGAGATTTTTTACATTTTCTAAGCATTTCATCTCACTCAACGCTCCAATATTTTTATTTACAAATAAAATGTATTTTATAAAATGTTGTAGTTGGCTTGAAGCATTGCATATACATATTATATAATGTGGAAAGTGATATAAGGTTAAACAATGCAAAATGGACAGTAAGATGAAGGTAACGAAAAATATAATTACTCTGTCATCTCTGTTTTTTTTTTTGTTTTTTTTTGCTGTTGTTTATTTCGTCCTAAATATTTTATTTTTGTATCATCCTCACGGCTTACCAATTTGCTCTATCCAATTATCTTCAATTTAGTGCAATAGTTTACTTTTTCTACATTTTGTGGTTTGGTGTGTTGGTGGTGATGTGGGAGTGGGGGTTAATTATTTGCAGACCAAAGTAGAGTATAGTTTAAGTTCAGTAATGTATTTATGAAAAGAACCATCCATATTAGTCTTTAAAACAAATGATGTAGTGAGATGCTTTGAAGATATCCATCACCACTTCTCACTATAAACAGGTTGGGGATGTTTATTGGAAATATTGGGACATCCCATAAATAATTATTTCTGATTTAGGCACAAGGCCAGCAGGGGAGGGAAAGTCGATTAAATCGACCCAGGTGCGAGACTGGTACTTTATTTATCGACCCTGTGAGGA
>OZ024740.1:29525144-29535144 GCA_964016885.1 Eledone cirrhosa
GATTCCATTGTCAATTAGTGATGCAGGGTAGTCCCTGCCTATGAGTGTGTCCTTTAGTTCTTGTAGCCGTAAGTAGCAGATGTTTTTATTGGAGACTATAGTACAGATTCTCTTGGCTAAGTTGTAGGGAATATTAATTTTAACGTGTCTAGGGTGGCAGGAGTTGAAGGGGAGATATTGCTTGGAGTCTGTGGGCTTGTAGTATATGTCTGTTTCTATTTTTTTTGTTATGGATCTTAATGAGGATGTCGAGGAAGGGGAGTTGTTGATGGCTGTATTCCATCGTGAAGTTAATATTCGTGTTGAGCCCATTTATAAGGGTGTGAAATTCTTTAAGTTTTTCGATGTTTTCGTGCCAAAGGATGAAGCAGTCATCTAGATATCGCTTCCAGTTCCTTTCTATGTGTAAGTGGAGAGTGTTTCCAAATTTGTTTAGGATTTTAGTGTAGAGGGTGATTTCCAGGTATCCCATGACTAGGTTGGCATAAGTGGGGGCTGTTTTCGTTCCCATAGCGGTCCCAGATTTCTGCCTGTAGGGTTTGTTATTGAAAACGAAGTAATTGTTCTCCAAGATAAATTTGAGTCCTTCTATCACGAATTCTTTTTTGATGCGTTGTGGGAGTTCATTGTGTAAATTATCCAGCCAGAATTGGATAGCTTCTATTCCTAGGTTGTGGGGGATGTTGGAGTATAGGTTGACTACATCGAACGTCACTAGTAGGGTTTGTTCAGAAAGTAGCATATTGGGGAGGTGATTGAGCATATCTACGTAGTCCCTTATATAGCTTTTGATGTGTTTGAGGAAGGGTTTGAGAAGGGTATCAATGAAGTTGCTAAGACGGTGCGTTTCGCAAGCGGGGCCTGCTATTATAGGTCTTAATTTGAGATCATTGGGTGAGGGGACATTGATGACTATGTCTGTGGCTTCCTTGCATATATATATATATATATATATATATATATATATATATATATATATATATATATATATATATATATATATATATATATATATATATATATATATATATATATATATATATATATATATATATATATATATATATATATATATATATATATATATATATATATATATATATATATATATATATATATATATATATATATATATATATATATATATATATATATATATATATATTTATATATATATATATATATATAAAGGGCGTGTGGTTGAGTGGTTAGAGAATTGGATTCGCAATCGTAAGGTTGTGAGTTCGATTCTTGAGCAAGACACTTTATTTCACGTTGCTCCTTCTACCTGGAGTTGTGACCGATAGATAGTATTAGCAATTGGAAAGACCAACGGAAACATTGTTCCCTCGGTCCGATTTGACGAAAGTCGATCGTTCCTTTATAACCAAAAGTTAATCAAGGTTCATTGATTAATCAATGAATATAGTTTTACAATAGATTAGAAGCACTCAACAGACTGGTTTCTGGAGTGATTAATATTAATTCAAAATTTTAATAAATATAGACATTCATGTAATCAAATATATTTTATTATATATATTTCGGAGGTAATGTGCTGTTTCCTAAGTACGTCCTCATCAGATAAAATACATAAATTGATGTATGACACACCTCAACTGTGCTGATGGTTCAATTCCAGCCGTGGCAAGAATTGAACCATCAGCACAGTTGAGGTATACCATACATCAATTTATATATTTTATCTGATGAGGACGTACTGAGGAAACAGCACAGTACCACCGAAATAGATAAAATAAAATATATTTGATTACATGAATGTCTATATTTATTAATATTTTGAATTAATATATATATATATATATATATATATATATATATAGAGAGAGAGAGAGAGAGAGAGATTTTATTCCATTACCATTGTAAGGGGTCTGACGAGCCGCGGATTACAGAGTCGGGCTAGATCGATACAGATCGAACCTTGAGCTGATCAGTGGCGAAACGCGCGTCACCAACCAATAAATGTAATGAAGGAGTAACCAATCGTCCTAGTTTTATTTTATTTTTATATATATATATATATATATTTAATATAGAAATGTCTTCTACAGGACTAGAACTTCTACATGAAGCTGACTGTCCAAGTAATGTGGTAGTATTTATATCTTTTCTGGTGGTTGGAGAGGGTGGTGATTGGGATGGGTGGAGGTCATTGGTTGATGGATTTTAAGAAAAGGGTATTCTTTAAAAACTATATTTAGAGTAACAAAGGCAGAAAAATTCGCAAAACCAACAGCCAGGAAACCGCGGGGTCGACCCTGAGCAAAGTAAAACATCCATGAGCTGGGAAAATATATTTGTTAACCACTGTTGTAGAGTATTTTTCTCAGGCTGGTTCTTTACACTGTGTTACGATTCAAAGTTTCTTCGTTGAAGCCAACTTTAAAGTGAAGACAAAATGAATGTGCTACATTGGATGTCTCTATCCCTTATTCTTCTTTGGACGCCTCAGACTATGTTACATGTTTGCTCAAGTGTATTTGGAGGTGGTTTGTGATGGGGAACTCATTATTTTTATTAGTCACAGGGCCGATTTTGTTTAATGGATTATTTCATTATAATTTGAGTCCTTTATTAACCTGGTTGTTCTTATGGCTCACACCTACATAGGGCTAGCCGGCCTCATATGGGGTTGCAGCTCATAGGAGATTTCTTGGATGTCTTAATGGTAGAGGCCCCAGTTCTACCATGTAAGGATTTTCCCAGTGGCAAGAGGTCATATTGGAACGCAGAATATCCAGGAAAGATACTGCAATCCTATCCGATGCTCTAACAATTTCATCAATCCACCATCCTGAACTGGTATTTTTATTTACCGATTCCGAAAGAATGAAAGGCATGGTTGACCTCAACAAGATTTGGGTTCAGAACGCAGAGAGCAGAAAGAAATAATGCTGAAGCATTTAATCCGACTCATTAACTCTTCTGCTAGATCTAACTTGATTCAGATTTTCTTTGTTCTAAGGAGAGATCATATTAGCAGTTTGTTTTAATTTTTTGACAGATCAGTTTAATTCTAGGATTATGAGTTTCCAATTTTCTTAGTGGATAATTTTTTCATGCGGAGATATTTTATAAACGACTCATTTCTAGGTTCTAGGTTGTTATGAGTTCAAATCCCGCCAGGGTTAACTTTGCCTTTCATCCTTCCGGGGTCGATAAAATAAAGTACCAGTAATGCCCTGGGTAATTGCTGGCCTTGTGCCAAAAGTAGAAACAATTATTTAGGTTGTTACATAACGTTGTTACACTGTAAGGAATATTTCTCATCAATACACAAATTGCACCGCACAAAATTATGTGCGGTTTTTGCCCTTTTATTAGAATATTATTCATTCTTTTGTGTTTCTACATCCATTGAGATAGTAATGCTGGGTTAATTCACGTGGTATATATACTGGATTTTAGGGATTTTCTTTGGGGGGCTTATATGGAACACATCAGTAATATCTGCGGCTGATTTATATACATGCTCCCTCGATGAGTATTTTGTGTTAAGTTGGCATATTGTTGCATTTCTTCTATTGCATTTTGACTGTCTGACTTGTGTTCGAGGGTCGCCTGAAAAGTCCGAGTCTAACTGTGAAGGAGTGATACTAGAGCTGTGAAATCTTGCATGCATTAATTTCAACTCTTCTTATTAATAACTGAATTGTTTTTGTCGATGGACACTGTTGAAAAATAAACCTCATTTGGTCATTCCATGAGAGTAACTTGGTCAGCCTATGTTCCAGCCTATGAACTCTTCAGCCGCCCCTCATATTATTTCTATGTTTTTTAGTGAGATAGGATATTTGGAGGTCTACCTTAAGTTTATCTGGTCTCAATTCAGCTGAAAATGAGTACCAGTAATAGACTGCGGCTTAAAACTCTGGTCTCTAGATTCACCTAACGCCAGATGAAACTAGTATAAGCTCCAGCCTGATGAGGCTCTGTGCTTGAGAAAGACGTTAACCTAATACTTGTTTCTACTTTGGGCACAAGGTCAGCAATTATCCAAGTGTATTACTGGTACTTTATTTTATCGACCCCGTAACGATGAAAAGCAAAGTTAAGCTCGGCGGGATTTGAACTCAAATCATAAGGGCCTTAACCCTTTGCTATAAAGCATGGCTTCAGACACTCTACCGATACTGCCATAATATCTAGACAGCTGTAACTATAATTTAAGTTGTTTTTGTTGAAGATATTGTAGTAGTTGCATGCTGTAAGGCAACGTTTACTTGTCAAGGACAGGAAGATCCAATATATAAGTTAGATTCAAGTTGAATATTAGATACTAGAGTCTATTAACTTCCAGCATGACCACCAACACAGCCACCACCACCAAGACAACCACCAACACCAACACCACCACCAACACCAACAACAACATCACCACCAACACCAACACCACCTCCAACACCAACTCCAACACCAACACCACCACCAACAACAACACCAGCATCACCAACAACACCAACACCACCCCCATCACCAACACCAACACCAACACCACCACAAACATAACCACCAACAACACCACCAACACCAACGCCACCACCAACATCAACACCAACACCAACATCACCACCAACACCGCCACCACCACCAACCACACCACCAACACCAACACCGCCACCAACACCAACACCAACATCACCACCAACACCACTATCAATACCAACACCACCAACACCAACACCACCACCAACACCACCACCAACACTGCCACAACCACCAACATCACCACCAACACAAAACACCACCACCAACACCAACATCACCACCAACACCACCATCAATAACAACACCACCGACACCAACACCACCACCAACACCACCAACAATACCATCACAACCAACACCGCCACCAGCACCACCACCAACACCACCAACAACACCAACACCAAAACCACCACCACCACCAGCACCACCACCACCAACACCAACACCAACACCACCACCAACACCACCAACACCAGCACCACCACCACTAACAGCAACACTACCACCAACACCACCACCAACACCACCACCAACACCACCACCACCAACACCACCACCGACATCACCACCAACACCACCAATACCAACACCACCACCAACACCACCACCAACACCAACACCAACACCACCACCACCAAAATCAACACCAATACTACCACCAAGACCACCACCAACACCACCACCAACACCAGCAACACCATCACCAACACCACCACCACCACCAACACCAACACCAACACCACCACCACCAGCAAAATCAATACCACCACCAACACCACCACCACCACCACCACCACCACCGCCACCGCCACCATCACCAAAATCAACACCACCACCAACACCACCACCACCAACACCAGCACCAACACCACCAACACGAACACCACCACCAACACCAACACCAGCACCACCACCACCACCATCACCACCACCAAAATCAACACCAAAACCACCAACAACACCACCACTAACACCACCACCAACACCACCACCAACACCACCACCAACACCACCATCACCAGTAACAGCAACACTACCACCAACACCACCACCAACACCACCACCAACACCACCATCACCAGTAACAGAAACAATACCACCAACACCACCACCAACACCACCACCAACACCACCACCAACACCAACACCAACACCAGTAACAGCAACACCACCACCAACACCACCACCAACACCACCACCAACACCACCACCAACACCAGTAACAGCAACACCAACACCAACACCACCACCAACACCACCACCAACACCAACTGCACCATCACCAGTAACAGCAACACTACCACCAACACCACCACCAACACCGCCACCAACACCAATAACAGCAACACCAGCACCTACACCACCACTAACACCACCACCAACACCACCACCACCACCAACACCAGTAACAGCAACACCAGCACCTACACCACCACTAACACCACCACCAACACCACCACCAACACCACCACTAACACCACCACCAACACCACCACCAACACCACCACCAACACCACCACCAACACCACCAGCAACACCAGTAACAGCAACACCACCACCAACACCACCACCAACACCACCACCAACACCAGTAACAGCAACACCACCACCAACACCACCACCAACACCACCACCAACACCACCACCAACAGCAGTAACAACAACACCAGTAACAGCAACACTACCACCAACACCACCACCAACACCACCACCTACACGACCACCAACACCACCACCAACACCACCACCATCACCAGTAACAGCAACACTACCAGCAACACCACCACCTACACCACCACCAACACCACCATCACCAACTGCACCATCACCAGTAACAGCAACACTACCACCAACACCACCACCAACACCACCACCAACACCAACACCAACACCACCACTAACACCACCACCAACACCACCATCACCAGTAACAGCAACACCACCACCAACACCACCACCATCACCAGTAACAGCAACACTACCACCAACACCACCACCAACACCACCACCAACACCAACACCAACACCACCACTAACACCACCACCAACACCACCAACACCAGTAACAGCAACACTACCACCAACACCACCACCAACACCAGTAACAGCAACACTACCACCAACACCACCACCAACACCACCATCACCAACTGCACCATCACCAGTAACAGCAACACTACCACCAAGACCACCACCAAGACCACCACCAACACCTGTAACAGCAACACTACCACCAACACCACCACCAACACCACCACCAACACCACCACCAACACCAGTAACAGCAACACTACCACCAACACCACCACCAACACCAGTAACAGCAACACTACCACCAACACCACCACCAACACCACCATCACCAACTGCACCATCACCAGTAACAGCAACACTACCACCAACACCACCACCAACACCACCACCAACACCAGTAACAGCAACACCAGCACCTACACCACCACCATCACCACCACCAATACCAGTAACAGCAACACCACCACCAACACCTGTAACAGCAACACTACCACCAACACCACCACCAACACCACCACCAACACCACCACCAACACCACCACCAACACCAGTAACAGCAACACTACCACCAACACCACCACCATCACCAGTAACAACAACACTACCACCAACACCACCACCATCACCAGTAACAGCAACACTACCACCAACACCACCACCAACACCACCACCAACACCACCACCAACACCAGTAACAGCAACACTACCACCAACACCACCACCAACACCACCACCTACACGACCACCAACACCACCACCAACACCACCACCATCACCAGTAACAGCAACACTACCAGCAACACCACCACCTACACCACCACCAACACCACCATCACCAACTGCACCATCACCAGTAACAGCAACACTACCACCAACACCACCACCAACACCACCACCAACACCAGTAACAGCAACACCAGCACCTACACCACCACCATCACCACCACCAATACCAGTAACAACAACACCACCACCAAGACCACCACCAAGACCACCACCAACACCTGTAACAGCAACACTACCACCAACACCACCACCAACACCACCACCAACACCAGTAACAGCAACACCAGCACCTACACCACCACCATCACCACCACCAATACCAGTAACAACAACACCACCACCAAGACCACCACCAAGACCACCACCAACACCTGTAACAGCAACACTACCACCAACACCACCACCAACACCACCACCAACACCACCACCAACACCACCACCAACACCAGTAACAGCAACACTACCACCAACACCACCACCAACACCAGTAACAGCAACACCAGCACCTACACCACCACCAACACCACCATCACCAACTGCACCATCACCAGTAACAGCAACACTACCACCAACACCACCACCAACACCACCACCAACACCAGTAACAGCAACACCAGCACCTACACCACCACCATCACCACCACCAACACCAGTAACAGCAACACCACCACCAAGACCACCACCAACACCAGTAACAGCAACACTACCACCAACACCACCACCAACACCACCACCAACACCACCACCAACACCACCACCAACACCAGTAACAGCAACACTACCACCAACACCACCACCACTAACAGCAACACTACCACCAACACCAACACCAACATCACCACCAACACCACCACCAACACTAACACCACCACCAACACCACCACCAACACCAACATCACCACCAACACCACCACCAACACCACCACCGCCACCAGCACCACCAACACCACCACCACCACCAGCACCACCAGCACCACCAGCACCACCCCCAGCACCACCACCACCAACACCACCTACACCACCACCACCACCACCAACTCAACCACCAACACCACCACCACCAACACCACCTACACCACCACCACCAACACCAACACCACCACCAACACCACCACCACCAGCACCACCAGCACCACCCCCAGCACCACCACCACCAACACCACCAGCACCACCCCCAGCACCACCACCACCAACACCACCACCACCACCAACACCACCACCACCAGCACCACCACCAACACCACCACCACCAGCACCACCAGCACCACCCCCAGCACCACCACCACCAACACCACCTACACCACCACCACCACCAACTCAACCACCAACACCACCACCACCAACACCACCTACACCACCACCACCAACACCAACACCAACACCACCAGCACCAACACCACCAGCACCACCAACACACCACCAACTCCAGCACCAGCACCACCACCACCAAAACCACCAGCACCACCAACACGACCACCATCACCACCACCACCACCACCACCACCAACACACCACCAACTCCAGCACCAGCACCACCACCACCACCACCACCACCAGCACCACCAACACCACCACCAACACCAACACCACCAACACCACCACCAACACCACCGCCAGTACCAAAACCACCACCACCACCACCAACACGACCACCATCACCACCACCACCACAACCACCAACACACCACCAACTCCACCACCAGCACCAACACCACCACCACCACCTCCACCAACACCACCACCACCACCACCACCATCAACACCATTACGACAACCACCACCACCAGCACCACCAACACCACCAACACCACTACCAGCACCAGCACCACCACCAGCACCACCAACACCACGACCACCACCAACACGACCACCACCACCACCACCACCACCACCAACACCATTACGACCACCACCACCACTACCACACCACACCACCATCACCACCACCACCACCACCAACACCACTACCAGCACCACGCCAACTTCACCACCAGCACCACCACCACCAACACCACTACCAGCACCACACGTCCATCACGACCACCACTACCAGCACCACGCCACCATCACCACCACCACCACCACCACCACCACCACCAACACCACTACCAGCACCACACCACCATCACCACCACCACCACCACCAACACCACTACCAGCACCACCACCACCATCACGACCACCACCACCAACAACACCACTACCAGCACCACACCACCATCACGACCACCAGCACCACGACCACCACTACCAGCACCACACCACCATCACGACCACCACCACCACGACCACCACTACCAGCACCACACCACCATCACGACCACCACCACCACCAACACCACTACCAACACCACACCACCATGACGACCACCAGCACCACGACCACCATTACCAGCACCACACCACCATCACGACCACCACCACCACCAACACCACTACCAACAGCACACCACCATCACGACCACCACCACCACGACCACCACTACCAGCACCACACCACCATCACGACCACCACCACCACCACCAACACCACTACCAGCACCACGCCACCATCACGACCACCACCACCACGACCACCACTACCAGCACCACACCACCATCACGACCACCACCACCACCAACACCACTACCAGCACCACACCACCATCACGACCACCAGCACCACGACCAC
>OZ024740.1:29537644-29540144 GCA_964016885.1 Eledone cirrhosa
TCTACCTCTCCCCCCTTCCCTTCCAGCCTGTCAATCATAGATTATCGTTGCAAATCTCTTACTCTCTTAAACTCCGTGTCTGTCTGACTGTCTGTCCGTCTATATGTATGTCTGTCTGTCTGTCGACGGAGGTAGACGTGTAGTAACGAGCTCTGTGTTTTACATTGGTTTTACCTTGTAAAGAGTGAGTTTTGGGATTTATTTTTCTATTGTGATATTGCGATTTTTCTATTGTGATATACTTGGGCCTGCAGACGTTGGGGTTATTATTATTTTCGCTCCTTTTGGGGGTGAAAGTTCTTCTTACAATTTTGTGAACTCGGCTTGTAGTAATGGACGGCATTAATACAAGTTATGGTGCAACGCTCCCCAAAGCTTGTAGTAATGGACGGCATTAATACAAGTCATAGTGCCACCCCCCCCCCCCCCCCAAAAAAAAATCTTCGAAGAAAAATGAAAGCACAAAGTGCCCCCCTCCTCCCCCCCTCCCCCCGTTCCTTTAACGAAAAACGTTAATAAGGAACAACAGACAACAACCGAAAAGACACAAATTGGAAATAATACCAGCAACGGAAAAATTATCGATACCAATACGAACACCAAACTGAACAGCGACAACAACAATAACAAGAATGACATCGACAACAAAATTTCCTTTGCGGAAACTGTAAAAAAAACACAAGTGTTCCTACCTTTGGATTTAACCAACGCAAAGCAAAAGTTGGAAGAAGCAAAAAGGTATGTGACTTTCGAACCCGATGGTTTATTCAGCTTTAATTCCCCTGAAGAAATAAAAAGAGAAATTGCCACGAGCACGGTGGTGTTCAGGACAATCTCGAATGCTACAAAAAACCCAGTACAACCGTCTCAGAGTGAGATAGAGCTGGTTCTAAGGAACAAAATGGAAAGCATTTTGTTCATTCAAAAAGAAAAACTCTTCGGTAGCATCTCGGTGCTTATGAAGGATCAAGAAACGGCGCAAAAATATTCTATTGCGCCCATTGTATCCACCCACTTCAACTTTTTCCCGTCTTACATGGGAAGAAGGTCTCAAAAAATAAAATTCAACTGCATAAGACCCAAAGTAGACACTTGGTGGCTACTTTGTGGCGTTTTAGACCTTGACCAAGACATTATAATCTCAGGTGGAAAGTCCCCCAGAGAGGTCTTTAGTGGGACCAGCGTAGAATTTCTGGTGCAGATGAGCCCAGAAAGGATAGCGAAGATCCCACAGAGAATTCATTTAGATGGAGAGACCTACATAAATATTTCAGTTGAGGGTAGGCGACCCGCGTGTTACCACTGCGCAAGCAGAGGTCACTTGAGGGCTGCATACCCTCAACTGATAAAAAAGAAACCATTATTACAAACACCACAAACAATAACACCACCACAACCACCACAACCACCACAACAACATCAGCAACAACAGCTCAAGAAAACAACCCAAAACACGGTCCCACCCAGCCCCTTCCCTCAGAACACAAATACAAAAACATACGCAGCGCAAACACAACCTGGTAATATACCCCTCCCCTCCAATACAGAAGAGGAGCTCATATCCTCGGAAGACGAGGGGGCTCCCTTCCAGAAAGTCAAATGAACAAAACGTACACACACCACACAAACAAAAATAACCCCACCTGACAACACAACACATACAACAAAACGCAAGCACACTCAAGAACTACAAACAAAAACAAACACAACACAAAAACTCTAAACATACATAAACAAAAACAATAAAAACATAGTAGACAAAATAAACAATAACCCTTCGGTACAAACCGAAGGGCAGAATTTTGCAATGGCAATGGGACTCCCTAACCTAAAAATGGTGAAGGTCCCACTTGACATTTTTAAAACATTGAAAAACAATTACCCTGAGGACGTGGGGCCACCCTGCACCAGGCCACACAACCGCGTCCTCCTGAAAGATTTTCCCCTCCCCTCCTCAAACACCCACACAATTCCAAACACCCCAACCCCTCCACACACTAATACCCCCACACCACCACAAACCACCACCCCCATGGAAACTGAACAGCCCGGACCCCGGGACGCAGAGAGGTAAGTGCCTCTCTCTTTACCACCAACATGGCTGTGTTAAGAGTAGGTTGTCTAAATGCGCGTAGCCTGGGCTCACCTTGGAAGCAAGCTAAACTTCTAAATGACCTCAGGACACGATGTATAAATGTAATGGTTATTTGCGAGGCCCGGATCAGAAGCGTGCGACAACTAGCCCCACCTATGATGACTTTGAGATGCACGCATCTCTCTGTCAGCCCGGAGCTGGGGGTGGGGTTTTCGTTCTGCTGCAAAAACATCTGGGTCTCGCTACACAGACGGTACACTTGGACCCGGAGCGTCGACTAGTGGTTCTGGACCTAGGCAGTGGTGGCGGTGAAGCGTTTAGGCCGGTCGCCGTTTACGCCCCTTTTGGGGCAATGCGGCCGGACTTCTTCCATCGTCTGGAGACTTTTCTAGGGACGTCCCGCTC
>OZ024740.1:29547644-29567644 GCA_964016885.1 Eledone cirrhosa
TCCCTAATTCATAGTCTACAAATGGCTGCAATAGCTGGCACCTTCAAAATTTGCAAAACATTCTTGCGATTCAAGGGATGACAATTTCTTTTCTTTTACAACCTTGCCACCAGGAAGGTGGCCGGTCAAAAAAAATATACTCGAAATTAAGAGAAAGAGAAAACATACATACATACATACATACATACATACATACATACATACATACATACATACATACATACATACATACATACATACATAGTAATAAGAATATTTATATTTATATATGTTTGATATAACTATAAATATGGAGGGTAGTACTTAGTACTAGCCGGTTACCGGTAGGACAAAAGGCTCAACGCAAATTTTCAAGTGTTTTACAGAGCCGAGATACAAAATGTTAAAACGATCAAATTTTAGTTTAGAACATTTATTTGCTGACAATTGTTTCTTCCAGAGGGAAGTCTGGAATTATCGGAGCATAAGGAATCTCAAAACATGTAACTAAAATCCTAGTCATATAGAACATTTAGGGTACATAATTTTTATTAGTGTCAAAGGCATCATGTGGAGAGTCAGGAGTTAAAAAGATGTTCTGCTTGAAAGAACACAATTACAGGCAGCACTGGTTGAAAGTGTAATAGGTATAAGTAAAAATCACAAGCAAAAAAAAAACAGGCAAAAATGTTATAAGCAAGGAAAACTGGTGTACAATGCAGGAGTCAATACAGTCAATAAGGCATGTATGAGGAAAGAGTTATACTGCAGTTGAAGTAAACATATTTTGTGTGGGGTGTTAAAGTATGTTATAATTGTTATAAATGTTTAAGATAGTGTGCAATTTGTTAGAGAGGCATGTGGTGATAATGCAGGTATTTGTTATGTAAGGTGTAATGCAAAGCACGTGATAGAGTTGGATATGTGATTTTCATTCAAGTGTTTTTGTTTTGTAGTTCGTAAGTATGTGTGTATGTTGTTTGTAACTCACAGCTATTAACCATGGGAGTATTTTGAGTCGTTTATAATCAATAGATGTTTGTTAAATGTAAATTCCGCCGAATTACTGGCCATGTTGTTACTTTAGGTATATTATTTTATGCATTGGATTGGCAGTATCGGTAGAGGGTCGGACGCCATGCTTTCCAGCATAGTTACGTCCCTTTACGATCTGGGTTCAAATCCCGCCGAGGTTGACTTTGCCTTTCATCCTTACGGGGTCGATAAAATAAAGTACCAGTAATGCACTGGGTAATTGCTGGCCTTGTGCCTAAAGTAGAAACAATTATTTTATGCATTTTTTATCTACAAATTATCTTTTCTTAGCTTTGTATTAACCGTTATTAAGCTGTTGGTAAACCGTTATGTTGCTTAATTTTATAAGTTTTACTTATACCTATTACACTTCCAACCAGTGCTGCCTGTAATTGTGTTCTTTCAAGCAGAACATCTTTTTAACTCCTGACTCACCACATGATGCCTATGACACTAATAACAATTATGTACCCTAAATGTTCTAAATGACTAGGATTTTAGTTACATGTTTCGACATTCCTTCTGCTCCGATGTTTCCAGACTTCCCTCTGGAAGAAACAATTATCAGCAAATAAATGTTCTAAACTAAAATTTGATCGTTTTAACACTTTGTATCTATATATATACAAATGGAAGGTCAGCATATTCGAAGCCAGAGCCTCAGCTAAGACGACGAATGCGTTCAGCAGTGCAGCCAAGCACTCGACAAGGTATAGGACCTCAGAGTAATAACATACAGTTTAAAGGGCTTTGCAAAATGAAGACAGCGACCGGTAATTCAGCCGGGGTCCGTAGCAACGAAAGAACTGACTCGTGAGAAAAAAATTCATACACATATACATATATATATATATATACATCTATACACACATATACATATATATACACATATATATACACATATAACAAACCTGGACCATCACTTCGAATATTTTGCAATATCTCAGTTAGGTTTCTGTAAATCGGAAATCAACAAAATCCGCTTGCAGTGTATGCAAGTTAGGTTTCTGGAGGATCGAACAGTGGATTTACTTTCTCAACAGGTTTCCGTTCTGACACTATATATATATATATTACAATTTTACTACATAGCAAAATTGTAAAATCGTAAAATTGTAAAATTATAAAATTATATAATTAAATTGTTTAGAACACCAACTACAAGTGAAGTCATTCTTTTCCTTTTTTCAAATATATATATATATAGAGAGAGGGGGGGGGGACAATGTGAAATTGGAAATAGCACGGGAAAATATTTAAAAAGTGACATTATTGAAAAAATGAAAGAGACAATTCTTTTAAAAAAAGAGTTTTATAATGTATATAATATATATAAAGTATAACCGGTTTCGGTGTATTAGTAAAATTCATCTCGTCAAATGTTGAGTATTACAATTAAAAAGGAACTAATAAGGATTAAAAAGTAAAAATTAAAGATTTAATTTGCTGAGGCAATTTTTTTTTCATCTTCCTTGTTGAGAAGGAGACTGGAAAAATGAAGTCTTGTGTATACAGAGAGGTGTAGTCATGGTAGTAGCAGCAGCAATGGTCTAATAAATATATGTACATACATATATATATATATATATATATATATATATATATATATATATATATATATATATATATATATATATATGTAACTATATATATGTATATATATATATAATAATTATAAAAAGAGACCCAAGAATGAACAAAATCCTCCAAACACACAACATCATAAAGAGCAAAAGACAACCTAAATCCATAAAAAAACATCCCCACACAAGCCAAAATGCAATCAACCCTCACAATGAACCCTACAGTAAAAAAAATGCGGACGGCCCAAATGTGGTATATGCATAAATCTAATAGAAGGTTCAACATTCCACTTTAAACAAGGACAACATTTCACAGGTAAATACAACTTTATATGTGCATCTGAAAACCTAATCTATGTTTTGACCTGCTCAGATTGTCGAGAGCACTACATAGGACAGACAAAAAACAACCTCCGACAACATATGACCGTCCATAGATCACAAATCAAAATACAGGAATTCAGAAAGATTGCTTTTAGTGAACATATCGCCAATTGTGCACCTAACCAACATCCAAACTTTAAAATGTTTCCCCATTTACAAATTCAGTTACAAGGCTTCTTTCATCCATCGTACCAATAAGGAAACGTACTTCATTAACAAATTCCAACCTCTACTTAATGGACTAAACTTCGGACTAAACTAAAACTGGAACGAACAATGTACCAAAAGCCCCAAATTCCTACGTTCTCTAAAGAGTTACCTCCCTCACATCCTTCCTAATCCTTTTTCATATATAAATGAATTACCCCTCTCATCTCTCTCTCCTACCGACCACCTTGAATTACCTCCCCCTGCATATTAACTCTCTAAAAAAGGAAAACATATCCAACACCAGACTACCATTTGCCTCCATCATGGATCAACCAAGCGCTCTTGCCATAATAACACTTTTTGAACTGCTTATCCTCAAAAACTATGCCTGTAAATAATATTCTTCTTTCTTTCCCATTACCTTATCATGCTCCACATCACCCCTTTTTTTCTTTTTTTCTTTTTACTTCAAAAACCTTGTTTGTAAATAATATTATTCTTTCTTTCCCATTTCCTTAACATGTTCAACATCACATTATTTTCTCTCCAACATTTTATACCAATACAAATTCCTCCCTTTGATAAAGCATAAAATGCTGAAATCGGTAATAGACAATTATTAAATATATAAATATATATATATAAATAAATAAATAAATAAATGCTATTGTTAATTAATAAATAAATTAACTAATACCTTAACACTTCACACAAAGTAAAATATTTTGTTTTAAACATTTTCTAACCCAGAAAAAAAAATAAATAAAGGAAAAAAATATATTTTTCTTCCTAATAATCGTCTCTTTCTCCCTATATATATATATATATATATATATATATATATATATATATATATATATATATATATATATATATAGATATTTGTGTGTGTTGGATACACATTATATATGTATATATGTGCGTGTGTTGTGTGTGAGAGGAAACCCGAGATTATATTTATATACTCTATGTAAGTATGATATTATACAGACACTATTACCCACTGAACCAGAAAACACCAAAGACTGTTCAATATATTGAAACACCAAGACATGTTTAGCAATTGTTTAAACCTGTCTTTTTACTCTATTGATTATGTCATTGATATCCTCCCATACTTGCAATTCTTCATTCTCGGGTTGATTGTTCACAATTTGTGCAGTGTTCAATTTAACCACTACGATAATCTAAATGTTCTAAAGTTGGCATCTAATAAACCAATCTAATTAACTAACTAACTTCTTCTTCTTCTTCTTCTTCTTCATCTTGAAGGGGTGATGAGAGCAGAGTCCTCCAACATTCGTTCCAGCAAGTCTTGTCAGAAGCAACCGCCTCCAACTGATCTGGCTGGAACTCCAAGTGTGACTAGCCAAGGTCATGGATGTCATCCAACCATCTTATTCAGGGTCTATTCCGGGGTCTCTTGCCGGTTGGTTTTGCCCGTAAAATCTCTCCAGCTATTCTTTCCTGAGATATTCTAACCACATGTCCATAGTATCAGAGCTGTGATCTCTCAATTCGGAGAAGTAGCGGCTCTACCTGGAGATTGGGGGGTTTTGTGGTGTCTCTTTTTTTGTTTTTAGATTTCCGAGGCTCTCCTTCTTCACATAAAGAAGGAGAAGCAGCCTCATCTGTCGGTAAATAATCATCGTCAGAGGTGTGGGGTAGGGGTATGTTGTGTGGTTGTGGTGTTTCGGTGTGTGTGTTTGTGGTAGTGTTTGATAGAGTGGGATGGGGTGGGGCTGTGTTCTTCAGGGGTGTTGTCCGTGTTTTTTCTGTTGTTGTTGGTTGAGTGGCTGTTTGTTTTGGTGTGTTTGCTCGTTTCGTCTGTTGCTCTACTTCTGGTGGTGGTTGTTTAGGTGTTGGTGTTGATAATAGTGTTTTTTTAATGATGTTGTTGCGGTGTGTTTGTGAAGGACAGGAGGCCTTTAGGTGTGCTGTGCTACCACAGCGAAATCAATGAAGTTTACGACTCTCCACCGAAATGTTTATTTTGTTGTTGTCGTCGATGACGACTTTTTCGGGTATTTTGGAGATTCTCTCCGGCCTCATTTGAATCAGAATCTCCAAATCAGTACCCGCCCACCTTTGTCTAATAGACTTTCGTATCGAAAGAATCATATCATTTTCTGGCTCTTCGAAGCCAGCCAACATCCACCAGATGTTAATGTTTGGTGGTATGTTTTTTTATTTTTATTTGTTGTCCTTTTTCCCATGTACGTAGGGAAAAAGGTGAATGCTTTTGACACCATTGGTGTCACAGAATGTTTTTGGGCGACTGCCTCGCTTTTAAACAGTACGGAAACACTTCCGTACTGTTTTCCTCGTTGGAGAAAGTCAATATTTGCTAGAGTCTCCTTGAAGGTGGCTTCTATATCTCCTTGACTTACAAATATTGGCTTTCTCGTTGTGTTGGAGATAGTCCTAAAGCTCACTGTCCTTCGAACTGTCTCTTCTTTTATTTCGAGGGGTGAGTTAATTCTAAACCCACCCTTGTCTTTGAAAGTTACAAATTTTCTCCCTTGCTGGAGCATATCTCTTGCATTGGAGATGTCAAGATTTATAAAATCTTGTTTTTTGTTCACTGTTTCAGCGAAAGACTTTTTTGTGTGCTGTTGCTGTTGTTGTTATCGTTGTTAGCCTCAGTGTTGGAAATCTGAATTTCTTGAAGAGATGAAACTTTATGTGGAGATGTATCTATGGAGTTGTTGATGTTGTCTTTTTCATGTGTATGTATGTTAATAGGTTTAATTCCTGTGTTTTCCTGTGTGTTATTGTTATTTTTCTCCGTTTCGACGGTAGAAATTTTAAAATCTACAAGGGGTAATATATTTTCTCTTTGTTGACAGTCGTATCAATGGCGACGTCCATAGTAGCAGAAGCAGATATAACGTTAATATCTGCCTCTCTACCTCTCTTCTCTCTGTCGACGTTCTCTAGCGTTCTTTCCGAACTATTCATGTTTTATAGTTGTCAAAATTTGATATTTTAAAACAATTTTTTAATTAAATTTTCGCCCCAGAAGGGGCGAAAATTCAGCTTGGGAGTTAATATACAAAATGATATGTTTTTTCAAACAATTAGTTCGGGGTTTTGCATAGAAATTAACAAAAAAGCTTACCGACAATGTTCCACGCGTCAGGCAGATAAAGAGATAGATAGATAGATAAGTTTCTATTTATTTGCCACGAGGGCACAAAAGAAGGGGACAAATACGAGGGGGGGGGGTTACATAAAGGAACGAGTAAAAAACAAATAACAGATATAAAATTAAAAATACAGTCCTCAATAGGGAGGAGGCGTTTTGGGGGTTACACACACCCCGAAAAAGTGTGCAACCCTTTTCCTTAGGAGCACAGAGAGGGGGTGCTCCTTTGAACTTTCACCTTTCCACCTACAGGCTGATAAAGAGAGAAGGCCCATTCACACGGGCCATTCTCGCTACTTTCACCCACATTTCATAAAACTTGCTGGGGTAGAGAACCTCTCTCGCTATTCTGGTCCTTCTCTTAAAATGGTATTTAAAGAAAAGGACCAGTTGTTGGCCGGAGAGAAAGGTGTCCGACCTCAGCCCTTTCAAACGTGTCCACCATACCACCTCTTTAACCATGGCTATTACACAGAGGAAGACCGCCTCTCCTTCATTTTTGAAGGGGGGAGGCGGCTTGATCGTTACAATGGACTCGGTGGTCAACCGGATTGGTCCCATCCGTGACAGCAGTCGTTCGACATAGCCCCACAGATCGGCAACGCCCGAGCAGTGTACCAGTGCGTGCGCAACGGTTTCCTCGTCGCGCACGCATCTGGGACAGATCTTTTTCGAGGACTCCCTACCCGGGCACCCGTGTCTGTAGAGCTTTTCTCGAACGAGCAGTGCCCCTCGGTACCACTGCCAGGCGAGGGACCTCTGGAAGTTGTCCATAGGTCCCGGGCCAAATGTCCTCCCGAATAGGCTGGCCAGTTCGTCTTCTTCCATGCCTAGGGCTTCTCCGAGGGCGCCGTCGCACCTACTAACCACAAGCCCTCTATAGAATGACGAGGTGGAGTCTCCACCGATAGCCGGGTTCGCCTGCCAGAGAGCCGTGAGCGCCTGGGCACACTCGGTGTACCGTCTGTGTAGCGAGACCCAGATGTTTTTGCAGCAGAACAACCCCACCGCACGCTGCTGATCCGGGCCTCGCAAATAACCATCACATTTATACATCGTGACCTGAGGTCATTTAGAAGCATTGCTTGCTTCCAAGGTGAGCCCAGGCCACGCGCATTTAGACAACCTACTCTCAACACAGCCATGTTGGTGGTAAATAGAAAAGGCACCTACCTCTCTGCGTCCCGGGGACCAGGCCGCACAATTTTCATGGGGTGGGGGTGGGGTTTTGTGGTGGGGGTGGGGTTTTGTGGAAGTGTAGGGGAATCAGTGTGTGGTGGGGTTGGGGTGTTTGGAGTCGTGTGGGTGTCTGGGAGGGGGACATTTTTTAGGAGGACACGGTTAATGGGTCTGACGCAGGGGGGCCCCACGTTCTCTTTAAAAGTGTCTTTTATCGTTTTGTAAATGTCCATTGGGGCTTTTATCATTTTTAGATGGGGAAGCCCCGTTGCTTGTGCGAAATTCGAACCTTCGGTTTTTATTAAGTTGTTATTATAAATAACATTTAACAGTTTTTTGTTTATTGCGTTTATGTAAGTGTATGCATATTTGATGTTTTTTGTTTGCTGCTGTTGTGTATGTTTTTTGTGTTGATATCTGTGTTATGTATTGGGGAGGGGTTGTTTGTATTTGTGTTCCTGTGGTGTGTTTTCTTTTTTTTCATTTAACTTTATGAAAGTGTCGCCCCCCCCCCCCTCGTCTGACGACGAAAGAGGGTCGTCTTCCGTATTCGAGGGGAGGGGTACATTTTCGGCTCGTGTTTGTGGTGTGGGTGTTATTGTATTTGTTTTCTGTGTGTGTGGGGGGGGGGGGATTGGTGGGATCGTTTTCAGTTGTGGTGGTAATTTTTTTTTGTGGTGATGGTGGTGGTGGAGGTCGTGTTGGTAGTGTTGTAATTGTTGGTGTGGGCTAAATCGGTGTTTTTTTTGTTTGCTTGAGAACATGCAGCCCTCAGGTGACCTTTGCCACCACAGAGGTAACAAGCGGGTCGTCTACCCTCTACTGTGATATGTAAGTAGGCAAGCCCATCCAGCAATATGCGGTCGGGGATCCTAGCAATTCGTTCTGGCTGCATTTTCACCAGAACTTGCAGGCTAGTTCCACCGAACACGTTGCTGGAAGACTTACCTACCGAAATTACTGCATCCTCTTTCAAGTCCAAGAGGCCACACAGTACCGCCCAGAAATCAATATCTGGATCGATACTGTGTATGGTCAATCTTTGCGTTCTTCTTCCCAAATAAATGGGGAAGAAGGTAAATAAGGGGGATACAATTGGGGCCAGGGAATGTTTTTCGGCCGTCAATTTATCTTTCATTCGGATGGATAGACTACCGTAGAGTCTATCCTTCCGAATGAATACAATGTTTTTCAGATGATCTTTTAAAGCCAGTTCAATCTATGTCTGTGTGAGTTATACTGGCTTACGGGTTTTGTTGGATATTGTCCTATAAATAATAGTTTTTAAGCTATTTTCCTTTTTTAGCTCTGGGGGAGAATTTAAAGAAAATAGACCATTCTCCTCCAAAGTTATATACTTCCGTGCATTTTCCATTTGCTGGGCCATGTTCGAAATGTCAATCGGTTCATACACAATGTTTTTTTTTTGGTAGTTTGAGCGTACGTCATTTTGTTCGCCCCCTCTTTGTTTACATTTGTCGAAATGTGGTTGTTTTCTTGTTTTTTTGTTGTTACAATTTTCATTTTTTGTTGTGTTTGTGTTATTTATGTTGGTGTATGCGTTCACATTTTTTTCACCGTTGGGGTTAGACTCCATTTTTTCAAAATGTCCACTTATATTTTCAGTATCCGAGAGACTTGTAGTCACAGCTACTACTTCTCTTTCACCTTTGCTGGTGGGCGTGGCACCGAGAAAACGAGAAAAGTCGAAACGTCATCCATTAATGTTGGCAATTTCTCCGAGTCAATTTTTTTCATTAGGGTTAGGCTCCATTTTTTTAAATGTTTCTAATAATCATTATTCTTTCAGTAGAGAGGCTTGTTGCCTCAGCTACCCACTCTCCTTCAGTTTGTTTAGTGGGCGTGTCATCGTTACCTGTGGTAATGGCTTCCATTACCACTAGCGTAGAGACAATTACAAGATTTTTAGGATGAAAAATTTCACCCCAAAAGGGGTGAAATAAATTAACCCTATTGTCTGAAGACCCAGGAAAGGGGGTTAATTAACACAATAACGCAAGAATATAGACAAACACTTACTGCTAACACGTAATATCTCCAATCCTCGAGGAGCCGATGTGAAGAACGTCTATACCATCCGGAGATAGATAGATAGATAGATTTCTTTATTTGCCACAAGGGTGCACAAGAAAAGGGGGACAATACAAAGACACATGCCGGGAATTTTACATACAGTCGTGTAAAAATATTGAAACAAACAATTATAACAATCGAAATCCCCAATAGGAGGAGGCGTCACAAATGGGTTGTTTAATACCCCGTCGATAGAACAACCCTCAAATTCAGGAGCGTGTTGTGCAAGTGCTCCCTTCTTCCCTTTGCTCTCTTCTTTAACCTACAGGCTTATAAACAGAGAAGGCCCAATCTCTTGGGCCATTTTCGCTTCATTCACCCACCTTTCAGTAAATTTACTGGGGTGCAGTGCTTCTCTCTCCACTCTGATTCTCCTTCTAAAGTGATACTTAAAGAAGGGAATCAATTGTTGTCCGGAGAGAAAGGCATCTGTCCTCAGTCCTCTCAACTTTGTCCTCCATATAACCTCTCTTTCACCATAGCCACTGTACAGAGGAAAACCGCCTCTCTTTCGTTTTTGAAAGAGGCTGGCGGTTTGATCCTTACTATGGACTCGGCAGTCAACTGGATTTGTCCCATACGCGACACCAGTTGCTCTGCATAGTTCTACAGGTCGCTTACGCCCGGGAAGTGTACAATTGCGTGCAAGACGGTTTCAATGTCCTGCTCGCATCTTGGAAGGATCCCTGCCGGGGCGTCCGTGCCTGTAGGTCTTGTCTCGAACGGGTAGAGCTCCTCGGTAGCACTGCCAGACCAGGGACCTCTGGAAATTGTCCATAGATCCCGGGTGGAAAGTCCTACCGAACAGACTGGTGAGCTCGTCGTCTTCGACGACTAGAGTCTCCCCGAGCACATCGTCGCACTTGTAAAGTACTAACCCTCTATAGAATGTCGAAGTGGAGTCTCCACTGATTGCTGTACCCGCTTGACAGAGGATAGATAGATAGATAGATAAATTTCTTTATTAGCCACAAGGGCACAAAAGAAGGGGACAAATACAAATGGGGAGTTTACATACAGGTATATGAAAATAAAACTATTAATACAATAACAAATAACAATTGAAATCCCCAATAGGGGTAGCGTTACACAGGGGTTGTACACACCCCGAAAAAATGTACAACCTTCATCTCCAGGAGCACCAAGAGTGAGTACTCCCTTCCCCTCTTCCTCTTTTTCCTCAACCTACAGGCTTATATAGAGAGAAGGACCAACCACTCGGGCCATCTTTGCCACATTCACCCAGCTTTTATAAAATTTGCTGGGGTACAGCACCTCTCTCTCCATCCTGATTCTTCTTCCAAAATGATATTTGAAAAAACGAATCAGTTGCTCGCCGGAGAGAAAGTTGTCTGACCTCAGCTCTTTTAACCTCGTCCACCATATAACCTCTTTCACCATAGCCATAGCACATAGGAAATCTGCCTCTACCTCGTTTTTGAAGGAGGGTGGCGGTTTGATCATGACAATGGACTCGGTGGTCAACGAATGCAGGTGCGACGGTTTCCTCGTCGCGCACGCATCTCGGACAGATCTTTTTCGAAGGGTCCCTACCCGGGCGCCCGTGTCTGTAGAGCTTGTCTCGAACTGGTAGAGCTCCTCGGTAGCACTGCCAGGCCAGGCACTTTTGGAAGTTGTCCATTGGCCCCGGGCGGAAGGTCCTACCGAACAGACTGGCCAGTTCGTCTTCCTCTACGCCTAGAGTTTCTCCGAGCGTGTCGTCGCCCTTGCTGCGGACCAATCCACTATAGAATGTCGAAGTGGAGTCTCCACTGATCGCCGGGTCCGTTTGCCAGAGGACTGTGAGCGCCTGAGTACATTCGATGTGCCAGTCGCCCATTTTCCTCGGTCTTTGCTTGACCCAGGACTGCAGCTCGGTTAGCGAGACGAGTCGTGGGAAGGCTCGCCCCACTGACGGGGCCCACACCGGTTGTCTGGTGAGGAATACGTGGAGGTGCCGCAGCCTGAGCGCGTGTTTGCGCATCGTCAGCCCTCCATTTGAAGTGTGTTGGCAGCAGATAGATCTTCTCACCAAAGGAGTCCGTTTCTTCCAAAGGAATTGGAAGAGCGCGCACTCCAGTTTGGTGAGCGTTTTGGCTGGACAAGGCACGACGGTGAAGCGGTAGTAGATGATGGACGCTATAAAAGTGTTCGCCACCTCCGCACGACCTTTCAAGGATAGTTTGCACTCGGCCCACTTCTGGGTGAGCGCAAACACCTTGGCCGTCACCTCGTTCCAGTTCTTCTCCACCTGGAGGTCCGGACTAAACCAGACCCCGAGCAGCTTTACCGGTCCTTCCGTCCAGCGTCCGACGACGTCATCGGAAGGCATCGGTTTGCCTCTCCACGTTCCGAGTTGCAAACCGACGGATTTGTCCCGGTACAACTTCGCTCTTGTGAACCTTTCGTATTCCTCCAGAAAGGTGCCGATCGCCCCGATTTGCGAGGTGCTCGACACCATTACTGTCACGTCGTCGGCGTAGGCCGACGCCGCTTTCCGCAGTCGCGGTTCCAAAGGGATGCCCTGCAATAGTTCCAACTTCCGCAGTAGTGGCTCGAGAGTCAGTACGTACAGAAGGGAGGAGAGAGGACATCCCTGTCGAAGGGATCGCGTGATATGGAACGGCTCCGAGAGGTAGCCGTTCACCTTATCCCTTGAGCAGATGTTGCTGTTGTGCATTGCAGCAATCCAGCCCCTGAACACGGGTCCGAAGGCTGCCGCCTCGAGCACCGCAACCAGGTAACGATGGTCAACCCTATCGAAAGCCTTATACTGAGATAGATAGATAGATAAATAGATAGATTTCTTTATTTACCATAAAGGCATAAAAAGAAGGGACAAATACAAAGGGGGAGTTTACATATAATCGAGTAAAAAGGGTGTAACATGAAAATAATCGAAAATAACCTCAAAAGGGAGGGGACGTGATGGGGGTTGCACACACCCCCGAAAAAGTGTGCAATCCTTTGCCCGGGGAGCACATGGAGAAGGTGCTCCCCTCTCCTTTATTTCTTTACCTACAGGATGGTATACAGAGAAGGCCCATTTACACGAGCCATTCTCGCCACTATCACCCACCTTTCATAAAACTGCCTGTGGCCAAGCACCTCTCTCTCCATTCTTATCCTTCTTCCGAAGTGATATCGGAAGAAGTAGACCAGACTATGGCCAGAGAGGAAGTTGCCTGACCTCAGACCTTTCAATCGTGTCCACCAAACAACCTCTTTCAACATGGCTATTACGCACAGAAAAACCGCCTTTGCTTCCTTTGTGAAGAGGGGAGGCGGTTTGATTATCATCACGGACTCGGCGGTCAATTTAATCGGCGCCACCCGCGACAGCAGTCGTTCGGCGTAGCCCCACAGATCAGCCACGCCCGGACATTGCACCAATGCGTGCGCAACGGTTTCTTCGTGACGCACGCATCTAGGGCAAATCTTTTTTGAGGGATCCCTGCCCGGGCGCCCGTCTGTAGAGCCTCTCTCGAACGGGTAGAGCCCCCCGGTAGCACTGCCAGGCCAGTGACTTCTGGAAGTTGTCCATTGGTCCTGGGCCGAAAGTCCTACCGAACAGGCTGGCCAGTTCGTCTTCTTCCATGTCCAGCGACTCTCCAAGGGTGTCATCGCCCCTGCTAGCCACCAGCCCTCTATAGAATGATGAGGTGGATTCTCCACCGATGGCCTGGCCCGATTGCCAGAGAGCCCTGAGCGCCTGAGCACACTCAGTGTGCCAGTCTCCCAGTTTTCCGGATCTTTGCTTGACCCAGGACTGTAGCTCGGTGAGCGAGACGAGTCTCGGAAAGGCTCGTTTCACGAACGGAGCCCACACCGGTTGACCAGTGAGGAATACCTGTAGGTGCCGTAGCCTTAATGCGTGCCTACGCATCATCAACCACGGCATCCCCAGCCCTCCTTTCGAAGGTTGTTGGCAGCAGATGGATCTTCTCACCATAGGAGGACGCTTCTTCCAAAGAAATTGGAAGAGCATGCGTTCCATGGTGGTGAGTGTTTCCTTAGGGCAAGGCACGACAGTCAGGCGGTAGTAAGTGACGGACGCTATGTAAATGTTCGCCACCTCCGCCCGGCCTTTTAGGGACAGCTTACACTTGGCCCATTTCTGGGTTAGTGCAAACACCTTGTTCGTAACCTCGTTCCAGTTCTTTTCCACCTGGAGGTCCGGTCCAAACCAGACCCCAAGCAACTTTACCGGGCCCTCCGTCCAGTGTCCGACGACACCGTCAGGAGGCATCGGTCTGCCTCTCCACGTTCCGAGTTGCAGCCCGATGGATTTTTCCCGGTTCAGTTTCGCTCCTGACAACCTTTCGTACTCCTCCAGTAAGGTACCGATCGCCTCGATCTCCGAGTCGGTCGATACCATTACTGTTACGTCATCGGCGTAGGCCGACACCGCTTTGCTCAATCCTGGTTCCAGGGGGATACCCTGCAACAACTCCAACTTCCTCAGTAAAGGCTCGAGAGTCAATACGTACAGAAGGGAGGAGAGAGGGCACCCCTGTCGAATGGATCGTGTGATTTCGAACGGCTTCGAAAGGTAGCCGTTCACCTTGATCCTAGAACAGATGTGGTTGCTATGTAGGGCAGTGATCCAGCCTCTGAAAACAGGACCGAACCCAGCCGCCGCTAGCACCGCATCCAGGTAACCATGGTCGACCCTATCGAAGGCCTTGGACTGATCTAAGTTGATCGGGGCCCCACCGAAGCCGGGTTTGTTGCCAACCCTCTCTATGATGTATCGCATGAGGTGGAGGTTATCGTGAATGGACCTGGATGGGATAGCACATGTCTGCGCATCTCCCACCAGGCCACCCACGACAAGCGCCAACCTCTTTGCTAACAACTTGGCCAAAATCTTTAACTCTGTGTTTAGCAGGGTTATGGGCCGAAAATTATTTATACTATCCCCTTGTTCTCGTCCTTCCTCACCAGCGTGACTACGCCCTTGGCTACAGAACAAGGAATTCTCCCGTTCTGCTGCCAATTGCAGTAGACCGCTTCGAGGAGTTCGGAGAAGAAGACCGGCATTGCTAAATAAAGTTCGTAAGGTATACCATCGAGACCTGGAGATTTGCGTCTGCTGCATTGGCTCAGCGCATCTCCGATCTCATCAGCCGAGATTGGTCCCTCGCAGGACTCTGCCTCTTCGCTCGAGAGACGCGACAGGCCGTCGAGGTATGGACCGAAATCCACGCCCCCGCCCGGACCCTCGCCTCCCCCTAACAATCGGGCAAAGTGCCTTTGAAAGGCCTCGCACATCTGCTTAGGCTCCCGGATCACCCGTCCATCTTCGTCTTGCAACGACCGGATGGTGGATCGATTTCCACTCTTAGCTTCTGTCACGCGGGCCCATCCAACGGCTTTGGCCCCCTCATTACCTAGAGCACGTATTTTACTTCGAATGACGCAGCCTTCGTGCTTTGCATCGAAAAACTGGTTCAAGGCCGTCCTCGATGCCAGCACTCTGGCCACATCTTCGCTCTTGATTGCCTCTTCTAATTTACCTGTTAATTCTTTCTCGTTTCTATTCCTATCGGCAGCTAACATCTTGCTATAACTTATTGATTCTGTTCTAATCTCTCTTTTGAGAGATGCCCACCATCGGTTGTTGACGATTGCACCCGTCAACCTCTCCTTAACTAATCTGCTAATCCGGTTTCTGTAAGTCTCTTTTGCCGGTAAAGACAAATTAAGTTTCCAGTAACCGGGACCCTGTCTATGTGTTTTCTCGAGATTGACCACGCATGTCACTAATTTGTGATCCGTGTAGCCAACCGTGCGCATTTCTGGACAGCTTAATATGTCCCTATCCTTACTTCTAACTAAGAATCTATCTAAGTACGATCTAGATTGACCACTGTGGTTTCTCCAAGTCCAGGTAGGCACAGTTGGAAAATCTAGTCGATATCTATCGACCAAGTTAAAGCGGTCGAGTAACCCCTTGAGGCTGTTACAACCCCCTCTATTAGGACATGCTCCTGCATAGTCCCAACGTGCATCCAGGATGTCATTCCAATCCCCCGCTAGAAGCAGGGAACGCGACGTTCCCAGAAAAGTCTCCAAACGCTGGAAGAAGTCGGGCCGTTCAGCTCCGAAAGGGGAGTAGACGGCGACCAGTCTCAAGGCCGCACTTTCACTACTGCCAACGTCTAGCACCAACAAACGACCCTCCGGGTCCGAGTGCACAACCTGTACGGCAAGACCCAGGTGTTTTTCCAGCAGTACGACAACCCCACCCCCACCTCCAGGTTGACAGAGAGATGCATGCACCTCAAAGTCATCGAAGGTGGGGGCCAGCTGCCGCACGACGCTGATTCGAGTCTCACAGATAACCATTACATTTATACTACATGACCTGAGGTCATTTAGAAGCTTTGCTTGCTTCCAAGTTGAGCCCAGGCCACGTGCATTCAAACATCCTACTCTTAACACATCCATGTGGGCGGCAGAGCCAAAGGAGAGTGTAGAGACCTACCTTTCCGCTTCCCGGGGTTCGGGTTGCACGACTTCCATGGGGTCGGGGGTGTTGGGTGAAGGGTGTCTTGTGGTGGTGTGGGGTCGTCAGTGTGTGGTGGGGTTGGGGTGTTTGGAGTTGTGTTGGGGAGGGGAAGGGGAGGGGGAAAGCTTTTTAGTAGGACGCGGTTTATGGGTTTGACAGAGGGTGGTCCTACGTCCTCCTTAAAATCCTTTTTTAGTTTTTGGTAGAGGTTCATTGGGATCTTTATTAATTTTAAATGTGGGTAGTTTTCTGACGAAACAAAGTTTACACCTTCGGTTTGTACCGAAGGATTATTGTATATGAGTTCATTTAATTTATTATTGTTTCTGTTGATGTATAGTGTAATGTCTTTTTTTCGGATGGTGTGAGTGTTTCGAAGAGGGGAGGGGCAGGTTTGGTTTTGTTTGTTGCTGGAGGGGTGTTTCCTGTTTTGTTGGATTGTGTTGAGATTTGGGTGGGGGTTGTTTGGCCTTGTGTGTTTTGCACATGTTTTCTTTTTTTCCTTTTAATCTGTCTGAAGGACTCCGTTTCTTCCTCCGAATTCGTTGGGTTATCTTCAGTGTTGGAGGGAAGAGGTATGTTTGCTGGTAATGTTTCCGTGTTGGTTTTCTTTGTGGGGGAGATGGATGTCACTATGTTAGACTGTGTTGTGTGTTGTGTCTGCGGTGGTTGTGTTGTTTTATTGAGTGAGAGGTTGGGTGGGCCTGTATTTTGTTTTGGGGTAATGTGTTGTGACTGTTTGTGTTGTGGTGGTGTTGTGGTTTTACTGAGGGACGGGTTGGGTGGGACTGAGTTTTGTTGTTTGTTTATCTGTTGTGGTGGTGGTGGTGGTGGAGCTGGTGTTGGTAGCAGGGTTTTCTTTTTGTTGAGTTGGGGACAAGCGGCCTTCAGGTGCTCTCTGCCTGCACAGATATGGCAGGACGGCCTTCTCCCCTCCACGCTAATGTTTATATACCCGTGGTCCTCTAATAGGATTCTGTCGGGTATTTGGGCGATGCGTTCAGGCTTCATTTGCACTACCAGCTCTATACCTGTTCCACTGAACGCATTGCCTGTGGTTTTCCCAATGGAAATCACGTTGTCATTCACTGGATCGATGAAGCCAGCTATGAGCCAGCAGTAGTCCACATCTGGCATCATTGCATCCAGCCATATGCGTTGAGTTCTTTTTCCCATATAAGATGGATAAAAGGTGAAATTTTTCGAACGAATCGGTGACAAAGCACATTTTTTTGCCGCCGATTCGTTCTTCATGATAATTGCTAGGCTTCCATACAGTCTGTCTTTTCTTATGAAAGTGGTTTCATTAAGTACTTCTGTGAGTACTGTTTTGATATCTGCTTGAGAAGGCTGTTCAGGTTTTTTTGTACTGTTGTTGATGGTCCGAAACTTGACCGTTCGGCTTTCAATGTCTTTGGTGAATTCTTGAGGCATTTTTACCGATAAAATACCATTCTCTCCTTCACTTATGTATTGTTTGGCGTCTGTGATCCTTCGTGCCACATCTGAAATATTTTCCGGTATATAAGTCAAAGATTTCTTTGTTTTCTGTGCAAATGAAATCTTGTCGTCTGCTTTGCTTTCTGATATGGTTTTATTTTCAAATGTTATTTTTGTGTTTGTTGTGTCTTTGTTTGTGTTATTAGTATTGTCATGCAATTTTTCAAATTTTTTTTTTTTCGTTGTTGGAATCCATGTCCAGATTTGTGTTTTCGTCATTTTTTTTCTCCGCAGATTCGTCTGTTTTTATTTTAATTTTTCCTTCCTTCTCTATGACGTTAGTTGGGAAGGAAGGGGGGACTAAAGCGTGCGAGCTTACAACTCTTACCGCTGTCCCCCCACCACTATTTTCGTTCGCTGCGTTTAACATTTCTGTTAGACGATTGAAATTTTTTTGCCACAAAATTTTTTAAAACAGGTTTTTCACCTCTAGGAGGGGTAAAGATGAGCTGACCCACCGCCTGACAGTTCAGACGGGGGGTCAAGCTACACAATTGTATCAAAATTAAGTTTGAACTCACAAAATTTCCTCAATAAATTTGAACAAAACATCTGCGCGAAGTGAATGACATCAACACTGTAGAACAGACGACAGCTAGATTATTAGATAGATATATTTCTTTATTAGCCACAGGGGCACAAAAGAAGGGGACAAATACAACATACCCCCGAAAAAAATGTGCAACCCTCATCTCCAGGAGTACGAAGAGCTTGTACTCCTTTCCTCTCCTCCTCCTTTTCCTCAACCTACAGGCTGATATAGAGAGAAGGCCCATTCACTCGGGCCATTCTCGCCACTTTCACCCACCTTTCATAAAACTTGCTGGGGTACAGCACCTCTCTCTCTATCCTGATTCTTCTTCCAAAGTGGTATTTGAAAAAAAGAATCAGTTGTTGGCCGGAGAGAAAGGTGTCTGACCTCAGCCCTTTCAACCTTGTCCACCATACAACCTCTTTCGCCATAGCTATCACACAAAGGAAAACCGCCTCTCCTTCGTTTTTGAAGGAGGGTGGCGGTTTCATCATGACAATGGACTCGGTGGTCAACTGGATTGGTCCCACCCGCGACAATAGTCGTTCTACATAGCCCCACAGGTCAGTGACGCCCGGGCAGTGTATGAATGCGTGCGCGACGGTTTCTTCGTCTCGCACGCACCTCGGACAGATCTTTTTTGCAGGGTCCCTGCCCGGGCGCCCATGTCTGTAGAGCTTGTCTCGAACTGGTAGAGCTCCTTGGTAGCACTGCCAGGCCAGGGACTTTTGGAAGTTGTCCATCGGTCCCGGGCGGAAGGTCCTACCGAACAGACTGGCCAGTTCATCTTCCTCTACGCCTAGAGTTTCACCGAGCGCGTCGTCGCACTTGCTGCGGACCAACCCTCTATAGAATGACGAAGTGGAGTCTCCACTGATCTCCGGGTCCGTTATTAGATAGATAGATAGATAGATAGATAGATAGATAGATATATTTCTTTATTTGCCACAGGGGCGTACAAAAATGGGACATTACAAGACGTGACGGCGGGGGTTTTACATAAAAATCATATAACTTTAACATTAATAAATAACAATAAACTATATATAATAAAATAACAATTGAAATCCCCAAAAGGGGGAAGCGTTACTGCAGGGTTGTTTTACACCCCGTGGATAGAACAACCCTCAACACCAGGAACACGTTTTGTAGGTGTTCCCGTCTTCCCTCTGTTTATCTTCCTCAACCTACAGGTTTATATACAGAGAACGCCCATTCACCCAGGCCATTTTCGCTACATTCACTCACCTTTCAGCGAATTTACTGGGGTGTAGCACCTCTCTCTCCAATCTCACCTTCCTTCTGAAGTGGTACTTAAAGAAGGGGATAAGTTGTTGTCCGGAGAGGAAGGTTTCTGTCCGCAGTCCTTTTAACCTCGTCCACCATATTACCTCTTTCGCCATAGCAACCAGACAGAGGAAAACCGCCTCTTTAGCATTACTCCTTCATAGGTTAATGAAGGTACTCTCGTGTACAATATTTTCTGAGATTTGGATCCACTAATTTCGCTTAATTAAAAATGATGTTTCGCGGCTTTTTGATCGACTTATTCATTTTTTCCATGGCACGGAAATGGAGTATTTCCATTTCGAATCAAAACTTTTCACTAAAATCGGGCAATTGGACTGATCAAATTCAGATTCATGCCAGTTTTTACAAATCCATAATTAGAAATGTGGCGAAATCGAATGACCAGAAGGTATAAAAATATTAATTCAATTGTATTTACTTATCATACCAACAAAAATACTTAGATATTTTGTATACCTGGGGCCCGTCAGAGCCAGGTAATGTTAATCGCCAACATTGTTATCTGTTGTCCTTTTGTGAAAGTATTGGTGGTTCATGTCGGCTCTAATGATCTGAATCCTCGTCGCACCGTTGGCACGACAAAGCTGTGCA
>OZ024740.1:29577644-29585144 GCA_964016885.1 Eledone cirrhosa
ACACATATATATATATATATATATATATATATATATATATATATATATATATATATACGTATGGATTCCCTGAACAATTATTATAATGCTCGGTGTGTTTGTAAACAAACATCCCGAATTAAGCCGTACAGTGTCTAGCAACCATCGTTGCTCATTTGTTCAACATTGACAAAGGAACGCTGTACTAGTTTCAAGCTTATTAGCTATCGTCAGCAACGTATACCTTCCTGCCAGATGGTTGAACGTCTGAAAAATATATACTTTCCTTATGCATATTAACGGCTGAGCAGCCTAATTTGCATATCGAGTGAGTTAATCGGCTGGGGTACCGAAAACAATAAACGCAAAAAATGAAACGAAATTTCATTTCTCACTCTTAGTCGTTAATATACATAAGGAAAGTATATACTTTCAGACGTTCAACCATCTGGCAGGAAGGTATACGTTGCTGACGATAGCTAATAAGCTTCTAACTAGTACAGCGTTCCTTAGTCAGTGTTGTACAAATGAGCAACGATGGTTGCTAGACACTGTACGGCTTAATTCGGGATGTTTTTTTACAGACACACCGAGTATTATAATAAATGTTCGATGAATCCATACGTACATATATATATATGTGTGCATGTATGTATATATATATACATACTACTATACGTTTGTATACATATATGTATGTACGTATACATACTTTTATATAATATATGAGATCAAAAGTTGGTTAAAAGAGTTTAAAGTATTTTATTATGCGAATTTCAAAAACAAATATCGTCATGAAATGATATCTGCGTTTTCATCAGATAAAATAGGGATACATGATATGAAGGTTAAAAAACACTTGTGACTAGTAAAGTTTTAAATCAACATATGGTATATATATATATATATATATATATATATATATATAACGAAGGAAATAATGACTCAATACATTGGTATTGGTTTTGTTTGATTGTTTATATTTTTCTAGCTTCTCTCCTTCATTTTTGCACACTACTACTACCACTACTATTACTACCACTACTTCTACCAATACTACTAACACTACTATTACTACTACTAGTACTACTACCACTACTACTAACACTACTACTACTACTACTACTACTACTACTAACACTACTACCACCACTACTACTACTACCACCACTACTACTACCACCACTACTACTACTACCAATACTTTTAATACTACTACTACTACTACTAACACTACTACTACTACCACTACTACTAACACTACCAATGCTACTAACACTAATACTACTACTACAACTACCACTACTACTACCTCTACTACTAATACTACCACTACTACTACCACTACTACTACCACTACTACTACTACTACCACTACTACTACCACTACTAGTAATACTACCAATACTACTAACACTACTACTACTACTACCTCTACAACTACTACTACTACCAATACTACTACTACTACTACTATTACTACTACTACTACACTACTACTACCACTACACTACTACTACCAATACTACTACCTCTACTACTACTACTACTACTACTACTACTACTACTATTATTACTACTACCACTACAACTACTACTACTACCAATACTACTACCATTACTACTACTTCTACTAGTACTACTACCACTACTACTACAACTGCTACTACCACTACTACTACCATTACTACTACTATTACCACCAATACTACCACCACTACTACCACCACCACTACTACTACTGCTACTAGAACCACCACCACTACTAATACTGCTACTACTACTACTACGACTACTACTACTACTACCACCACTACTACCACCCCACTACTACTACTGCTACTACTAATACTACTACTACTACTACTACTACTACTACCAATATTACTACCACTACTACTACTACTACTACTACTACTACTACTAGTACTACTATACCACTACTATTACTACTACTACTACTACTACTACTACTACCACTACTACTACCACTACTACTACTACTACTACCACTACTACTACTACTACCAATACTACTACCACTACTACCAATACTACTACTACTACTACTACTACCACCAATACTACCACTACTACTACTACTAGTACTACCACTACTTCTACATTACTATTACTATTACCACCACTACTACTACCACCACTACTCCCACCACCACTACTACTATTGCTACTACTACTACTACCACCACTGCTACTACTACTACTACTACTATCACTACTACTACTTCTACCACTACAACTACTACCACTACTGCTATTACGACCACTACTACTACCACTACTATTACTACTACTACCACCACTACTACTACTTTACCACTACTATTACTACTACCAATACTGCTACCACTACTACTTCTACTACTGCTACTACTACTACTACTACTACTACCACTACTACTATCACTACTACTACTACTACTACTACTACTACTACCATTACTACTACTACTACTATTACTACCACCACCACTACTACTACCACTACTACTACCACTACTACTACTACCACTCTACTACTATTACCACCACTACTAGCACCACCACTACTACTACTGCTACTACTACTAATACTACTACTACTACCACTACTACTACTTTTACCACTACTACTACTACTACCACTGCTGCTATTACGACCACTACTACTACCACAACTACTACTATTACCACCACTACTACTACTACTACCACTACTACTACTATCACCACTACTACTACCACTACAACTACTATTACCACCACCACCACTACTACTACTACCACTACTACTACTACTACTACTACTACTACTACTACTACTACTACTACTACTACTACTACTACCACCTCTTATATATATGCTCGGGAGGACTTTCCGGCTATGGATAACTTCCAGAGGTCTCTGGCCTGGCAGTGCTGCCGAGGAGCTCTACCAGTTCGAGACAAAATCTTCAGACATGGACGCCCTGGCAGAGATCTTGCCAAAAGGACCTGTCCAAGATGCGAGCAGGACACTGAAATCGTTCTGTACGCAATTGTTAAATGCCCAGGTGTGACCGACCTGTGGAATTATGTCGAACAGCTACTGTCACGTGTGGGACGCATCCAGTTGTCAGCCGAGTCCATCATGAGGATCACCCCGCCGCCTTCATTTAAGAACGAAGGAGCGGCGGTTTTCCTCTGTCTGGTTGCTATGGCGAAAGAGGTAATATGGTGGACGAGGTTAAAAGGGCTGAGGACAAACACCTTCCTCTCCGGACAACAACTTATACCCTTCTTTAAGTACCACTTCTGAAGGAAGGTGAGAGTGGAGAGAGAGGTGCTACACCTCAGTAAATTCGCTGAAAGGTGGGTGAATGTGGCGAAAATGGCCCAAGTGAATGGGCCTTCTCTGTATATAAACCTGTAGGTTGAGGAAGATAAACACATGGAAGACAGGAACACCTACTAAACGTGTTCCTGGTGTTGAGGGTTGTTCTATCCACGGGTGTAAAACAACCCTGCAGTAACGTGTGTGCCCCCCCCCCCTATTGGGGACTTCAATTGTTATTTTATTATATATAGTTTATTGTTATTTATTAATGTTAAAGTTATTTTTATGTAAAACCCCCGCCGTCACCTCTTGTAATGTCCCACTTGTGTACGCCCCTGTGGCAAATAAAAAAATATATCTATCTACCTCTCTCTCTATCAACCTATCTATCTATCTCTCTCCATCTATCTATCTATCTATCTATCTATCTATCTATCTCTCTCATCTAGCTGTCGTCTGTTCTACAGTGTGGATGTCATTCACTTCGCACAGAAGTTTTGTTCAAATTTATTGAGGAAATTTTGTGAGTTCAAACTTAATTTTGATACAATTGTGTAGCTTGACCCTCCGTCTGAACTGTCAGGCGGTGGGTCAGCTCATCTTTACCCCTCCTAGAGGTGAAAAACCTGTTTTAAAAAATTTTGTGTAAAAAATTTCAATCGTCTAACAGAAATGTTAAACGCAGCGAACGAAAATAGTGGTGGGGGGACAGCGGTAAGAGTTGTAAGCTCGCACGCTTTAGTCCTCCCTTCCTTCCCAACTAACGTCATAGAGAAGGAAGGAAAAATGAAAATAAAAACGGACGAATCTGCGGAGGAAAAAAAATTAAATGACGAAAACAACGAAAAAAAAAAATTTGAAAAATTGCATGACAATACTAATAACACAAACAAAGACACAACAAACAAAAAAATAACAGTTGAAAATAACATAATATCAGAAAACAAAGCAGACGACAAGATTTCTTTTGCACAGAAAACAAAGAAATCTTTGACTTATATAGCGGAAAACATTTCAGATGTGGTACGAAGGATCACGGACGCAAAACAATACATAAGTGAAGGTGAGAATGGTATTTTATTGGTAAAAATGCCTCAAGAATTCACGAAAGACATTGAAAGCCGAACGGTCAAGTTTCGGACCATCAACAACAGTACAAAAAAACCTGAACAGCCTTCTCAAGCAGATATCAAAACAGTACTCGCAGAAGTACTGAATGAAACAACTTTCATAAGAAAAGACAGACTGTATGGAAGCCTAGCAATTATCATGAAGAACGAATCGGCGGCAAAAAAATGTGCTTTGTCACCGATTCGTTCGAAAAATTTCACCTTTTATCCATCTTATATGGGGAAAAAAACTCAACGCATATGGCTGGATGCAATGATGCCAGATGTGGACTACTGCTGGCTCATAGCTGGCTTCATCGATCCAGTGAATGACAACGTGATTTCCATTGGGAAAACCACAGGCAATGCGTTCAGTGGAACAGGTATAGAGCTGGTAGTACAAATGAAGCCTGAACGCATCGCCCAAATACCCGACAGAATCCTATTAGAGGACCACGGGTATATAAACATTAGCGTGGAGGGGAGAAGGCCGTCCTGCCATATCTGTGCAGGCAGAGGGCACCTGAAGGCCGCTTGTCCCCAACTCAACAAAAAGAAAACCCTGCTACCAACACCAGCTCCACCACCACCACCACAACAGATAAACAAACAACAAAACTCAGTCCCACCCAACCCGTCCCTCAGTAACACCACAACACCACCACAACACAAACAGTCACAACACATTACCCCAAAACAAAATACAGGCCCACCCAACCTCTCACTCAATAAAACAACACAACCACCGCAGACACAACACACAACACAGTCTAACATAGTGACATCCATCTCCCCCACAAAGAAAACCAACACGGAAACATTACCAGCAAACATACCTCTTCCCTCCAACACTGAAGATAACCCAACGAATTCGGAGGAAGAAACGGAGTCCTTCAGACAGATTAAAAGGAAAAAAAGAAAACATCTGCAAAACACACAAGGACAAACAACCCCCACCCAAATCGCAACACAATCTAACAAAACAGAAAACACCCCTCCAGCAACAAACAAAACCAAACCTGCCCCTCCCCTCTTCGAAACACTCACACCATCGGAAAAAAAGACATTACACTATACTTACATCAACAGAAACAATAATAAATTAAATGAACTCATATACAATAATCCTTCGGTACAAACCGAAGGTGTAAACTTTGTTTCATCAGAAAACCACCCACATTTAAAACTAATAAAAATCCCAATGAACCTCTACCAAAAACTAAAAAAGGATTTTAAGGAGGACGTAGGACCACCCTCTGTCAAACCCATAAACCGCGTCCTACTAAAAAGCTTTCCCCCTCCCCTTCCCCTCCCCAACACAACTCCAAACACCCCAACCCCACCACACACCGACGACCCCACACCACCACAAGACACCCCTTCACCCAACACCCCCGACCCCATGGAAGTCGTGCAACCCGAACCCCGGGAAGCGGAAAGGTAGGTCTCTACACTCTCCTTTGGCTCTGCCGCCCACATGGATGTGTTAAGAGTAGGATGTTTGAATGCACGTGGCCTGGGCTCAACTTGGAAGCAAGCAAAGCTTCTAAATGACCTCAGGTCATGTAGTATAAATGTAATGGTTATCTGTGAGACTCGAATCAGCGTCATGCGGCAGCTGGCCCCCACCTTCGATGACTTTGAGGTGCATGCATCTCTCTGTCAACCTGGAGGTGGGGGTGGGGTTGTCGTGCTGCTGCAAAAACACCTGGGTCTTGCCGTACAGGTTGTGCACTCGGACCCGGAGGGTCGTTTGTTGGTGCTAGACGTTGGCAGTAGTGAAAGTGCGGCCTTGAGACTGGTCGCCGTCTACTCCCCTTTCGGAGCTGAACGGCCCGACTTCTTCCAGCGTTTGGAGACTTTTCTGGGAACGTCGCGTTCCCTGCTTCTAGCGGGGGATTGGAATGACATCCTAGATGCACGTTGGGACTATGCAGGAGCATGTCCTAATAGAGGGGGGTGTAACAGCCTCAAGGGGTTACTCGACCGTTTTAACTTGGTCGATAGATATCGACTAGATTTTCCAACTGTGCCTACCTGGACTTGGAGAAACCACAGTGGTCAATCTAGATCGTACTTAGATAGATTCTTAGTTAGAAGTAAGGATAGGGACATATTAAGCTGTCCAGAAATGCGCACGGTTGGCTACACGGATCACAAATTAGTGACCTGCGTGGTCAATCTCGAGAAAACACATAGACAGGGTCCCGGTTACTGGAAACTTAATTTGTCTTTACCGGCAAAAGAGACTTACAGAAACCGGATTAGCAGATTAGTTAAGGAGAGGTTGACGGGTGCAATCGTCAACAACCGATGGTGGGCATCTCTCAAAAGAGAGATTAGAACAGAATCAATAAGTTATAGCAAGATGTTAGCTGCCAATAGGAATAGAAACGAGAAAGAATTAACAGGTAAATTAGAAGAGGCAATCAAGAGCGAAGATGTGGCCAGAGTGCTGGCATCGAGGACGGCCTTGAACCAGTTTTTCGATGCAAAGCATGAAGGCTGCGTCATTCGAAGTAAAATACGTGCTCTAGGTAATGAGGGGGCCAAAGCCGTTGGATGGGCCCGCGTGACAGAAGCTAAAAGTGGAAATCGATCCACCATCCGGTCGTTGCAAGACGAAGATGGACGAGTGATCCGGGAGCCTAAGCAGATGTGCGAGGCCTTTCAAAAGCACTTTGCCCGATTGTTCGGGGGAGGCGAGGGTCCGGGCCGGGGCGTGGATTTCGGTCCATACCTCGACGGCCTGCCGCGTCTCTCGAACAAAGAGGCAGAGTCCTGCGAGGGACCAATCTCGGCTGATGAGATCGGAGATGCGCTGAGCCAATGCAGCAGACGCAAATCTCCAGGTCTCGATGGTATACCTTACGAACTTTATTTAGCAATGCCGGTCTTCTTCTCCGAACTCCTCGAAGCGGTCTACTGCAATTGGCAGCAGAACGGGAGAATTCCTTGTTCTGTAGCCAAGGGCGTAGTCACGCTGGTGAGGAAGGACGAGAACAAGGGGGATAGTATAAATAATTTTCGGCCCATAACCCTGCTAAACACAGAGTTAAAGATTTTGGCCAAGGTGTTAGCAAAGAGGTTGGCGCT
>OZ024740.1:29590144-29600144 GCA_964016885.1 Eledone cirrhosa
ATCTCTCTATTTCTATCTCTATCGCTATCTCTCTATCTCTATCTCTAGCTCTATATCTATCTATATCTCTATCTCTATCTCTCTATCTCTATCTCTATCTCTCTATCTCTATCTCTCTATCTATCTCTCTATCTCTATCTCTCTATCTCTATCTCTATCTCTATCTCTATTTCGCTGGTGAAAAGAAAGTGTAAACAAGCTTTGCATTCAGTCATGAATGCTGCGTTCATAACTAGAAGTGGTGGGGAGGCGGTAAGAGTGTTAAGCCCGCAGTCACCTCCTCTCACCACCTCATTGAAAGACATCGAAAATGTCGTCAGTTTTGAAAACACGATGTCGGACGTTAATTCTAACATCAACACTGACACAAACACCAATAACATGCAAAATATAAACAACAACAACAACAATAATGACAACAAGAACAACAACAGCAACAATGATAACAACAACACCACCACCAACAACAACAATGATAAAAACAACACCACCAACAACAACAGCAACACGAACAACTCCACGAACAAGGAAAAGATTTCCTTTGCTCAAACCGTCCAAAAGACGGAACTGTTCACATACCTTGACATTTCCAATGCTAGGGAAATGTTAAGCGATGCAAAACTACGTAACTTTTGGTGAGAGTGGTGCTTTCAGCATCACTTCTCCTCAACAGTTACGCAGAGAAACTGTTAAAAAACAGTAAATTTTAGGACGTTTTCAAATGTGTCGAAAAAACCAGTTCAATTATCCCAAAACGATATTGAACTGGTTCTGAAGAATTCCATGAAGGATATTGCCTTCATCCAAAAAGGGAAACTTTTTGGAAGCATTTCGGTGTTGTTGAAAGACCAATTGACAACACAAAGATATTCTGTATCGCCGATTGTGTCCCCCCTTTACACCTTTTTCCCCACATATATGGGAAAAAGAACACAAAAAATAAAAATTTCGAACATTGCACCAAATGTAAACGTCTGGTGGATTCTAACTGGCTTCATCGATTTCGACGAAGACACCATCATTTCGGTGGGAAAGTCCTCCAGAGGCACATTCAATGGTACAAGCATGGAAGTTCTGGTCCACATGAGGCCAGAACGGATAGCTAAAATACCCCAACGTGTGCCTCTGGATGGAATTTCACACAAACATTTCTGTTGAGGGTAGGCAGCCTTCATGTTACCACTGTTTAAGCAGTGGTCACCTGAAGGCTTACTGTCCTCAGTTCACTACAAAAAAAAGAGGCACTACTGCCAACACCCAACACAACAACACAACCACCACCACCACCACCACAACAACAACAACAACAACAACAACACGCAACACACAACCAAAACAAGAACAACAAACCAACCTGCAAGCACAGTCCCACCCAACCCCAGTCCACCTAAAACCACTGCAAAAACACCCACAAACACAACAGCTCCCCAAAACATACCCCTTCCAAATAACACAGACACCACAACGGACGAGGCCCTCACATCATCACCAAGTGACGATGAGGGAGAGCCTCTCCGTTCGAAAAGAAAGAAGAAAAGACACCACAAGAACAAAAAAACAACAAACATCACTACAAACATACAACCACCAACACAAACAACACAAACATTACAACCCCCCCCCCCCGTCGCGAAAACAAAACCACGACATCACTCCAAACACAAACACCTACAACAAAAGGGAAGCTCCCACAAGATCAACAGACAAAAACCACCGCAACACAACAAGAACATTACACATACATAAACAGTAAAAACAAAACTTTAATGGAGGTCATCTCCAACGAGCCTTCGGTGAAAACCGAGGGGAAAACTTTTTCGAACTGTGTAGACAAACCTAATTTAAAGATGATTAGGGTCCCTACGGACACCTATAAGTCTTTAAAGGAAAACTTTCCTAAGGACGTGGGTAATCCTTGTGTTAAACTCATTAACCGCGTCCTTTTAAAAAGTTTCCCCACCCTCACCCCAGACACCCCCACACCAGACACCCTCACCCCGGACACCCCCACCCCAGACACCCTCACCCCACCAAACATCTCCGTCCCCACCCCGCCGGAAACCACCACCCACCCAGACAACCCCTCTAACACCCCCATGGAAACCGTGCGGCCTGGTCCCCGAGAGACGAAGAGGTGAATGTTTTCTTCTCTTCTTTTAACTTTTCAGAACCAACATGGCCAATATAAGAGTTGGATGTGTGAATGTACGCGGCCTGGGGATGCCCTGGAAACGGGGCAAACTCTTAAACGACCTCAGGTCGCACAGTCTGGATGTAGTAGCTATTTGCGAGTCCAGAATCCACAGCGAGCGACACCTGGCCCCCATCTTCGATAACTTTGAGATCTACGCATCTCTCCGTCGGCCGCGGGGTGGGGGCGGGGTTGCCGTTTTGCTGCGGAAACACCTGGGCCTCGTAACACAGACGGTACATATGAACGCAGCATTCATGACTGAATGCAAAGCTTGTTTACACTTTCTTTTCACCAGCGAAATAGAGATAGAGATAGAGATAGAGATAGAGATAGAGTGATAGTGATAGAGATAGAGAGACGTTGACGGTAATGAAGGTGGTGCCTTCAGGCTGGTGACCGCATATGCCCCATCCGGGACACCGCAGCCAGACTTCTTCAAACGTCTAGAGACTTTTCTGGGAACGTCCCGCTCCTTGCATTTAGTGGGGGACTGGAATGGAATCCTATATGTACGTTGGGACTATGTGGGAGCATGTCGCGATAAAGAGGGGTGTAACAGCCTCAAACAGTTAATCGGCCGATTTGACCTGGCCGATAGATATCGACTAGATTTTCCGACTGTGCCACTGTGGACGTGGACTAATCGTAGCGGAACATCTAGATCGTACCTAGATAGGGTTCTAGTTAGAAATAAGGATAGGGACATGTTAAGCTGTCCACAAATGTTCATGGTTGCCTATTCAGATCACAAACTAGTGACCTGCATGGTCAACCTTGATAGAACCCATAGACAAGGACCCGGTTACTGGAAGCTGAACTTGTCGTTACCGACATGCAAAGCCTACAGTAGACGGATTAGCACTTTAGTTAAACAGCACTTGACAGGGGCCATTGTCAACAACAGATAGTGGTACTCTCTCAAGAGGGCAGTTAGATTAGACTCGTTAGCTTTTAGTAAAGAATTAGCGTTAGATAGAAATAGAACCGAGAAGGAACTGGTAGATAAAGTAGAAGAGGCACTTAGGAGTGGCAACGTAGCTAGCGTGCTAGCAACGAGAACGGCCTTGGACCAGTTCTTCGACGCAAAGCACGAGAGCTGCGTTGTCAGAAGCAAAACACGTGCTCTGGGAAACGAGGGAGCCAAATCTGTTAGCTGGGCCCGAGTGACGGAGGCAAAAAGTGGCAACAAGTCCACGATTCGGTCTGATATGTGAGCCGAAGCAGATATGTGCGGCCTTTCAGCGGCACTTTGCTCAACTGTTCGGGCAGGGCGGCGCGCCGGGAGGGTCTATGGATTTCGGTCCATACCTCGACGGCCTACCGTGACTCTCGGACAGCGAGGCAAAGTTCTGCGAAAAGCCGATTTCGGCCGCTGAGATAGAGGACGCGCTGAGCCAATGCGGCAAAATCAAATCTCCAGGTCTCGACGGTCTACCCTACGAATTTTACGTAGCAATGCCGGACTTATTCTCCGGTCTCCTGGCAGCAGAACGGGAGAATTCCAAGTTCTGTGACCGGGGCGTAGTCACACTAGTCAGGAAGGACGAGAATAAGGGGTATGACATAGGCAACTTCAGGCCCATAACTCTGCTAAACACAGAGTTACAGATTTTGGCCAAGGTGTTAGCAAAGAGGCTGGCGTTTGTCGTCGAAAACATGGTGGGAGAAGCGCAGACATGCGCAATCCCGACCAGGTCCCCATACACGACAACCTCCACCTCATGCGATACATCATAGAGAGGGTAGGTGTAAACACGGCTTCGGTGGGGCCCTGATCAACTTGGATCAATCTAAGGCTTTCGATAGGGTTGACCATCGTTACCTGGATGCGGTGCTCGAGGCGGCAGGCTTCGGTCCCGTGTTCAGGGGCTGGATTGCTGCAATGCACAACAGCAACATCTGCTCAAGGGTCAAGGTGAACGGCTACCTCTCGGAGCCGTTCCATACCACGCGATCCATCCGACAGGATGGATCGCGTGATATGTCCATTTGTATTTATCCCCTTCTTTTGTGCCCTTGTGGCTAATAAAGAAATTTATCTCTATCTCTCTATCTGTATCTCTATCTCTATCTCTCTATCTCTCTATCTCTCTATCTGTATCTCTATCTCTATCTCTATCTCTCTATCTCTAACTCTATCTCTCTATCTCTATCTCTATCTCTATCTCTCTATCTCTCTATCTCTCTATCTCTCTATCTCTATCTCTATATCTATATCTCTCTATCTCTCTATCTCTATCTCTATCTCTATCTCTCTATCTCTAACTCTATCTCTCTATCTCTATCTCTATCTCTATCTCTCTATCTCTCTATCTCTATCTCTATATCTATATCTCTCTATCTCTCTATCTCTATCTCTATCTCTATCTCTCTATCTCTAACTCTATCTCTCTATCTCTATCTCTATCTCTATCTCTATCTCTATCTCTATCTCTCTATCTCTAACTCTATCTCTCTATCTCTATCTCTATCTCTAACTCCATCTCTCTATATCTATCTCTATCTCTATCTCTCTATCTCTCTATCTCTATCTCTATCTCTATCTATATCTCTATATCTATATCTCTCTATCTCTCTATCTCTCTATCTCTCTATCTCTAACTCTATCTCTCTATCTCTATCTCTATCTCTATCTCTATCTCTATCTCTATCTCTCTATCTCTATCTCTATCTCTCTATCTCTATCTCTATCTCTATCTCTAACTCTATCTCTCTATATCTATCTCTATCTCTATCTCTCTATCGGAGCCGTTAGCAATCACACGTTCCATTCGTAAGGGATGCCCTCTCTCCTCCATTCTGTAAGTATTGACTCTAGAGCCACTACAGCGGAAGTTGGAGCTGCTGCAGAGTATCCCTTTAGAGCCGGGACGGCGAAAAGCTTATGCCGGCGACGTGTCGGTAATGGTGTCGAAAACCTCGGAAATCGAGGTAATCGGCAACCTACTACAGGAATACGAAAGGTTCACAGGAGCAAAACTGAACCCGGACAGGTCTGTCAGTTTGCAAGTGTCGGAACGTGGAAGTGCAAACCGATGCCATCCGGCAGCTTCGTCGGACGCTGGACGGACGGACCGAAGAAATTGCTCGGGGTCTGTTTCGGTCCAGAACTTCAGGTTGTGAAAAACTAGAACGAGGTCACGGCCAAGGTATTTGCGCTCACCCAGAAGTGGGCTGAGTGCAAACTGTCTTTGAATGAAAGGTCGAGCTGAGGTGGCGAACACCTTCATAGCGTCCGTCATCTACTACTGCTTGACTGTGATGCCTTGTCCCCATGGAACGCATGCTCTTCCAGTTCCTGAGGAAGAAGCAGGCTTCACTGGTGAGGTGATCCGTCTGCTGTCAACACCCTACCAACGGAGGGCTGGGCATGCCGTGGCTAATGATGCGCAAACATGCGGTGAGGCTACAGCATCTCCAGGTATACCTCACCGACCCCCAACCGGTGTGGGCACCGTTTATGAGACAGGCCTTCCCACAACTTGTCTCGCTGACGGAGCTGCAGTCCTGGGTCAAGCGAAAACGAAGAAGATGGGCACCTGGCACATTGAATGCGCCCGGGCGCTCACAGTCCTCTGTCAAGCGGGCACAGCCATCAGTGGAGACTCCACTTCGACATTCTATAGAGGGTTAGTACTTTACAAGTGCGACGACGTGTTCGGCGAGACTCTAGGCGTCGGAGACGACGAGCTCACCAGTCTGTTCGGTAGGACTTTCCGCCCGGGCCTGTGGACAACTTCCAGAGGTCCCTGGCCTGGCAGTGCTACCGAGGAGCTCTACTCGTTCGAGACAAGATCTACAGGCACGGACGCCCCGGCAGGGATCCTTCCAAGAGGACGTGTCCAAGAAGCGAGCAGGACATTGAAACCGTCTTGCACGCAATTGTACACTGCCCGGGCGTAAGCGACCTGTGGAACTATGCAGAACAAATGCTGTGGCGTATGGGACAAATCCAGTTCACTGCTGAGTCCATAGTAAGGATCAAACCGCCAGCTTCTTTAAAAAACGAAAGTGAGGCGGTTTTCCTCTGTACAGTGGCTATAGTGAAAGAGGTTATATGGTGGACAAGGTTGAGAGGACTGAGGACAGATGCCTTTCTCTCCGGACAACAATTGATTCATTTCTTTAAGTATCACTTTAGAAGAAGAATCAGAGTGGAGAGAGAGGCACTGCACCCCAGTAAATTTAGTGAAAGGTGGCTGAATGAAGCGAAAATGGTCCGAGTGATTGGGCCTTCTCTGTTTATAAACCTGTAGGTTAAAGAAGAGAGCAAAAGAAAGAAATGAGCACTTGCACAACGCGCTCCTGAAGTTGAGGTTTCTTCTATCAACGGGGTATTAAACAACCCATTTGTGGCGCCTTCCCCCTATTGGGGATTTCGATTGTTGAATTTGTTTGTTTTAATAATATTTTTACACGATTGAATGTAAAATCCCCGGCATGTGTCTTTGTATTGTCCACTTTTCTTGTGCGCCCTTGTGGCAGATATAGAATTATATCTATCTATCTATCCATCAACCTACTTACCTATCTCTCTCTCTCTCTCTCTCTCTCTCTCTATATATATATATATATATATATATATATATATATATATATATATATATATATATATATATATATATCCATCCCTCGCTATCTATCTATCTATCTATTTTCGTTTTCTCAACATCTGGGTCTTGCTACACAGACGGTACACTTGGACCCGGAGGGTCGACTAGTGGTTCTGGACCTTGGCAGTGCTGAAGGCGGAGCTTTTAGGCTGCTCGCCGTCTATGGCCCTTTTGGGTCAACGCGGCCGGACTTCTTCCATCGTCTGGAGACTTTTCTAGGGGCGCCCTTCTCCTTCCTTTTAGTGGGGGACTGGAATGGTATCCTAGATGCACGTTGGGCCTATGTAGGGGCATGTCCTGATAGAGGGGGTTGTAACAGCCTCAAGGGGTTAATCGGCCGATTTGACCTGACCGATAGACATCGACTAGATTTTCCGACTGTGCCAACCTGGACTTGGACAAACCATAGCGGTCAATCTAGATCGTACCTAGATAGGTTCTTAGTTAGAAATAAGGATAGGGACTTTTTAAGTTGTTCAGAAATGCTCATGGTTGGCTATTCAGACCACAAGTTAGTGACCTCCATGGTCAACCTTAATAGAACGCATAGACAGGGACCCGGTTACTGGAAGCTCAACTTGTACTTACCGGCAAGTAAAGCTTACAGGAACCGGATTAGGACATTAGTTAAGGAGCGGTTGTCGGGCGCCATCGTCAACAGCAGGTGGTGGGGCTCTCTGAAAGGAGAGATTAGAGTAGCTGCAATAGGATTTAGTAAGGAGTTAGCTTCAGATAGAAATAGGAAGGAAAGGGATAGTGTAGAAGAGGCAATTAGAAGCGGCGACGTAGCCAGAGTGCCAGCGTCGAGAACGGCCTTGGGCCAGTTCTTCGACGCGAAACACGAAGGCTGCGTTGTCCGAAGAAAAATACGTGCTCTGGGAAACGAGGGGACCAAAGCTGTTAGCTGGGCCCGCGTGACAGAAGCCAAAAGTGGGATTAGATCCACTATCCGGTCTTTGCGAGACCAGGATTGACGGGTGATCCTTGAGCCTAAGCAGATATGCGAGGCCTTTCAAAGGCATTTTGACCGATTGTTCGGAAGGGACGAGGGGCTTGATGGGTATGTGGACCTCGGTCTATTCCTCGACGGCTTGCTGCGTCTTTCGGACGAGGAGGCGAAGTCCTGCGAGAGGCCGATCTGAGCTGCTGAAATAGGGGACGTGCTGAGCCAATGCGGCAGACGCAAATTTCCGGGCCTCGATGGCCTTCCATACGAACTGTATATAAGTATGCCGGACTTGTTCTTCGATCTCCTCGAAGCGGTCTACTGCAACTAGCAACAGAACGGGGGAATTTCCTGTTATGTGACCAAGGGCGTAGTCTCGGTAGTGAGGAGGGACAAGGGGGATGAAATAAGTAATTTTAGGTCCATAACACTGCTAAATGCAGAGTTAAAGATTTTGGCTAAGGTGTTAGCAAAGAGGTTGGCGCTTGTCGTGGGCAACCTGTTGGGAGATGTGCAGACATGCGCCATCCCCTCCAGGTCCATGCACGACAACCTCCATCTCATGCGATACATCATAGAGAGGGTTAGGAACGAACCCGGCTTTGGTGGGGCCCTGATCAACTTGGATCAATCTAAGGCGTTCGATATGGTCGACCATCGTTACCTGGATGCGGTGCTAGTGGCGGCAGGTTTCGGACCCGTTTTCAGGGGCTGGATCAATGCCATGCACAGCAGCCGCATCTGCTCTAGAGTCAAGGTGAACGGCTACCTCTCGGAGCCGTTCGAAATCACGCGGTCCATCCGACAGGGATGCCTTCTCTCCTCCCTTCTGTATGTATTGGCCCTAGAGCCACTGCTGCGGAATTTGGAGTTGTTACAGGGCATCCTTTTGGAACCGGGATTGCGGAAAGCGGTGTCGGCCTACGCCGATGACGTGACAGTAATGGTGTCAACCGCCTCGGAAATCGGAGTGATCGGCACCTTACTGGAGGAATACGAAACGTTTACAGGGGCTAAGCTGAACCGGGACAAGTCAGTCGGTTTGCAACTCGGCGAGTGGAGGGGCAAACCGATGGCCTCCATCGGCGTCGTCGGACGTTGGGCGGAGGGCCCGGTGAAGTTGTTCGGGTCTGGTTCGGGCCAGACCTCCAGGTGGAGAAGAACTGAGGTGAGGTATCGAACAGGGTGTTTGTGCTGACGTGGAAGTGGGCGGAGTGCAAACTATCACTGAAAGGTCGGGTGGAGGTGGCGAACGTTTATATAGCGTCCGTCATCTATTACCGCCTGACCGTCGTGCCTTGCCCACGGGAAAGGCTCACCAAAATGGAGCGCGCACTCTTCCAATTCCTTTGGAAGAAGCGGGCTCCTTTGGTGAGGAGATCCATCTGCTGTCAACACTCTTCGAAAGGAGGGCTGGGGAAGCCGTGGCTGCTGATGCGTAAACACGCATTAAGGCTACGGCACCTCCAGGTATTCCTCACCGGTCAACCGTTTTTGAGGCGAGCCTTTCCGAGACTCGTCTCGCTCACCGAGTTGAAGTCCTGGGTCAAGCAAAGACCGAGAAAACTGGACGCCTGGCACACCGAGTGTGCCCAGGCGCTCACGGCTCTCTGGCAGGCGGTCCCGGCTATCGGTGGAGACTCCACCTCGTCATTCTATAGAGGGATGGTGGTTAGCAGGTGCGACGACGGCCTCGGACAAGCTCTAGGCATGGAGGAAGACGAACTGGCCAGCCTATTCGGAAGGACATTTGGCCCGGGACCTATGGACAACTTCCAGAAGTCCCTTGCTTGGCTGTGCTACCCAGGGGCGCTGCCCGTTCGAGAAAAGCTCTACAGACACGGGCGCCCCGGTAGGGAGTCCTCGAAAAAAATCTGTTCCAGATGCGTGCGCGACGAGGAAACCGTTGCGCACGCATTGGTACACTGCTCGAGCGTTGCCGATCTGTGGGACTATCTGTGGGACTATGTCGAACGACTGCTGTCACGGGTGTGACCAATCCGGTTGACCACTGAGTCCATTGTAACGATCAAGCCGCCTCCCCCCTTCAAAAATGAAAGAGAGGCGGTCTTCCTCTGTGTAATAGCCATGGTGAAAGAGGTGATATGGTGGACACGCTTGAAAGGGCTGAGGTCGGACACCTTTCTCTCCGGCCAACAACTGGTCCTTTTCTTTAAATGCCATTTTAAGAGAAGGATCACAATGGAGAGAGAGGTGCTCTACCCCAGCAAGTTTTATGAAAGGTGG
>OZ024740.1:29605144-29662644 GCA_964016885.1 Eledone cirrhosa
TCCCTCCCTTCAACAGTGTTCCATATAACACTTACCACGCTCCCTCAGTTTAACAGTGTTCCATATCACACTTACCATCCTCCCTCCCTTTTCTACCTTACGGTCCCTGTGACTTAGTACATACACAGCCCAAACCTCTGCCTTAGTGTCCCTGTCTCATAATACAGACACAGCCCAAACCTCTGCCATAGTGTCCTTGTCACATTGTACAGACACAGCCCAAAACTGTGCCTTAGGTTCCAGGTGACATAGTACAGGCACGGCCCAAAACTCTGCCTTAGGGTCCCTGTGAAATAGTACAGACACAGCCCAAAATCCGCCTTAGTGTCCCTGTGACTTAGTACCGACAGAGCCGAAACATCTGCCTTAGGTTGCTGTGACATAGTACAGACACAACCCAAAACTCTGCCTTAGGGTCCCTAGCTCATAGTACAGACACAGCCTAAACATCTGCCTTAGGGTCCCTGTGACATAGTACAGACACTGACCGAACCTCTGCCCTAGTATCCCTGTGATATAGTACAGACACAGCCCAAACCTCTGCCTTAGGGTCCCTGTGACATAGTACAGACGCAACCCAAACCACTGCCTTAGGGTCCCTGTGACATAGTACAGACACAACCCAAACCTCTGCCTTAGAGTCCCTGTCAATAAGTACAGACACAGCCAAATCCACTGTCTTAGGGTCCCTATGAATAAGTACAGACACAGCCCAAACCTCTGACTTAGGGTCCCTGTGACTTAGTACAGACACAGCCCAAAACCCTGCCTTAGTGGCCCTGTGACATAGTACAGAAACAGCCCAAAACTCTGCCTTAGAATCCCTGTGACATAGTACAGACACAGCCCAAAACTCTGCCTTAGTGTCCCTGTGACATAGTACAGAAACAGACCAAACCTCTGCTGTAGAGTCCCTATGACTTAGTACAGACACAGCACAAACCTCTGCCTTAGAGTCCCTGTGACATAGTACAGACACAGCCCAAACATCTGCCTCAGGTTCCCTGTGACATAGTACAGACACAGCCCAAACCTCTGCCTTAGGTTCCCTGTGACATAGTACAGACACAGCCCAAACCTCTGCCTTAGGGTCCCTGTGACATAGTACAGACACAGCCCAAAACTCTGCCTTAGGTTCCCTGTGACATAGTACAGACACAGCCCAAACCTCTGCCTTAGGGTCCCTGTGACATAGTACAGACACAGCCCCAAACTCTGCCTTAGTGTCCCTATGGCATAGTACAGACACAGCCCAACCCTCTGCCTTAGGGTCCCTGTGACATAGTACAGACACATCCCAAACCTCTGCCTTAGTGTCCCTGTGACATAGTACAGACACAGCCCAAATATCTGCCTTAGGGTCCCTGGCACAAATTACAGACACAGCCAAAATCTCTGCCTTAGTGTCCCTGTCACATAATACAGACACAGTCCAAACCTTTGCCATAGTGTCCCTGTCACATTGTACAGGCACAGCCCAAACATCTGCCTTAGGTTCCATGTGACATAGTACAGACACGGCCCCAACCTCTGCATTAGCGTCCCTCTGGCATAGTAGAGACACAGCCCAAACCTCTGCTTTAGGGTCCCTGTGACTTAGTACAGACACATCCCAAAACCCTGCCTTAGCCTCCCTGTGACATAGTACAGACACAGCCCAAAACTCTGCCTTAGAATCCCTGTGACATAGTACAGACACAGCTCAAAACTCTGCCTTGGTGTCCCTGTGACATAGTACAGAAACAGACCAAACCTCTGCTGTAGAGTCCCTATGACTTAATACAGACACAGCCCAAACCTCTGCCTTAGGGTCCCTGTCACATAGTACAGACACAGCCCAAACCTCTGCCTTAGGGTCCCTGTGACATAGTACAGACACATCCCAAACCTCTGCCTTAGGGTCCCTGTGACATAGTACAGACACATCCCTAACCTCTGCCTTAGTGTCCCTGTGACATAGTACAGACACAGCCCAAACATCTGCCTTAGGGTGCCTGTGACATAGTACAGACACAGCCCAAACCTCTGCCTTAGTGTCCCTGTCACATAATACAGACACAGTCCAAACCTTTGCCATAGTGTCCCTGTCACGTTGTACAGGCACAGCCCAAACATCTGCCTTAGGTTCCATGTGACATAGTACAGACACGGCCCCAACCTCTGCATTAGCGTCCCTCTGGCATAGTAGAGACACAGCCCAAACCTCTGACTTAGGGTCCCTGTGACTTAGTAAAGACACAGCCCAAAACCCTGCCTTAGCCTCCCTGTGACATAGTACAGACACAGCCCAAAACTCTGCCTTAGAATCCCTGTGACATAGTACAGACACAGCTCAAAACTCTGCCTTGGTGTCCCTGTGACATAGTACAGAAACAGACCAAACTTCTGCTGTAGAGTCCCTATGACTTAATACAGACACAGCACAAACCTCTGCCTTAGAGTCCCTGTGACATAGTACAGACACAGCCCAAACCTCTGCCTTAGGGTCCCTGTGACATAGTACAGACACATCCCAAACCTCTGCCTTAGTGTCCCTGTGACCTAGTACAGACACAGCCCAAACATCTGCCTTAGGGTCCCTGTCACATATTACAGACACAGCCCAAAACTCTGACTTAGGTTCCCTGTGACATAGTACAGACACAGCCCAAAACTCTGCCTTAGTGTCCCTGTGACATAGTACAGACACTGCCAAACCTCGGCCTTAGGGTGCCTGTGACATAGTACAGACATAGCCCAAACCTCTGACTTAGTGTCCCTGTGACATAGTACAGACACTGCCAAACCTCTGCCTTAGGGTCCCTGTGACATAGTACAGACACAGCCCAAACCTCTGACTTAGTGTCCCTGTGACATAGTACAGACACTGCCAAACCTCTGCCTTAGGGTCCCTGTGACATAGTACAAACACAGCTAAAACCTTTGCCTTAGGGATACTGTGACATAGTACAGACACAGCCCAACACTCTGCCTTAGTGTCCCTGTGACATAGTACAGACACTGCCAAACCTCTGCCTTAGGGTCCCTGTGACATAGTACAGACACAGCCCAAACCTCTGCCTTAGGGTCCCTGTCACATAGTACAGACACAGCCCAAACCTCTGCCTTAGGGTCCCTGTGAATTAGTACAGACACAGCACAAATCTCTGCCTTAGTGTCCCTGTGACATAGTACAAACACAGCTAAAACCTCTGCCTTAGGGATACTGTGACATAGTACAGACACAGCCCAAAACTCTGCCTTAGTGTCCCTGTGACATAATACAGACACTGCCCAAACCTCTGCCTTAGGGTCCCTGTGACATAGTACAGACACAGCCCAAACCTCTGCCTTATGGTCCCTGTCACATAGTACAGACACAGCCCAAACCTCTGCCTTAGTGTCCCTGTGACAAAGTACAGACACAGCTCAAACCTCTACCTTAGTGTCCCTGTGACATAGTACAGACAGCCCAAAACACCCCTTAGGGTTCCTGTGACATAGTACAGACACAGCCCAAAACTCTGCCTTAGTGTCCCTATGACATAGTACAGACACAGCCCAAACCACTACCTTAGGGTCCCTGTGTCGTAGTACAGACACAGCCCAAAACTCTGCATTAGGTTCCCTGTGACATAGTAAGGACACAGCCTAAACATCTGCCTTAGGGTCCCTGTGACATAGTACAGACACAGCCCAAACCTCTGCCTTAGGGTCCCTGTGACATAGTACAGACACATCCCAAACCTCTGCCTTAGGGTCCCTGTGACATAGTACAGACACATCCCAAACCTCTGCCTTAGTGTCCCTGTGACATAGTACAGACACAGCCCAAACATCTGCCTTAGGGTGCCTGTGACATAGTACAGACACAGCCCAAACCTCTGCCTTAGTGTCCCTGTCACATAATACAAATACAGTCCAAACCTTTGCCATAGTGTCCCTGTCACGTTGTACAGGCACAGCCCAAACATCTGCCTTAGGTTCCATGTGACATAGTACAGACACGGCCCCAACCTCTGCATTAGCGTCCCTCTGGCATAGTAGAGACACAGCCCAAACCTCTGACTTAGGGTCCCTGTGACTTAGTACAGACACAGCCCAAAACCCTGCCTTAGCCTCCCTGTGACATAGTACAGACACAGCCCAAAACTCTGCCTTAGAATCCCTGTGACATAGTACAGACACAGCTCAAAACTCTGCCTTGGTGTCCCTGTGACATAGTACAGAAACAGACCAAACCTCTGCTGTAGAGTCCCTATGACTTAATACAGACACAGCCCAAACCTCTGCCTTAGGGTCCCTGTGACATAGTACAGACACAGCCCAAACCTCTGCCTTAGGGTCCCTGTGACATAGTACAGACACATCCCAAACCTCTGCCTTAGTGTCCCTGTGACATAGTACAGACACAGCCCAATCATCTGCCTCAGGTTCCCTGTGACATAGTACAGACACAGCCCAAACCTCTGCCTTAGGGTCCCTGTGACATAGTACAGACACATCCCAAACCTCTGCCTTAGTGTCCCTGTGACATAGTACAGACACAGCCCAAACATCTGCCTTAGGGTCCCTGTTGTCACATATTACAGACACAGCCCAAAACTCTGCCTTAGGTTCCCTGTGACATAGTACAGACATAGCCCAAAACTCTGCCTTAGTGTCCCTGTGACATAGTACAGATACTGCCAAACCTCGGCCTTAGGGTGCCTGTGACATAGTACAGACATAGCCCAAACCTCTGACTTAGTGTCCCTGTGACATAGTACAGACACTGCCAAACCTCTGCCTTAGGGTCCCTGTGACATAGTACAGACACAGCCCAAACCTCTGACTTAGTGTCCCTGTGACATAGTACAGACACTGCCAAACCTCTGCCTTGGGGTCCCTGTGACATAGTACAAACACAGCTAAAACCTCTGCCTTAGGGATACTGTGACATAGTACAGACACAGCCCAAAGCTCTGCCTTAGTGTCCCTGTGACATAGTAAAGACACTGCCAAACCTCTGCCTTAGGGTCCCTGTGACATAGTACAGACACAGCCCAAACCTCTGCCTTAGGGTCCCTGTCACATAGTACAGACACAGCCCAAACCTCTGCCTTAGTGTCCCTGTGACAAAGTACAGACACAGCTCAAACCTCTACCTTAGTGTCCCTGTGACATAGTACAGACAGCCCAAAACACCCCTTAGGGTTCCTGTGACATAGTACAGACACAGCCCAAAACTCTGCCTTAGTGTCCCTATGACATAGTACAGACACAGCCCAAACCACTGCCTTAGGGTCCCTGTGTCGTAGTACAGACACAGCCCAAAACTCTGCATTAGGGTCCCTGTGACATAGTAAGGACACAGCCTAAACATCTGCCTTAGGGTCCCTGTGACATAGTACAGACACAGCCCAAACCTCTGCCTTAGGGTCCCTGTGACATAGTACAGACACATCCCAAACCTCTGCCTTAGGGTCCCTGTGACATAGTACAGACACATCCCAAACCTCTGCCTTTGTGTCCCTGTGACATAGTACAGACACAGCCCAAACATCTGCCTTAGGGTCCCTGTCACATATTACAAACACAGACCAAACCTCTGCCCTAGTGTCCCTGTGACATAGTACAGACACATCCCAAACCTCTGCCTTAGTGTCCCTGAAACATAGTACAGACACTGCCAAACCTCTGCCGTAGGGTCCCTGTGTCATAGTACAGACACAGCCCAAACCTCTGACTTAGGGTCCCTGTGACTTAGTACAGACACAGCACAAATCTCTGCCTTAGTGTCCCTGTGACATAGTACAAACACAGCTAAAACCTCTGCCTTAGGGATACTGTGACATAGTACAGACACAGCCCAAAACTCTGCCTTAGTGTCCCTGTGACATAGTACAGACACTGCCCAAACCTCTGCCTTAGGGTCCCTGTGACATAGTACAGACACAGCCCAAACCTCTGCCTTAGGGTCGCTGTGACATAGTACAGACACAGCCCAAACCTCTGCCTTAGGTTCTCTGTGACATAGTACAGACACAGCCCAAACCTCTGCCTTAGGGTCCCTGTGACATAGTACAGACACATCCCAAACCTCTGCCTTAGTGTCCCTGTGACATAGTACAGACACAGCCCAAACATCTGCCTTAGGGTCCCTGTCACATATTACAGACACAGCCCAAACCTCTGTCTTAGGTTCCCTGTGACATATTACAGACACAGCCCAAACCTCTGCCTTAGGGTCCCTGTGACATAGTAAAGACACAGCCCAAAACTCTGCCTTAGTGTCCCTGTGACATAGTACAGACACAGCCCAAAACTCTGCCTTAGTGTCCCTATGGGATAGTACAGACACAGCCCAAACCTCTGCCTTAGTGTTCCTGTGACATAGTACAGACACATCCCAAACCTCTGTCTTAGTGTCCCTGTGACATAGTACAGACACAGCCCAAACATCTGCCTTAGGGTCCCTCTCACATATTACAGACACAGACCAAACCTCTGCCCTAGTGTCCCTGTGACGTAGTACAGACACATCCCAAACATCTGCCTTAGTGTCCCTGTCACATAATACAGACAGCCCAAACATCTGCCGTAGGGTCCCTGTGACATAGTACAGACAAAGCCCAAACATCTGCCTTAGTGTCTCTGTGACATAGTACAGACACGGCCCAAACCTCTGCCTTAGTGTCTCTGTGACATAGTACAGACACGGCCCAAACCTCTGCCTTAGTGTCTCTGTGACATAGTACAGACACAGCCCAAACCTCTGCCTTAGGGATATTGTGACATAGTACAGACACAGCCCAAACCTCTGCCTTAGTGTCCCTGTCACATAATACAGACACAGCCCAAACCTTTGCCATAGTGTCCCTGTCACATAGTACAGACACAGCCCAAACCTCTGCCTTAGGGTCCCTGTGACATAGTACAGACACATCGCAAACCTCTGCCCTAGTGTCCCTGTGACATAGAATAGACACAGCCCAAAACTCCGCCTTAGTGTCCCTGTGACTTAGTACCGACACAGCCCAAACCTCTGCTTAGTGTCCCTGTGACATAGTACAGACACATCCCAAACCTCTGACTTAGTGTCCCTGTGACATAGTACAGACATGGTCCAAACATCTGCTTTAGTGTCCCTGTCACATATTACAGACACAGACCAAACCTCTGCCCTAGTGTCCCTGTGACATAGTACAGACACATCCCAAACCTCTGCCTTAGTGTCCCTGTCACATAATACATACACAGCCCAAACATCTGCCGTAGGGTCCCTGTGACATAGTACAGACACAGCCCAAACCTCTGCCTTAGTGTCTCTGTAACATAGTACAGACGCAGCCCATACCTCTGCCTTAGGGTCCCTCTGATATATTACATACACAGCCCAAACCTCTGCCTTAGGGTCCCTGTCACATATTACAGACACAGCCCAAACCTCTGCCTTAGGATCCCTGTGACATAGTACAGACACAGCCCAAACCTCTGCCTCAGTGTCCCTGTGACATAGTACAGACACAGCCCAAACCTCTGTCTTAGTGTCCCTGTGACATAGTACAGACAGCCCAAAACTCTGCCTTAGTGTCCCTATGACATAGTACAGACACAGCCCAAACCACTGCCTTAGGGTCCCTGTGTCATAGTACAGACACAGCCCAAACCTCTGCCTTAGGGTCCCTGTGACATAGTACAGACACAGCCCAAACCTCTGCCTTAGGGTCCCTGTCACATAGTACAGACACAGCCTAAACCTCTGCCTTAGGGTCCCTGTCACATAGTACAGACACAGCCCAAAAATCTGCCTTAGGGTCCCTGTGACATAGTATAGACACAGCCCAAAACTCCGCCTTAGTGTCCCTGTGAGTTAGTACCGACACAGCCCGAACCTCTGCTTAGTGTCCCAGTGACATAGTACAGACACATCCCAAACCTTTGACTTAGGGTCCCTGTGACATAGTACAGACACAGCCTAAACATCTGCCTTAGGGTCCGTGTGACATAGTACAGACACAGCCCAAACCTCTGCCTTAGGGTCCCTGTGACATAGTACAGACACATCCCAAACCTCTGCCTTAGTGTCCCTGTGACATACTACAGATACAGCCCAAACATCTGCCTTAGGGTCCATGTCACATATTACAGACACAGACCAAACCTCTGCCCTAGTGTCCCTGTGACATAGTACAGACACATCCCAAACCTCTGCCTTAGTGTGCCTGTCACATAATACAGACACAACCCAAACATCTGCCGTAGGGTCCCTGTGACATAGTACAGGCAACCCAAACCTCTGCCTTAAGGTCCCTCTTATATATTACAGACACAGCCCAAACCTCTGCCTTAGTGTCCTGTCACATAATACAGACACAGCCCAAACCTTTGCCATAGTGACCCTGTCACATTGTACAGACACAGCCCATACATCTGCCTTAGGGGCCGTGTGACATAGTACAGACACAGCCCAAACCTCTGCCTTAGGGTCCCTGTGACATAGTATAGACACAGCCCAAAACTCCGCCTTAGTGTCCCCGTGACTTAGTACCGACACAGCCCAAACCTCTGCCTTAGTGTCCCTGTGACATAGTACAGACACAGCTCAAATCACCGCCTTAGGTTCCCTCTGACATAGTACAGACACAGCCCCAAACTCTGCCTTAGTGTCCCTATGGCATAGTACAGACACAGCCCAAACCTCTGCCTTAGGGTTCCTGTGACATAGTACAGACACATCCAAAACCTCTGCCTTAGGGTCCCTGTGACATAGTACAGACACATCCAAAACCTCTGCCTTAGGGTCCCTGTCAGATAATACAGACACAGCCCAAACATCTGCCTTAGGATCCCTGTGACATAGTACAGACACAGCCCAAACCTCTGCCTTAGGGTCCCTGTCACATAGTACGGACACAGCCCAAACCTCTGCCTCAGTGTCCCTGTGACATAGTACAGACACAGCCCAAACCTCTGTCTTAGTGTCCCTGTGACATAGTACAGACAGCCCAAAACTCCGCCTTAGGGTTCCTGTGACATAGTACAGACACAGCCCAAAACTCTGCCTTAGTGTCCCTGTGACTTAGTACCGACACAGCCCAAACCTCTGATTAGGGTCCCAGTGACATAGTACAGACACATCCCAAACCTTTGACTTAGGGTCCCTGTGACATGGTACAGACACAGCCTAAACATCTGCCTTAGGGGCCGTGTGACATAGTACAGACACAGCCCAAACCTCTGCCTTAGGGTCCCTGTGACATAGTACAGACACATCCAAAACCTCTGCCTTAGTGTCCCTGTCACATAATACAGACACAGCCCAAACATCTGCCTTAGGGTCCCTGTGACATAGTACAGACACAGCCCAAACCTCTGCCTTAGGGTCCCTGTGACATAGTACAGACACAGCCCAAACCTCTGCCTTAGTGTCCCTGTGACATAGTACAGACACAGCCCAAACCTCTGTCTTAGTGTCCCTGTGACATAGTACAGACAGCCCAAAACTCCGCCTTAGGGTTCCTGTGACATAGTACAGACACAGCCCAAAACTCTGCCTTAGTGTCCCTATGACATAGTACAGACACAGCCGAAACCACTGCCTTAGGGTCCCTGTGTCATAGTACTGACACAGCCCAAACCTCTGCCTTAGGGTCCGTGTAACATAGTACAGACACAGCCTAAACCTCTGCCTTAGGGTCCCTGTGACATAGTACATACACAGACCAAAACTCTGCGCTAGGGTCCCTGTGACAGAGTACAGACACAGCCTAAACATCTGCCTTAAGTTCCCTGTGACTTAGTACAGACAGCCCAAACCTCTGCCTTAGTGTCCCTGTGGCATAGTACAGACACAGCCTAAACCACTGCCTTAGGGTCCCTGTCACATATTACAGACACAGGCCAAACCTCTGCCTTAGTGTCCCTGTGACATAGTAGAGACAGACAAAACTCCGCCTTAGGGTTCCTGTGACATAGTACAGACACAGCCCAAAACTCTGCTTTAGTGTCCCTATGACATAGTACAGACACAGCCTAAACCACTGCCTTAGTGTCCCTGTGTCATAGTACAGACACAGCCCAAACCTCTGCTTTAGGGTCCCTGTAACATAGTACAGACACAGCCTAAACATCTGCCTTATGGTCCCTGTGACATAGTACAGACACAGACCAAAACTCTGCCTTAGGGTCCTTGTGACATAGTACAGGCAAAGCACAAACCTCTGCCTTAGTCACCCTGTGACATAGTACAGACAGCCTAAACCTCTGCCTTATGGTCCCTGTCACATATTACAGATACAGACCAAACCTCTACCCTAGTGTCCCTGTGACATAGTACAGACACAGCCCAAACCTCTGCCTTAGGGTCCCTGTGACATAGTACAGACACAGCCCAAAACTCTGCCTTAGTGTCCCTATGGCATAGTACAGACACTGCCCAAACCTCTGCCTTAGGGTCCCTGTGACATAGTACAGACACATCCAAAACCTCTGCCTTAGTGACCCTGTCAGATAATACAGACACAGCCCAAACATCTGCCTTAGGATCCCTGTGACATAGTACAGACACAGCCCAAACCTCTGCCTTAGGGTCCCTGTGACATAGTACAGACACATCCCAAACCTCTGCCTTAGGGTCCCTGTGACATAGTACAGACACATCCCAAACCTCTGCCTTAGTGTCCCTGTGACATAGTACAGACACAGTCCAAACATCTGCCTTAGTGTCCCTGTCACATAATACAGACACAGCCCAAACATCTGCCGTAGGGTACCTGTGACATAGTACAGACACAGCCCAAACCTCCGCCTTAGTGTCTCTGTAACATAGTACAGACGCAGCCCATACCTCTGCCTTAGGGTCCCTCTGATATATTACAGACACAGCCCAAACCTCTGCCTTAGGGTCCCTGTCACATATTACAGACACAGCCCAAACCTCTGCCTTAGGTTCCCTGTGACATAGTACAGACACAGCCCAAACCTCTGCCTTAGGGTCCCTGTGACATAGTACAGACACAGCCCAAAACTCTGCCTTAGTGTCCCTATGGCATAGTACAGACACAGCCCAAACCTCTGCCTTAGGGTCCCTGTGACATAGTACAGACACATCCAAAACCTCTGCCTTAGTGTCCCTGTCACATAATACAGACACAGCCCAAACATCTGCCTTAGGGTCCCTGTGACATAGTACAGACACAGCCCAAACCTCTGCCTTAGGATCCCTGTGACATAGTACAGACACAGCCCAAACCTCTGCCTTAGTGTCCCTGTGACATAGTACAGACACAGCCCAAACCTCTGTCTTAGTGTCCCTGTGACATAGTACAGACAGCCCAAAACTCCGCCTTAGGGTTCCTGTGACATAGTACAGACACAGCCCAAAACTCTGCCTTAGTGTCCCTATGACATAGTACAGACACAGCCGAAACCACTGCTTTAGGGTCCCTGTGTCATAGTACTGACACAGCCCAAACCTCTGCCTTAGGGTCCGTGTAACATAGTACAGACACAGCCTAAACCTCTGCCTTAGGGTCCCTGTGACATAGTACATACACAGACCAAAACTCTGCGCTAGGGTCCCTGTGAAAGAGTACAGACACAGCCTAAACATCTGCATTAAGTTCCCTGTGACTTAGTAGAGACAGCCCAAACCTCTGCCTTAGTGTCCCTGTGGCATAGTACAGACACAGCCTAAACCACTGCCTTAGGGTCCCTGTCACATATTACAGACACAGACCAAACCTCTGCCTTAGTGTCCCTGTGACATAGTAGAGACAGACAAAACTCCGCCTTAGGATTCCTGTGACATAGTACAGACACAGCCCAAAACTCTGCCTTAGTGTCCCTATGACATAGTACAGACACAGCCTAAACCACTGCCTTAGGGTCCCTGTGTCATAGTACAGACACAGCCCAAACCTCTGCCTTAGGGTCCCTGTAAAATAGTACAGACACAGCCTAAACATCTGCCTTATGGTCCCTGTGACATAGTACAGACACAGACCAAAACTCTGCCATAGGGTCCTTGTGACATAGTACAGACACAGCCCAAACCTCTGCCTTAGTCTCCCTGTGACATAGTACAGACAGCTTAAACCTCTGCCTTATGGTCCCTGTCACATATTACAGATACAGACCAAACCTCTACCCTAGTGTCCCTGAGACATAGTACAGACACAGCCCAAACATCTGCCTTAGGGTCCCTGTCACATATTACAGACACAGCCCAAACCTCTGCCTTAGGTTCCCTGTGACCTAGTACGGTCACAGCCCAAACCACTGCCTTAGGGTCCCTGTGACATAGTACAGACACAGCCCAAAACTCTGCCTTAGTGTCCCTATGACATAGTACAGACACAGCCCAAACCACTGCCTTAGGGTCCCTGTGTCATAGTACAGACACAGCCCAAACCTCTGCCTTAGAGTCCGTGTAACATAGTACAGACACAGCCTAAACCTCTGCCTTAGGGTCCATGTGACATAGTACATACACAGACCAAAACTCTGCGTTAGGGTCCCTGTGACAGAGTACAGACACAGCCTAAACATCTGCCTTACGTTGCCTGTGACTTAGTACAGACAGCCCAAACCTCTGCCTTAGTGTCCCTGTGACATAGTACAGACACAGCCTAAACCACTGCCTTAGGGTCCCTGTCACATATTACAGACACAGACCAAACCTCTGCCTTAGTGTCCCTATGACATTGTAGAGACAGACAAAACTCCGCCTTAGGGTTCCTGTGACATAGTACAGACACAGCTCAAAACTCTGCCTTAGTGTCCCTATGACATAGTACAGACACAGCCTAAACCACTGCCTTAGGGTCCCTGTGTCATAGTACAGACACAGCCCAAACCTCTGCCTAAGGGTCCCTGTAACATAGTACAGACACAGCCTAAACATCTGCCTTATGGTCCCTGTGACATAGTACAGACACAGACCAAAACTCTGCCTTAGGGTCCCTGTGACATAGTACAGACACATCCAAAACCTCTGCCTTAGTGTCCCTGTCAGATAATACAGACACAGCCCAAACATCTGCCTTAGGATCCCTGTGACATAGTACAGACACAGCCCAAACCTCTGCCTTAGGGTCCCTGTGACATAGTACGGACACAGCCCAAACCTCTGTCTTAGTGTCCCTGTGACATAGTACAGACAGCCCAAAACTCCGCCTTAGGGTTCCTGTGACATAGTACAGACACAGCCCAAAACTCTGCCTTAGTGTCCCTATGACATAGTACAGACACAGCCTAAACCTCTGCCTTAGGGTCCCTGTCACATAGTACAGACACAGCCCAAACCTCTGCCTTAGGGTCCCTGTGACATAGTATAGACACAGCCCAAAACTCCGCCTTAGTGTCCCTGTGACTTAGTACCGACACAGCCCAAACCTCTGCTTAGGGTCCCAGTGACATAGTACAGACACATCCCAAACCTTTGACTTAGGGTCCCTGTGACATAGTACAGACACAGTCCAAACATCTGCCTTAGTGTCCCTGTCACATAATACAGACACAGCCCAAACATCTGCCGTAGGGTGCCTGTGACATAGTACAGACACAGCCTAAAACTCTGCCTTATGGTCCCTGTCACATATTACAGATACAGACCAAATCTCTGCCCTAGTGTCCCTCTGACATAGTACAGACACAGCCCAAACATCTGCCTTAAGGTCCCTGTCACATATTACAGACACAGCCCAAACCTCTGCCTTAGGTTCCCTGTGACATAGTACAGACACAGACCAAACCTCTGCCTTAGGGTCCCTGTGACATAGTACAGACACAGCCCAAAACTCTGCCTTTGTGTCCCTATGGCATAGTACAGACACAGCCCAAACCTCTGCCTTAGGGTCACTGTGACATAGTAGAGACACAGCCCAAACCTCTGCCTTAGGTTCCCTGTGACATAGTACAGACACAGCCCAAACCTCTGTCTTAGTGTCCCTGTGACATAGTACAGACAGCCCAACACTCCGCCTTAGGGTTCCTGTGACATAGTACAGACACAGCCCAAAACTCTGCCTTAGTGTCCCTATGACATAGTACAGACACAGCCCAAACCACTGCCTTAGGGTCCCTGTGTCCTAGTACAGACACAGCCCAAACGTCTGCCTTAGGGTCCGTGTAACATAGTACAGAAACAGCGTAAACTTCTGCCTTAGGGTCCCTGTGACATAGTACATACACAGACCCAAACTCTGCGCTAGGGTCCCTGTGACAGAGTACAGACACAGCCTAAACATCTGCCTTAAGTTCCCTGTGACTTAGTACAGACAGCCCAAACCTCTGCCTTAGTGTCCCTGTGGCATAGTACAGACACAGCCTAAACCACTGCCTTAGGGTCCCTGTCACATATTACAGATACAGACCAAACCTCTACCCTAGTGTCCCTGTGACATAGTACAGACACAGCCCAAACATCTGCCTTAGGGTCCCTGTCACATATTACAGACACAGCCCAAACCTCTGCCTTAGGTTCCCTGTGACCTAGTACGGACACAGCCCAAACCACTGCCTTAGGGTCCCTGTGACATAGTACAGACACAGCCCAAAACTCAGCCTTAGTGTCCCTATGACATAGTACAGACACAGCCCAAACCACTGCCTTAGGGTCCCTGTGTCATAGTACAGACACAGCCCAAACCTCTGCCTTAGTGTCCCTGTCACATAATACAGACACAGCCCAAACATCTGCCTTAGGGTCCTCTGACATAGTACAGACACAGCCCAAACCTCTGCCTTAGGGTCCCTGTGACATAGTACAGACACAGCCCAAACCTCTGCCTTAGTGTCCCTGTGACATAGTACAGACACAGCCCAAACCTCTGTCTTAGTGTCCCTGTGACATAGTACAGACAGCCCAACACTCCGCCTTAGGGTTCCTGTGACATAGTACAGACACAGCCCAAAACTCTGCCTTAGTGTCCCTATGACATAGTACAGACACAGCCCAAACCTCTGTCTTAGTGTCCCTGTGACATAGTACAGACAGCCCAAAACTCCGCCTTAGGGTTCCTGTGACATAGTACAGACACAGCCCAAAACTCTGCCTTAGTGTCCCTATGACATAGTACAGACACAGCCTAAACCTCTGCCTTAGGGTCCCTGTCACATAGTACAGACACAGCCCAAACCTCTGCCTTAGGGTCCCTGTGACATAGTATAGACACAGCCCAAAACTCCGCCTTAGTGTCCCTGTGACTTAGTACCGACACAGCCCAAACCTCTGCTTAGGGTCCCAGTGACATAGTACAGACACATCCCAAACCTTTGACTTAGGGTCCCTGTGACATAGTACAGACACAGTCCAAACATCTGCCTTAGTGTCCCTGTCACATAATACAGACACAGCCCAAACATCTGCCGTAGGGTGCCTGTGACATAGTACAGACACAGCATAAACCTCTGCCTTATGGTCCCTGTCACATATTACAGATACAGACCAAATCTCTGCCCTAGTGTCCCTGTGACATAGTACAGACACAGCCCAAACATCTGCCTTAAGGTCCCTGTCACATATTACAGACACAGCCCAAACCTCTGCCTTAGGTGCCCTGTGACATAGTACAGACACAGACCAAATCTCTGCCTTAGGGTCCCTGTGACATAGTACAGACACAGCCCAAAACTCTGCCTTTGTGTCCCTATGGCATAGTACAGATACAGCCCAAACCTCTGCCTTAGGGTCACTGTGACATAGTACAGACACAGCCGAAACGTCTGCCTTAGGGTCCGTGTAACATAGTACAGACACAGCGTAAACTTCTGCCTTAGGGTCCCTGTGACATAGTACATACACAGACCCAAACTCTGCGCTAGGGTCCCTGTGACAGAGTACAGACACAGCCTAAACATCTGCCTTAAGTTCCCTGTGACTTAGTACAGACAGCCCAAACCTCTGCCTTAGTGTCCCTGTGGCATAGTACAGACACGGCCTAAACCACTGCCTTAGGGTCCCTGTCACATATTACAGATACAGACCAAACCTCTACCCTAGTGTCCCTGTGACATAGTACAGACACAGCCCAAACATCTGCCTTAGGGTCCCTGTCACATATTACAGACACAGCCCAAACCTCTGCCTTAGGTTCCCTGTGACCTAGTACGGACACAGCCCAAACCACTGCCTTAGGGTCCCTGTGACATAGTACAGACACAGCCCAAAACTCAGCCTTAGTGTCCCTATGACATAGTACAGACACAGCCCAAACCACTGCCTTAGGGTCCCTGTGTCATAGTACAGACACAGCCCAAACCTCTGCCTTAGTGTCCCTGTCACATAATACAGACACAGCCCAAACATCTGCCTTAGGGTCCTCTGACATAGTACAGACACAGCCCAAACCTCTGCCTTAGGGTCCCTGTGACATAGTACAGACACAGCCCAAACCTCTGCCTTAGTGTCCCTGTGACATAGTACAGACACAGCCCAAACCTCTGTCTTAGTGTCCCTGTGACATAGTACAGACAGCCCAACACTCCGCCTTAGGGTTCCTGTGACATAGTACAGACACAGCCCAAAACTCTGCCTTAGTGTCCCTATGACATAGTACAGACACAACACAAACCACTGCCTTAGGGTCCCTGTGTCCTAGTACAGACAAAGCCCAAACGTCTGCCTTAGGGTCCGTGTAACATAGTACATACACAGACCAAATCTCTGCGTTAGGGTCCCTGTGACAGAGTACAGACACAGCCTAAACATCTGCCTTACGTTCCCTGTGACTTAGTACAGACAGCCCAAACCTCTGCCTTAGTGTCCCTGTGACATAGTACAGACAGAGCCTAAACCACTGCCTTAGGGTCCCTGTCACATATTACAGATACAGACCAAACCTCTGCCTTAGTGTCCCTGTGACATAGTACAGACACAGCCCAAAACTCTGCCTTAGTGTCCCTGTGACATAGTACAGACACAGACCAAAACTCTGCCTTAGGGTCCCTGTGACATAGTACAGACACAGCCCAAACCTCTGCCTTAGTGTCCCTGTGACGTAGTACAGACACAGCCCAAACCTCTGCCTTAATCTCCCTGTGACATAGTACAGACACAGCCTAAACCTCTGCCTTATGGTCCCTGTCACATATTACAGATACAGACCAAACCTCTGCCCCAGTGTCCCTGTGACATAGTACAGACACAACCCAAACCTCTGCCATAGTGTCCCTGTCAAATTGTACAGACACAACCCAAACGTCTGCCTTAGGTTCCATGTGACATAGTACAGACACATCCCAAACCTCGGCATTATGGTCCCTGTGACATGGTACATACACAGCCAAAACCTCTGCCTTAGGGTCCGTGTGACATAGTACAGACACAGCCCAAACCTCTGCCTTAGGGTCCCTGTGTCATAGTACAAACACAGCCCAAACCTCTGCCTTAGTGTCCATGTGACATAGTACAAACACAGCCCAAACCTCTGCCTTAGTGTCCATGTGACATAGTACAGACACAGCACAAACCTCTGCCTTAGTTTCCCTGTGTCATAGTACAAACACAGCCCAAACCTCTGCCTTAGTGTCCATGTGACATAGTACAGACACAGCCTAAACATCTTCCTTAGGTTCCCTGTGTCTTAGTACAGACACAGCCCAAACCTCTGCCTTACGGTCCCTGTGACATAGTACAGACACAGCCCAAACCTCTGCCTTAGGGTCCCTGTGACATAGTACAGACACAGCCCAAACCTCTGCATAAGGTTCCCTGTAACATAGTACAGACACAGCCTAAACATCTGCCTTATGGTCCCTGTGACATAGTACAGACACAGACCAAAACTCTGCCTTAGGGTCCCTGTGACATAGTACAGACACAGCCCAAACCTCTGCCTTAGTCTCCCTGTGACATAGTACAGACAGCCTAAACCTCTGCCTTATGGTCCCTGTCACATATTACAGATACAGACCAAATCTCTGCCCTAGTGTCCCTGTGACATAGTACAGACACAGCCCAAACATCTGCCTTAAGGTCCCTGTGACATATTACAGACACAGCCCAAACCTCTGCCTTAGGTTCCCTGTGACATAGTACAGACACAGACCAAAATTCTGCCTTAGGGTCCCTGTGACATAGTACAGACACAGCCCAAACCTCTGCCTTAGTGTCACTGTGACATAGTACAGACACATCCCAAACCTCTGCCTTAGGGTCCCTGTGTCATAGTACAGACACAGCCCAAAACTCTGCCTTAGGGTCTTCCTGTAACATAGTACAGACACAGCCTAAACCTCTGCCTTAGGGTCCCTGTGACATAGTACAGACACAGACCAAAACTCTGCCTTAGGGTCCCTGTGACATAGTACAGACACAGCCTAAACCTCTGCATTAGGGTCCCTGTAACATAGTACAGACACAGCCCAAAACTCTGCCTTAGTGTCCCTATGACATAGTACCGACACAGCCTAAATCTCTGCCTTATGGTCCCTCTGACATAGTACAGACACAGCCCAAAACTCTGCATTAGAGTCCCTATGACATAGTACAGACACAGCCCAAACCTCTGCCTTAGTGTCCCTATGACATAGTACAGACACAGCCCAAAACTCTGCCTTAGGGTCCCTGTGACATAGTACAGACACGGCCCAAACCTCTGCCTTAGGGTCCCTGTAACATAGTACAGACACAGACCAAAACTCTGCCTGAGTGTCCCTGTGACATAGTACAGACACGGCCCAAACCTCTGCCTTAGGGTCCCTGTAACATAGTACAGACACAACCCAAATCTCTGCCTTATGGTCCCTCTGACATAGTACAGACACAGCCCAAATCTCTGCCTTATGGTCCCTCTGACATAGTACAGACACAGCCCAAACCTCTGCATTAGGGTCCCTGTCACATATTACAGATACAGACCAAACCTCTGCCCTAGTGTCCCTGTGACATAGTACAGACACAGCCCAAACCTCTGCCTTAGGGATACTGTGACATATTACAGACACAGCCCAAACCACTGCCTTAGGGTCCCTGTGACATAGTACAGACACAGACAAAACTCTGCGTTAGGGTCCCTGTGACATAGTACCGACACAGCCCAAACCACTGCCTTAGGGTCCCTGTGTCATAGTACAGACACAGCCCAAACATCTGCCTTAGGTTCCCTCTGACATAGTACAGACACAGCCCAAAACTCTGCCTTAGTGTCCCTGTGACATAGTACAGACACAGCCCAAACATCTGCCTTAGGTTCCCTCTGACATAGTACAGACACAGCCCAAAACTCTGCCTTAGGGTCCCTGTGACATAGTACAGACACAACCCAAAACTCTGCATTAGGGTCCCTGTCACATAGTACAGACACAGCCCAAACCTCTGCCCTAGTATCCCTGTGACATCGTACAGAAACATCCCAAAACTCTGCCTTAGTGTCCCTGTCACATAATACAGACACAGCCCAAAACTCTGCCATAGTGTCCCTGTCACATTGTACAGACACAGCCCAGACATCTGCCTTAGGTTCCATGTGACATAGTATAGACACGGCCCAAAACTCTGCCTTAGGGTCCCTGTGACATAGTACAGACACAGCGCAAAACTCCGCCTTAGTGTCCCTATGAATTAGTACCGACACAGCCCAAGCCTCTGCTTAGGGACCCTGTAACATAGTACAGACACATCCCAAACCTCTGCCTTAGGGTCCCTGTGACATAGTACATACACAGCCCAGACATAGTACAGACACAGCCCAAACTCTGTCTCAGGGTCACTGTGATTTAGTACAGACACAGCTAAAACCTCTGCCTTAGGGATACTGTGACATAGTACAGACACAGCCGAAAACTCTGCCTTAATGTCCCTGTGACATAATACAGACACTGCCCAAAACTCTGCCTAAGGGTCCCTGTGACATAGTACAGACACAGCCCAAACCTCTGCCTTAGGGTCCCTGTCACATAGTACAGACACAGCCCAAACCTCTGCCTTAGGGTCCCTGTGACATAGTACAGACACAGCCCAAACCCCTGCCTTAGTGTCCCTGTGACATAGTACAGACACAGCCCAATCCTCTGTCTTAGTGTCCCTGTGACATAGTACAGACAGCCCAACACTCCGCCTTAGGGTTCCTGTGACATAGTACAGACACAGCCCAAAACTTTTCCTTAGTGTCCCTATGACATAGTACAGACACAACCCAAACCACTGCCTTAGGGTCCCTGTGTCCTAGTACAGACACAGCCCAAACGTCTGCCTTAGGGTCCGTGTAACATAGTACAGACACAGACCAAAACTCTGCGTTAGGGTCCCTGTGACAGAGTACAGACACAGCCTAAACATCTGCCTTACGTTCCCTGTGACTTAGTACAGACAGCCCAAACCTCTGCCTTAGTGTCCCTGTGACATAGTACAGACAGAGCCTAAACCACTGCCTTAGGGTCCCTGTCACATATTACAGATACAGACCAAACCTCTGCCTTAGTGTCCCTGTGACATAGTACAGACACAGCCCAAAACTCTGCCTTAGTGTCCCTGTGACATAGTACAGACACAGACCAAAACTCTGCCTTAGGGTCCCTGTGACATAGTACAGACACAGCCCAAACCTCTGCCTTAGTGTCCCTGTGACGTAGTACAGACACAGCCCAAACCTCTGCCTTAATCTCCCTGTGACATAGTACAGACACAGCCTAAACCTCTGCCTTATGGTCCCTGTCACATATTACAGATACAGACCAAACCTCTGCCCTAGTGTCCCTGTGACATAGTACAGACACAACCCAAACATCTGCCATAGTGTCCCTGTCAAATTGTACAGACACAACCCAAACGTCTGCCTTAGGTTCCCTGTGACATAGTACAGACACATCCCAAACCTCGGCATTATGGTCCCTGTGACATGGTACAGACACAGCCAAAACCTCTGCCTTAGGGTCCGTGTGACATAGTACAGACACAGCCCAAACCTCTGCCTTAGGGTCCCTGTGTCATAGTACAAACACAGCCCAAACCTCTGCCTTAGTGTCCATGTGACATAGTACAAACACAGCCCAAACCTCTGCCTTAGTGTCCATGTGACATAGTACAGACACAGCACAAACCTCTGCCTTAGTGTCCCTGTGTCATAGTACAAACACAGCCCAAACCTCTGCCTTAGTGTCCATGTGACATAGTACAGACACAGCCTAAACATCTTCCTTAGGTTCCCTGTGTCTTAGTACAGACACAGCCCAAACCTCTGCCTTACGGTCCCTGTGACATAGTACAGACACAGCCCAAACCTCTGCCTTAGGGTCCCTGTGACATAGTACAGACACAGCCCAAACCTCTGCCTAAGGGTCCCTGTAACATAGTACAGACACAGCCTAAACATCTGCCTTATGGTCCCTGTGACATAGTACAGACACAGACCAAAACTCTGCCTTAGGGTCCCTGTGACATAGTACAGACACAGCCCAAACCTCTGCCTTAGTCTCCCTGTGACATAGTACAGACAGCCTAAACCTCTGCCTTATGGTCCCTGTCACATATTACAGATACAGACCAAATCTCTGCCCTAGTGTCCCTGTGACATAGTACAGACACAGCCCAAACATCTGCCTTAAGGTCCCTGTCACATATTACAGACACAGCCCAAACCTCTGCCTTAGGTTCCCTGTGACATAGTACAGACACATACCAAACCTCTGCCTTAGGGTCCCTGTGACATAGTACAGACACAGCCCAAAACTCTGCCTTTGTGTCCCTATGGCATCGTACAGACACAGCCCAAACCTCTGCCTCAGGGTCACTGTGACATAGTACAGACACATCCCAAACCTCTGCCTTAGGGTCCCTGTGTCATAGTACAGACACAGCCCAAAACTCTGCCTTAGGGTCTTCCTGTAACATAGTACAGACACAGCCTAAACCTCTGCCTTAGGGTCCCTGTGACATAGTACAGACACAGACCAAAACTCTGCCTTAGGGTCCCTGTGACATAGTACAGACACAGCCTAAACCTCTGCATTAGGGTCCCTGTAACATAGTACAGACACAGCCCAAAACTCTGCCTTAGTGTCCCTATGACATAGTACCGACACAGCCTAAATCTCTGCCTTATGGTCCCTCTGACATAGTACAGACACAGCCCAAAACTCTGCATTAGAGTCCCTATGACATAGTACAGACACAGCCCAAACCTCTGCCTTAGTGTCCCTATGACATAGTACAGACACAGCCCAAAACTCTGCCTTAGGGTCCCTGTGACATAGTACAGACACGGCCCAAACCTCTGCCTTAGGGTCCCTGTAACATAGTACAGACACAGCCCAAAACTCTGCCTGAGTGTCCCTGTGACATAGTACAGACACGGCCCAAACCTCTGCCTTAGGGTCCCTGTAACATAGTACAGACACAACCCAAATCTCTGCCTTATGGTCCCTCTGACATAGTACAGACACAGCCCAAATCTCTGCCTTATGGTCCCTCTGACATAGTACAGACACAGCCCAAACCTCTGCATTAGGGTCCCTGTCACATATTACAGATACAGACCAAACCTCTGCCCTAGTGTCCCTGTGACATAGTACAGACACAGCCCAAACCTCTGCCTTAGGGATCCTGTGACATATTACAGACACAGCCCAAACCACTGCCTTAGGGTCCCTGTGACATAGTACAGACACAGACAAAACTCTGCGTTAGGGTCCCTGTGACATAGTACCGACACAGCCCAAACCACTGCCTTAGGGTCCCTGTGTCATAGTACAGACACAGCCCAAACATCTGCCTTAGGTTCCCTCTGACATAGTACAGACACAGCCCAAAACTCTGCCTTAGTGTCCCTGTGACATAGTACAGACACAGCCCAAACATCTGCCTTAGGTTCCCTCTGACATAGTACAGACACAGCCCAAAACTCTGCCTTAAGGTCCCTGTGACATAGTACAGACACAACCCAAAACTCTGCATTAGGGTCCCTGTCACATAGTACAGACACAGCCCAAACCTCTGCCCTAGTATCCCTGTGACATCGTACAGAAACATCCCAAAACTCTGCCTTAGTGTCCCTGTCACATAATACAGACACAGCCCAAACCTCTGCCATAGTGTCCCTGTCACATTGTACAGACACAGCCCAAACATCTGCCTTAGGTTCCATGTGACATAGTATAGACACGGCCCAAAACTCTGCCTTAGGGTCCCTGTGACATAGTACAGACACAGCGCAAAACTCCGCCTTAGTGTCCCTATGAATTAGTACCGACACAGCCCAAACCTCTGCTTAGGGACCCTGTAACATAGTACAGACACATCCCAAACCTCTGCCTTAGGGTCCCTGTGACATAGTACATACACAGCCCAGACATAGTACAGACACAGCCCAAACTCTGCCTCAGGGTCACTGTGATTTAGTACAGACACAGCTAAAACCTCTGCCTTAGGGATACTGTGACATAGTACAGACACAGCCCAAAACTCTGCCTTAGTGTCCCTGTGACATAGTACAGACACTGCCAAACCTCTGCCTTAGGGTCCCTGTGACATAGTACAGACACAGCCCAAACCTCTGCCTTAGGGTCCCTGTCACATAGTACAGACACAGCCCAAACCTCTGCCTTAGGGTCCCTGTGAATTAGTACAGACACAGCACAAATCTCTGCCTTAGTGTCCCTGTGACATAGTACAAACACAGCTAAAACCTCTGCCTTAGGGATACTGTGACATAGTACAGACACAGCCGAAAACTCTGCCTTAGTGTCCCTGTGACATAATACAGACACTGCCCAAAACTCTGCCTTAGGGTCCCTGTGACATAGTACAGACACAGCCCAAACCTCTGCCTTAGGGTCCCTGTCACATAGTACAGACACAGCCCAAACCTCTGCCTTAGTGTCCCTGTGACAAAGTACAGACACAGCTCAAACCTCTACCTTAGTGTCCCTGTGACATAGTACAGACAGCCCAAAACACCCCTTAGGGTTCCTGTGACATAGTACAGACACAGCCCAAAACTCTGCCTTAGTGTCCCTATGACATAGTACAGACACAGCCCAAACCACTGCCTTAGGGTCCCTGTGTCGTAGTACAGACACAGCCCAAAACTCTGCATTAGGTTCCCTGTGACATAGTAAGGACACAGCCTAAACATCTGCCTTAGGGTCCCTGTGACATAGTACAGACACAGCCCAAACCTCTGCCTTAGGGTCCCTGTGACATAGTACAGACACATCCCAAACCTCTGCCTTAGGGTCCCTGTGACATAGTACAGACACATCCCAAACCTCTGCCTTAGTGTCCCTGTGACATAGTACAGACACAGCCCAAACATCTGCCTTAGGGTGCCTGTGACATAGTACAGACACAGCCCAAACCTCTGCCTTAGTGTCCCTGTCACATAATACAGACACAGTCCAAACCTGTGCCATAGTGTCCCTGTCACGTTGTACAGGCACAGCCCAAACATCTGCCTTAGGTTCCATGTGACATAGTACAGACACGGCCCCAACCTCTGCATTAGCGTCCCTCTGGCATAGTAGAGACACAGCCCAAAACTCTGACTTAGGGTCCCTGTGACTTAGTACAGACACAGCCCCAAACCCTGCCTTAGCCTCCCTGTGACATAGTACAGACACAGCCCAAAACTCTGCCTTAGAATCCCTGTGACATAGTACAGACACAGCTCAAAACTCTGCCTTGGTGTCCCTGTGACATAGTACAGAAACAGACCAAACCTCTGCTGTAGAGTCCCTATGACTTAATACAGACACAGCACAAACCTCTGCCTTAGAGTCCCTGTGACATAGTAGAGACACAGCCCAAACCTCTGCCTTAGGGTCCCTGTGACATAGTACAGACACATCCCAAACCTCTGCCTTAGTGTCCCTGTGACATAGTACAGACACAGCCCAATCATCTGCCTCGGGTTCCCTGTGACATAGTACAGACACAGCCCAAACCTCTGCCTTAGGGTCCCTGTGACATAGTACAGACACATCCCAAACCTCTGCCTTAGTGTCCCTGTGACATAGTACAGACACAGCCCAAACATCTGCCTTAGGGTCCCTGTCACATATTACAGACACAGCCCAAAACTCTGCCTTAGGTTCCCTGTGTCATAGTACAGACACAGCCCAAAACTCTGCCTTAGTGTCCCTGTGACATAGTACAGACACTGCCAAACCTCGGCCTTAGGGTCCCTGTGACATAGTACAGACACAGCCCAAACCTCTGACTTAGTGTCCCTGTGACATAGTACAGACACTGCCAAACCTCTGCCTTAGGGTCCCTGTGACATAGTACAAACACAGCTAAAACCTCTGCCTTAGGAATACTGTGACATAGTACAGACACAGCCCAAAACTCTGCCTTAGTGTCCCTGTGACATAGTACAGACACTGCCAAACCTCTGCCTTAGGGTCCCTGTGACATAGTACAGACACAGCCCAAACCTCTGCCTTAGGGTCCCTGTCACATAGTACAGACACAGCCCAAACCTCTGCCTTAGGGTCCCTGTGAATTAGTACAGACACAGCACAAATCTCTGCCTTAGTGTCCCTGTGACATAGTACAAACACAGCTAAAACCTCTGCCTTAGGGATACTGTGACATAGTACAGACACAGCCCAAAACTCTGCCTTCGTGTCCCTGTGACATAGTACAGACACTGCCCAAACCTCTGCCTTAGGGTCCCTGTGACATAGTACAGACACAGCCCAAACCTCTGCCTTAGGGTCCCTGTCACATAGTACAGACACATCCCAAACCTCTGCCTTAGTGTCCCTGTGACAAAGTACAGACACAGCTCAAACCTCTACCTTAGTGTCCCTGTGACATAGTACAGACAGCCCAAAACACCCCTTAGGGTTCCTGTGACATAGTACAGACACAGCCCAAAACTCTGCCTTAGTGTCCCTATGACATAGTACAGACACAGCCCAAACCACTGCCTTAGGGTCCCTGTGTCGTAGTACAGACACAGCCCAAAACTCTGCATTAGGGTCCCTGTGACATAGTAAGGACACAGCCTAAACATCTGCCTTAGGGTCCCTGTGACATAGTACAGACACAGCCCAAACCTCTGCCTTAGGGTCCCTGTGACATAGTACAGACACATCCCAAACCTCTGCCTTAGGGTCCCTGTGACATAGTACAGACACATCCCAAACCTCTGCCTTTGTGTCCCTGTGACATAGTACAGACACAGCCCAAACATCTGCCTTAGGGTCCCTGTCACATATTACAAACACAGACCAAACTTCTGCCCTAGTGTCCCTGTCACATAATACAGACACAGCCCAAACATCTGCCGTAGGGTCCCTGTGACATAGTACAGACACAGCCCAAACCTCTGACTTAGGGTCCCTGTGATTTAGTACAGACACATCCCAAACCTCTGCCTTTGTGTCCCTGTGACATAGTACAGACACAGCCCAAACATCTGCCGTAGGGTCCCTGTGACATAGTACAGACACATCCCAAACCTCTGCCTTAGTGTCCCTGTCACATAATACATACACAACCCAAACATCTGCCGTAGGGTCCCTGTGACATAGTACAGACACAGCTCAAACCTCTGACTTAGGGTCCCTGTGACTTAGTACAGACGCAGCACAAATCTCTGCCTTAGTGTCCCTGTGACATAGTACAAACACAGCTAAAACCTCTGCCTTAGGGTCCCTGTGACATAGTACAGACACAGCCCAATCCACTGCCTTAGGGTCCCTGTGAATATGTACAGACACAGACCAAAACTGTGCCTTAGTGTCCCTGTGACATAGTACAGACACAGCCCAAACATCTGCCTAGGTTCCCTCTGACATAGTACAGACACAGCCCAAAACTCTGCATTAGGGTCCCTGTCACATATTACAGATACAGACCAAACCTCTGCCCTAGTGTCCCTGTCACATTGTACAGACACAACCCAAACATCTGCCTTAGGTTCCATGTGACATAGTACAGACACGGCCCAAAACTCTGCCTTAGGGTCCCTGTGACATAGAACAGACACATCCCAAACCTCGGCCTTAGGGTCCATGTGACATAGTACAGACACAGCCCAAACCTATGCCTTAGTGTACCTGTGACATAGTACAGACACATCCCAAACCTCTGCCTTAGGGTCCCTGTGAATTAGTACAGACACAGAACAAACCTCTGCGGTAGTGTCTCTGTGACATAGTACAAACACAGCCCAAACCTCTGCCTTAGTGTCCCTGTGACATAGTACAGACAGCCCAAAACTCCGGCTTAGGGTTCCTGTCATATAGAACAGACACAGCCCAAACCACTGCCTTAGGTTCGCTGTGTCATAGTACAGACACAGCCAAAACCTCTGCCATAGGGTCCCTGTGACATAGTACAGACAAAGACCAAAACTCTGCCTTATGGTCCCAATCATATAGTACAGACACAGCCCAAACCACTGCCTTAGGGTCCCTGTGTCATAGTACAGACACAGTCCAAAACTCTGCCTTAGTGTCCCTGTGACATAGTACAGACACAGCCCAAACATCTGCCTTAGGTTCCCTCTGACATAGTACAGACACAGCCCAAACCTCTGCCTTAGGGTCCCTGTAACATAGTACAAACAGCCTAAACATCTGCTTAGGTTCCCTCTGACATAGTACAGACACGGCCCAAAACTCTGCCTTAGGGTCCCTGTGACATAGTACAGACACAGCCCAAAACTCTGCCTTATGGTTCCTGTCATATAGTACAGACACAGCCCAAACCACTGCCATAGGGTCCCTGTGTCATAGTACAGGCACAGCCCAAAACTCTGCCTTAGTGTCCCTGTGACATAGTACAGACACAGCCCAAACATCTGCCTTAGGTTCCCTCTGACATAGTACAGACACAGCCCAAAACTCTGCCTTAGGTTCCCTGTGACATAGTACAGACACAACCCAAAACTCTGCATTAGGGTCCCTGTCACATATTACAGATACAGACCAAACCTCTGCCCTAGTGTCCCTGTGACATAGTACAGACACATCCCAAACCTCTGCTTTAGGGTCCCTGTCACATAATACAGACACAGACCAAAACTTTGCCATAGTGTCCCTGTCACATTGTACAGACACAACCCAAACATCTGCCTTAGGTTCCATGTGACTTAGTACCGACACAGCCCAAACCTCTGCTTAGGGTCCCTGTGACATAGTACAGACACATCCCAAACCTCTGCATTAGGGTCCCTGTGACATAGTACAGACACAGCCCAAACCTCTGCCTTAGGGTCCGTGTGACATAGTACAGACACATCCCAAACCTCTGCCTTAGTGTCCCTGTGACATAGTACAGACACATCCCAAACCTCTGCCTTAGCGTCCCTGTGAATTAGTACAGACACAGCACAAACCTCTTCCTTAGTGTCCCTGTGACATAGTACAAACACAGCCCAAACCTCTTCCTTAGTGTCCCTGTGACATAGTACAAACACAGCCCAAACCTCTGCCTTAGGGATACTGTGACATAGTACAGACACAGCCGAAACTCTGCCTTAGTGTCCATGTGACATAGTACAGACACAGCCTAAACATCTGCCTTAGGTTCCCTGTGACTTAGTACAGACACAGCCCAAACCTCTGCCTTACGGTCCCTGTGACATAGTACAGACACAGCCCAAACCTCTGCCTTAGGGTCACTGTGACATAGTACAGACACAGCCCAAACCTCTGCCTTAGTGTCCCTGTGACATATTACAGACAGCCCAAAACTCCGGCTTAGGGTTCCTGTGACATAGTACAGACACAGCCCAAAACTCTGCCTTAGTGTCCCTATGACATAGTACAGACACAGCCCAAACCACTGCCTTAGGTTCGCTGTGTCATAGTACAGACACAGCCCAAACCTCTTACATAGGGTCCCTGTGACATAGTACAGACACAGACCAAAACTCTGCCTTAGGGTCCCTCTGACATAGTACAGACACAACCCAAACATCTGCCTTAGGTTCCATCTGACATAGTACAGACACAGCCCTAAACTCTGCCTTAGGTTCCCTGTGACATAGTACAGACACAACCCAAAACTCTGCATTAGTGTCCCTGTCACATATTACAAATACAGACCAAACCTCTGCCCTAGTGTCCCTGTGACATAGTACAGACACATCCCAAAACTCTGCCTTAGTGTCCCTGTCACATAATACAGACACAGCCCAAACCTCTGCCATAGTGTCCCTGTCACTTCGTACAGACACAGCCCAAACATCTGCCTTAGGTTCCATGTGACATAGTACAGACACGGCCTAAAACTCCGCCTTAGTGTCCCTGTGAATTAGTACCGACACAGCCCAAACCTCTGCTTAGGGTCCCTGTGACATAGTACATACACAGCCCAAACCTCTCCCTTAGGGGGCGTGTGACATAGTACAGACACAGCCCAATCCTCTGCTTTAGGGTCTCTATGACATAGTACAGACACATCCCAAACCTCCGCCTTAGTGTCCCTGTGACATAGTACAGACACAGCCCAAACTTCTGCCTTAGTGTCCCTCTGATATATTACAGACACAGCCCAAACTCTGCCTTAGGGTCCCTGTGATTTAGTACAGACACAGCCCAATCCACTGCCTTAGGGTCCCTGTGACATAGTACAGACACAGCCCAAACCTCTGCCGTAGGGTCTTCCTGTAGCATAGTACAGACACAGCCTAAACCTCTGCCTTAGGGTCCCTGTGACATAGTACAGACACAGACCAAAACTCTGCCTTAGGGTCCCTGTGACATAGTACAGACACAGCCTAAACATCTGCCTTAGGTTCCCTGTGATTAGTACAGACAGCCCAAACCTCTGCCTTAGTGTCCCTGTGACATAGTTCAGACAGACAAAACTCCGCCTTAGGGTTCCTGTGACATAGTACAGACACAGCCCAAAACTCTGCCTTAGTGTCCCTATGACATAGTACAGACACAGCCCAAACCACTGCCTTAGGGTCCCTGTGTCATAGTACAGACACAGCCCAAACCTATGCCTTATGGTCCCTGTAACATAGTACAGACACAGCCTAAACATCTGCCTTAGGGTCCCTGTGACATAGTACAGACACAGACCAAACCTCTGACTTAGTGTCCCTGTGACATAGTACAGACAGCCTAAACCTCTGCCTTATGGTCCCTGTCATATAGTACAGACACAGCCCAAACCACTGTCTTAGGGTCCCTGTGTCATAGTAAGGACACAGCCCAAACATCTGCCTTAGGTTCCCTCTGACATAGTACAGACACAGCCCAAAACTCTGCCTTAGGGTCCCTGTGACATATTACAGATACAGAACAAACCTCTGACCTAGTGTCCCTGTCACATTGTACAGACACAGCCCAAAACTCTGCCTTAGTGTCCCTGTCACATAATACAGACACAGCCCAAACCTCTGCCATAGTGTCCCTGTCACATTGTACAGACACAGCCCAAACCTCTGCCTTAGGGTCCCTCTGATATATTACAGACACAGCCAAAACTCTGCCTTAGGGTCCCCGTGATTTTGTACAGACACAGCCCAATCCACTGCCTTAGGGTCCCTGTGAATAAGTACAGACACAGCACAAACCTGTGCCTTAGAGACACAGCCTCTGACAAACCTCTGACATATTAGAGACACAGCCCAAAACTCTGACTTACGGTCCCTGTGACATAGTACAGACACAGCCCAAACCTCTGCCTTAGTGTCCCTGTGACATAGTACAGACAGCCCAAAACTCCGCCTTAGGGTTCCTGTGACATAGTACAGACACAGCCCAAAACTCTGCCTTAGTGTCCCTATGACATAGTACAGACACAGCCCAAACCACTGCCTTAGGGTCCCTGTTTCATAGTACAGACACAGCCCAAAACTCTGCCTTAGGGTCTCTGTGACATAGTACAGACACAGACCAAACCTCTGCCTTAGGGTCCCTGTGACATAGTACAGATACAGCCTAAACATCTGCCTTAGGTTCCCTGTGACTTAGTACAGACACAGCCCAAACCTCTGCCTTAGTGTCCCTGTAACATAGTACAGACAGACAAAACTCCGCCTTAGGGTTCCTGTGACATAGTACAGACACAGCCCAAAACTCTGCCTTAGTGTCCCTATGACATAGTACAGACACAGCCCAAACCTCTGCCTTAGTGTCCTTGTGACATAGTACAGACACAGCCCAAACCTCTGCCTTAGTGTCCCTGTGACATAGTACAGACAGCCCAAAACTCCGGCTTAGGGTTCCTGTGACATAGTACAGACACAGCCCAAAACTCTGCCTTAGTGTCCCTATGACATAGTACAGACACAGCCCAAACCACTGCCTTAGGTTCGCTGTGTCATAGTACAGACACAGCCCAAACCTCTTCCATAGGGTCCCTGTGACATAGTACAGACACAGACCAAAACTCTGCCTTAGGGTCCCTGTGACATAGTACAGACACAACCCAAAACTCTGCATTAGTGTCCCTGTCACATATTACAAATACAGACCAAACCTCTGCCCTAGTGTCCCTGTGACATAGTACAGACACATCCCAAAACTCTGCCTTAGTGTCCCTGTCACATAATACAGACACAGCCCAAACCTCTGCCATAGTGTCCCTGTCACTTCGTACAGACACAGCCCAAACATCTGCCTTAGGTTCCATGTGACATAGTACAGACACGGCCTAAAACTCCGCCTTAGTGTCCCTGTGAATTAGTACCGACACAGCCCAAACCTCTGCTTAGGCTCCCTGTGACATAGTACATACACAGCCCAAACCTCTCCCTTAGGGGGCGTGTGACATAGTACAGACACAGCCCAATCCTCTGCTTTAGGGTCTCTATGACATAGTACAGACACATCCCAAACCTCCGCCTTAGTGTCCCTGTGACTTAGTACCGACACAGCCCAAAACTCTACCTTAGTGTCCGTGTGACATAGTACAGACACGGCCCAAAACCCTGCCTTAGGGTCCCTGTGACATTGTACAGACACTGCCCAAAAACTCTGCCTTAGAATCCCTGTGAAATAGTACAGACACAGCCCAAAACTCTGCCTTAGTGTCCCTGTGACATAGTACAGACACAGCCCAAACCTCTGCCTTAGGGTCCCTCTGATATATTACAGACACAGCCCAAACTCTGCCTTAGGGTCCCTGTGATTTAGTACAGACACAGCCCAATCCACTGCCTTAGGGTCCCTGTGAATAAGTACAGACAGAGCCCAAACCTGTGCCTTAGAGACACATCCTCTTACAAACCTCTGACATATTAGAGACACAGCCCAAAACTCTGACTTAGGGTCCCTGTGACATAGTACAGACACAGCCCAAACCTCTGCCGTAGGGTCTTCCTGTAGCATAGTACAGACACAGCCTAAACCTCTGCCTTAGGGTCCCTGTGACATAGTACAGACACAGACCAAAACTCTGCCTTAGGGTCCCTGTGACATAGTACAGACACAGCCTAAACATCTGCCTTAGGTTCCCTGTGATTAGTACAGACACAGCCCAAACCTCTGCCTTAGTGTCCCTGTGACATAGTACAGACAGACAAAACTCCGCCTTAGGGTTCCTGTGACATAGTACAGACACAGCCCAAAACTCTGCCTCAGTGTCCCTATGACATAGTACAGACAGCCTAAACCTCTGCCTTATGGTCCCTGTCATATAGTACAGACACAGCCCAAACCACTGCCTTAGGGTCCCTGTGTCATAGTACAGACACAGCCCAAAACTGTGCCTTAGTGTCCCTGTGACATAGTAAGGACACAGCCCAAACATCTGCCTTAGGTTCCCTCTGACATAGTACAGACACAGCCCAAAACTCTGTCTTAGGGTCCCTGTGACATATTACAGATACAGAACAAACCTCTGCCCTAGTGTCCCTGTCACATTGTACAGACACAGCCCAAAACTCTGCCTTAGTGTCCCTGTCACATAATACAGACACAGCCCAAACCTCTGCCAATGTGTCCCTGTCACATTGTACAGACACAGCCCAAACCTCTGCCTTAGTGTCCCTGTGACATAGTACAGACACAGCCCAAACCTCTGCCTTAGGGTCCCTCTGATATATTACAGACACAGCCAAAACTCTGCCTTAGGGTCCCCGTGATTTTGTACAGATACAGCCCAATCCACTGCCTTAGGGTCCCTGTGAATAGGTACAGACACAGCACAAACCTGTGCCTTAGAGACACAGCCTCTGACAAACCTCTGACATATTAGAGACACAGCCCAAAACTCTGGCTTACGGTCCCTGTGACATAGTACAGACACAGCCCAAACCTCTGCCTAGTGTCCCTGTGACATAGTACAGACAGCCCAAAACTCCGCCTTAGGGTTCCTGTGACATAGTACAGACACAGCCCAAAACTCTGCCTTAGTGTCCCTATGAAATAGTACAGACACAGCCCAAACCACTGCCTTAGGGTCCCTGTTTCATAGGACAGACACAGCCCAAACCTCTGCCTTAGGGTCTCTGTGACATAGTACAGACACAGACCAAAACTCTGCCTTAGGGTCCCTGTGACATAGTACAGATACAGCCTAAACATCTGCCTTAGGTTCCCTGTGACTTAGTACAGACACAGCCCAAACCTCTGCCTTAGTGTCCCTGTAACATAGTACAGACAGACAAAACTCCGCCTTAGGGTTCCTGTGACATAGTACAGACACAGCCCAAAACTCTGCCTTAGTGTCCCTATGACATAGTACAGACACAGCCCAAACCACTGCCTTAGGGTCCCTGTGTCATAGTACAGACACAGCCCAAACCTCTGCCTTAGGGTCCCTGTAACATAGTACAGACACAGCCTAAACATCTGCCTTAGGTTCCCTCTGACATAGTACAGACACAGCCTAAAACTCTGCCTTAGGGTCCCTGTGACATAGTACAGACACAGCCCAAACATCTGCATTAGGTTCCCTCTGACATAGTACAGACACAGCCCAAAACTCTGCCTTAGGGTCCCTGTCACATAGTACATACACAGCCCAAACCTCTGCCATAGTGTCCCTGTCACATTGTACAGACACAACCCAAACATCTGTCTTAGGTTCCATGTGACATAGTACAGACACGGCCCAAAACTCTGCCTTAGGGTCCCTGTGACTTAGTACCGACACAGCCCAAACCTCTGCTTAGGGTCCCTGTGACATAGTACAGACACATCCCAAACCTCGGCATTAGGGTCCCTGTGACATAGTACAGACACAGCCTAAACATCTGCCTTAGGGATACTGTGACATAGTACAGACACAGCCCAAAACTCTGACTTAGTGTACATGTGACATAGTACAGACACAGCCTAAACATCTGCCTTAGGTTCCCTGTGACTTAGTACAGACACAGCCCAAACCTCTGCCTTAGGGTCCCTGTGACATAGTACAGACACAGCCAAAACCTCTGCCTTAGGGTCCCTGTGACATAGTACAGACACAGACCAAACCTCTGCCTTATTGTCCCTGTGACATAGTACAGACACAGCCCAAACCTCTGCCTTAGTGTCCCTGTGACATAGTACAGACAGCCCAAAACTCCGGCTTAGTGTTCCTGTGACATAGTCCAGACACAGCCCAAAACTTTGCCTTAGTGTCCCTAGGACATAGTACAGACACAGCCCAAACCACTGCCTTAGGGTCCCTGTGTCATAGTACAGACACAGCCCAAACCTCTGCCTTAGTGTCCCTGTGACATAGTACAGACACAGACCAAAACTCTGCCTTAGGGTCCCTGTGACATAGTACAGACACAGACCAAAACTCTGCCTTAGGGTCCCTGTGACATAGTACAGACACAGCCCAAACCTCTGCCTTAGTGTCCCTGTGACATAGTACAGACAGCCTAAACCTCTGCCTTATGTTCCCTGTCATATAGTACAGACACAGCCCAAACCACTGCCTTAGGTTCCCTGTGTCATAGTACATACACAGCCCAAAACTGTGCCTTAGTGTCCCTGTGACATAGTAAGGACACAGCCCAAACATCTGCCTTATGTTCCATCTGACATAGTACAGACACAGCCTAAACATCTGCCTTAGGGTCCCTGTGACATAGTACAGACACAGACCAAACCTCTGACTTAGTGTCCCTGTGACATAGTACAGACAGCCTAAACCTCTGCCTTATGGTCCCTGTCATATAGTACAGACACAGCCCAAACCACTGCCTTAGGGTCCCTGTGTCATAGTACAGACACAGCCCAAAACTGTGCCTTAGTGTCCCTGTGACATAGTAAGGACACAGCCCAAACATCTGCCTTAGGTTCCCTCTGACATAGTACAGACACAGCCCAAAACTCTGCCTTAGGGTCCCTGTGACATAGTACAGACACAACCCAAAACTCTGCCTTAGGGTCCCCGTGATTTTGTACAGATACAGCCCAATCCACTGCCTTAGGGTCCCTGTGAATAGGTACAGACACAGCAGAAACCTGTGCCTTAGAGACACAGCCTCTGACAAACCTCTGACATATTAGAGACACAGCCCAAAACTCTGGCTTACGGTCCCTGTGACATAGTACAGACACAGCCCAAACCTCTGCCTTAGTGTCCCTGTGACATAGTACAGACAGCCCAAAACTCCGCCTTAGGGTTCCTGTGACATAGTACAGACACAGCCCAAAACTCTGCCTTAGTGTCCCTATGACATAGTACAGACACAGCCCAAACCACTGCCTTAGGGTCCCTGTGTCATAGTACAGACACAGCCCAAACCTCTGCCTTAGGGTCCCTGTAACATAGTACAGACACAGCCTAAACATCTGCCTTAGGTTCCCTCTGACATAGTACAGACATAGCCTAAAACTCTGCCTTAGGGTCCCTGTGACATAGTACAGACACAGCCCAAACATCTGCATTAGGTTCCCTCTGACATAGTACAGACACAGCCCAAAACTCTGCCTTAGGGTCCCTGTCACATAGTACATACACAGCCCAAACCTCTGCCATAGTGTCCCTGTCACATTGTACAGACACAACCCAAACATCTGTCTTAGGTTCCATGTGACATAGTACGGACACGGCCCAAAACTCTGCCTTAGGGTCCCTGTGACTTAGTACCGACACAGCCCAAACCTCTGCTTAGGGTCCCTGTGACATAGTACAGACACATCCCAAACCTCGGCATTAGGGTCCGTGTGACATAGTACAGACACAGCCCAAACCTCTGCCTTAGTGTCCCTGTGACATAGTACAAACACAGCCTAAACATCTGCCTTAGGGATACTGTGACATAGTACAGACACAGCCCAAAACTCTGACTTAGTGTACATGTGACATAGTACAGACACAGCCTAAACATCTGCCTTAGGTTCCCTGTGACTTAGTACAGACACAGCCCAAACCTCTGCCTTAGGGTCCCTGTGACATAGTACAGACACAGACCAAACCTCTGCCTTATTGTCCCTGTGACATAGTACAGACACAGCCCAAACCTCTGCCTTAGTGTCCCTGTGACATAGTACAGACAGCCCAAAACTCCGGCTTAGTGTTCCTGTGACATAGTCCAGACACAGCCCAAAACTTTGCCTTAGTGTCCCTAGGACATAGTACAGACACAGCCCAAACCACTGCCTTAGGGTCCCTGTGTCATAGTACAGACACAGCCCAAACCTCTGCCTTAGTGTCCCTGTGACATAGTACAGACACAGACCAAAACTCTGCCTTAGGGTCCCTGTGACATAGTACAGACACAGACCAAAACTCTGCCTTAGGGTCCCTGTGACATAGTACAGACACAGCCCAAACCTCTGCCTTAGTGTCCCTGTGACATAGTACAGACAGCCTAAACCTCTGCCTTATGTTCCCTGTCATATAGTACAGACACAGCCCAAACCACTGCCTTAGGTTCCCTGTGTCATAGTACATACACAGCCCAAAACTGTGCCTTAGTGTCCCTGTGACATAGTAAGGACACAGCCCAAACATCTGCCTTATGTTCCATCTGACATAGTACAGACACAGCCTAAACATCTGCCTTAGGGTCCCTGTGACATAGTACAGACACAGACCAAACCTCTGACTTAGTGTCCCTGTGACATAGAACAGACAGCCTAAACCTCTGCCTTATGGTCCCTGTCATATAGTACAGACACAGCCCAAACCACTGCCTTAGGGTCCCTGTGTCATAGTACAGACACAGCCCAAAACTGTGCCTTAGTGTCCCTGTGACATAGTAAGGACACAGCCCAAACATCTGCCTTAGGTTCCCTCTGACATAGTACAGACACAGCCCAAAACTCTGCCTTAGGGTCCCTGTGACATAGTACAGACACAACCCAAAACTCTGCATTAGGGTCCCTGTCACATATTACAGATACAGAACAAACCTCTGCCCTAGTGTCCCTGTGACATAGTACAGACACATCCCAAAACTCTGCCTTAGTGTCCCTGTCACATAATACAGACACAGCCCAAACCTCTGCCATCGTGTCCCTGTCACATTGTACAGACACAGCCCAAACCTCTGCCTTAGTGTCCCTATGACATAGTACAGTCATAGCCCAAAACTCTGCCTGAGGGTCCCTGTGACATAGGAGAGACACAACCCAAAACTCTGCATTAGGGCCCCTGTCACATATTACAGATACAGACCAAACCTCTGCCCTAGGGTCCCTGTGACATCGTACAGACACATCCCAAAACTCTGCCTTAGTGTCCCTGTCACATAATACAGACACAGCCCAAACCTCTGCCATAGTGTCCCAGTCACATTGTACAGACACAGCCCAAACATCTGCCTTAGGTTCCATGTGACATAGTATAGACACGGCCCAAAACTCAGCCTTAGGGTCCCTGTGACATAGTACAGACACAGCGCAAAACTCCGCCTTAGTGTCCCTGTGAATTAGTACCGACACAGCCCAAACCTCTGCTTAGGGACCCTGTAACATAGTACAGACACATCCCAAACCTCTGCCTTAGGGTCCCTGTGACATAGTACATACACAGCCCAAACCTCTCCCTTAGGGGCCGTGTGACATAGTACAGACACAGCCCAATCCTCTGCTTTAGTGTCGCTATGACATAGTACAGACACAGCCCAAACCTCTGCCTTAGGGTCCCTCTGATATATTACAGACACAGCCCAATCTCTGCCTTAGGGTCCCTGTGATTTAGTACAGAGAGCCAAATCCACTGCCTTAGGGTCCCTGTGAATATGTACAGACATAGCCCAAACCTGTGCCTTAGAGACACAGCCTCTGACAAACCTCTGACATATTAGAGACACAGCCCAAAACTCTGACTTAGGGTCCCTGTGACATAGTACAGACACAGCCCAAACCTCTGTCTTAGTTTCCCTGTGACATAGTACAGACATCCCAAAACTCCGCCTTAGGGTCCCTGTGACATAGTACAGACACAGCCCAAAACTCTGCCTTAGTGTCCCTATGATATAGTACAGACACAGCCCAAACCTCTGCCTAAGGGTCTTCCTGTAACATGGTACAGACACAGCCTAAACATCTGCTTTAGGCTCCCTGTGACATAGTACAGACACAGAAGAAAACTCTGCCTTAGGGTCCCTGTGACATAGTACAGACACAGCCCAAACCACTGCCTTAGGGTCCCTGTGTCATAGTACAGACACAGCCCAAACCTCTGCCTTAGGGTCTTCCTGTAACATAGTACAGACACAGCCTAAACATCTGCCTTAGGGTCCCTGTGACATAGTACAGACACAGAACAAAACTCTGCCTTAGGGTCCCTGTGACATAGTACAGACACAGCCCAAACCTCTGCCTTAGTGTCCCTGTGACATAGTACAGACAGCCTAAACCTCTGCCTTATGGTCCCTGTCATATAGTACAGACACAGCCCAAACCACTGCCTTAGGGTCCCTGTGTCATAGTACAGACACAGCCCAAAACTGTGCCTTAGTGTCCCTGTGACATAGTACAGACACAGTCCAAACATCTGCCTTAGGTTCCCTCTGACATAGTACAAACAGCCCAAAACTCCGCCTTAGGGTCCCTGTGACATAGTACAGACACAGCGCAAAACTCCGCCTTAGTGTCCCTGTGAATTAGTACCGACACAGCCCAAACCTCTGCTTAGGGACCCTGTAACATAGTACAGACACATCCCAAACCTCTGCCTTAGGGTCCCTGTGACATAGTACATACACAGCCCAAACCTCTCCCTTAGGGGCCGTGTGACATAGTACAGACACAGCCCAATCCTCTGCTTTAGTGTCGCTATGACATAGTACAGACACAGCCCAAACCTCTGCCTTAGGGTCCCTCTGATATATTACAGACACAGCCCAATCTCTGCCTTAGGGTCCCTGTGATTTAGTACAGAGAGCCCAATCCACTGCCTTAGGGTCCCTGTGAATATGTACAGACACAGCCCAAACCTGTGCCTTAGAGACACAGCCTCTGACAAACCTCTGACATATTAGAGACACAGCCCAAAACTCTGACTTAGGGTCCCTGTGACATAGTACAGACACAGCCCAAACCTCTGTCTTAGTTTCCCTGTGACATAGTACAGACAGCCCAAAACTCCGCCTTAGGGTCCCTGTGACATAGTACAGACACAGCCCAAAACTCTGCCTTAGTGTCCCTATGACATAGTACAGACACAGCCCAAACCTCTGCCTAAGGGTCTTCCTGTAACATGGTACAGACACAGCCTAAACATCTGCTTTAGGGTCCCTGTGACATAGTACAGACACAGAAGAAAACTCTGCCTTAGGGTCCCTGTCACATAGTACAGACACAGCCCAAACCACTGCCTTAGGGTCCCTGTGTCATAGTACAGACACAGCCCAAACCTCTGCCTTAGGGTCTTCCTGTAACATAGTACAGACACAGCCTAAACATCTGCCTTAGGGTCCCTGTGACATAGTACAGACACAGAACAAAACTCTGCCTTAGGGTCCCTGTGACATAGTACAGACACAGCCCAAACCTCTGCCTTAGTGTCCCTGTGACATAGTACAGACAGCCTAAACCTCTGCCTTATGGTCCCTGTCATATAGTACAGACACAGCCCAAACCACTGCCTTAGGGTCCCTGTGTCATAGTACAGACACAGCCCAAAACTGTGCCTTAGTGTCCCTGTGACATAGTACAGACACAGTCCAAACATCTGCCTTAGGTTCCCTCTGACATAGTACAAACAGCCCAAAACTCCGCCTTAGGGTCACTGTGACATAGTACAGACACAGCGCAAAACTCCGCCTTAGTGTCCCTGTGAATTAGTACCGACACAGCCCAAACCTCTGCTTAGGGACCCTGTAACATAGTACAGACACATCCCAAACCTCTGCCTTAGGGGCCCTGTGACATAGTACATACACAGCCCAAACCTCTCCCTTAGGGGCCGTGTGACATAGTAAAGACACAGCCCAATCCTCTGCTTTAGTGTCGCTATGACATAGTACAGACACAGCCCAAACCTCTGCCTTAGGGTCCCTCTGATATATTACAGACACAGCCCAATCTCTGCCTTAGGGTCCCTGTTATTTAGTACAGAGAGCCCAATCCACTGCCTTAGGGTCCCTGTGAATATGTACAGACACAGCCCAAACCTGTGCCTTAGAGACACAGCCTCTGACAAACCTCTGACATATTAGAGACACAGCCCAAAACTCTGACTTAGGGTCCCTGTGACATAGTACAGACACAGCCCAAACCTCTGTCTTAGTTTCCCTGTGACATAGTACAGACAGCCAAAACTCCGCCTTAGGGTCCCTGTGACATAGTACAGACACAGCCCAAAACTCTGCCTTAGTGTCCCTATGACATAGTACAGACACAGCCCAAACCTCTGCCTAAGGGTCTTCCTGTAACATAGTACAGACACAGCCTAAACATCTGCTTTAGGGTCCCTGTGACATAGTACAGACACAGAAGAAAACTCTGCCTTAGGGTCCCTGTGACATAGTACAGACACAGCCCAAACCACTGCCTTAGGGTCCCTGTGTCATAGTACAGACACAGCCCAAACCTCTGCCTTAGGGTCTTCCTGTAACATAGTACAGACACAGCCTAAACATCTGCCTTAGGGTCCCTGTGACATAGTACAGACACAGAACAAAACTCTGCCTTAGGGTCCCTGTGACATAGTACAGACACAGCCCAAACCTCTGCCTTAGTGTCCCTGTGACATAGTACAGACAGCCTAAACCTCTGCCTTATGGTCCCTGTCATATAGTACAGACACAGCCCAAACCACTGCCTTAGGGTCCCTGTGTCATAGTACAGACACAGCCCAAAACTGTGCCTTAGTGTCCCTGTGACATAGTACAGACACAGCCCAAACATCTGCCTTAGGTTCCCTCTGACATAGTACAAACAGCCCAAAACTCCGCCTTAGGGTCCCTGTGACATAGTACAGACACAGCCCAAAACTCTGCATTAGGGTCCCTGTCACATATTACAGATACAGACCAAACCTCTGCTCTAGTGTCCCTGTCACATTGTACAGACACAACCCAAACCTCTGCCTTAGTGTCCCTGTCACACAGTACAGACACAGCCCAAAACACCGGCTTAGGGTTCCTGTGACATAGTACAGACACGGCCCAAAACTCTGCCTTAGGTTCCCTGTGACATAGTACAGACACAGCCCAAACCTCTGCCTTAGGGTCCCTGTGACATAGTACAGACACAGTCCAAAACTCCGCCTTAGTGTCCCTGTGACTTAGTACCGACACAGCCAAAACCTCTGCCTTAGGGTCCCTGTGAATTAGTACAGACACAGCACAAACCTCTGCTTTAGTGTCCCTGTGACATAGTACAAACACAGCCCAAACCTCTACATTAGGGTCCCTGTGACATAGTACAGACACAGCCCAAACCTCTGCCTTAGGGTCCCTGTGACATAGTACAGACACAGCCCAAACCACTGCCTTAGGGTCCCTGTGACATAGTACAGACACAGCCCAAACCTCTGCCTTAGTGTCCCTGTCACATAGTACAGACACAGCCCAAAACTCTGCTTAGGGTCCCTGTCACATAGTACAGACACAGCCCAAACCTCTGCCTTAGGGTCCCTGTGATATAGTACAGACACAGCCCAAACCACTGCCTTAGGTTCGCTGTGTCATAGTACAGACACAGCCCAAACTTCTGCCAGAGGGTATCTGTGACATAGTACAGACAGACCAAAACTCTGCCTTATGGTCCCTGTCATATAGTACAGACACAGCCCAAACCACTGCCTTAGGGTCCCTGTGTCATAGTACAGACACGGCCCAAAACTCTGCCTTAGGGTCCCTGTGACATAGTACAGACACAGCCCAAACATCTGCCTTAGGTTCCCTCTGACATAGTATAGACACAGCCAAAAACTCTGCCTTAGGGTCCCTGTGACATAGTACAGACACAGCCCAAAACTCTGCATTAGGGTCCCTGTCACATATTACAGATACAGACCAGACCTCTGCCCTAGAGTCCCTGTGACATAGTACAGACACATCCCAAACCTCTGCCTTAGGGTCCCTGTCACATAGTACAGACACAGACCAAACCTCTGCCATAGTGTCCCTGTCACATTGTACAGACACAACCCAAACTTCTGCCTTAGGTTCCATGTGACATAGTACAGACAAGGCCCAAAACTATGCCTTAGGGTCCCTGTGACTTAGTACCGACACAGCCCAAACCTCTGCTTAGGGTACCAGTGACATAGTACAGACACATCCGAAACCTCGGCATTAGGGTCCCTGTGACATAGTACAGACACAGCCCAAACCTCTGCCTTAGGGTCCGTGTGACATAGTACAGACACAGCCCAAACCTCTGCCTTAGTGTCCCTGTGACATGGTACAGACACATCCCAAACCTCTGCCTTAGGGTTCCTGTGAATTAGTACAGACACAGCACAAACCTCTGCCTTAGTGTCTCTGTGACATAGTACAAACACAGCCCAAACCTCTGCCTTAGGGATACTGTGACATAGTACAGACACAGCCGAAAACTCTGCCTTAGTGTCCATGTGACATAGTACAGACACAGCCTAAACATCTGCCTTAGGTTCCCTGTGACTTAGTACAGACACAGCCCAAACCTCTGCCTTAGGGTCCCTGTGACATAGTACAGACACAGCCAAAACCAGTGCCTTAGTGTCCCTGTGACATAGTACAGACACAGCCCAAACCTCTGCCTTAGTGTCCCTATGACATAGTACAGACAGCCCAAAACTCCGGCTTAGGGTTCCTGTGACATAGTAAAGACACAGCCCAAAACTCTGCCTTAGGGTCCCTGTGACATAGTACAGACACAACCCAAAACTCTGCCTTAGGGTCCCTGTGACATAGAACAGACACAGCCCAAACCACTGCCTTAGGGTCCCTGTGTCATAGTACAGACACAGCCCAAAACTCTGCCTTAGAGTCCCTGTGACATAGTACAGACACAGCCCAAAACTCTGCATTAGGGTCACTGTCACATATTACAGACACAGCCCAAATCTCTGCCCTAGTGTCCCTATGACATAGTACAGACACAGCCCAAACCACTGCCTTAGGTTCGCTGTGTCATAGTACAGACACAGCCCAAACCTCTGCCATAGGGTCCCTGTGTCATAGTACAGACACAGACCAAAACTCTGCCTTAGGGTCCCTGTGACATAGTACAGACGCAGCCCAAACATCTGCCTTAGGTTCCCTCTGACATAGTACAGACACAGCCCAAAACTCTGCCTTAGGTTCCCTGTGACATAGTACAGACACAACCTAAAACTCCGCCTTAGTGTCCCTGTGAATTAGTACAGACACATCCCAAACCTCTGCCTTAGGGTCCCTGTCACATATTACAGATACAGACCAAACCTCTGCCCTAGTGTCCCTGTGACATAGTACAGACACAGCCCAAACCTCTGCCATAGTGTCCCTGTCACATCGTACAAACACAGCCCAAACATCTGCCTTAGGTTCCATGTGACATAGAACAGACACGGCCTAAAACTCCGCCTTAGTGTCCCTGTGAATTAGTACAGACACATCCCAAACCTCTGCCTTAGGGTCCCTGTGACATAGTACAGACACAGCCCAAACCTCTGCCTTAGGGTCCCTGTGAATTAGTACAGACACAGCACAAACCTCTGCCTTAGTGTCCCTGTGACATAGTACAAACACAGCCCAGACCTCTGCCTTAGGGATACTGTGACATAGTACAGACACAGCCGAAAACTCTGCCTTAGTGTCCATGTGACATAGTACAGACACTGCCTAAACATCTGCCTTAGGTTCCCTGTGACTTAGTACAGACACGGCCCAAACATCTGCCTTAGGGTCCCTGTGACATAGTATAGACACAGCCCAAACCTCTGCCTTAGTGTCCCTATGACATAGTACAGACAGCCCAAAACTCCGGCTTAGGTTTCCTGTGACATAGTACAGACGCAGCCCAAAACTCTGCCTTAGTGTCCCTATGACATAGTACAGACACAGCCCAAACCACTGCCTTAGGTTCGCTGTGTCATAGTTCAGACACAGCCCAAACCTCTTCCATAGGGTGCCTGTGACATAGTACAGACACAGACCAAAACTCTGCCTTAGGGTCCCTGAGACATAGTACAGACACAACCCAAAACTCTGCCTTATGGTTCCTGTCATATAGTACAGACACAGCCCAAACCACTGCCTTAGGGTCCCTGTGTCATAGTACAGACACAGCCCAAAACTCTGCCTTAGTTTCCCTGTGACATAGTACAGACACAGCCCAAACATCTGCCTTAGGTTCCCTCTGACATAGTACAGACACAGCCCAAAACTCTGCCTTAGGTTCCCTGTGACATAGTACAGACACAACCCAAAACTCTGCATTAGGGTCCCTGTCACATATTACAGATACAGACCAAACCTCTTCCCTAGTGTCCCTGTGACATAGTACAGACACATCCCAAAACTCTGCCTTAGTGTCCCTGTCACATAATACAGACACAGCCCAAACCTCTGCCATAGTGTCCCTGTCACTTCGTACAGACACAGCCCAAACATCTGCCTTAGGTTCCATGTGACATAGTACAGACACGGCCTAAAACTCCGCCTTAGTGTCCCTGTGAATTAGTACTGACACAGCCCAAACCTCTGCTTAGGGTCCCTGTGACATAGTACAGACACATCCCAAACCTCTGCCTTAGGGTCCCTGTGACATAGTACAGACACAGCCCAAACCTCTGCCATAGTGTCCCTGTCACATTGTACAGACACAACCCAAACATCTGCCTTAGGTTCCATGTGACATAGTACAGACACAGCCTAAACATCTGCTTTAGGTTTCCTGTGACTTAGTACAGACACGGCCCAAACCTCTGCCTTAGGGTCCCTGTGACATAGTACAGACACAGCCCAAACCTCTGCCTTAGGGTCCCTGTGACATAATACAGACACAGCCCAAACCTCTGCCTTAGTGTCCCTGTGAAATAGTACAGACACAGCCCAAACCTCTGCCTTAGTGTCCCTGTGATATAGTACGGACAGCCCAAAACTCTGCCTTAGTGTCCCTATGACATAATACAGACACAGCCCAAACCACTGCCTTAGGTTCGCTGTGTCATAGTATAGACACAGCCCAAACCTCTGCCATACTGTCCCTGTGACATAGTACAGACACAGACCAAAACTCTGCCTTAGGGTCCCTTTGTCATAGTACAGACACAACCCAAAACTCTGCCTTATGGTCCCTGTCATATAGTACAGACACAGCCCAAAACTCTGCCTTAGTGTCCCTGTGACATAGTACAGACACAACCCAAACATCTGCCTTAGGTTCCATGTGACATAGTACAGACACAGCCTAAACATCTGCCTTAGGTTTCCTGTGACTTAGTACAGACACGGCCCAAACCTCTGCCTTAGTGTCCCTCTGATATATTAAAGACACAGCCCAAACCTCTGCCTTAGGGATACTGTGACATAGTACAGACACAGCCCAAACCTCTGCCTTAGGGTCCCTGTGAAATAGTACAGACACAGCACAAACCTCTGCCTTAGGGTCCCTGTCACATAGTACAGACACAGCCCAAACCTCCGCCTTAGGGATACTGTGACATAGTACAGACACAGCCCAAACCTCTGCCTCAGGGACCCTGTGACATAGTACAGACACAGCCCAAACCACTGCCTTAGGGTCCCTGTGACATAGTACAGACACAGCCCAAACCTCTGCCTTAGGGTCCCTGTGACATAGTACAGACACCGCCCAAAACTCTGCCTTAGTGTCCCTGTGACATGGTACAGACACAGCCCAAACCTCTGCTTTAGGGTCCCTGTCACATAGTATATACACAGCCCAAACCTCTGTCTTAGTGTCTCTGTGACATAGTACAGACACAGCCCAAACCTCTGCCTTAGGCTCCCTGTGACTTACTACAGACACAGCCCAAACATCTGCCTTAGGTTCCCTGTGAGATGGTACAGACACAGCCCAAACCTCTGCCTTAGGTTCCCTCTGACATGGTACAGACACAGCCCAAACCACTGCCCTAGTGTCCCTGTGACATAGTACAGACACAGCCCAAACCACTGCCCTAGTGTCCCTGCGACATATTACAGACACAGACCAAACCTCTGCCCTAGTCTCCCTGTGACATAGTACAGACACAGCCCAAACCTCTGCCTTAGGTTCCCTGTGACATAGTACAGACACAGCCCAAACATCTGCCTTAGGTTCCCTGTGACATAGTACAGACACAGCCCAAACCTCTGCCTTAGGTTCCCTGTAACATAGTACAGACACAGCCCAAAACTCTGCCTTAGGGTCCCTGTTACATAGTACAGACACAGCCCCAACCTCTGCCTTAATGTCCCTGTGACATAGTACAGACTCAGCCCAAACCTCTGCCTTAGGGTCACTGTGATTTAGTACAGACACAGCCAAAAACTCTGCCTTAGTGTCCCTGTGACATAGTACAGACCCAGCCCAAACCTCTGCTTTATGGATACTGTGACATAGTACAGACATAGCCCAAACCTCTGCCTTAGGTTCCCTGTGACATAGTACAGACACATCCCAAACCTCTGCCTTAGGCTCCCTGTGACATAGTACAGACATAGCCCAAACCTCTGCCTTAGGTTCTCTGTCACATAGTACAGACTCAGCCCAAACCTCTGCTGTAGGGTCCCTGTGACATAGTAAAGACACAGCCCAAACCGCTGCCTTAGTGTCTCTGTGACATAGTACAGACACAGCCCAAACTTCTGCCTCAGGGTCCCTGTGACATAGTACAGGTACAGCCCAAACCTCTGCCTTATTGTCCCTGTGACATAGTACAGACACAGCTCAAACATCTGCCGTAGGGTCCCAGTGACTTAGTACAGACACAGCACAACCCTCTGCCTTAGAGTCCCTGTGACATAGTACAGACACAGAGCAAACCTCTGCCCTAGTGTCCCTGTGACATAGTACAGACGCAGCCCAAACCTCTGCCTCCGTGTCCCTGTGACATAGTACAGACACAGCCCAAACCACTGCCTTAGTGTCTCTGTGACATAGTACAGACACAGCCCAAACTTCTGCCTTAGTGTCCCTGTGACATAGTACAGATACAGCCCAAACCTCTGCCTTAGTGTCCCTGTGACATAGTACAGACACAGCCCAAACCTCTGCGGTAGGGTCCCTGTGACTTAGTACAGACACAGCACAAAGCTCTGCCTTAGAGTCCCTGTGAGATAGTACAGACACAGCCTAAACATCTGCCTTAGTGTCCCTGTGACATAGTTCAGACCCAGCCTAAACATCTGCCTTAGCGTCCCTGTCACATAGTACAGACGAAGCCCAAAACTCTGCCTTAGTGTCCCTGTGACATAGTACAGACACAGCCCAAACCTCTGCCTTAGTGTCCCTGTGACATAGTACAAACACAGCCCAATCTTCTGCCTTATGGTCCCTGTGACATATTACTGACACAGCCCAAAACTCTGCCTTTGGTTCCCTCTGACATAGTACAGACACAGCCCAAACCTCTTCCTTAGGGTCCCTGTGACATAGTACAGCCACGGCCCAAAACTCTGCCTTAGTGTCCCTGTGACATGGTACAGACACAGCCCAAACCTCTGCTTCAGGGTCCCTGTCACATAGTATATACACAGCCCAAGCCTCTGCCTTAGTGTCCCTTTGACATAGTACAGACACAGCCAAACCTCTGCCTTAGGGTCCCTGTGACTTAGTACAGACCCAGTCCAAAACTCTGCCTTAGGGTCCCTGTGACGTAGTACAGACACAGACCAAACCTCTGCCCTAGCGTCCCTGTGACATAGTACAGACACAGCCGAAAACTCTGCCTTAGTGTCCATGTGACATAGTACAGACACTGCCTAAACATCTGCCTTAGGTTCCCTGTGACTTAGTACAGACACGGCCCAAACATCTGCCTTAGGGTCCCTGTGACATAGTATAGACACAGCCCAAACCTCTGCCTTAGTGTCCCTATGACATAGTACAGACAGCCCAAAACTCCGGCTTAGGTTTCCTGTGACATAGTACAGACGCAGCCCAAAACTCTGCCTTAGTGTCCCTATGACATAGTACAGACACAGCCCAAACCACTGCCTTAGTTTCGCTGTGTCATAGTTCAGACACAGCCCAAACCTCTTCCATAGGGTGCCTGTGACATAGTACAGACACAGACCAAAACTCTGCCTTAGGGTCCCTGAGACATAGTACAGACACAACCCAAAACTCTGCCTTATGGTTCCTGTCATATAGTACAGACACAGCCCAAACCACTGCCTTAGGGTCCCTGTGTCATAGTACAGACACAGCCCAAAACTCTGCCTTAGTTTCCCTGTGACATAGTACAGACACAGCCCAAACATCTGCCTTAGGTTCCCTCTGACATAGTACAGACACAGCCCAAAACTCTGCCTTAGGTTCCCTGTGACATAGTACAGACACAACCCAAAACTCTGCATTAGGGTCCCTGTCACATATTACAGATACAGACCAAACCTCTTCCCTAGTGTCCCTGTGACATAGTACAGACACATCCCAAAACTCTGCCTTAGTGTCCCTGTCACATAATACAGACACAGCCCAAACCTCTGCCATAGTGTCCCTGTCACTTCGTACAGACACAGCCCAAACATCTGCCTTAGGTTCCATGTGACATAGTACAGACACGGCCTAAAACTCCGCCTTAGTGTCCCTGTGAATTAGTACTGACACAGCCCAAACCTCTGCTTAGGGTCCCTGTGACATAGTACAGACACATCCCAAACCTCTGCCTTAGGGTCCCTGTGACATAGTACAGACACAGCCCAAACCTCTGCCATAGTGTCCCTGTCACATTGTACAGACACAACCCAAACATCTGCCTTAGGTTCCATGTGACATAGTACAGACACAGCCTAAACATCTGCTTTAGGTTTCCTGTGACTTAGTACAGACACGGCCCAAACCTCTGCCTTAGGGTCCCTGTGACATAGTACAGACACAGCCCAAACCTCTGCCTTAGGGTCCCTGTGACATAATACAGACACAGCCCAAACCTCTGCCTTAGTGTCCCTGTGAAATAGTACAGACACAGCCCAAACCTCTGCCTTAGTGTCCCTGTGATATAGTACGGACAGCCCAAAACTCTGCCTTAGTGTCCCTATGACATAATACAGACACAGCCCAAACCACTGCCTTAGGTTCGCTGTGTCATAGTATAGACACAGCCCAAACCTCTGCCATACTGTCCCTGTGACATAGTACAGACACAGACCAAAACTCTGCCTTAGGGTCCCTTTGTCATAGTACAGACACAACCCAAAACTCTGCCTTATGGTCCCTGTCATATAGTACAGACACAGCCCAAAACTCTGCCTTAGTGTCCCTGTGACATAGTACAGACACAACCCAAACATCTGCCTTAGGTTCCATGTGACATAGTACAGACACAGCCTAAACATCTGCCTTAGGTTTCCTGTGACTTAGTACAGACACGGCCCAAACCTCTGCCTTAGTGTCCCTCTGATATATTAAAGACACAGCCCAAACCTCTGCCTTAGGGATACTGTGACATAGTACAGACACAGCCCAAACCTCTGCCTTAGGGTCCCTGTGAAATAGTACAGACACAGCACAGACCTCTGCCTTAGGGTCCCTGTCACATAGTACAGACACAGCCCAAACCTCCGCCTTAGGGATACTGTGACATAGTACAGACACAGCCCAAACCTCTGCCTCAGGGACCCTGTGACATAGTACAGACACAGCCCAAACCACTGCCTTAGGGTCCCTGTGACATAGTACAGACACAGCCCAAACCTCTGCCTTAGGGTCCCTGTGACATAGTACAGACACCGCCCAAAACTCTGCCTTAGTGTCCCTGTGACATGGTACAGACACAGCCCAAACCTCTGCTTTAGGGTCCCTGTCACATAGTATATACACAGCCCAAACCTCTGTCTTAGTGTCTCTGTGACATAGTACAGACACAGCCCAAACCTCTGCCTTAGGCTCCCTGTGACTTACTACAGACACAGCCCAAACATCTGCCTTAGGTTCCCTGTGAGATGGTACAGACACAGCCCAAACCTCTGCCTTAGGTTCCCTCTGACATGGTACAGACACAGCCCAAACCACTGCCCTAGTGTCCCTGTGACATAGTACAGACACAGCCCAAACCACTGCCCTAGTGTCCCTGCGACATATTACAGACACAGACCAAACCTCTGCCCTAGTCTCCCTGTGACATAGTACAGACACAGCCCAAACCTCTGCCTTAGGTTCCCTGTGACATAGTACAGACACAGCCCAAACATCTGCCTTAGGTTCCCTGTGACATAGTACAGACACAGCCCAAACCTCTGCCTTAGGTTCCCTGTAACATAGTACAGACACAGCCCAAAACTCTGCCTTAGGGTCCCTGTTACATAGTACAGACACAGCCCCAACCTCTGCCTTAATGTCCCTGTGACATAGTACAGACTCAGCCCAAACCTCTGCCTTAGGGTCACTGTGATTTAGTACAGACACAGCCAAAAACTCTGCCTTAGTGTCCCTGTGACATAGTACAGACCCAGCCCAAACCTCTGCTTTATGGATACTGTGACATAGTACAGACATAGCCCAAACCTCTGCCTTAGGTTCCCTGTGACATAGTACAGACACATCCCAAACCTCTGCCTTAGGCTCCCTGTGACATAGTACAGACATAGCCCAAACCTCTGCCTTAGGTTCTCTGTGACATAGTACAGACTCAGCCCAAACCTCTGCTGTAGGGTCCCTGTGACATAGTAAAGACACAGCCCAAACCGCTGCCTTAGTGTCTCTGTGACATAGTACAGACACAGCCCAAACTTCTGCCTCAGGGTCCCTGTGACATAGTACAGGTACAGCCCAAACCTCTGCCTTATTGTCCCTGTGACATAGTACAGACACAGCTCAAACATCTGCCGTAGGGTCCCAGTGACTTAGTACAGACACAGCACAACCCTCTGCCTTAGAGTCCCTGTGACATAGTACAGACACAGAGCAAACCTCTGCCCTAGTGTCCCTGTGACATAGTACAGACGCAGCCCAAACCTCTGCCTCCGTGTCCCTGTGACATAGTACAGACACAGCCCAAACCACTGCCTTAGTGTCTCTGTGACATAGTACAGACACAGCCCAAACCTCTGCCTTAGTGTCCCTGTGACATAGTACAGATACAGCCCAAACCTCTGCCTTAGTGTCCCTGTGACATAGTACAGACACAGCCCAAACCTCTGCGGTAGGGTCCCTGTGACTTAGTACAGACACAGCACAAAGCTCTGCCTTAGAGTCCCTGTGAGATAGTACAGACACAGCCTAAACATCTGCCTTAGTGTCCCTGTGACATAGTTCAGACCCAGCCTAAACATCTGCCTTAGCGTCCCTGTCACATAGTACAGACGAAGCCCAAAACTCTGCCTTAGTGTCCCTGTGACATAGTACAGACACAGCCCAAACCTCTGCCTTAGTGTCCCTGTGACATAGTACAAACACAGCCCAATCTTCTGCCTTATGGTCCCTGTGACATATTACTGACACAGCCCAAAACTCTGCCTTTGGTTCCCTCTGACATAGTACAGACACAGCCCAAACCTCTTCCTTAGGGTCCCTGTGACATAGTACAGCCACGGCCCAAAACTCTGCCTTAGTGTCCCTGTGACATGGTACAGACACAGCCCAAACCTCTGCTTCAGGGTCCCTGTCACATAGTATATACACAGCCCAAGCCTCTGCCTTAGTGTCCCTTTGACATAGTACAGACACAGCCAAACCTCTGCCTTAGGGTCCCTGTGACTTAGTACAGACCCAGTCCAAAACTCTGCCTTAGGGTCCCTGTGACGTAGTACAGACACAGACCAAACCTCTGCCCTAGCGTCCATGTGAGATATTACAGACACAGCACAAACCTCTGCCTAACGGTCCCTCTGAAATAGTACAGACGCAGCCCAAACCTCTGCCTTTGTGTCCCTGTGACATAGATCAGACACAGCTCAAACCACTGCCTTAGTGTCCCTGTGACATAGTACAGACACAGCCCAAACCTCTGCCTTAGGGTCCCTGTGACATAGTACAGACATAGCCCAAACCTCTGCCTTAGGTTCCCTGTGACATAGTACAGACACAGCCTAAACCTCTGACGTAGGGTCCCTGTGACTTAGTACAGACACAGCCCAAACCTCTGCCGTAGGGTCCCTGTGACATAGTACAGACACAGCCCAAACCTCTGCGGTAGGGTCCCGGCGACTTAGTACAGACACAGCACAAACCTCTGCCTTAGGGTCCATGTGACATAGTACAGACACAGCCCAAACCTCTGCCTTAGTGTCCCTATGACATAGTAAAGACACAGCCTAAACATCTGCCTTAGGGTCCATGTGACATAGTACAGACAGCCCAAACCTCTGCTTTAGAGATACAGTGACATAGTACAGACACATCCCAAACCTCTGCGGTAGGGTCCCGGCGACTTAGTACAGACACAGCACAAACCTCTGCCTTAGGGTCCATGTGACATAGTACAGACACAGCCCAAACCTCTGCCTTAGTGTCCCTATGACATAGTACAGACACAGCCTAAACATCTGCCTTAGGGTCCCTGTGACATAGTACAGACCCAGCATAAACATCTGCCTTAGCGTCCCTGTGACATAGTACAGACGCAGCCCAAAACTCTGCCTTAGAGTCCCTGTGACATAGTACAGACACAGCCCAAACCTCTTCCTTAGTGTCCCTGTGACATAGTACAGACACAGCCCAAACCTCTGCCTTAGTGTCCCTGTGACATAGTACAAACATAGCCCAAACTTCTGCCTTATGGTCTCTGTGACATATTACAGACACAGCCCAAATCTCCGCCTTAGGGTCCCTGTGACATAGTACAGACACAGCCCAAAACTCTGCCTTAGTGTCCCTGTGACATAGTACAGACACAGCCCAACCCTCTGCCTTAGTGTCCCTGTTACATAGTACAGACACAGCCCTAATCTCTGCCTTAGAGTCCCTATGACAGAGTACAGACACAGCCCAAACCTCTACCTTAGTGTCCCTGTGACATAGTACAGACACAGCTTAAAGATCTGCCTTAGTGTCCCTGTGACATAGTACAGAAACGGCCCAAACGTCTGCCTTAGTGTCCCTATGACATAGTACAGACACAGCCTAAACATCTGCCTTAGGGTCCCTGTGACATAGTACAGGCACAGCCCAAACCTCTGCCTTAGGGATACTGTGACATAGTACAGACACAGCCCAAACCTCTGCCTTAGTATCCTTATGACATAGTACAGACACAGCCCAAACCTCTGTCTTAGGAATACTGTGACATAGTACAGACACAGCCCAACCCACTGCCATAGTGTCCCTATGACATAGTAGAGATACAGCCTAAACATCTGCCTTAGGGTTCCTGTGACATAGTACAAACACAGCCTAAACATCTGCCTTAGCGTCCCTGTGACATGGTACAGACAGCCCAAAACTCTGCCTTAGGTTCCCTGTGACATAGTACAGACACAGCCCAACCTCTTCCTTAGTGTCCCTGTTACATAGTACAGACACAGCCCTAATCTCTGCCTTAGAGTCCCTATGACATAGTACAGACACAGCCCAAACCTCTGCCTTGGGTGCCCTGTGACATAGTACAGACACGGCCCAAAACTCTGCCTTAGTTTCCCTGTGACATGGTCCAGACACAGCCCAAACATCTGCCGTAGTGTCCCTGTGACATAGTACAGACACAGCACAAAACTCTGCCTTTGTGTCCCTGTGACATAGTACAGACACAGCCCAAACCTCTGCCTTAGGGTCCCTGTGACATAGTACAGACACAGCCCAAACCTATGCGTTAGTGTCCCTGTGACATAGTACAGACACAGCCCCAAACTGCGCACTAGGTTCCCTGTGACATAGTACAGACACAGCCCAAAACTCTGCCTTAGTGTCCCTGGGACATAGTACAGACACAGCCCAAACCTCTGCCTTAGGGTCCCTGTGACATAGTACAGACATAGCCCAAACCTCTGCCGTAGGGTCCCTGTGACATAGTACAGACATAGCACAAACACCTGCCTTAGGGTCCCTGTGACATAGTACAGACACAACACAAACCTCTGCCGTAAGGTCCCTGTGACTTAGTACAGACACAGCCCAACACCTCTGCCGTAGGTTCCCTGTGACATAGTACAGACACAGCCCAAACCACTGCATTAGTGTCACTGTGATATAGTACAGACACAGCCCAAACTTCTGCCTTAGGGTCCCTGTGACATAGTACAGACGCAGCCCAAACCTCTGCCATAGAGTCCCTGTGACATAGTACAGACACAACCCAAACCTCTGCCTAATGGATACTGTGACATAGTACAGACACAGCCCAAACCTCTGCCTTAGTGTCCCTATGACATAGTAAAGACACAGCCTAAACATCTGCCTTAGGATCCCTGTGACATAGTACAGACACAGCCCAAACATCTGCCTTAGGGATACTGTGACATAGTACAGACAGCCCAATTCTCAGCCTTAGTGTCCCTGTGACATAGTACAGACACAGCCCAAACCTCTGCCTTAGGGTCGTTCTGACATAGTACAGACACAGTCCAAACCTCTGCCTTAGGGTCCCTGTAACTTAGTACAGACTCAGCCCAAACCTCTGCCTTAGGGTCCTTTTGACATAGTACAGACACAGCCAGCCCAAACAATGAAAAAATTGAAAAAAATCAAAAAATGGAAGAACGAAAAAATGAAAAATTTTTAAAATGAAAAAACCGAAAAAAATCTAAAAAAATTGAAAAATCGAAAAAATGAAAAAATGAAGAAATGAAACAATGAAAAAATCGAAAAAATTCGAAAATTCTAAAAAATCGAAAAAAATCGAAAAAATCGTAAAAAATCGAAAAAATGAAAAAATGCAACAATGAAAAAATTGAAAAAATTCGAAAAAACCGAGAAATTAAAAATGAAAAATTGAAACAATGAAATAATCGAAAAAATTCGAAAAAATCTAAAAAATTCGAAAAATCTAAAAAATGATAAAATGAAAAAATGAAAAATCAAGAAAAATTTGAAAAAAATCGAAGAAATGAAAAAGTGAAAAAATGAAACAATGAAAAAATCGAAAAAAAATCGAAAAATCGAAAAAATAAAATAATCGAAAAATTTAAAAATCGAAAAAATCGAAAAAAAATCGAAAAAATCGAAAAATCGAAAGATTCGAAAAAACGAAAAAATCGAAAAACATCGAAAACATCGAAAAAATTCGAAAAATCGAATAAAATGAAAAAATGAAACAATGAAAAAATTGAAAAAAATCGAATAAAATAGAAAAAATCGAAAAAATTCGAAAAAATCAAATAAAAATCAAAAAATCGAAAAAATGAAACAATGAAACAATGAAAAAACCGAGAAAAATCGAAAATTCGAACAAATGAAAAAATTAAAAATTAAAAAAATTCGAAAAATCGGAAAAATCGAAAAATCGAAAAAATGAAAAAATGATACAATGAAAAAATTGGAAAAAAATCGAAAAAAATCGAAAAAATGGAAAAATTTAAAAAAAATAAAAATATCGAAAAAATGAAAAAATGAAACAATGAAAAAATCGAAAAAAATCGAAAATTCGAAAAAATGAAAAAATGAAAAATTAAAAAAATAAAAAAATTGAGAAAAATCGAACAAAATCGACAAAATGAGAAAATGAAAAAATGATACGACAAAATCGAAAAAAATCGAAAAACCGAAAAAATCGAAAAAATTGAAAAATCGAAAAAATGAAAAAATGAAACAATGAAAGAATCGAAAAAAATCGAAAAATGGAAAAAATGAAACTGAAAGAATGAAACAATGAAAAAATCTAAAAAAATCTAAAAATGGAAAAACGAAAAAATGAAAAATTTTAAAAATGAAAAAATCGAAAAAAGTCTAAAAAAATCGAAAAATCGAAAAAATGAAAAAATGAAAAAATGAAACAATGAAAAAATCTTAAAAAATCGAAAGAATCGAAAAAATTCGAAAAATCGAAAAAATCGGAAATCATCGAAAAAATCGAAAAAAAAATCGAAAAATCGAAAAAATGAAAAAATCGAAACAATGAAAAAATCGGAAAAATTGAAAAAATCGAAAAAATTTGAAACTTCGATAAAATCGAAAAAAATCGAAAAAATCGTTAAAAATCGAAAAATCGAAAAAATGAAAAAATGCAACAATGAAAAAATTGAAAAAAATCGAAAATCAAAAAAATTCAACACAACCCAAACCTCTGCCTTAGGGTCCCTGTGACATAATGCAGACACAGCCCAAACCTCTGCCTTAAGGTCCCTCTGACAGAGTACAGACACAGCCCAAACCTCTGCCTTAGGGTCCCTATCACATAGTACAGACACAGCCCAAACCTCTGGCTTAGGATCCCTGTGACATAGTACAGACGCAGCCCAAACCTCTGCCATAGAGTCCCTGTGACATAGTACAGACACAGCCCAAACCTCTGCCTTAGGGTCCATATCACAGAGTACAGAGACAGCCCAAACCTCTACCTAAGCATACCTGTCACATAGTACAGACACAATCCAAACCTCTGCCTTAGGGTCCCTGTCACATAGTACAGACACAGCCCAAACCTCTGCCTTAGTGTCCCTGTGACTTAGTACAGACACAGCCCAAACCTCTGCCTTAGGGTCGTTCTGACATAGTACAGACACAGCCCAAACCTCTGGCTTAGGGTCCCTGTGACATAGAACATACACAGCCCAAACCTCTGCCTTAGAGTCCTTGTGACATAGTACAGACACAGCCAGCCCAAACCTCTGCCTTAGGGTCACTGTGACATAGTACAGACACAGCCCAATTCTCTGCCTTAGTGTCCCTGTGACTTAGTACAGACACAGCCCAAACCTCTGCCTTAGGGTCGTTCTGACATAGTACAGACACAGCCCAAACCTCTGGCTTAGGGTCCCTGTCACATAGTACAGACACAGCCCAAACCTCTGCCTTAGGGTCCCTGTCACATAGTAGAGACACAGCCCAAACCACTGCCTTAGGGTACCTATCACATAGTACAGAGACAGCCCAAACCTCTGCCTTAGCATACCTGTCACATAGTATAGACACAGTCTAAACCTCTGCCTTAGGGTCCCTGTCACATAGTACAGACAGCCCAAACCTCTGCCTTAGGTTCCCTGTCACATAGTATATACACAGCCCAAACCTCTGCCTTAGGGTCCCTGTGACATAGTACAGACACAGCC
>OZ024740.1:29667644-29695144 GCA_964016885.1 Eledone cirrhosa
ATCTAGGGACCTAAACCATGCAACTTTAGAGAATAGAGATAAATATCCAGATAGGATTGATGGTATAAACATGGCCGACATACCATTAACGGACGAATTCAACAACAACACAAATATATACGGCAACACTACAGTAGACTATGATGAACTATCCATGTTACAGCTACCACCTAGATTTGCAACATATAATAAGGTAAATATGATAAGATGCTTGTCAGAAATAGAAAAATCATTTACAAAATTATGTTGGAGCCTCAAAAACAACAACAAAAAAACAAAAACAAAAGTAACAACACGAACAACATACGCACACACACACACACAACACATATCCCAACAACAACAGACACACAGACACAAACAACGATAACAACAACAATAATACCATAAACAGAGACAACAACAACAGACACACAGACACACACAACAATAACAACAACAAAACACACAACAATAATAACAACATACACAGAGACAACAATAACACACATCAACAACAACAACAACACACACATCCTATGCCTCTCACCGCCACCACAATCTTAACAGACACAGACACAGAAAACAGCTAATGACAGTAACACAGAGGTAAGGGACGGTAATGCGATTGAAAGAAGAAGAGATACTATCGATACTGACAGGGAAAATAACTAGGACGAACATACAGACACACAAAATAGAGTAGATAATAACAATGAGCCAGAGGAAAGAGACAGGAATAATAATGAAAGACATAGAAACAACCATGAGGCTCTTAGTGGAAATAGAAATAGAAACAACACAACTATCAATATCAATAGCAATAGAACACATAACAAAGCAGCCTGGAATTCTACTTTCTATAATCCTTCCGATATGTCCTTCAACTTACGACGAGTCCACGCCACGACTTTAGCTTTTAACAAACGCACACAATTGCCGTCGCAGGTCGATGAACAAACAGAATCACAATTTAATATAGCTAGATATAAACTTAGAAATATTATAGAACAGTATAGCAAGAAGCAAAATAGAATGGAGGCCCAGCAACTGGGAGAAAAATCTGCAAATGGCTTGCGTAAGCTCATGCAGCGCTCACGTAATGAAGAGATTGCATGCTTTCCAACAGACAAGTCTGGCAGAATGTCGGTTGACAGTCTGTCAAACTACATCCAGGCAATGCAACCACCCATCACTAACACAAGAGAATTAACACCACAAGAGCATGAGGATAGGGAGAAAACCCTCAACGCCCATATGATGATGTGGACAAACATAATGCAGCCCAATAAACGGACTGCCAACAACTTCCAGTCCTGGAACAATGACGTGCCAGCGTTGTATGGGCTTCGAAAAGACCATAAGACGAACAGTGACCCAGTCACAGGACCACCAACATGGTCAGTTTGTAGAGCTAACATTGCTAGTAACTACAGACTTTCCTACTTCCTCTCCCTGATCGTACGCCCCATCATTGAAATGTTCCCGGATATATGTGACAGCACGGAGGACCTCCTCAGCAGAATCAGCGAAAATAACCGATCTAGGGACCTAACAGACTGTATAATAGGTAGTATGGATGTAGTGTCACTATACCCATCCATTGACGTGGATTTTGCTGTGGAGAAATACATAGAAACGATCAATGAGAGCAATGTTGAATTCCGTGGGGTTGATACCAGTGAGCTGGGACTCCTACTTAAACTTACTTATAGTAATGATTATCTAGATACGTATGACCTTAGCAAGCTCTTCCCCACAAGGCCAGCAAGAGGCAGACCACCTACCATTACCTCAATGGCGAAGAAACTCCACACAGAAAGATGGAACGGGTGGGCCAGAGCCGTACGGACCCCCGAAAACCATGATGAACTAAAAAAATGATTGCACATGCGGTGAGGGCCAGTATAAAACTAACCCTTAAGGAATATATGTTCAAATTTAATGGAAAAACATATGCCCAAGAGGAGGGAGCAGCCATTGGTGTTAGCATTGCAGGTGACATAGCTAACCTATTCATGGTATGATGGAACAATAAACTTAAAGAACAATTAGAAGACAGCAACCTCTTAACCCTGATAATGTACTCTCGCTACGTTGATGATATAAACATCTAAGTAAAAACACCCCCACTAGAGAACAGTCAAGAATTAGATAAAAACACCATGGAAAGCATCCAGCAAATAGCTAACACCATCCACCAGAGTATTAGAGTTACCATAGACTACCCAAGCAAACACCCCAACCATCGATTACCTGTACTAGACACGGAGCTCTGGTTAGAAACCATTAATAACAAAAAACAAATCCTCCATTCCCATTATGCCAAACCCATGACTTCCAAATATCTGATCCACCGAAACTCAGCTGTTTCGGATCACACCAAAATCAACATACTGATTTCTTATTGGCCACATAACCCTTCCAAAGTATATATATATATATATATATATATATATATATATATATATATATATATATATATATATATATATTAATATATATATATATTTCTTTCTCTCTCACTCTCACTATATATATATATATATATATATATATATATATATATTAATATATATTTATTTATTTCTCTCTCACTCTCACTATATATATATATATATATATATATATATATATATATATATAGTGAGAGTGAGAGAGAAATAAATAAATATGTATTAATATATATATATATATATATATATATATATATAGTGAGAGTGAGAGAGAAAGAAATATATATATATATTAATATATATATATATATATTAATATATATATATATTTCTTTCTCTCTCACTCTCACTATATATATATATATATATATATATATATATATATATATATATATATATATATATATATATATATATATATATATTAATATATATTTATTTATTTCTCTCTCACTCTCACTATATATATATATATGGATTTTACTAAATTCTGTGGAGGAATTTATATCCTGATTCTCTTTTGAGATGAGTTTGAGTTATTTTTCCTAAATCTTTCGTTAACTACTTTTCCCATCTTGACGTTATAGTCGCATATATGTTATAGAATGCCGTTAGCTTCTTGCTAAAACAATCTCTATACCTCTCATTTATATTTATACTCGGATTCTTTTCCTAGAGTGCTTAAACTATCTGTGACTAATCCCGGTTTTTTTCATAAAAACTGTGATAATTATTGCTATTTTGCTGAACTCCTTTGTAGAGTTTTTTTTCAGAATGTATTTGACTGCTATCTCTTGTAAATAAACATTCACTTCCATCCTGACGTCACTAGCCCCGTTTTTTCCTCATGTGCTTTTTCATAAATACACATGAAGGCGAACTAGCCAGTTTTAGAATTCCCTTTTTCGGATTATATTACTGTGAGAGCCCTGGTTTTCTGTTGAGCTCTGCTGATGATTGAAATTCCAACCGTGACCATCTCCACTGAAAGTTTTCATGAAATAGTCTTTTAAGACTATACAGAGCATTTGATGTTATTCCAAATTGAAGGATAAGTGTTTCAAACTTTATTTTATCATGAGTTAAAGGTCTATAGATTTTTCCCTGGATTTTACTAAATTCTGTGGAGGAATTTATATCCTGATTCTCTTTTGAGATGAGTTTGAGTTATTTTTCCTAAATCTTTCGTTAACTACTTTTCCCATCTTGACGTTATAGTCGCATATATGTTATAGAATGCCGTTAGCTTCTTGCTAAAACAATCTCTATACCTCTCATTTATATATATATATATATATTAATATATATTTATTTATTTCTCTCTCACTCTCACTATATATATATATATATATACCTGGATGCACGTTGGGACTATGCAGGAGCATGTCCTAATAGAGGGAGGTGTAACAGCCTCAAGGGGTTACTCGACCGTTTTAACTTGGCCGATAGATATCGACTAGATTTTCCAGCTGTGCCTACCTGGACTTGGAGAAACCACAGTGGTCAATCTAGATCGTACTTAGATAGATTCTTAGTTAGAAGTAAGGATAGGGACATATTAAGCTGTCCAGAAATGCGCACGGTTGGCTACACGGATCACAAATTAGTGACCTGCGTGGTCAATCTCGAGAAAACACATAGACAGGGTCTCGGTTACTGGAAACTTAATTTGTCTTTACCGGCAAAAGAGACTTACAGAAACCGGATTAGCAGATTAGTTAAGGAGAGGTTGACGGGTGCAATCGTCAACAACCGATGGTGGGCATCTCTCAAAAGAGAGATTAGAACAGAATCAATAAGTTATAGCAAGATGTTAGCTGCCGATAGGAATAGAAACGAGAAAGAATTAACAGGTAAATTAGAAGAGGCAATCAAGAGCGAAGATGTGGCCAGAGTGCTGGCATCGAGGACGGCCTTGAACCAGTTTTTCGATGCAAAGCACGAAGGCTGCGTCATTCGAAGTAAAATACGTGCTCTAGGTAATGAGGGGGCCAAAGCCGTTGGATGGGCCCGCGTGACAGAAGCTAAGAGTGGAAATCGATCCACCATCCGGTCGTTGCAAGACGAAGATGGACGGGTGATCCGAGAGCCTAAGCAGATGTGCGAGGCCTTTCAAAGGCACTTTGCCCGATTGTTCGGGGGAGGCGAGGGTCCGGGCGGGGGCGTGGATTTCGGTCCATACCTTGACGGCCTGCCGCGTCTCTCGAACGAAGAGGCAGAGTCCTGCGAGGGACCAATCTCGGCTGATGAGATCGGAGATGCGCTGAGCCAATGCAGCAGACGCAAATCTCCAGGTCTCGATGGTATACCTTACGAACTTTATTTAGCAATGCCGGTCTTCTTCTCCGAACTCCTCGAAGCGGTCTACTGCAATTGGCAGCAGAACGGGAGAATTCCTTGTTCTGTAGCCAAGGGCGTAGTCACGCTGGTGAGGAAGGACGAGAACAAGGGAGATAGTATAAATAATTTTCGGCCCATAACCCTGCTAAACACAGAGTTAAAGATTTTGGCCAAGGTGTTAGCAAAGAGGTTGGCGCTTGTCGTGGGTGGCCTGGTGGGAGATGCGCAGACATGTGCTATCCCATCCAGGTCCATTCACGATAACCTCCACCTCATGCGATACATCATAGAGAGGGTTGGCAACAAACCCGGCTTCGGTGGGGCCCTGATCAACTTGGATCAGTCTAAGGCCTTCGATAGGGTCGACCATGGTTACCTGGATGCGGTGCTAGCGGCGGCTGGGTTCGGTCCTGTTTTCAGAGGCTGGATCACTGCCCTACATAGCAACCACATCTGTTCTAGGATCAAGGTGAACGGCTACCTTTCGAAGCCGTTCGAAATCACACGATCCATTCGACAGGGGTGCCCTCTCTCCTCCCTTCTGTACGTATTGACTCTCGAGCCTTTACTGAGGAAGTTGGAGTTGTTGCAGGGTATCCCCCTGGAACCAGCATTGAGCAAAGCGGTGTCGGCCTACGCCGATGACGTAACAGTAATGGTATCGACCGACTCGGAGATCGAGGCGATCGGTACCTTACTGGAGGAGTACGAAAAGTTGTCAGGAGCGAAACTGAACCGGGAAAAATCCATCGGGCTGCAACTCGGAACGTGGAGAAGCAGACCGATGCCTCCTGACGGTGTCGTCGGACACTGGACGGAGGGCCTGGTAAAGTTGCTTGGGGTCTGGTTTGGACCGGACCTCCAGGTGGAAAAGAACTGGAACGAGGTTACGAACAAGGTGTTTGCACTAACCCAGAAATGGGCCAAGTGTAAGCTGTCCCTAAAAGGCCGGGCGGAGGTGGCGAACATTTACATAGCGTCCGTCACTTACTACCGCCTGACTGTCGTGCCTTGCCCTAAGGAAACACTCACCACCATGGAACGCATGCTCTTCCAATTTCTTTGGAAGAAGCGCCCTCCTATGGTGAGAAGATCCATCTGCTGCCAACAACCTTCGAAAGGAGGGCTGGGGATGCCGTGGTTGATGATGCGTAGGCACGCATTAAGGCTACGGCACCTACAGGTATTCCTCACTGGTCAACCGGTGTGGGCTCCGTTCGTGAAACGAGCCTTTCCGAGACTCGTCTCGCTCACCGAGCTACAGTCCTGGGTCAAGCAAAGATCCGGAAAACTGGTCTACTTCTTCCGATATCACTTCGGAAGAAGGATAAGAATGGAGAGAGAGGTGCTTGGCCACAGGCAGTTTTATGAAAGGTGGGTGATAGTGGCGAGAATGGCTCGTGTAAATGGGCCTTCTCTGTATACCATCCTGTAGGTAAAGAAGTAAAGGAGAGGGGAGCACCTTCTCCATGTGCTCCCCGGGCAAAGGATTGCACACTTTTTCGGGGGTGTGTGCAACCCCCATCACGTCCCCTCCCTTTTGAGGTTATTTTCGATTATTTTAATGTTACACCCTTTTTACTCGATTATATGTAAACTCCCCCTTTGTATTTGTCCCTTCTTTTTATGCCTTTATGGTAAATAAAGAAATCTCTCTCTCTCTCTCTCTCTATATATATATATATATATATATATATATATATATATATATATATATTTATTCAGGTTTGAGGTTCACCACTGTATAGAGCTGGTCTATTCCGTATGGTCAATCGTAATGCAACAATATAGAGAGTACTCAACGTAAAGCAGTTCAACCGTCTTTGTTTTTGTAGTTGGTGGTGCTATTATAATTATATATATATATATATATATATATATATATATATATATATATATATATATATATATATTAATATATATATATTTCTTTCTCTCACTCTCACTATATATATATATATATATATATATATATATATATTTATATATATATATTTATATATGTCACAGGGACTCTAAGGCAGAGGTTTGTGCTGTGTCTATACTAAGTCACAGGGACCCTACGACAGAGGTTTGTGCTGTGTCTGTACTAAGTCACAGGGACTCAAAAGCAGAACTTTGTGCTGTCTCTGTACTATGTGATAGGGACCCTAAGGCAGAGGTTAAGGCTGTGTCTGTACTAAGTCACAGGGACCCTACGGCAGAGGTTTGGGCTGTGTCTGTACTAAGTCACAGGGACCCTACGGCAGAGGTTTGGGCTGTGTCTGTACTATGTCACAGACAGCAGCTGTTCAACATAATTTTATAGATCGGTCACCCCTGGGCACTGAACAATTGCGTGCAGAACGGTTTCGATGTCCTGCTCGCATCTTGGACAGATCCTTTTGGCAGGATCTCTGCTAGGGCGTCCGTGCCTGTAGATTTTGTCTCGAACTGGTAGAGCTCCTCGGTATCACTGCCAGGCCAGAGACCTCTGGAAGTTATCCATAGCCCCTAGACGGAAAGTCCACCCGAGCAGACTGGTCAGTTCGTCCTCCTCGATGCCTGGATTTTCCCCAAGAACGTCGTCGCACTTATCCTCCACTAATCCCCTATAGAAGGTCGAAGTGGAGTCTCCGCTGATTGCCGTTTCCGCTTGGTAGAGGGCTGTGAGCGCCTGTAGGCACCCATTTTTGGTCTTCGCTTGACCCAGGACTGCAGCTCTGTTAGTGACACGAATTGTGGAAGAGCTTGTTTCACAAACGCCAGCCACACCGATTCACCGGTCAGGAATACCTGGAGATGGCGTAGCCTCAGCGCATGTTTGTGCATCATCAGCCAATGCAGGCCCAGCCCTCCGTTAGAAGGGTGTTGACAGCAGATGGATCTCCTCACCAATGGAGCCTGTTTCTTCCAGAGGAACTTGAAGAGTAGGCGTTCCATTTTGGTAAGGTATTAGCGGGGGCAAGGCACGACTGTCAAGCGGTAGTAGATGACGGACGCTATGTAAGTGTTCGTCACCTCCGCTCGACCTTTCAAGGAGAGTTTGCACTCAGCCCAATTCTGGGTGAGTGCAAACACCTTCGCCGTGACCTCGTTCTAGTTCTTGTCCACCTGGATGTCTTGACCGAACCAGACCCCGAGCAATTTCACCGGTCCTTCCTTCCAGCGTCCAACGACACTGTCGGAAGGCATGGGTTTGCCTCTCCATGTGCCGAGTTGCAAACTGACATACTTGTTTGGGCTTAGTCTTGCTCCTGTCAACTTTTCGTATTCCTGTAATAGGTTGCCGATTACTCCGATTTCCGAGGTTTTCGACACCATTACCTTTATGTCGTCGGCATAGGCCGATGCTGCTTTCCGCAGTCCTGGTTCGATCGGGATACCCTGCAACAGCTCCAACTTCCGGAGTAACGGCTCGAGAGTCAGTACATACAGAATAGAGGAGAGAGGGCATCCATGACGGATGGAACGCATGACTTGGAATTGTTTCTGATAGGTAGCCCTTCACCTTGACTGCCGAGCAGATGCTGGTGTGCATGGTAGCGATCCAGCCTCTGAAGACGAGACCGAAGCCGGCCGCCTTGAGAACTGCTTCCAAGTATTGATAGTCGACCCTATCAAATGCCTTAGACTGATCTATATTGATCAGAGCCCCACCGAAGCCAGGTTTACACCCTACCCTCTCTATGATGTATCGCATGCAGTGGAGGTTGTCGTGTATGGACCTGGTCGGGATTGCACACGTTTGGGCTTCCCCTACCAGGTTCTCGATGACAAGCGCCAGCCTTGCTGCTAACACCTTGGCCAAAATCTTTAACTCTGTATTGAGCAGAGTTATGGGCCTGAAATTGCTTATCTCACCTCCCTTGTTCTCATCTTTCCCTATCAGCGTTACTACGCCTCTGCCTACAGAACTGGGAATCCTCCCGTTCTGCTGCCAGTTGCAGTAGACCGTTTCGAGGACGCCAGAGAACAAGTCTGGCATGCCTATGTAAAACTCATAGGGTAGTCCATCTAAACCGGGTTATTTGCGTTTCCCGCAGCGGCCTAGGGCATCTTCTATTTCGCCCGCTGTGGTCGGCCTTTCGCAGCTCGAGAGTCGCGGTACGCCGTCGAGGTAGGAGCTGAAATCCATCACCTCGCTCGATGTACCGCTTTGCCCGAACAGTTGTGCAAAATGCTGCTGGAAGGCCATACACATCTGCTTGGATTCAAGTAGAATGCATCCATCATTGTCTTGCAAGGACCGAATTGTGGATTTCTTGCCACTCGGGCCCAGCTAACAGCTTTGGCTCCCTCGTTTCTTAGAGCACGATAGATAGATATATAGATTGATAGACAGATAGATAGATTGATTGATAGATAGATATTTAGAGAGATATATTTCTTTATTTGCCACAGGGGCGTGCAAGAAATGGGACATTACAAGACGTGACAGCGGGGTTTTACATGAAATCTTTAACAATAATAATTATTTTTACATTTGGCACAAGGCCAGCAATTATCCAGTGTATTACTGGTGCTTTAACTATAATAATGGATAACAATAAGCTATATATTAAAATATTAACAATCGAAATCCCCAATAGGGGCGAACGTTATTGCGTGGTTGTTTCACACCCCATAGATAGAACAACCCTCAACACCAGGAGCACGTTTTATAGGTGTTCCTGTCTTCCCTCTTTTTGTCTTCCTCAACCTATAGGTTTATATACAGAGAACGCCCATTTATTCGGGCTATTTTCACCACATTCAACCACATTTCAGCGAATTTACTGCGGTGTAGCACCTCTCTCTCCACTCTCACCTTCCTTCAGAAGTGGTACTCAAAGAAGGGGATAAGTTGTTGTCCGGAGAGGAAGGTGTTTGTCCTCAGTCATTTTAACCTCGTCCACCATATAACCTCTTTCGCCATAGCCACCAGACAGAGGAAAACCGCCCCTCTTTCGTTCTTAAATGAAGGCGGCGGGGTGATCCTCATGATGGACTCGGCTGACAACTGGATGCGTCCCACACGTGACAGTAGCTGTTCGACATAATTCCACAGGTCGGTCAAACCTGGGCATTTAACAATTGCGTACAGAACGATTTCAGTGTCCTGCTCGCATCTTGGACAGGTCCTTTTGACAGGATCTCTGCTAGGGCGTCCATGCCTGTAGATTTTGTCTCGAATTGTTAGAGCTCCTCGATAGCACTGTCAGACCAGAGACCTGACAGTTATCCATAGAGACCTGGAAGTTATCCATAGGCCCTGGATGGAAAGTCCTCCCGAACAGACTGGCCAGTCCATCCTCTTCGATGCCTAGAGATCCCCCGAGAACGTCGTCGCACTTAAACTCCACTAATCCCCTATAGAATGTTGACGTGGAGTCTCCGCTGATTGCCGTTTCCGCTTGGTAGAGGACTGTGAATGCCTGAATGCACTCGAGATGCCAGGCACCCATGTTCCGTCTTCGCTTAACGCAGGACTGCAGCTCCGTTAGCGGGACCAGTTGTGGAAAAGCTCGTCTCACAAACGACAACCACACCGTTTCACCGTGGCTGATGATGTGCAAACTCAGCGCGTGTTTGTACATCATCAGCCACGGCATGCCCAGCCCTCCATTAGAAGGGTGTTGGCAGCAGATGGATCTCCTTACTAATGGAGCCTCTTTCTTCCAAAGGAACTTGAAGAGTGGACGTTCTATTTTGGTAAGGTGATCACGGAGTCAAGGTACGACTATCAAGTGGTAGTAGATGATGGACACTATGTAAGTGTTTGCCACCTCCACTAGACCGTTTAGAGTTTGCACTCAGCCCACTTCTGGTTGAGTGCAAATACCTTTACCGTGATCTCATTCCAGTTTTTGTCCACCTGGAAGTCTCGACCAAACCAGACCCCGAGCAATTTCACCGGTCTTTCCGTCCAGCGTCTATCGACGCTGTCGGACAACATGGGTTTGCCTCTCCAAGTGCCAAGTTGCAAACCAACAGACTTGTTCGGGTTTAGTTTTGCTGCTGTTAACGTTTCGTATTCCTGTAATAAGTTGCCGATTACCCCGATTTCCGAGGTTTTCGACACCATTATGGTTAAGTCGTCGACATAGGCCGATGCGGCTTTTCGCAGTCCTGGTTCGATCGGGATGCCCTGCAATAGCTCCAACTTCCGCAGTAGTGGGTCGAGAGTCAGTCCATACAGGATGGAGGAGAGAGGGCATCTTTGACAGATGGAACGCGTGATTTGGAATTTCTGTATCGCATGAGGTGGAGGTTGTCGTGTATGGACCTGGTCGGGATTGCCCACGTTTGCGCTTCCCCCACCAGGTTCTCTACGACGAGCGCCACCCTCGTTATAACACCTTGGCCAAAATCTTCACATCTGTGTTGAGCAGGCTTATGGGCCTGAAATTGCTTATGTTATGCCCTTTGTTCTCATCTTTCCTGAGATAGATAGATAGATAGATAGATAGATATGTTTCTTTTATTTGCCACTAGGGCATCAAAAGTGGGACAAGTACAAAGGGGGGAGTTTACACAAAAAGGCGTCCTCAATAAGGAGGAGGCAATAACAAAATATAAAAATAAAATAAGATATAACAAAAAATAAAATTTTTAACAAAATCCTCAATAGAGAGGAGGCGCCTTGGGGGGTCGCACACACCCCCGAAAAAAGTGTGCAACCCTTCTCCTCAGGAGCACAGAGAAGGGGTGCTCCCTTGGTCTTTCATCTTCCTCACCTACAGTCTGATGTAGAGTGAAGGCCCATTCAAACGGGCCATTCTCGCCACTTTCACCCATCTTTCATAGAAACGGCTGGGGTGCAGCACCTCTCTCTCCATCCTGATCCTTCTTCCGAAATGATATCGGAAGAAATGGACCAGTTGTTGGCCAGAGAGAAAGGTGCCTGACCTCAGTCCTTTCAGACGCGTCCACCATACAACCTCTTTCGCCATGGCTATTACGCACAGAAACACCGCCTCTGCTTCATCTTTGAAGGGGGGAGGCGGCTTGATCATTACAATAGACTCGGTGGTCAACCGGATCGGTCCCACCCTTGACAGCAGTTGTTCGACATAGCCCCACAGATCGGCTACGCCCGAGCAGTGTACCAATGCGTGTGCAACGGTTTCCTCGTCGCACACGCATCTGGGACAGATCTTTTTGGCGGGGTCCCTACCCGGGCGCCCGTGTCTGTAGAGCCTTTCTCGAACGGGTAAAGCCCCTCGGTAGCACTGCCAGGCCAGGGACTTCTGGAAGTTGTCCATAGGTCCCGGGCTGAATGTCCTACCGAACAGGCTGGCCAGTTCGTCCTCCTCCATGTCTAGGGCTTCTCCGAGGGCGTCGTCGCACCTGCTGCGTACCAGCCCTCTATAAAATGTTGCGGTGGAGTCTCCACTGATAACCGGATCCGCCTGCCAGAGGGCGGTGAGCGCCTGGGCACACTCAGTGTGCCAGGCGCCCAGTTTTCTCGGTCTTTGCTTGACCCAGGATTGCAGCTCGGTGAGTGAGACGAGTCTGGGAAGGTTCGTCTCACAAACGAGGCCCACACCGGTTGTCCGGTGAGGAATACGTAGAGGTGCCGTAGCCTTAATGCGTGTTTACGCATCATTAGCCACGGCATCCCCAGCCCTCCTTTCGAAGGGTGTTGACAGCAGATGGATCTCCTCACCATAGGAGCCCGCCTCTTCCAAAGGAATTGGAAGAGCGCGCGCTCCATCTTGGTGAGGGTTTCCCTTGGGCAGGGCACTACGGTCAGGCGGTAGTAGATGACGGACGCTATGTAGGTGTTCGCCACCTCCGCCCGACCTTTCAGAGATAGTTTGCAACTGGCCCACTTCTGGGTCAGTGCAAACACCCTGTTCGTAACCTCCGCCCAGTTTTTCTCCACCTGGAGGTCCGGTCCGAACCAGACCCCGAGCAACTTCACCGGGCCCTCCGTCCAGCGTCCGACGACGCCATCGGAGGGCATCGGTCTGCCCCTCCACGTGCCGAGTTGCAAACCGATCGACTTGTCCCAGTTCAGCTTAGCCCCTGTGAACTTTTCGTACTCCTCCAGTAAAGTGCCGACCGCCTCGATTTCGGAGGCCGTCGACACCATTACTGTCACGTCATCGGCGTAGGCCGACACCGCTTTCCGCAATCCCGGTTCCAAAGGGATGCCCTGCAACAACTCCAACTTCCGCAGTAGTGGCTCGAGAGTCAACACATACAGAAGGGAGGAGAGAGGGCACCCTTGTCGGATGGACCGCGCGATTTTGAACGGCTCCGAGAATTCTATCGAGACTACTCTAATCTCTCTCTTTAGAGATACCCACCACCTGCTGTTGACGATCGCTCCAGTCAACCGTTCCTTAACTAACGTACTAATCCGATTCCTGTAGGCTCTACTTGCTGGCAAGGACAGATGCGGCTGCTGTGCATAGCAGTGATCCAGCCCCTGAAAACGGGTCCGAAGCCTGCCGCCGCTAGCACCGCATCCAGGTAACCATGGTCGACCCTATCGAACGCCTTAGATTGATCCAAGTTGATCAGAGCCCCACCAAAGCCGGGTTCGTTCCCAACCCTCTCTATGATGTATCGCATGAGGTGGAGGTTGTCATGGATGGACCTGGACGGGATAGCGCATGTCTGCGCATCTCCCACCAGGTTGCCCACGACAAGCGCCAACCTCTTTGCTAGCACCTTGGCCAAAATCTGTAACTCTGTATTTAGCAGTGTTATGGGCCTGAAGTTACTTATTTCGTCCCCCTTGTTCTCGTCCTTCCTCACTAGCGTGACTACGCCCTTGGTCACAGTACAGGGAATTCTCCCGTTCTGTTGCCAGTTGCAGTAGACCGCCTCGAGGAGATCGGGGAACAAGTCCGGCATAGCTAGATATAATTCGTAAGGAAGACCATCGAGACCCGGGGATTTGCGTTTGCCGCATTGGCTCAGCACGTCCTCTATCTCAGCGGCCGAAATCGGCTCCTCGCAGGACTTCGCCTCCCTGTCCGAGAGGCGCGGCAGGCCGTCGAAGTATGGACCGAAGTCCACGTTCCCAACCGGCTCCCCGCCCCTCCCGAACAGTCGGGCAAAGTGCCTTTGAAAGGCCTCACACATCTGCCTAGGCTCAAGAATCGCCCGTCCATCCAGGTCTCGCAAAGACCGGATGGTGGATTTAGTTCCACTGTTGGCCTCTGTCACGCGGGCCCAGCCAACAGCTTTGGTCCCCTCGTTCCCTAGAGCACGTATTTTACTTCGGACAACGCAGCCTTCGTGCTTCGCGTCGAAAAACTGGCTCAAAGCCGTTCTCGACGCTAGCACTCTGGCCACGTCGCCGCTTCTAATTGCCTCTTCTACTCTATCTATTAGCTCCCTTTCCTTCCTATTCCTATCCGCAGCTAGAACCTTACTAAATTCTATCGAGACTACTCTAATCTCTCTCTTTAGAGATACCCACCACCTGCTGTTGACGATCGCTCCAGTCAACCGTTCCTTAACTAACGTACTAATCCGATTCTTGTAGGCTCTACTTGCCGGCAAGGACAAGTTGAGCTTCCAGTAACCGGGGCCCTGTCTATGAGTTCTGTCAAGGTTGACCATGCAGGTCACTAATAGATAGATAGATAGATAGATAGATAGATAGATAGATAGATAGATAGATAGATAGATAGATATATCGAGAGAAAATGCTTCCAAGAAGTGTTATGTCTACTACATAGAGACTTACATATGTGATATAGTGAGTTAAGAAACTTCTATTAACTCAAATTGTTCATGCAATTAATTGACAAAATCTCCCTCCAGCAATGTATACAATTTAAAATCAACAATCAAGTTTTGTAATAGACATAAAATCAGCTGAGTAATTTGGTTTCGAAATGAAGCTGATTGAGGTGGGTGTGTATCTCGTACTTATAGCGAAGTGGTGGAGTCAATAGACATGTGTCAGTCGTGTTAAGCCTCTTCAATGAAACATATACCACCCAGTTGGTTTTATATATATATATACATATATATATATATATATATATATATATATATATATATATATATATATATATATAGGTTTGATTAAAATAATTTTTCTATATTTTCTGTTTGTGTTTGCCGTAATTCCGTTATTGATTAACTAATTATGCAATCCTAATCTGATGATGTCGCCAGGATCTTACGTAACCAGGTCATTGAAATATATAAAGTGTTTTTGCAATAATAAAACTTTAAAGGGACATCATCTGGTCGGCCACCTGCTATTTTAATCAAACTAATATTTAACTCCGTTCTTGCACCAGGATACAACATAAACGATGAATGAGTTGCGTAACGTAGAGTGCTTTTCCTACTATTACATCATAATTAACTAAATGGAATGACCAGTTCCGCCCCTGCCTCTTTACACACGGCACTAGACAAAATTGTTTCTTCATCATACACTCTCATCTGGGAACAGTTCTGTATGGCGCCAGTTCGTGATTTGAACTCAGGAATTTTATATTCTCCGAGTGAGAAGAACCCTCTGACGAAAGTCTTCTTCTCAATGGATTTCCGCATGGATTATCCATTTATTTTGAGACTTGAAACCGCGCGGTAGGGGTAATTATAGCAGGTATAGTGAACTTTTAAAAATTTATTTTAAAACTTTTTCTTATTTGCTAAACCTTGAGTATATATATATATATATATATATATATATATATATATATATATATATATATATTGAGTATATGTTGGTTGTTTACCGACACCTCAGAATGCAGATTGGAGCACTCGACGAAGTACGCAGGTTGGTTGGGTTTTTTCCATTGCGACTTAAGTCCGGCACCCCCCACCACGTGGAATGGTGGCAGAATAGATGCCAACCTACACACACATTCTAAAGAGCATAGCAGCAGCACACGAAAGCTGACTTGCCAGCTGGCCCCTTAACACCACTACCACTACCAACACAATGGAGGAGGTCAGCTGTACTTAAACAAAAACAACTACAACAGATTGTCTTGCCTAGGAAAAATGTCTATAGGCTTTTGACTGAGGAATGTTCTCACAACTGACCAATGGGATGCGAGCGTGTCGTATGACGCAGTAATTCGTTTGTTCTAACCCATATGATTCCAGTTCCTGAGAGGAATAACAACACAACCAGGAGCTGGACATATCGATGTATTGACGGAGTAAAACACACTTCAACAACATGTGTACCTGTCTTTCCCACACCAATTCGGACTGCCTGAAGAGGTCACAGCCAATGATGGCTGTCACCGAAATATATATAGCAGTATATCTATAATTTATAATAAACGAAGCCAAATTTTACATATTTGACTTAATTATTTTATATATATATATATATATATATACAGTTGTCGTGTAGGTGTCACGACAAAAAGAGCCCAGTCCACACTGTAAAGTGGACATGTAGGTATCATGACAAGAAGCACGCAGTAGATACTGTAAATGTGGTTGATGTTAGGAAGGGAATGATACCGTAGAAACCAAGCCAAAATCAATTCTGTGTAAACAAAACACGGTCCTCCAACCTGACTTGCCTCACAATGGGACAATTCGTCTGACCCATTCTAGCGTGGAAAATGGACGTTAAACAATATACCGTGTTTTCCCTATTATAAGATCTACTCCAAAATGAAGCTATAATATAAGTCATACCCTGAAAATAAGCCCTGGCGCATTTTTGCGAGAAAACTTAATAAACAAATTATATAAAACAGATTTCCAGATTCTTGCTGATTACTAATACTAGCAGAAACACCACCCTGAGGGTGGTGTTTCTGCCAGCATGTGTAGTGTGTATATTGATATTATATGCAAGTATATATGCATGTAGATATGATACAACAAATAAAATCGTAATTGACAATATACACAGAAATTAAACAAAGACTGCGTTACACTGTCTTATGTAATCAGTAACGTAATCTATGATACATTAAAAAAAGCGATATTATATATAAACTGCATTAGGAGAAAATTAGTGACGGAAATATATGAATGTTTATTTAAGCGATCGATAACCGGAAGTGTTGACATTTGAAAATGTTAAAGAAGTGAATCTTAAAATAAACAATTAAATATATTTAATCAACAGCTACGAAATTTAGTAGATAAATTATGTAATATTCATTCATTATTTATTCAAAGTAATCCAACTTATTTTACTAATGGGATAAAAAAAATTATAAACCGTACGCAGTCCCGCACTCCTTACTTTATTATAGTTTAGATAATTAATTAGTTTAATGATATTGTTTTAACTCTATAATATATGTCCTTTATTTATTTTTTACTTTTGACATCAGTATAATAATATATTTATCAAAACTCTTGTGCTGTTAGCTTTGTGTACAAATATAAGCCCTACTCTGAAAACAAACCCTGTGCCTTTTCTGGTGGGTAACTTAATATAAAACCTGCTTTATAAAAGGGAAAACATGATGTATATGTGTGTTTGTGTGTGTGTGTAGGGGGGGGAGGGGCAGAATTAGTTTGAAGTATAGACAGAGAGACAGACAGAAAAAGTAGAAGGCGGTTCGGAGGAACGCAAAATGTTAGTCAGATAGATAGATAGATAAAGAGAGAGTGAGTGAGGTAGTTAGGTATCGATATATATATATATACATATATGTATATATATATATATATATATATGTATATATGTGTGTGTGTGTGTGTGTGTGCGTGTGTGTACATATATATCAAGAGAGAGAGGGAGAGAGAGAGAGAGAGAGAGAGAGAGAGAGAGAGAGAGAGAGAGAGAGAGAGAGAGAGAGAGGCAGAGAGAGAGAATCTGGTGGACGATGAGAAGGTCAATGACTTAATGGCTGGCTGTCTGGATGGGCGGCTGGCTGGCTGGTTGCCTGGCTGGCTGGCTGGCTGGCTTGCTGGCTGGTTGCCTGGATGGATGGATGGATGGCTGGCTTGCTGGCTGGTTGCCTGGATGGATGGCTGGCTGGCTTGCTGGCTGGTTGCCTGGATGGCTGGATGGCTGACTCGCTGGCTGGCTGGCTAGATGGATGATACCATGAACGATCCAGTTTGGAAGCAATCCAAATAAATTCTTGGAATATTGATAGCACTCAATGAACTGCATGTCAATGTTGATTAGACTGAGAAATCTTTGGTCATTCTTTCAATTAGCCTTTCAGTGGAGGTCACATATAAGATGACCTTTCTAAATAGTAACATAGTCACTGGTAGTCTATGGATGAGAACACATCCCTGTCTCACTGTCTCTCTAGCATACATATAGTCTTGTCAACAGAATATCATGTGTGTGTTTGTGTGTGTGTGTATGTATTGTGTGCCTCTGTGTGTTGTGTGTACCTGCCTGCGTATGTATGTGTGTTGTGTGCCTCTGTGTGTTTGTGTGTGTGTGTGTGTGTGTGTGTATCTGTGTATGTGTGTTTATCTCTGTGTGCGTGCGTGTGTGTGTGTATGTGTGTGCCTGCCTGTGTATGTGTGTGTGTTGTGTGCCTGCCTGTGTATGTGTGTGTGTATGTATGTGTGTGTGTGTTGTGTGCCTCTGTGTGTGTGGGTGTGTGTATGTATATATGTGTGCGTGTGTGTTCAACTAGAGTGGTTGAAATTTCATCGTTTGTCAATAACCAAACTCGGTGGCAAACGGTCATCAAATGGACAGAATGTCAAATGAGAGTCGAGGAGAGATGGAAAGAGAAGGGGAGAGAGAGAGAGAGAGAGAGAGAGAGAGAGGGAGAGAGAGAGTAAGATAGAAAGAGAGAGAAGGGAGAGAGAGGGAGAGAGAGAGAGAGAGAGGGGGAGTAAGTGTGGGAGAGAGAGAGGGAGAGAGAGAGACAAAGAGTAAGAAAGAAAGAAAGAAAGAAAGAAAGAAAGAAAGAAAGAAAGAAAGAGACAGAGAGAGAGGGGGGAGTGAAAGAGTAAGAGTGAGAGAGAGAGAAAGATAGAGAAAGAGAGAGAGAAAGAGATAGAGAAATAAAGAGAGAGGGGGATAAGGAGTAAGAGTGAGAGAGAGAGAAAGAGAGAGAGAGTAAGAAAGAGAGAAGAGAGAGAGAGAGAGAAAGAGAGAGAGAGGGAGAAAGAGTAAGAGTGAGAGAGAGAGAGAGATAGAGAGAAGAGAGAGAAAGAAAGAGAGAGGCAGAGAGAGAGAGAGAGAGAGAGAGAGAGAGAAATGTGAAGGGAAGGGAGAGAGATTGTATGGAGGAGGAGGGGGGGGGCGGTTAGATATAAAAGAAAAAGACAAGCCTGAAACAAAATATGGTCTGAAATTAAAGTCAGTAAGAGAACCTGAGACTTCTGATTGATATTCAGGCTAAAGACAACAAAGGCGGGACATTACCACTGGATAAAATACATCGGCCGCCTGCAGGTCAGAGCCCTGCCAGGTAGAGTGGCTGTTCCAATGCGTCTACCTCGCCATCCTCTGGGGCAATGCGTTCTCCAAACTGTCGGCCGGGACCTTGTGGTGGAGTGGCTGTTCCAGCACGTCTCCCTCACCCTCCATCCTATTGGCCAGCACCCTGGGGTGGAGTGGCTGTTCCAAAACACCTCCCTCGCCCTACATTCTATCAGCCAGGACCCTGAGGCAGAGTAGCTGTTCTAGTGCGTCTGCCTCCCCCTCCCCCCTGGAGCAATGTATTCTCTACAATGTCGGCCGGGACCCTGAGGTGGAGTGGCTGTTCCAGCACACCTCCCTCACCCTCCCTTGGGGCAATGTATTCTCCACATTGTCGGCCGGGACCCTGACGTTGAGTGGCTGTACCAGCACATCTCCCTCACCCTCCTTTGGGACAATGTATTCTCCACACTGTCGGCCGGGACCCTGGAGTGGAGTGGCTGTTCCAGCACACCTCCCTCACCCTCCCTTGGGGCAATGTATTCTCCACATTGTCGGCCGGGACCCTGAAGTTGAGTGGCTGTACCAGCACACCTCCCTCACCCTCCCTTGAGGCAATGTATTCTCCACATTGTCGGCCAGGATCCAGTGGTGGAGGGTAAGTTAGTTGATAGTGGAAGATATTCATTTGGACGTCACTTCAACAACTAAAGTATATTTACATATGAAGTATTTCAGTAATGTTTTTCATTACTTAATTTTGTTGTTAGATTATTGAGTAACTCTTTTGAGAATAAAGAAGTTCACTTCTTAACCAAACATATTTAGCTTTTTTGTCCTCACTGCAGAGTCGTCTGCCATCTATATTTCTAGAATTTCGTTAATATAATTCATCTCTCTACATTTGACAATGTTTCTGGACCAGTAGTGGGTGATTTCAAATGTTGGATGGGCGATGAGCAACTAAATAAAAATGGTGGGAAATTTTGGCGGGCGAATTTGAGTATTAAGAAGGTATTTCAACATATGCTACCTGAAAAAAAAATTCTAAGAAAATATGTAAATAACCTGTATAAAAAAAACTAGACCAAACAGGAGGCTAGATGGGAATAACGAACCACTAACAAATTTTACCAAATATTTTTGGGGTGATTTTGAATATTTATTATACAGGTGGGCGATGGAAAATTTGTTCATGTGAAAATGGGTGATGACGCCAAAACGTTGGGAACCCTTGATTATAAGTTGATATTTTCAGTCCTAAACTGCATATACGTCTGGATTTTATTTATGTTGGAAGTCAAATACTGGCCATGTAGAGGTTTATTTTGTATTTTGTCTTCATTTACTAAAGGGTTGTTTCCTTTGCACATATGTAGCCTTTGTGACACTGTTGGTGATAGAGGAGTTTCGTGTGTCAAAGTTGTGTTCAGATTTATTTCCCCATTTATATTTTCTGATTTGCTTTTATTATTGGCTAAAACTTTTTGGTGATTTCGTGTTGTTTTACTACCTACGTCATTCAATCATTGGTTGCTTCAAGATATTTTTAATATTATTATTATTTACGGGGTCGATAAAATAAAGTACCAGTAATGCACTGGTTAATTGCTGGCCTTGTGCCAAAAGTAGAAACAATTATTATTATCATTATAGTTGCATTTATTTTGCTTTATGTTCATACGAGTTATCACCAAGTCACAACCAGTGACCTCAAGAGACAACAAGGTCCGCCATGTTCAAGAAAGAACATACATACACACATGCATCTTTGGGTGTTTAGACATGTGATGTACTTATATTGACAGAATCTTCCTTAGTATATGGACAGTTCCCATTAGTACTATCTTTTGCATTTCTCCTATACGCGGATTTCCTGGGATTTGCGATAAGTAATCATTAGACCCGTTAGGTATCATTCCTAGAGCGCCTACAACCACTGGTATTGTTTTAGTTCTCAATTTCCACATTTTTCCAATTTCTATCTCCAGGTCCTTATACTTGCTCAATTTTTCAAATGTTTTTATAGATACCTTCTTGTCTATTGGAACGGACATATCAAATAGCAGGCATACCCTCTTTTTAAAGTCCTTCAGTATTATATCAGGTCTATTTGCATCTATTTTTCGGTCTGTTTGGATGCTAAAGTTCCACTAGATTGAGGTGTGATCTTTTTCAAGTATGGGAAGTGGTTGATGCTTCCACCAGTTCTTTTGATGGGGCAGGTCAAAATGCTTACACATTATCCGATGTATGTACTGTGCAGCTCTGTCATGCCTGTTTAGCTATTCGGTTGGAGATATAGGACTGCACATTGAAATTATATGATCAATGGTCTCTGGTTGTTTTTTACATATTATTTTTTACATATTGTTTTACATATTATTTTTTACATATTGTTTTTTACATATTTTTTTAATTATTATTATTATTATTATTGAATGCTATGGTTGACGGAGGCTCGGCTCTGTAAGGTATTGTAAATTTTGACCGCTATAACAATTGTAAATTGTTTAAAACTTTAACCAAATTGTAGACAAAAACACCCTCCTCCTCGTGAGAGGGGTCTTTCTGTCCGTTATTTGGCTCTTCGGGTTAAATAACCGCTTATTGGGGTTTTGTGCCCAATATTTATTTTAAACAAAAAAAAAAAATGGCTACGAAAAAAAATTTTCATAGGTCACTCCCACTCATTCCGTCTTCTTCTTCCTCAATCGTCACTACAGCAGAGAGAAGATTGTCTCTCTACCTCTCTTCTCTAAATGTGTCTCTCTCCCTCCCTTCTTTTTCGCAAGCGACGCCAGAAAAGAAAAATCACGTGCAAAGCCTGCAAGATTTCTCCACGACGACGAAAAAGGTGTGCGGGAAATACGAAAACCCATTTCATTCGTCTGACGTCAGGAATAATAGCAGTAGCAGCCGTAATAACAGCAGCAGCAGCAACAGTGACAAGGAAAACAACAGTAGCAGCCACAACAGCATCAGCAGCAACAGCAACAACAGCAGCAGCAACAACAACAACAACCACAGCAACAGCGGCGGCGGCAGTAGTCGTAGTACCTGCAGCAACAACAAAAGTAACAGCAGCTCTGACGACGACAACAACAACAACAACAACAGCAGCAAAGAAAAACCAATCTCGTTTGCAGGTATCGCAAAGAACCTGGAAACCATCCTCATAACAAATGAGGAATTAGAGGAAGCGAAGAAGATGGTGACAAAAACTGGACACCGAGCAATCTGCAAGGCAGCCGAAAAATGTTCGAAACCCAACAGCACTGTACGGTCACGTACCGTACAGTAAGCACAAAATCACGTAGGGTTGAAAGAGCCACAGAGTCTCAAATACAAAAAGCCTTGGGGTCTATGTGGCAGCGGAAAACGCACATCACCCGAGGCAAGAAATATGCCACCGTAGACGTACTTTTTGCCACACCCCAGGAGGCAAAGGCTCAATCCTTAGTGACCCTAAGGAGCGAGGAAATGGTGTTGGTGCCCTCCTACTGCGGGCAAAAAATTGTGAGGGTCAAACTGACACACGCCCACCCCCCCGAGATGGCCCCTTATTGGCTGGCCGCGTCTGTCCTCGTCGGAATCGAGGACAAAACAACTGTACTGCAAGTACAGAAAAAAGTAAGAGAAGATTGGGTCGGCACCTCCATTGAGTTAATCCAAACCAACCAGGAGTGCATCGAAGCTATCCCGGATGTGATAGATTTCGATAACGGCACTCAACTGCCCATAAGTGTTGAGGGCAAACGCCCGAAATGCTTTCGCTGTGGATCGAAGACTCACCTCAGGGCCTTCTACAACGAGAAGACCCTGAGAAAGTAGAAAACCCCCCTCCTTCCGAAACCGGCTCCACGGCTACCAGCAATAGGACAAGCGGCAACCAGGAACGATAGATCCGTGGCACCCATACCCACGCCACGGAAATCAAAAACAGCAGCAGCAGTGGAAGTATTAACAACAACAACAGCAATACCAAATGCAGCTGCAACAGAGACTCCAGTGCAAACATCACCAACAACAACAAGTGAAAGAGTGGAGCCGGTACCCCGCCCCGACCTCACAGAATCAGACATGGGATGTGAGGTGGGAGAGGGATGGCAAAAGGTCGTAAGAAGCCACAAACGCAGAAGCAGCGCATCGTCGCCTTCGAAAAGGGAGGAAAGAAATGAAAAAAGGGTAAAGGCTACTGCAAAGAGATTCACAGCAGCAACACCACCAACACCATCACCACCCACACTAGCACCACCATCACCACCGGCGACAACCCCACCGCCAACAACAACAACAACTTCAACACCACCACCACAAGCACCAACATCGCAAACACAACAACAAAACACACACACCCAGCAACAACGACAAGAAAATAGTAGAACCACACCTCACCCCCACAAAAACAAATGCACGGCAATAAATACACACAACAAGAAACTAATGACTTACATAATTGAACAGACAGACATTTCACAACACGACTACATAATACCAGCACCAATCAAAACGCCAACTAAGATAAGACTGCTAAAAATAGCACAGAAACAATACACAAACATTAAAACGAAATTCCCCAACGCAGTTGGTGATTTCAGAGACCTAGGAGGGACTCTCAATCGAAGAGTATATTCGGACATACTCATAGAAGAGCCGACGACCAGCCGAAGGGACGATTCAACGGTCCCTTCACCAGACGATCAAGTGAAAAGGGATGGAAAAACCATCCTTCCTCTACGAAAAGTACGGTAAGTGGTCTTTCCCATCTTTTCCACTCTATTTTAAACATGACCCCACTCAGAATAGGCAGCATAAATGCACGTGGCTTGGGGTCGTCATGGAAGCAGGGTCACCTGCTCAACGACCTGAGGTCACTAAACATAGATGTAGTGGCCATCAGCGAGACCAGAATCTCCGAAGCACGGGCCTTCGCACCGATCTTCGGCGGCTACGATGTGTACGCATCTCCCAGCCGTCCTGGATCGGGGGGGGGGGGGAGTTGCTGTGCTTTTTCGGAGAGGTTTGGATCTCGCCATACGGGCTATCTTCCTGGACCCAGACGGTAAGTTGGTGGTGCTGGACGTGACCAGCGGAGACGGGCAAGCTTTCAGGCTAGTGGCCGTCTATGCCCCGACAGGAGCAGGGCGGCCTAATTTCTTTGGGCGTCTGGAGACCTTTCTTGGAACGTCCCGCTCTTTAGTGTTAGTGGGCGACTGGAACGGGATCTTAGATGCACGCTGGGACTGTGTGGGATTAGCGCATAGGGGTGGAGAGTGCAAGTGCCTCACCAACCTGCTCAGGCGTTTTGAACTGTCTGATAGGTACCGATTGGATTTCCCGAATGTGCCAATGTGGACTTGGACAAATCGCATAGGGTCATCCAGATCATATCTAGATAGAGTATTTTGTAGGGAAATAGATTGGTCTAGCATAGGCTGTCCACAATTCAAGATAGTCAGCTACACGGACCACAAATTCGTGATTTGTGTGCTTGACTTAGATAGGCTTCATAGACGAGGACCCGGCTACTGGAAGCTAAACGCGTCCTTACCAGCGCGCAAACCCTACAGAGACCGGATTAGCGAACTAGTTAAGCGGGCGTTGACGGGGGCCATCGTCAACAACAAGTGGTGGTTTTCTCTGAAAAGAGCGATTAGAATAGAATCCACTCGGTTTAGTAAGGCTTTAGCAATAGGGAAAAATAGAGCAGAGGGAGAACTAGTTGAAAATTAGACGAGGAGCTTAGCAAAGGCATCGCGACCGACGTGCTTGCGGCGAAATTGGCCCTTGACCAATTCTTCAATGCAAAGCACGAAGGCTGCGTTGTCAGAGCAAGGGTGCGTGCTCTCAGACACGAGGGGACGAAAGCCGTTCAATGGGCCCGAGTGGCGGAGGCGCGTCGTGGAAACAAAGCCACGATCCGGTCTTTGGTGGACCACGACGGGCGCATGCTACTCGATCCCGGGCAAATGTGTGAAGCTTTTCAGCGACACTTCGCTCATCTGCTCGGGGGCAGCGGTGGGCCGGGTCGAAGGATGGACTTTAGTGTCTACCTCGACGGACTGCCGCGGTTCTCGGCCACTGAGGCGAAGTGTTGCGAAAAGCCGATAACAGTCGCTGAAGTAAGGGAGGCAATGACTGGCTGCACAAGGGGTAAATCGCCTGGTTTGGATGGTCTGCCCTATGAACTTTACGTACATAGGGCAGACTTGTTCGGAGGCCTCTTGGCGGACGTCTACTGCAACTGGCAACAAAACGGGAGAATTCCCAGTTCTGTGAGCCGAGGAGCGGTGGCACTGCTGAGAAAGGATCCGAATAAGGGGGATAACATAGATAATTTCCGGCCCATAACTCTGCTAAACACAGAGTTCAAGATTTTGGCCAAGGTGCTAGCAAAGAGGTTGGCGCTTGTCGTTGGTGGTCTGATGGGAGAGGCGCAGATATGCGCCATTCCCGACAGATCCATACACGACAACCTCCACCTCATGCGATACATCGTAGAGAGGGTAGCTAGGGAACCTGGCACGGGTGGGTCCTTGATCAATTTAGATCAGTCGAAAGCTTTCGATAGGGACGACCATCGTTACCTAGCGGCAGTCCTGAGGGCGGCTGGCTTTGGGCCCGTCTTCAGAGGCTGGATCGCTGCCATGCACAGCGACATCTGCTCTGTGGTGAGAGTGAACGGTCACCTGTCGGAACCGTTCAACATCATGCGCTCGGTCCGCCAAGGATGTCCCCTCTCGTCCTTCTTGTACGTATTGACTCTCGAGCCATTACTGCACAAACTGGAGACGTTGAGGGGCGTCCCGCGCGAACTAGGATGCGGAAGATCCGTGTCAGCATATGCCGACGATGTCACCGTAGTGGTGTCGAACGCCAAACACATCGAGGCGATCGGCACTACTCTAAGAGAATACGAAGCGGTGACAGGAGCAATGATCAACCAGGAAAAGTCAGTGGCCTGCAGCTCGGCACCTGGAGAGGCAGGTCCATGCTGTCCAATAGCGTCGTCGGACGCTGGACGGACGGACCGGTTAAATTGCTAGGGGTCTGGTTCGGTCCGGACCTCCAGACGGACAAAAACTGGGACGAGGTGACGAGCAGGGTGGCTTCTCTCACCCAGAAATGGGCGGAGAGGAAGTTATCCCTGAAAGGTCGAGCGGAGGTGGCTAACGCGTACATCGCGTCTGTCATCTGCTACCGCCTGACCGTCGTACCTTGTCCTAAGCCTCGCCTGACTGCGCTGAAGCGTTTGCTCTTTCACTTTTTGTGGAAGGGACGCGCTCCGATGGTCAGGCGGTCCATCTGTTGTCAACACCCGCTACGTGGAGGGCTGGGCATGCCGTGGCTGATGATGCGCAGGCACGCGCCCAGGCTACGACATCTCCACCTCTTCCTCGACGGTGACCAGGTGTGGTCGCCGTTTGCTAGACACGTATTTCCCCAGCTCGTTTCCTTGACGGAGCTGCAGTCCTGGGTCAAGCGAAGACCGAGAGGGAGCGCCTGGAGACTGGAATGCCTTCAGGCGCTCACAGCCCTCGACCAATCGGGCAATGTGATCGGTGGAAACTCCACCTCGGCGTTCTATAGAGGATTAGTGGAGGGGAAGAGCGACGACGTACTTGGGGAAACTCCAGGCGTCGACGAAAATCAACTAGCCAATCTCTTCGGAAGAACTCTCGGGCCGGGGCCTATGGACAACTTCCAGAAGTCTCTGGCCTGGCAGTGCTACCGAGGAGCCTTGCCAGTTCGGGATAAACTCTACAGGCATGGAGGTCCCGTCAGCCGGACATGCCCGAGATGCGCGCAGGGCGACGAAACCGTCCTGCACGCACTCGTCCAGTGTCCGAAAATTGCTGACTTGTGGGTTTATGTCGAACACCTGCTGTCGCGTGTAGTACGGATCCGGCTATCATCTGAGTCCATCGTGAGGATTGCCCCGCCCTCCTCCTTTAGCCGGGAAGGGCAGGCAGTTTTTATCTGTCTGGTGGCCATGGCGAAAGAGATAGTATGGTGGACACGTTTGAAAGGGTTGAAGACGAGCACTTACCTCTTCGGTGATGCTCTGATTGACTTTTCAAATTTCATTTGAAAAGGAAAATCAGAGTAGAGAGGGAAGTGCTCTCTTCCCAGCATTTTGTTGAAAGATGGGTGAGAGAAGCAAGTATGGCCCGAGTGAATGGGCCTACTCTGAGTATATATCTGTAAATTAAAGGTGGAAAACTGGGAGAGGGCACTTGCCTTGGTGGTCAGGGTCACTGTGGCCTTTTACTGGGCTTTCTCCACAAATGTCCCTCCGATGTCTCCCCCTATTGGGGAATTTTTCATTGTTATTTTTTTGTTACATCCTCTGTTTTTGTTTTTTACACGCAGAAATGCCCATTTGTACCGTCCTGTATTGCCCTGCACTGTCCTTAATGTCTACTTTATGTAAACCCTTGTGGTTAATAAAG
>OZ024740.1:29700144-29710837 GCA_964016885.1 Eledone cirrhosa
TTAATTCCACTCCCTCTCTTTCTCCCTCAATAATTTCCACCCCACCCCTCTTTCTCCCTCTATCATTTCCACTCCCTCTCTTTCTCTCTCTATCATTTCCACCCTTTCTCTTTCTCCCTCTATCATTTCCCCTCCCTCTCTTTCTCCCTCTATCATTTCCACTCCCTCTCTTTCTCCCTCTATCATTTCCACTCACTCTCTTTCTCCCTCTATCATTTCCCCTCCCTCTCTTTCTCCCTCTATCATTTCCGCTCCCTCTCTTTCTCCCTCTATCAGTTCCATTCCCTCTCTTTCTCCCTCTATCATTTCCACCCCTCTCTTTCTCCCTCTACCATTTCCACTCCCTCTCTTTCTCCCTCTATTATTTCCACCCCCTCTCTTTCTCCCTCTATCATTTCCAACCCCTCTTTTTCTCCCTCTATTATTTCATCTCCCTCTCTTTCTTCCTCTATTATTTCCACACCCTCTTTTTCTCCCTCTATCATTTCCACCCCCTCTTTCTCCCTCTATCATTTCCTCCCCCTATCTTTCTCCCTCTATCATTTCCGCTCTCTCTCTTTCTCCCTCTATCATTTACCCACACTCTCTTTCTCCCTCTATCATTTCCACTCACACTCTTTCTCCCTCTATCATTTCCCCTCCCTCTATGTCTCCCTCTATCATTTCCCCTCCTTCTCTTTCTCCCTCTATCATTTCATCTCCCTCTCTTTTTCCCTCTATCATTTACACTCCCTCTCTTTCTCCCTCTATCATTTCTACTCTCTCTCTTTCTCCCTCTATCAGTTCCACTCCCACTCTTTCAACCTCTATCATTTCATCTCCCTCTCTTTCTCCCTCTATCATTTCATCTCCCTCTCTTTTTCCCTCTATCATTTACACTCCCTCTCTTTCTCCCTCTATCATTTACGCCCTCTCTCTTTCTCCCTCTATCAGTTCCACTCCCACTCTTTCTCCCTCTATCATTTCATCTCCCTCTCTTTCTCCCTCTATCATTTCATCTCCCTCTCTTTCTCCCTCTATCATTTCCACTACCTCTCTTTCTCCCTCTATCATTTCCACCCCCTCTCTTTCTCCCTCTATCATTTCCCCTCCCTCTCTTTCTCCCTCTATTATTTCCACCCCCTCTCTTTCTCCCTCTATCATTTCCCCTCCCTCTCATTCTCCCTCTCATTCTCCCTCTATCATTTCATCCCCCTCTCTTTCTCCCTCTATTATTTCCTCCCCCTCGCTTTCTCTCTCTATTATTTCCACCCCTCTCTTTCTCCCTCTATCATTTCCACTCCCTCTCTTTCTACCTCTATCATTTCCACCCCCTCTCTTTCTCCCTCTATCATTTCCCCTCCTTCTCTTTCTCCCTCTATCATTCCCCCCCCCCTCTCTTTCTCTATCTCTATCATTTCCACTCCCTCTCTTTCTCCCTCTATCATTTCCCCTCCCTCTCTTTCTCCCTCTAACATTTCCACTCCCTCTCTTTCTCCCTCTATCATTTCCCCTCCCTCTCTTTCTCCCTCTATCATTTCCACTCTCTCTCTTTCTCCCTCTATTATTTCCACCCCCTCTCTTTCTCCCTCCATCATTTCCAACCCCTCTCTTTCTCCCTCTATCAATACCCCTCCCTCTCTTTCTCCCTCTAAAATTTCCACTCCCTCTCTTCCTCCCTCCTTCAATTCCCCTCCCTCTCTTTCTCCCTCTATCATTTCATCTCCCTCTATCAATTCCACCCCCTCTCTTTTTCCCTCTATCATTTCCACCCCATCTTTCTCCCTCTATCATTTTTTCCCCCTCTCTTTCTACCTCTATCATTTCCACTCCCTCTCTTTTTCCCTGTATCATTTCCACCCCCACTCTTTCTCCCTCTATCATTTCCAGTGACTCTCTTACTCCCTCTATCATTTCCACCCCCTCTCTTTTTCCCTCTATCATTTCCACTCCCTCTCTTTCTCCCTCTAACATTTCCACTCCCTCTCTTTCTCCCTCTATCATTCCCCTCCCTCTCTTTCTCCCTCTATCATTTCCTCCCCCTCTCTTTCTCCCTCTATCATTTCCCCTCCTTCTCGTTCTCCCTCTATCATTTCCCCTCCCTCTCTTTCTCTCTCTATCATTTCCCCTCCCTCTCTTTCTCCCTCTATCATTTCCACTCCCTCTCTTTCTCCCTCTACCATTTCATCTCTCTCTCTTTCTCCCTCTATCATTTCCACCCCCTCTTTCTCCCTCTATCATTTCTTCCCCCTCTCTTTTTCCCTCTATCATTTCCACCCCTCTCTTTCTCCCTCTATCATTTCCTCCCCCTCACTTTCTCCCTCTATCATTTCCACCCCCTCTCTTTCTCCCTCTATCATTTCCTCCCCCTCTCTTTCTCCCTCTATCATTTCCACCCTCTCTCTTTCTCCCACTATCATTTCCACTCCCTCTCTTTCTCCCTCTATCATTTCCACTCCCACTCTTTCTCCCTCTATCATTTCAACTCCCTCTCTTTTTCCCTCTATCATTTCCACCCCCTCTCTTTCCCCCTCTATCATTTCATCTCCCTCTCTTTCTCCCTCTATTATTTCCACCCCCTCTCTTTCACCCTCTATCATTTCCACCCCCTCTCTTTCTCCCTCTATCGTTTCCACCCCCTCTCTTTCTCCCTCTATTATTTCCACTCCCTCTCTTTTTCCCTGTATCATTTCCACCCCCACTCTTTCTCCCTCTATCATTTCCAGTCCCTCTCTTACTCCCTCTATCATTTCCACCCCCTCTCTTTTTCCCTCTATCATTTCCACTCCCTCTCTTTCTCCCTCTAACATTTCCACTCCCTCTCTTTCTCCCTCTATCATTCCCCTCTCTCTCTTTCTCCCTCTATCATTTCCTCCCCCTCTCTTTCTCACTCTATCATTTCCATCCCTCTCTTTCTCCCTCTATCATTTCCAGTCCCTCTCTTTCTGCCTCTATCATTTCCATCCCCTCTCTTTTTCCCTCTATCATTTCCACTCCCTCTCTTTCTTCCTGTAACGTTTCCACTCCCTCTCTTTCTCCCTCTATTATTTCCACCCCCTCTCTTTCACCCTTTATCATTTGCACCCCCTCTCTTTTTCCCTCTATCATTTCCACCCCCTCTCTTTCTCTCTCTACCATTTCATCTCCCTCTCTTTCTCCCTCTATTATTTGCACACCCTCTCTTTCTCCATCGATCATTTCCACCCCCTCTTTCTCCCTCTATCATTTCCTGCCCCTCTCTTTCTCCCTCTATCATTTCCTCCCCCTCGCTTTCTCCCTCTATCATTTGCACCCCCTCTCTTTCTCCCCGAATCATTTCCACCCCCTCTCTTTCTCACTCTATCATTTCCACCCCCTCTCTTTTCCCTCTATTAATTCCACACCCTCTCTTTCTCCCTCAATAATTTCCACCCCACCCCTCTTTCTCCCTCTATCATTTCCACTCCCTCTCTTTCTCTCTCTATCATTTCCTCCCCTTCTCTTTCTCCCTCTATCATTTCCATCCCTCTCTTTCTCCCTCTATCATTTCCACTCCCTCTCTTTCTCCCTCTATCATTTCCACTCCCTCTCTTTCTCCCTCTATCATTTCCACTCACTCTCTTTCTCCCTCTATTATTTCCAACCCCTCTCTTTCACTTTCTATCATTTCCAACCCCTCTCTTTCTCCCTCTATCATTTCCAACCCCTCTCTTTCTCCCTCTATTATTTCATCTCCCTCTCTTTCTCCCTCTATTATTTCCACACCCTTTTTTCTCCCTCTATCATTTCCACCCCCTCTTTCTCCCTCTATCATTTCCTCCCCCTATCTTTCTCCCTCTATCATTTCCACTCCCTCTCTTTCCCCCTCTATCATTTCCCCTCACTCTCTTTCTCCCTCTATCATTTCCACTCACACTCTTTCTCCCTCTATCATTTCCCCTCCCTCTATGTCTCCCTCTATCATTTCCCCTCCCTCTTTTTCTCCCTCTATCATTTCATCTCCCTCTCTTTTTCCCTCTATCATTTACACTCCCTCTCTTTCTCCCTCTATCATTTCCGCCCTCTCTCTTTCTCCCTCTATCAGTTCCACTCCCACTCTTTCTCCCTCTATCATTTCATCTCCCTCTCTTTTTCCCTCTATCATTTCCACTACCTCTCTTTCTCCCTCTATCATTTCCACCCCTCTCTTTCTTCCTCTACCATTTCATCACACTCTCTTTCTCCCTCTATCATTTCCACTCACACTCTTTCTCCCTCTATCATTTCCCCTCCCTCTATGTCTCCCTCTATCATTTCCCCTCCCTCTCTTTCTCCCTCTATCATTTCATCTCCCTCTCTTTTTCCCTCTATCATTTACACTCCCTCTCTTTCTCCCTCTATCATTTCTACTCTCTCTCTTTCTCCCTCTATCAGTTCCACTCCCACTCTTTCAACCTCTATCATTTCATCTCCCTCTCTTTCTCCCTCTATCATTTCATCTCCCTCTCTTTTTCCCTCTATCATTTACACTCCCTCTCTTTCTCCCTCTATCATTTACGCCCTCTCTCTTTCTCCCTCTATCAGTTCCACTCCCACTCTTTCTCCCTCTATCATTTCATCTCCCTCTCTTTCTCCCTCTATCATTTCATCTCCCTCTCTTTCTCCCTCTATCATTTCCACTACCTCTCTTTCTCCCTCTATCATTTCCACCCCCTCTCTTTCTCCCTCTATCATTTCCCCTCCCTCTCTTTCTCCCTCTATTATTTCCACCCCCTCTCTTTCTCCCTCTATCATTTCCCCTCCCTCTCATTCTCCCTCTCATTCTCCCTCTATCATTTCATCCCCCTCTCTTTCTCCCTCTATTATTTCCTCCCCCTCTCTTTCTCTCTCTATTATTTCCACCCCCTCTCTTTCTCCCTCTATCATTTCCGCACCCTCTCTTTCTCCCTCTATCATTTCCACTCCCTCTCTTTCTACCTCTATCATTTCCACCCCCTCTCTTTCTCCCTCTATCATTTCCCCTCCTTCTCTTTCTCCCTCTATCATTCCCCCCCTTACTTTCTCTATCTCTATCATTTCCACTCCCTCTCTTTCTCCCTCTATCATTTCCCCTCCCTCTCTTTCTCCCTCTATCATTTCCACTCCCTCTCTTTCTCCCTCTATCATTTCCCCTCCCTCTCTTTCTCCCTCTATCATTTCCACTCTCTCTCTTTCTCCCTCTATTATTTCCACCCCCTCTCTTTCTCCCTCCATCATTTCCAACCCCTCTCTTTCTCCCTCTATCAATACCCCTCCCTCTCATTCTCCCTCTAAAATTTCCACTCCCTCTCTTCCTCCCTCTTTCAATTCCCCTCCCTCTCTTTCTCCCTCTATCATTTCATCTCCCTCTATCAATTCCACCCCCTCTCTTTTTCCCTCTATCATTTCCACCCCATCTTTCTCCCTCTATCATTTTTCCCCCTCTCTTTCTACCTCTATCATTTCCACTCCCTCTCTTTTTCCCTGTATCATTTCCACCCCCACTCTTTCTCCCTCTATCATTTCCAGTGACTCTCTTACTCCCTCTATCATTTCCACCCCCTCTCTTTTTCCCTCTATCATTTCCACTCCCTCTCTTTCTCCCTCTAACATTTCCACTCCCTCTCTTTCTCCCTCTATCATTCCCCTCCCTCTCTTTCTCCCTCTATCATTTCCTCCCCCTCTCTTTCTTCCTCTATCATTTCCCCTCCTTCTCTTTCTCCCTCTATCATTTCCCCTCCCTCTCTTTCTCTCTCTATCATTTCCCCTCCCTCTCTTTCTCCCTCTATCATTTCCACTCCCTCTCTTTCTCCCTCTACCATTTCATCTCTCTCTCTTTCTCCCTCTATCATTTCCACCCCCTCTTTCTCCCTCTATCATTTCTTCCCCCTCTCTTTTTCCCTCTATCATTTCCACCCCTCTCTTTCTCCCTCTATCATTTCCTCCCCCTCACTTTCTCCCTCTATCATTTCCACCCCCTCTCTTTCTCCCTCTATCATTTCCTCCCCCTCTCTTTCTCCCTCTATCATTTCCACCCCCTCTCTTTCTCCCACTATCATTTCCACTCCCTCTCTTTCTCCCTCTATCATTTCCCCTCCCACTCTTTCTCCCTCTATCATTTCAACTCTCTCTCTTTTTCCCTCTATCATTTCCACCCCCTCTCTTTCTCCCTCTATCATTTCATCTCCCTCTCTTTCTCCCTCTATTATTTCCACCCCCTCTCTTTCACCCTCTATCATTTCCACCCCCTCTCTTTCTCCCTCTATCATTTCCACCCCCTCTCTTTCTCCCTCTATTATTTCCACTCCCTCTCTTTTTCCCTGTATCATTTCCACCCCCACTCTTTCTCCCTCTATCATTTCCAGTCCCTCTCTTACTCCCTCTATCATTTCCACCCCCTCTCTTTTTCCCTCTATCATTTCCACTCCCTCTCTTTCTCCCTCTAACATTTCCACTCCCTCTCTTTCTCCCTCTATCATTCCCCTCCCTCTCTTTCTCCCTCTATCATTTCCTCCCCCTCTCTTTCTCCCTCTATCATTTCCATCCCTCTCTTTCTCCCTCTATCATTTCCAGTCCCTCTCTTTCTGCCTCTATCATTTCCATCCCCTCTCTTTTTCCCTCTATCATTTCCACTCCCTCTCTTTCTTCCTGTAACATTTCCACTCCCTCTCTTTCTCCCTCTATTATTTCCACCCCCTCTCTTTCACCCTTTATCATTTGCACCCCCTCTCTTTTTCCCTCTATCATTTCCACCCCCTCTCTTTCTCTCTCTACCATTTCATCTCCCTCTCTTTCTCCCTCTATTATTTGCACACCCTCTCTTTCTCCCTCGATCATTTCCACCCCCTCTTTCTCCCTCTATCATTTCCTGCCCCTCTCTTTCTCCCTCTATCATTTCCTCCCCCTCGCTTTCTCCCTCTATCATTTGCACCCCCTCTCTTTCTCCCCGAATCATTTCCACCCCCTCTCTTTCTCACTCTATCATTTCCACCCCCTCTCTTTTCCCTCTATTAATTCCACACCCTCTCTTTCTCCCTCAATAATTTCCACCCCACCCCTCTTTCTCCCTCTATCATTTCCACTCCCTCTCTTTCTCTCTCTATATATTCCTCCCCTTCTCTTTCTCCCTCTATCATTTCCATCCCTCTCTTTCTCCCTCTATCATTTCCACTCCCTCTCTTTCTCCCTCTATCATTTCCACTCCCTCTCTTTCTCCCTCTATCATTTCCACTCACTCTCTTTCTCCCTCTATTATTTCCAACCCCTCTCTTTCACTTTCTATCATTTCCAACCCCTCTCTTTCTCCCTCTATCATTTCCAACCCCTCTCTTTCTCCCTCTATTATTTCATCTCCCTCTCTTTCTCCCTCTATTATTTCCACACCCTTTTTTCTCCCTCTATCATTTCCACCCCCTCTTTCTCCCTCTATCATTTCCTCCCCCTATCTTTCTCCCTCTATCATTTCCACTCCCTCTCTTTCCTCCTCTATCATTTCCCCTCACTCTCTTTCTCCCTCTATCATTTCCACTCACACTCTTTCTCCCTCTATCATTTCCCCTCCCTCTATGTCTCCCTCTATCATTTCCCCTCCCTCTTTTTCTCCCTCTATCATTTCATCTCCCTCTCTTTTTCCCTCTATCATTTACACTCCCTCTCTTTCTCCCTCTATCATTTCCGCCCTCTCTCTTTCTCCCTCTATCAGTTCCACTCCCACTCTTCTCCCTCTATCATTTCATCTCCCTCTCTTTTCCCTCTATCATTTCCACTACCTCTCTTTCTCCCTCTATCATTTCCACCCTCTCTTTCTTCCTCTACCATTTCATCACACTCTCTTTCTCCCTCTATCATTTCCACTCACACTCTTTCTCCCTCAATCATTTCCCCTCCCTCTATGTCTCCCTCTATCATTTCCCCTCCCTCTCTTTCTCCCTCTATCATTTCATCTCCCTCTCTTTTCCCTCTATCATTTACACTCCCTCTCTTTCTCCCTCTATCATTTCTACTCTCTCTCTTTCTCCCTCTATCAGTTCCACTCCCACTCTTTCAACCTCTATCATTTCATCTCCCTCTCTTTCTCCCTCTATCATTTCATCTCCCTCTCTTTTCCCTCTATCATTTACACTCCCTCTCTTTCTCCCTCTATCATTTACGCCCTCTCTCTTTCTCCCTCTATCAGTTCCACTCCCACTCTTCTCCCTCTATCATTTCATCTCCCTCTCTTTCTCCCTCTATCATTTCATCTCCCTCTCTTTCTCCCTCTATCATTTCCACTACCTCTCTTTCTCCCTCTATCATTTCCACCCCCTCTCTTTCTCCCTCTATCATTTCCACCCCCTCTCTTTCTCCCTCTATTATTTCCACCCCCTCTCTTTCTCCCTCTATCATTTCCCCTCCCTCTCATTCTCCCTCTCATTCTCCCTCTATCATTTCATCCCCCTCTCTTTCTCCCTCTATTATTTCCTCCCCTCTCTTTCTCTCTCTATTATTTCCACCCCCTCTCTTTCTCCCTCTATCATTTCCGCACCCTCTCTTTCTCCCTCTATCATTTCCACTCCCTCTCTTTCTACCTCTATCATTTCCACCCCCTCTCTTTCTCCCTCTATCATTTCCCCTCCTTCTCTTCTCCCTCTATCATTCCCCCCCTTACTTTCTCTATCTCTATCATTTCCACTCCCTCTCTTTCTCCCTCTATCATTTCCCCTCCCTCTCTTTCTCCCTCTATCATTTCCACTCCCTCTCTTTCTCCCTCTATCATTCCCCTCCCTCTCTTTCTCCCTCTATCATTTCCACTCTCTCTCTTTCTCCCTCTATTATTTCCACCCCCTCTCTTCTCCCTCCATCATTCCAACCCCTCTCTTCTCCCTCTATCAATACCCCTCCCTCTCATTCTCCCTCTAAATTTCCACTCCCTCTCTTCCTCCCTCTTTCAATTCCCCTCCCTCTCTTTCTCCCTCTATCATTTCATCTCCCTCTATCAATTCCACCCCCTCTCTTTTTCCCTCTATCATTTCCACCCCATCTTTCTCCCTCTATCATTTTTCCCCCTCTCTTTCTACCTCTATCATTTCCACTCCCTCTCTTTTCCCTGTATCATTTCCACCCCCACTCTTCTCCCTCTATCATTTCCAGTGACTCTCTTACTCCCTCTATCATTTCCACCCCTCTCTTTTTCCCTCTATCATTTCCACTCCCTCTCTTTCTCCCTCTAACATTTCCACTCCCTCTCTTTCTCCCTCTATCATTCCCTCCCTCTCTTTCTCCCTCTATCATTTCCTCCCCTCTCTTCTTCCTCTATCATTTCCCCTCCTTCTCTTTCTCCCTCTATCATTTCCCCTCCCTCTCTTTCTCTCTCTATCATTCCCCTCCCTCTCTTTCTCCCTCTATCATTCCACTCACTCTTTCTCCCTCTACCATTTCATCTCTCTCTCTTTCTCCCTCATCATTCCACCCCCTCTTCTCCCTCTATCATTTCTTCCCCTCTCTTTTTCCCTCTATCATTTCCACCCCTCTCTTTCTCCCTCTATCATTCCTCCCCCTCACTTTCTCCCTCATCATTTCCACCCCTCACTCTTCTCCCACTATCATTTCCTCCCCCTCTCTTTCTCCCTCTATCATTTCCACCCCCTCTCTTTCTCCCACTATCATTTCCACTCCCTCTCTTCTCCCTCTATCATTTCCCCTCCCACTCTTTCTCCCTCTATCATTTCAACTCTCTCTCTTTTCCCTCTATCATTCCACCCCCTCTCTTTCTCCCTCTATCATTTCATCTCCCTCTCTTTCTCCCTCTATTATTTCCACCCCCTCTCTTTAACCCTCTATCATTCCACCCCCTCTCTTTCTCCCTCTATCATTTCCACCCCCTCTCTTTCTCCCTCTATTATTCCACTCCCTCTCTTTTCCCTTATCATTTCCACCCCACTCTTTCTCCCTCTATCATTTCCAGTCCCTCTCTTACTCCCTCTATCATTTCCACCCCTCTCTTTTTCCCTCTATCATTTCACTCCCTCTCTTTCTCCCTCTAACATTTCCACTCCCTCTCTTTCTCCCTCTATCATTCCCTCCCTCTCTTTCTCCCTCTATCATTTCCTCCCCCTCTCTTTCTCCCTCTATCATTTCCATCCCTCTCTTTCTCCCTCTATCATTTCCAGTCCCTCTCTTCTCACTCTATCATTTCCACCCCCTCTCTTTTCCCTCTATTAATTCCACACCCTCTCTTCTCCCTCAATAATTTCCACCCACCCTCTTTCTCCCTCTATCATTTCCACTCCCTCTCTTCTCTCTCTATCATTTCCTCCCTTCTCTTTCTCCCTCTATCATTTCCATCCCTCTCTTTCTCCCTCTATCATTTCCACTCCCTCTCTTTCTCCCTCTATCATTTCCACTCCCTCTCTTTCTCCCTCTATCATTTCCACTCACTCTCTTCTCCCTCTATTATTTCCAACCCCTCTCTTTCACTTTCTATCATTTCCACCCCCTCTCTTTCTCCCTCTATCATTTCCAACCCTCTCTTTCTCCCTCTATTATTTCATCTCCCTCTCTTTCTCCCTCTATTATTTCCACACCCTTTTTTCTCCCTCTATCATTTCCACCCCCTCTTTCTCCCTCTATCATTTCACTCCCACTATCTTTCTCCCTCTATCATTTCCACTCCCTCTCTTTCCTCCTCTATCATTTCCCCTCCCTCTCTTTCTCCCTCTATCATTTCACTCCCACTCTTTTTCCCTCCCTCTCTTTCTCC
>OZ024740.1:29711037-29886037 GCA_964016885.1 Eledone cirrhosa
CTATCATTTGCACCCCCTCTCTTTCTCCCCGAATCATTTCCACCCCCTCTCTTTCTCACTCTATCATTTCCACCCCCTCTCTTTTCCCTCTATTAATTCCACACCCTCTCTTTCTCCCTCAATAATTTCCACCCCACCCCTCTTTCTCCCTCTATCATTTCCACTCCCTCTCTTTCTCTCTCTATCATTTCCTCCCCCTCTCTTTCTCCCTCTATCATTTCCATCCCTCTCTTTCTCCCTCTATCATTTCCACTCCCTCTCTTTCTCCCTCTATCATTTCCACTCCCTCTCTTTCTCCCTCTATCATTTCCTCTTACTCTCTTTCTCCCTCTATTATTTCCAACCCCTCTCTTTCACTTTCTATCATTTCCACCCCCTCTCTTTCTCCCTCTATCATTTCCAACCCCTCTCTTTCTGCCTCTATTATTTCATCTCCCTCTCTTTCTCCCTCTATTATTTCCACACCCTCTTTTTCTCCCTCTATCATTTCCACCCCCTCTTTCTCCCTCTATCATTTCCTCCCCCTATCTTTCTCCCTCTATCATTTCCACTCCCTCTCTTTCCCCCTCTATCATTTCCCCTCACTCTCTTTCTCCCTCTATCATTTCCACTCACACTCTTTCTCCCTCTATCATTTCCCCTCCCTCTATGTCTCCCTCTATCATTTCCCCTCCCTCTCTTTCTCCCTCTATCATTTCATCTCCCTCTCTTTTCCCTCTATCATTTACACTCCCTCTCTTTCTCCCTCTATCATTTCCGCCCTCTCTCTTTCTCCCTCTATCAGTTCCACTCCCACTCTTTCTCCCTCTATCATTTCATCTCCCTCTCTTTTTCCCTCTATCATTTCCACTACCTCTCTTTCTCCCTCTATCATTTCCACCCCTCTCTTTCTTCCTCTACCATTTCATCACACTCTCTTTCTCCCTCTATCATTTCCACTACCTCTCTTTCTCCCTCTATCATTTCCACCCCCTCTCTTTCTCCCTCTATCATTTCCCCTCCCTCTCTTTCTCCCTCTATCATTTGCACCCCCTCTCTTTCTCCCTCTATCATTTACACTCCCTCTCTTTCTCCCTCTATCATTTCCCCTCCCTCTCATTCTCCCTCTCTTTCTCCCTCTATCATTTCATCTCCCTCTCTTTCTCCCTCTATCATTTACACTCCCTCTCTTTCTCCCTCTATCATTTCCACACCCTCTCTTTCTCCCTCTATCATTTCCCCTTCCGCTCTTTCTCCCTCTATCATTTCCCTCCCTCTCATTCTCCCTCTCTTTCTCCCTCTATCATTTCATCTCCTCTTTCTCCTCTATCATTTACACTCCCTTTCTTTCTGCCTCTATCATTTCCCCTCCCTCTCATTCTCCCTCTATAATTTCATCCCCCTCTCTTTCTCCCTCTATTATTTCCTCCCCCTCTCTTTCTCCCTCTATTATTTCCACCCCCTCTCTTTCTCCCTCTATCAATTCCAACCCCTCTCTTTCTCCCTCTATCATTTCCACCCCTCTCTTTTCCCTCTATTATTTCCACCCCCTCTCTTTCTCCCTCTATCATTTCCAGTCCCTCTCTTTCTCCATCTATCATTTACACACCCCCTCTTTCTCCCTCTATCATTTCCACCCCGCTCCCTTTCTACCTCTATCATTTCCACCCCCTCTCTTTCTCCCTCTATCATTTCCCCTACTTCTCTTTCTCCCTCTATCATTTTCCCTCCCTCTCTTTCTCTCTCTATCATTTCCAATCCCTCTCTTTCTCCCTTTATTATTTCCCCTCCCTCTCCTTCTCCCTCTATCATTTCCACTCCCTCTCTTTCTCCCTCTATCATTTCCCCTCCCTCTCTTTCTCCCTCTATCATTTCCACTCTCTCTCTTTCTCCCTCTATTATTTCCACCCCCTCTCTTTCTCTCTCCATCATTTCCAACCCCTCTCTTTCTCCCTCTATTAATACCCCTCCCTCTCTTTCTCCCTCTAAAATTTCCACTCCCTCTCTTCCTCCCTCTATCAATTCCCCTCCTTCTCTTTCTCCCTCTATCAGTTCCCCTCCCTCTCTTTCTCCCTCTATCAATTCACCTCCCTCTCTTTTTCCCTCTATCATTTCCACTCCCTCTCTTTCTCCCTCTATCAATTCCCCTCCCTCTCTTTCTCCCTCTAACATTTCCACTCCCTCTCTCTCTCCCTCTACCATTTCATCTCTCTCTCTTTCTCCCTCAATCATTTCCTCCAACTCTCCTTCTCCCTCTATCATTTCCACCCCCTCTTTCTCCCTCTATCATTTCCACCCCCTCTTTCTCCCTCTATCATTTCCAACCCCTCTTTCTCCCTCTATCATTTCCACTCCCACTCTTTCTCCCTCTATCATTTCCACTCCCTCTCTTTCTCCCTCTATCATTTCCACTCCCTCTCTTTCTCCCTTTATCATTTCAACTCCCTCTCTTTTCCCTCTATCATTTCCACCCCTCTCTTTCTCCCTCTATCATTTCCGCCCCCTCTCTTTCTCCCTCTATCATTTCATCTCCCTCTCTTTCTCCCTCTGTTATTTCCACCCCCTCTCTTTCACCCTCTATCATTTCCACCCCCTCTCTTTCTCCCTCTATCATTTCCACCCCCTCTCTTTCTCCCTCTATTATTTCCACTCCCTCTCTTTTTCCCTGTATCATTTCCACCCCCACTCTTTCTCCCTCTATCATTTCCAGTCCCTCTCTTTTTCCCTCTATCATTTCCACTCCCTCTCTTTCTCCCTCTAACATTTCCACTCCCTCTCTTTCTCCCTCTATCATTCCCCTCCCTCTCTTTCTCCCTCTATCATTTCCTCCCCCTCTCTTTCTCCCTCTATCATTTCCAGTCCTTCTCTTTCTCCCTCTACCATTTCATCTCCCTCTCTTTCTCCCTCTATTATTTCCACACCCTCTCTTTCTCCCTCGATCATTTCCACCCCCTCTTTCTGCCTCTATCATTTCCTGCTCCTCTCTTTCTCCCTCTATCATTTCCTCCCCCTCGTTTTCTCCCTCTATCATTTGCACCCCCTCTCTTTCTCACCGAATCATTTCCACACCCTCTCTTTCTCCCTCTATCATTTCCACCCCCTCTCTTTTCCCTCTATTAATTCCACTCCCTCTCTTTCCCCCTCAATAATTTCCACCCCACCCCTCTTTCTCCCTCTATCATTTCCACTCCCTCTCTTTCTCTCTCTATCATATCCTCCCTCTCTCTCTCTCCCTCTATCATTTCCACCCTCTCTCTTTCTCCCTCTATCATTTCCCCTCCCTCTCTTTCTCCCTCTATCATTTCCACTCCCTCTCTTTCTCCCTCTATCATTTCCGCTCCCTCTCTTTCTCCCTCTATCAGTTCCATTCCCTCTCTTTCTCCCTCTATCATTTCCACCACTCTCTTTCTCCCTCTACCATTTCCACTCCCTCTCTTTCTCCCTCTATTATTTCCACCCCCTCTCTTTCTCCCTCTATCATTTCCAACCCCTCTCTTTCTCCCTCTATTATTTCATCTCCCTCTCTTTCTCCCTCTATTATTTCCACACCCTCTTTTTCTCCCTCTATCATTTCCACCCCCTCTTTCTCCCTCTATCATTTCCTCCCCCTATCTTTCTCCCTCTATCATTTCCGCTCCCTCTCTTTCTCCCTCTATCATTTCCCCTCACTCTCTTTCTCCCTCTATCATTTCCACTCACACTCTTTCTCCCTCTATCATTTCCCCTCCCTCTGTCTCCCTCTATCATTTCCCCTCCCTCTCTTTCTCCCTCTATCATTTCATCTCCCTCTCTTTTTCCCTCTATCATTTACACTCCCTCTCTTTCTCCCTCTATCATTTACGCCCTCTCTCTTTCTCCCTCTATCAGTTCCACTCCCACTCTTTCTCCCTCTATCATTTCATTTCCCTCTCTTTCTCCCTCTATCATTTCCACTACCTCTCTTTCTGCCTCTATCATTTCCACCCCCTCTCTTTCTCCCTCTATCATTTCCCCTCCCTCTCTTTCTCCCTCTATCATTTCCACTACCTCTCTTTCTCCCTCTATCATTTCCCCTCCCTCTCTTTCTCCCTCTATCATTTACACTCCCTCTCTTTCTCCCTCTATCATTTCCCCTCCCTCTCTTTCTCCCTCTATCATTTCCCCTCCCTCTCATTCTCCCTCTCTTTCTCCCTCTATCATTTACACTCCCTCTCTTTCTCCCTCTATCATTTCTACTCACTCTCTTTCTCCCTCTATCATTTCCCCTCCCTCTCTTTCTCCCTCTATCATTTCCGCTCCCTCTCTTTCTCCCTCTATCAGTTCCATTCCCTCTCTTTCTCCTTCTACCATTTCCACTCCCTCTCTTTCTCCCTCTGTTATTTCCAACCCCTCTCTTTCACTTTCTATCATTTCCACCCCCTCTCTTTCTCCCTCTATCATTTCCAACCCCTCTCTTTCTCCCTCTATTATTTCATCTCCCTCTCTTTCTCCCTCTATTATTTCCACACCCTCTTTTTCTCCCTCTATCATTTCCACCCCCTCTTTCTCCTTCTATCATTTCCTCCCCCTATCTTTCTCCCTCTATCATTTCCACTCCCTATCTTTCCCCCTCTATCATTTCCCCTCACTCTCTTTCTCCCTCTATCATTTCCACTCACACTCTTTCTCCCTCTATCATTTCCCCTCCCTCTATGTCTCCCTCTATCATTTCCCCTCCCTCTCTTTCTCCCTCTATCATTTCATCTCCCTCTCTTTTTCCCTCTATCATTTACACTCCCTCTCTTTCTCCCTCTATCATTTCCGCCCTCTCTCTTTCTCCCTCTATCAGTTCCACTCCCACTCTTTCTCCCTCTATCATTTCATCTCCCTCTCTTTTTCCCTCTATCATTTCCACTACCTCTCTTTCTCCCTCTATCATTTCCACCCCTCTCTTTCTCCCTCTACCATTTCATCACACTCTCTTTCTCCCTCTATCATTTCCACTACCTCTCTTTCTCCCTCTATCATTTCCACCCCCTCTCTTTCTCCCTCTATCATTTCCCCTCCCTCTCTTTCTCCCTCTATCATTTCCCCTCCCTCTCTTTCTCCCTCTATCATTTGCACTCACTCTCTTTCTCCCTCTATCATTTACACTCCCTCTCTTTCTCCCTCTATCATTTCCCCTCCCTCTCATTCTCCCTCTCTTTCTCCCTCTATCATTTCATCTCCCTCTCTTTCTCCCTCTATCATTTACACTCCCTCTCTTTCTACCTCTATTATTTCCACACCCTCTCTTTCTCCCTCTATCATTTCCCCTCCCGCTCTTTCTCCCTCTATCATTTCCCCTCCCTCTCATTCTCCCTCTTTTTATCCCTCTATCATTTCATCTCCTCTTTCTCCCTCTATCATTTACACTCCCTCTCTTTCTGCCTCTATCATTTCCGCTCCCTCTCATTCTCCCTCTATCATTTCATCCCCCTCTCTTTCTCCCTCTATTATTTCCTCCCCCTCTCTTTCTCCCTCTATTATTTCCACCCCCTCTCTTTCTCCCTCTATCAATTCCACCCCCTCTCTTTCTCCCTCTATCATTTCCACTCCCTCTCTTTCTCCCTCTATCATGTCCACTCCCTCTCTTTCTCCCTCAATCATTTCCAGCCCCTCTCTTTCTCCCTCTATCATTTCCTACCCGTCTCTTTCTCCATCTATCATTTCCACCCCTCTCTTTCTCCCTCTATCATTTCCACTCCCTCTCTTTCTCCCTCAATTATTTCCAGCCCCTCTCTTTCTCCCTCTATCATTTCCACCCCCTCTCTTTCTCCCTCTATCATTTCCCCTCCTTCTCTTTCTCCCTCTATCATTTCCCCTCCCTCTCTTTCTCTCTCTATCATTTCCGATCCCTCTCTTTCTCCCTCTATCATTTCCCCTCCCTCTCTTTCTCCCTCTATCATTTCCACTCCCTCTCTTTCTCCCTCTACCATTTCATCTCTCTCTCTTTCTCCCTCTATCATTTCCACCCCTCTTTCTCCCTCTATCATTTCTTCCCCCTCACTTTCTCCCTCTATCATTTCCACCCCCTCTCTTTCTCCCTCTATCATTCCCCCCCCCTCTCTTTCTCCCTCTATCATTTCCACTCCCTCTCTTTCTCCCACTATCATTTCCACTCCCTCTCTTTCTCCCTCTATCATTTCCACTCCCACTCTTTCTCCCTCTATCATTTCAACACCCTCTCTTTTTCCCTCTATCATTTCCACCCCCTCTCTTTCTCCCTCTATCATTTCATCTCCCTCTCTTTCTCCCTCTATTATTTCCCCCCCCCCTCTCTTTCACCCTCTATCATTTCCACCCCCTCTCTTTCTCCCTCTATCATTTCCACCCCCTCTCTTTCTCCCTCTATTATTTCCACTCCCTCTCTTTTTACCTGTATCATTTCCACCCCCACTCTTTCTCCCTCTATCATTTCCAGTCCCTCTCTTACTCCCCCTATCATTTCCACCCCCTCTCTTTTTCCCTCTATCATTTCCACTCCCTCTCTTTCTCCCTCTATCATTTCCAGTCCCTCTCTTTCTCCCTCTATCATTTCCATCCCCTCTCTTTTTCCCTCTATCATTTCCACTCCCTCTCTTTCTTCCTGTAACATTTCCACTCCCTCTCTTTCTCCCTCTATTATTTCCACCCCCTCTCTTTCACCCTTTATCATTTGCACCCCCTCTCTTTTTCCCTCTATCATTTCCACCCCCTCTCTTTCTCTCTCTACCATTTCATCTCCCTCTCTTTCTCCCTCTATTATTTCCACACCCTCTCTTTCTCCCTCGATCATTTCCACCCTCTCTTTCTCCCTCTATCATTTCCTGCCCCTCTCTTTCTCCCTCTATCATTTCCTCCCCCTCGCTTTCTCCCTCTATCATTTGCACCCCCTCTCTTTCTCCCCGAATCATTTCCACCCCCTCTCTTTTCCCTCTATTAATTCCACACCCTCTCTTTCTCCCTCAATAATTTCCACCCCACCCCTCTTTCTCCCTCTATCATTTCCACTCCCTCTCTTTCTCTCTCTATCATTTCCTCCCCCTCTCTTTCTCCCTCTATCATTTCCATCCCTCTCTTTCTCCCTCTATCATTTCCACTCCCTCTCTTTCTCCCTCTATCATTTCCACTCCCTCTCTTTCTCCCTCTATCATTTCCACTCACTCTCTTTCTCCCGCTATTATTTCCAACCCCTCTCTTTCACTTTCTATCATTTCCACCCCCTCTCTTTCTCCCTCTATCATTTCCAACCCCTCTCTTTCTCCCTCTATTATTTCATCTCCCTCTCTTTCTCCCTCTATTATTTCCACACCCTCTTTTTCTCCCTCTATCATTTCCACCCCCTCTTTCTCCCTCTATCATTTCCTCCCAATATCTTTCTCCCTCTATCATTTCCACTCCCTCTCTTTCCCCCTCTATCATTTCCCCTCACTCTCTTTCTCCCTCTATCATTTCCACTCACACTCTTTCTCCCTCTATCATTTCCCCTCCCTCTATGTCTCCCTCTATCATTTCCCCTCCCTCTCATTCTCCCTCTATCCTTTCATCTCCCTCTCTTTTTCCCTCTATCATTTACACTCCCTCTCTTTCTCCCTCTATCATTTCTGCTCTCTCTCTCTTTCTCCCTCTATCAGTTCCACTCCCACTCTTTCAACCTCTATCATTTCATCTCCCTCTCTTTCTCCCTCTATCATTTCATCTCCCTCTCTTTTTCCCTCTATCATTTACACTCCCTCTCTTTCTCCCTCTATCATTTCCGCCCTCTCTCTTTCTCCCTCTATCAGTTCCACTCCCACTCTTTCTACCTCTATCATTTCATCTCCCTCTCTTTTTCCCCCTATCATTTCCACTACCTCTCTTTCTCCCTCTATCATTTCCACCCCTCTCTTTCTTCCTCTACCATTTCATCACACTCTCTTTCTCCCTCTATCATTTCCACTACCTCTCTTTCTCCCTCTATCATTTCCACCCCCTCTCTTTCTCCCTCTATCATTTCCCCTCCCTCTCTTTCTCCCTCTATCATTTCCACTACCTCTCTTTCTCCCTCTATCATTTCCCCTCCCTCTCTTTCTCCCCCTCTTTCTCCCTCTATCATTTCATCTCCCTCTCTTTCTCCCTCTATCATTTACACTCCCTCTCTTTCTCCCTCTATCATTTCCACACCCTCTCTTTCTCCCTCTATCATTTCCCCTCCCGCTCTTTCTCCCTCTATCATTTCCCCTCCCTCTCATTCTCCCTCTCTTTCTCCCTCTATCATTTCATCTCCTCTTTCTCCCTCTATCATTTACACTCCCTCTCTTTCTGCCTCTATCATTTCCACCCCCACTCTTTCTCCCTCTATCATTTCCAGTCCCTCTCTTTTTCCCTCTATCATTTCCACTCCCTCTCTTTCTTCCTGTAACATTTCCACTCCCTCTCTTTCTCCCTCTATTATTTCCACCCCCTCTCTTTCACCTTTTATCATTTGCACCCCCCTCTCTTTCTTCCTCTATCATTTCCACTCCCTCTCTTTTTCCCTCTATCATTTCCACCCCCTCTCTTTCTCTCTCTACCATTTCATCTCCCTCTCTTTCTCCCTCTATTATTTCCACACCCTCTCTTTCTCCCTCGATCATTTCCACCCCCTCTTTCTGCCTCTATCATTTCCTGCCCCTCTCTTTCTCCCTCTATCATTTCCTCCCCCTCGTTTTCTCCCTCTATCATGTGCACCCCCTCTCTTTCTCCCCGAATCATTTCTACCCCCTCTCTTTCTCCCTCTATCATTTCCACCCCCTCTCTTTTCCCTCTATTAATTCAACTCCCTCTCTTTCCCCCTCAATAATTTCCACCCCACCCCTCTTTCTCCCTCTATCATTTCCACTCCCTCTCTTTCTCTCTCTATCATTTCCTCCCCCTCTCTTTCTCCCTGTATCATTTCCACCCTCTCTCTTTCTCCCTCTATCATTTCCACTCCCTCTCTTTCTCCCTCTATCATTTCCACAGACTCTCTTTCTCCCTCTATCATTTCCGCTCCCTCTCTTTCTCCCTCTATCAGTTCCATTCCCTCTCTTTCTCCCTCTATCATTTCCACCCCTCTCTTTCTCCCTCTACCATTTCCACTCCCTCTCTTTCTCCCTCTATTATTTCCAACCCCTCTCTTTCACATTCTATCATTTCCACCCCCTCTCTTTCTCCCTCTATCATTTCCAACCCCTCTCTTTCTCCCTCTATTATTTCATCTCCCTCTCTTTCTCTTTCTATCATTTCCTCCCCCTCTCTTTCTCCCTGTATCATTTCCACCCTCTCTCTTTCTCCGTCTATCATTTACCCTCCCTCTCTTTCTCCCTCTATCATTTCCATTCCCTCTCTTTCTCCCTCTATCATTTTCCCCTCACTCTCTTTCTCCCTCTATCATTTCCACTCACTCTCTTTCTCCCTCTATCATTTCCCCTCCCTCTCTTTCTCCCTCTATCATTTCCCCTCCCTCTCTTTCCCCCTCTATCATTTCATCTGCCTCTCTTTTTCCCTCTATCATTTACACTCCCTCTCTTTCTGCCTCTATCATTTCTGCTCTCTCTCTTTCTCCCTCTATCAGTTCCACTCCCACTCTTTCAACCTCTATCATTTCATCTCCCTCTCTTTCTCCCTCTATCATTTCATCTCCCTCTCTTTTTCCCTCTATCATTTCCGCCCTCTCTCTTTCTCCCTCTATCAGTTCCACTCCCACTCTTTCTCCCGCTATCATTTCATCTTCCTCTCTTTTTCCCTCTATCATTTCCACTACCTCTCTTTCTCCCTCTATCATTTCCACCCCTCTCTTTCTCCCTCTACCATTTGATCACACTCTCTTTCTCCCTCTATCATTTCCACACCCTCTCTTCTCCCTCTATCATTTCCCCTCCCTCTCTTTCTCCCTCTATCATTTCCACTACCTCTCTTTCTCCCTCTATCATTTCCCCTCCCTCTCTTTCTCCCTCTATCATTTGCACTCCCTCTCTTTCTCCATCTATCATTTCCCCTCCCTCTCTTTCTCCCTCTATCATTTCCAGCCCCTCTCTTTCTCCCTCTATCATTTCCACTCCCTCTCTTTCTCCCTCAAACATTTCCACACCCTCAATTTCTCCCTCTATCATTTCCCCTCCCTCTCTTTCTCCCTCTCTTTTTTCCTCTATCATTTCATCTCCCTCTCTTTCTCCCTCTATCATTTCCACACCCTCTCTTTCTCCCTCTATCATTTCCCCTCCCTCTCATTCTCCCTCTCTTTCTCCCTCTATCATTTCATCTCCTCTTTCTCCCTCTATCATTTACACTCCCTCTCTTTCTGCCTCTATCATTTCCCCTCCCTCTCATTCTCCCTCTATCATTTCATCCCCCTCTCTTTCTCCCTCTATTATTTCCTCCCCCTCTCTTTCTCCCTCTATCATTTCCACTCCCTCTCTTTCTGCCTCTATTATTTCCACCCCCTCTCTTTCTCCCTCTATCAATTCGACCCCCTCTCTTTCTCCCTCTATCATTTCCACCCACTCTCTTTCTCCCTCTATCAATTCCACCCCCTCTCTTTCTTCCTCTATCATTTCCACTCCCTCTCATTTACCCTCTATTATTTCCAGCCCCTCTCTTTCTACCTCTATCATTTCCACTCCCTCTCTTTCTCCCTCTATCATGTCCACTCCCTCTCTTTCTCCCTCAATCATTTCCAGCCCCTCTCTTTCTCCCTCTATCATTTCCTCCTCCTCTCTTTCTCCCTCTATCATTTCCACCCCTCTCTTTCTCCCTCTATCATTTCCACTCCCTCTCTTTCTCCCTCAAACATTTCCAGCCCCTCTCTTTCTCCCTCTATCATTTCCACCACCTCTTTTTTCCCTCTATTATTTCTACTCCCTCTCTTTCTCCCTCAATCATTTCCAACCCCCCTCTCTTTCTCCCTCTATCATCTCCACTCCCTCTCTTTCTCCCTCTATCATTTCCTCCCCCTCTCTTTCTCCCTCTATCATTTCCACCCCCTATCTTTCTCCCTCTATCATTTCCAGTCCCTCTCTTTCTCCCTCAATCATTTCCACTCCCTCTCTTTCTCCCTCTATCATTTCCACTCCCTCTATTTCTACGTCTATTATTTCCACTGCCTCTCTTTCTCCCTCTATCATTTCCCCTCCTTCTCTTTCTCCCTCTATCATTTCCACTCTCTCTCTTTTTCCCTCTATTATTTCCACCCCCTCTCTTTCTCCCTCTATCATTTCCACCTCCTCTCTTTCTCCCTCTATCATTTCCACTTCCTCTCCTTCTCCCCCTATCATTTCCACCTCCTCTCTTTCTCCCTCTATCATTACAACTCCCTCTCTTTCTCCCTCTAACATTTCCCCTCCCTCTCTTTCTCCCTCTATCATTTCCACTACCTCTCTTTCTCCCTCTATCATTTCCCCTCCCTCTCTTTCTCCCTCTATCATTTACACTCCCACTCTTTCTCCCTCTATCATTTCCCCTCCCTCTCTTTCTCCCTCTATCATTTCCCCTCCCTCTCATTCTCCCTCTCTTTCTCCCTCTATCATTTACACTCCCTCTCTTTCTCCCTCTATCATTTCTACTCACTCTCTTTCTCCCTCTATCATTTCCCCTCCCTCTCTTTCTCCCTCTATCATTTCCGCTCCCTCTCTTTCTCCCTCTATCAGTTCCATTCCCTCTCTTTCTCCTTCTACCATTTCCACTCCCTCTCTTTCTCCCTCTATTATTTCCAACCCCTCTCTTTCACTTTCTATCATTTCCACCCCCTCTCTTTCTCCCTCTATCATTTCCAACCCCTCTCTTTCTCCCTCTATTATTTCATCTCCCTCTCTTTCTCCCTCTATTATTTCCACACCCTCTTTTTCTCCCTCTATCATTTCCACCCCCTCTTTCTCCCTCTATCATTTCCTCCCCCTATCTTTCTCCCTCTATCATTTCCACTCCCTATCTTTCCCCCTCTATCATTTCCCCTCACTCTCTTTCTCCCTCTATCATTTCCACTCACACTCTTTCTCCCTCTATCATTTCCCCTCCCTCTATGTCTCCCTCTATCATTTCCCCTCCCTCTCTTTCTCCCTCTATCATTTCATCTCCCTCTCTTTTTCCCTCTATCATTTACACTCCCTCTCTTTCTCCCTCTATCATTTCCGCCCTCTCTCTTTCTCCCTCTATCAGTTCCACTCCCACTCTTTCTCCCTCTATCATTTCATCTCCCTCTCTTTTTCCCTCTATCATTTCCACTACCTCTCTTTCTCCCTCTATCATTTCCACCCCTCTCTTTCTCCCTCTACCATTTCATCACACTCTCTTTCTCCCTCTATCATTTCCACTACCTCTCTTTCTCCCTCTATCATTTCCACCCCCTCTCTTTCTCCCTCTATCATTTCCCCTCCCTCTCTTTCTCCCTCTATCATTTCCCCTCCCTCTCTTTCTCCCTCTATCATTTGCACTCACTCTCTTTCTCCCTCTATCATTTACACTCCCTCTCTTTCTCCCTCTATCATTTCCCCTCCCTCTCATTCTCCCTCTCTTTCTCCCTCTATCATTTCATCTCCCTCTCTTTCTCCCTCTATCATTTACACTCCCTCTCTTTCTACCTCTATCATTTCCACACCCTCTCTTTCTCCCTCTATCATTTCCCCTCCCTCTCATTCTCCCTCTTTTTATCCCTCTATCATTTCATCTCCTCTTTCTCCCTCTATCATTTACACTCTCTCTCTTTCTGCCTCTATCATTTCCCCTCCCTCTCATTCTCCCTCTATCATTTCATCCCCCTCTCTTTCTCCCTCTATTATTTCCACACCCTCTCTTTCTCCCTCTACCATTTCATCTCTCTCTCTTTCTCCCTCTATCATTTCCACCCCTCTTTCTCCCTCTATCATTTCTTCCCCCTCACTTTCTCCCTCTATCATTTCCACCCCCTCTCTTTCTCCCTCTATCATTTCCCCCCCCTCTCTTTCTCCCTCTATCATTTCCACTCCCTCTCTTTCTCCCACTATCATTTCCACTCCCTCTCTTTCTCCCTCTATCATTTCCACTCCCACTCTTTCTCCCTCTATCATTTCAACAACCTCTCTTTTTCCCTCTATCATTTCCACCCCCTCTCTTTCTCCCTCTATCATTTCATCTCCCTCTCTTTCTCCCTCTATTATTTCCCCCCCCCTCTCTTTCACCCTCTATCATTTCCACCCCCTCTCTTTCTCCCTCTATCATTTCCACCCCCTCTCTTTCTCCCTCTATTATTTCCACTCCCTCTCTTTTTACCTGTATCATTTCCACCCCCACTCTTTCTCCCTCTATCATTTCCAGTCCCTCTCTTACTCCCCCTATCATTTCCACCCCCTCTCTTTCTCCCTCTATCATTTCCACCCCCTCTCTTTCTCCCTCTATCATTTCCACCCCCTCTCTTTCTCCCTCTATTATTTCCACTCCCTCTCTTTTTACCTGTATCATTTCCACCCCCACTCTTTCTCCCTCTATCATTTCCAGTCCCTCTCTTACTCCCCCTATCATTTCCACCCCCTCTCTTTCTCCCTCTATCATTTCCACCCCCTCTCTTTCTCCCTCTATCATTTCCACCCCCTCTCTTTCTCCCTCTATTATTTCCACTCCCTCTCTTTTTACCTGTATCATTTCCACCCCCACTCTTTCTCCCTCTATCATTTCCAGTCCCTCTCTTACTCCCCCTATCATTTCCACCCCCTCTCTTTCTCCCTCTATCATTTCCACTCCCTCTCTTTCTCCCTCTATCATTTCCAGTCCCTCTCTTTCTCCCTCTATCATTTCCATCCCCTCTCTTTTTCCCTCTATCATTTCCACTCCCTCTCTTTCTTCCTGTAACATTTCCACTCCCTCTCTTTCTCCCTCTATTATTTCCACCCCCTCTCTTTCACCCTTTATCATTTGCACCCCCTCTCTTTTTCCCTCTATCATTTCCACCCTCTCTTTCTCCCTCTATCATTTCCTGCCCCTCTCTTTCTCCCTCTATCATTTCCTCCCCCTCGCTTTCTCCCTCTATCATTTGCACCCCCTCTCTTTCTCCCCGAATCATTTCCACCCCCTCTCTTTTCCCTCTATTAATTCCACACCCTCTCTTTCTCCCTCAATAATTTCCACCCCACCCCTCTTTCTCCCTCTATCATTTCCACTCCCTCTCTTTCTCTCTCTATCATTTCCTCCCCCTCTCTTTCTCCCTCTATCATTTCCATCCCTCTCTTTCTCCCTCTATCATTTCCACTCCCTCTCTTTCTCCCTCTATCATTTCCACTCCCTCTCTTTCTCCCTCTATCATTTCCACTCACTCTCTTTCTCCCGCTATTATTTCCAACCCCTCTCTTTCACTTTCTATCATTTCCACCCCCTCTCTTTCTCCCTCTATCATTTCCACTCCCTCTCTTTCTCCCTCTATCATTTCCACTCACTCTCTTTCTCCCGCTATTATTTCCAACCCCTCTCTTTCACTTTCTATCATTTCCACCCCCTCTCTTTCTCCCTCTATCATTTCCAACCCCTCTCTTTCTCCCTCTATTATTTCATCTCCCTCTCTTTCTCCCTCTATTATTTCCACACCCTCTTTTTCTCCCTCTATCATTTCCACCCCCTCTTTCTCCCTCTATCATTTCCTCCCAATATCTTTCTCCCTCTATCATTTCCACTCCCTCTCTTTCCCCCTCTATCATTTCCCCTCACTCTCTTTCTCCCTCTATCATTTCCACTCACACTCTTTCTCCCTCTATCATTTCCCCTCCCTCTATGTCTCCCTCTATCATTTCCCCTCCCTCTCATTCTCCCTCTATCCTTTCATCTCCCTCTCTTTTTCCCTCTATCATTTACACTCCCTCTCTTTCTCCCTCTATCATTTCTGCTCTCTCTCTCTTTCTCCCTCTATCAGTTCCACTCCCACTCTTTCAACCTCTATCATTTCATCTCCCTCTCTTTCTCCCTCTATCATTTCATCTCCCTCTCTTTTTCCCTCTATCATTTACACTCCCTCTCTTTCTCCCTCTATCATTTCCGCCCTCTCTCTTTCTCCCTCTATCAGTTCCACTCCCACTCTTTCTACCTCTATCATTTCATCTCCCTCTCTTTTTCCCTCTATCATTTCCACTACCTCTCTTTCTCCCTCTATCATTTCCACCCCTCTCTTTCTTCCTCTACCATTTCATCACACTCTCTTTCTCCCTCTATCATTTCCACTACCTCTCTTTCTCCCTCTATCATTTCCACCCCCTCTCTTTCTCCCTCTATCATTTCCCCTCCCTCTCTTTCTCCCTCTATCATTTCCACTACCTCTCTTTCTCCCTCTATCATTTCCCCTCCCTCTCTTTCTCCCTCTATCATTTGCACTCCCTCTCTTTCTCCCTCTATCATTTACACTCCCTCTCTTTCTCCCTCTATCATTTCCCCTCCCTCTCATTCTCCCCCTCTTTCTCTCTCTATCATTTCATCTCGCTCTCTTTCTCCCTCTATCATTTACACTCCCTCTCTTTCTCCCTCTATCATTTCCACACCCTCTCTTTCTCCCTCTATCATTTCCCCTCCCGCTCTTTCTCCCTCTATCATTTCCCCTCCCTCTCATTCTCCCTCTCTTTCTCCCTCTATCATTTCATCTCCTCTTTCTCCCTCTATCATTTACACTCCCTCTCTTTCTGCCTCTATCATTTCCACCCCCACTCTTTCTCCCTCTATCATTTCCAGTCCCTCTCTTTTTCCCTCTATCATTTCCACTCCCTCTCTTTCTTCCTGTAACATTTCCACTCCCTCTCTTTCTCCCTCTATTATTTCCACCCCCTCTCTTTCACCTTTTATCATTTGCACCCCCTCTCTTTCTTCCTCTATCATTTCCACCCCCTCTCTTTTTCCCTCTATCATTTCCACCCCCTCTCTTTCTCTCTCTACCATTTCATCTCCCTCTCTTTCTCCCTCTATTATTTCCACACCCTCTCTTTCTCCCTCGATCATTTCCACCCCCTCTTTCTGCCTCTATCATTTCCTGCCCCTCTCTTTCTCCCTCTATCATTTCCTCCCCCTCGTTTTCTCCCTCTATCATGTGCACCCCCTCTCTTTCTCCCCGAATCATTTCTACCCCCTCTCTTTCTCCCTCTATCATTTCCACCCCCTCTCTTTTCCCTCTATTAATTCCACTCCCTCTCTTTCCCCCTCAATAATTTCCACCCCACCCCTCTTTCTCCCTCTATCATTTCCACTCCCTCTCTTTCTCTCTCTATCATTTCCTCCCCCTCTCTTTCTCCCTGTATCATTTCCACCCTCTCTCTTTCTCCCTCTATCATTTCCACTCCCTCTCTTTCTCCCTCTATCATTTCCACAGACTCTCTTTCTCCCTCTATCATTTCCGCTCCCTCTCTTTCTCCCTCTATCAGTTCCATTCCCTCTCTTTCTCCCTCTATCATTTCCACCCCTCTCTTTCTCCCTCTACCATTTCCACTCCCTCTCTTTCTCCCTCTATTATTTCCAACCCCTCTCTTTCACATTCTATCATTTCCACCCCCTCTCTTTCTCCCTCTATCATTTCCAACCCCTCTCTTTCTCCCTCTATTATTTCATCTCCCTCTCTTTCTCTTTCTATCATTTCCTCCCCCTCTCTTTCTCCCTGTATCATTTCCACCCTCTCTCTTTCTCCGTCTATCATTTACCCTCCCTCTCTTTCTCCCTCTATCATTTCCACTCCCTCTCTTTCTCCCTCTATCATTTTCCCCTCACTCTCTTTCTCCCTCTATCATTTCCACTCACTCTCTTTCTCCCTCTATCATTTCCCCTCCCTCTCTTTCTCCCTCTATCATTTCCCCTCCCTCTCTTTCTCCCTCTATCATTTCATCTCCCTCTCTTTTTCCCTCTATCATTTACACTCCCTCTCTTTCTGCCTCTATCATTTCTGCTCTCTCTCTTTCTCCCTCTATCAGTTCCACTCCCACTCTTTCAACCTCTATCATTTCATCTCCCTCTCTTTCTCCCTCTATCATTTCATCTCCCTCTCTTTTTCCCTCTATCATTTCCGCCCTCTCTCTTTCTCCCTCTATCAGTTCCACTCCCACTCTTTCTCCCGCTATCATTTCATCTTCCTCTCTTTTTCCCTCTATCATTTCCACTACCTCTCTTTCTCCCTCTATCATTTCCACCCCTCTCTTTCTCCCTCTACCATTTGATCACACTCTCTTTCTCCCTCTATCATTTCCACACCCTCTCTTCTCCCTCTATCATTTCCCCTCCCTCTCTTTCTCCCTCTATCATTTCCACTACCTCTCTTTCTCCCTCTATCATTTCCCCTCCCTCTCTTTCTCCCTCTATCATTTGCACTCCCTCTCTTTCTCCATCTATCATTTCCCCTCCCTCTCTTTCTCCCTCTATCATTTCCAGCCCCTCTCTTTCTCCCTCTATCATTTCCACTCCCTCTCTTTCTCCCTCAAACATTTCCACACCCTCAATTTCTCCCTCTATCATTTCCCCTCCCTCTCTTTCTCCCTCTCTTTTTTCCTCTATCATTTCATCTCCCTCTCTTTCTCCCTCTATCATTTCCACACCCTCTCTTTCTCCCTCTATCATTTCCCCTCCCTCTCATTCTCCCTCTCTTTCTCCCTCTATCATTTCATCTCCTCTTTCTCCCTCTATCATTTCCACTCCCTCTCTTTCTCCCTCTATTATTTCCACCCTCTCTCTTTCTCCCTCTATCAATTCCACCCCCTCTCTTTCTCTCTCTATCATTTCCACTCCCTCTCTTACTCCCTCTATCAATTCCAATCCCTCTCTTTTTCCCTCTATCATGTCCACCCCCTGTCTTTCACCCTCTATCATTTACACTCCCTCTCTTTCACCCTCTATCATTTCATCTCCCTCTCTTTCTCCCTCTATCATTTCCCCTCCCTCTCTTTCTCCCTCTATCATTTCCACTCCGTCTCTTTCTCCCTCTATTATTTCCACCCCCTCTCTTTCTCCCTCTATCAATTCCACCCCTCTCTTTCTCCCTCTATCATTTCCACTCCCTCTCTTTCTCCCTCTGACATTTCCCCTCCCTCTCTTTCTCCCTCTATCATTTCCACTCCGTCTCTTTCTCCCTCTATTATTTCCACCCCCTCTCTTTCACCCTCTATCAATTCCACCCCTCTCTTTCTCCCTCTAACATTTCCCCTCCCTCTCTTTCTCCCTCTATCATTTCGACTCCCTCTCTTTCTCCCTCTCTCTTTTCCACTACCTCTCTTTCTCCCTCTATCATTTCATCACCCTCTCTTTCTCCCTCTATCATTTCACCACCCTCTCTTTCTCCCTCTATCATTTGCACACCCTCTCTTTCTCCCTTTATCATATCCCCACCCTCTCTTTCTCCCTCTATCATTTCCCCTCCCTCTCTTTCTCTCTCTATCATTTCCACTCCCTCTCTTTCTCCCTCTATCATTTCCCCTCCTTCTCTTTCTCCCTCTATCATTTCCACTCCCTCTCTTTCTCCCTCTATCATTTCCCCTCCCTCTATTTCTCCCTCTATCATTTCCACTCCCTCTCTTTCTCCCTCTATTATTTCCACACCCTCCCTTTCTCCCTCTATCAATTCCACACCCTCTCTTTCTCCCTCTATCATTTCCACTCCCTCTCTTTCTCCCTCTAACATTTCCCCTCCCTCTCTTTCTCCCTCAATCATTACCTACCCCTCTCTTTCTCCCTCTATCATTTCATCACCTTTACTTTCTCCCTATATCATTTCCAGTCCCTCTCTTTCTCCCTCTTTCATTTCCACCCCCTCTCTTTTTCCCTCAATCATTTCATCTCTCTCTCTTTCTTCCTCTATCATTTCCACTCCCTCTCTTTCTCCCTCAATCATTTCCTCTCGCTCTCTTTCTTCCTCTATCATTTCCACTCCCTCTCTTTCTCCCTCTATCAATTCCCCTCCCTCTCTTTCTCCCTCTATCATTTCCACTCCCTCTCTTACTACCTCTATCAATTCCACTCCTTCTCTTTTTTCCTCTATCATTTCCACCCCTCTCTTTCTCCCTCTATCATGTCCACCCCCTCTCTTTTAGCCTCTATCATTTACAATCCCTCTCTTTCTCCCTCTATCATTTCATCTCCCTCTCTTTCTCCCTCCATCATTTCCAACCCCTTTCTTTCTCCCTCTATCAATACCCCTCCCTCTCTTTCTCCCTCTAAAATTTCCACTCCCTCTCTTCCTCCCTCTATCAATTCCCCTCCCTCTCTTTCTCCCTCTATCATTTCATCTCCCTCTATCAATTCCACCGCCTCTCTTTTTCCCTCTATCATTTCCACTCCCTCTCTTTCTCCCTCTATCAGTTCCCCTCCCTCTCTTTCTCCCTCTATCATTTCCACTCCCTCTCTTTCTCCCTCTATCAATTCACCTCCCTTCTTTTTCCCTCTATCATTTCCACTCCCTCTCTTTCTCCCTCTATCAATTCCCCTCCCTCTCTTTCTCCCTCTAACATTTCCACTCCCTCTCTTTCTCCCTCTATCATTTCCACTCCCTCTCTTTCTTCCTCTATCATTTCTACTCCCTCTTTTTCTCCCTCTATCATTTCTACTCCCTCTCTTTCTCCCTCTATCATTTCCACTCCCTCTCTTTCTCCCTCCATCTTTTCCACTCCCTCTCTTTCTCCCTCTATTATTTCATCACCCTCTCTTTTCCCTCTATCATTTCATCACCCTCTCTTTCTCCCTCTATCATTTCCACTCCCTCTCTTTCTCCCTCTATCATTTCCAGTCCCTCTCTTTCTCCCTCTATCATTTCCATCCCCTCTCTTTTTCCCTCTATCATTTCCACTCCCTCTCTTTCTTCCTGTAACATTTCCACTCCCTCTCTTTCTCCCTCTATTATTTCCACCCCCTCTCTTTCACCCTTTATCATTTGCACCCCCTCTCTTTTCCCCTCTATCATTTCCACCCCCTCTCTTTCTCTCTCTACCATTTCATCTCCCTCTCTTTCTCCCTCTATTATTTCCACACCCTCTCTTTCTCCCTCGATCATTTCCACCCTCTCTTTCTCCCTCTATCATTTCCTGCCCCTCTCTTTCTCCCTCTATCATTTCCTCCCCCTCGCTTTCTCCCTCTATCATTTGCACCGCCTCTCTTTCTCCCCGAATCATTTCCACCCCCTCTCTTTCTCACTCTATCATTTCCACCCCCTCTCTTTTCCCTCTATTAATTCCACACCCTCTCTTTCTCCCTCTATCATTTCCTCCCAATATCTTTCTCCCTCTATCATTTCCACTCCCTCTCTTTCCCCCTCTATCATTTCCCCTCGCTCTCTTTCTCCCTCTATCATTTCCACTCACACTCTTTCTCCCTCTATCATTTCCCCTCCCTCTATGTCTCCCTCTATCATTTCCCCTCCCTCTCATTCTCCCTCTATCATTTCATCTCCCTCTCTTTTTCCCTCTATCATTTACACTCCCTCTCTTTCTCCCTCTATCATTTCTGCTCTCTCTCTCTTTCTCCCTCTATCAGTTCCACTCCCACTCTTTCAACCTCTATCATTTCATCTCCCTCTCTTTCTCCCTCTATCATTTCATCTCCCTCTCTTTCTCCCTCTATCATTTCATCTCCCTCTCTTTTTCCCTCTATCATTTACACTCCCTCTCTTTCTCCCTCTATCATTTCCGCCCTCTCTCTTTCTCCCTCTATCAGTTCCACTCCCACTCTTTCTCCCTCTATCATTTCATCTCCCTCTCTTTTTCCCTCTATCATTTCCACTACCTCTCTTTCTCCCTCTATCATTTGCACTCCCTCTCTTTCTCCCTCTATCATTTACACTCCCTCTCTTTCTCCCTCTATCATTTCCCCTCCCTCTCATTCTCCCCCTCTTTCTCCCTCTATCATTTCATCTCCCTCTCTTTCTCCCTCTATCATTTACACTCCCTCTCTTTCTCCCTCTATCATTTCCACACCCTCTCTTTCTCCCTCTATCATTTCCCCTCCCGCTCTTTCTCCCTCTATCATTTCCCCTCCCTCTCATTCTCCCTCTCTTTCTCCCTCTATCATTTCATCTCCTCTTTCTCCCTCTATCATTTACACTCCCTCTCTTTCTGCCTCTATCATTTCCCCTCCCTCTCATTCTCCCTCTATCATTTCATCCCCCTCTCTTTCTCCCTCTATTATTTCCACTCCCTCTCTTTTTCCCTCTATCATGTCCACCCCCTGTCTTTCACCCTCTATCATTTACACTCCCTCTCTTTCACCCTCTATCATTTCATCTCCCTCTCTTTCTCCCTCTATCATTTCCCCTCCCTCTCTTTCTCCCTCTATCATTTCCAATTCGTCTCTTTCTCCCTCTATTATTTCCACCCCCTCTCTTTCTCCCTCTATCAATTCCACCCCTCTCTTTCTCCCTCTATCATTTCCACTCCCTCTCTTTCTCCCTCTGACATTTCCCCTCCCTCTCTTTCTCCCTCTATCATTTCCACTCCGTCTCTTTCTCCCTCTATTATTTCCACCCCCTCTCTTTCACCCTCTATCAATTCCACCCCTCTCTTTCTCCCTCTATCATTTCCACTCCCTCTCTTTCTCCCTCTAACATTTCCCCTCCCTCTCTTTCTCCCTCTATCATTTCCACTCCCTCTCTTTCTCCCTCTCTCTTTTCCACTACCTCTCTTTCTCCCTCTATCATTTCATCACCCTCTCTTTCTCCCTCTATCATTTCACCACCCTCTCTTTCTCCCTCTATCATTTGCACACCCTCTCTTTCTCCCTCTATCATATCCCCTCCCTCTCTTTCTCCCTCTATCATTTCCCCTCCCTCTCTTTCTCTCTCTATCATTTCCACTCCCTCTCTTTCTCCCTCTATCATTTCCCCTCCCTCTCTTTCTCCCTCTATCATTTCCACTCCCTCTCTTTCTCCCTCTATCATTTCCCCTCCCTCTATTTCTCCCTCTATCATTTCCACTCCCTCTCTTTCTCCCTCTATTATTTCCACACCCTCCCTTTCTCCCTCTATCAATTCCACCCCCTCTCTTTCTCCCTCTATCATTTCCACTCCCTCTCTTTCTCCCTCTAACATTTCCCCTCCCTCTCTTTCTCCCTCAATCATTACCTACCCCTCTCTTTCTCCCTCTATCATTTCATCACCTTTACTTTCTCCCTATATCATTTCCAGTCCCTCTCTTTCTCCCTCTTTCATTTCCACCCCCTCTCTTTTTCTCTCAATCATTTCATCTCTCTCTCTTTTTTCCTCTATCATTTCCACTCCCTCTCTTTCTCCCTCAATCATTTGCTCTCGCTCTCTTTCTTCCTCTATCATTTCCACACCCTCTCTTTCTCCCTCTATCATTTCCACTCCCTCTCTTTCTCCCTCTATCTTTTCCACTCCCTCTCTTTCTCCCTCTATCAATTCCCCTCCCTCTCTTTCTCCCTCTATCATTTCCACTCCCTCTCTTACTACCTCTATCAATTCCACTCCTTCTCTTTTTTCCTCTATCATTTCCAGCCCTCTCTTTCTCCCTCTATCATGTCCACCCCCTCTCTTTTAGCCTCTATCATTTACAATCCCTCTCTTTCTCCCTCTATCATTTCATCTCCCTCTCTTTCTCCCTCCATCATTTCCAACCCCTCTCTTTCTCCCTCTATCAATACCCCTCCCTCTCTTTCTCCCTCTAAAATTTCCACTCCCTCTCTTCCTCCCTCTATCAATTCCCCTCCCTCTCTTTCTCCCTCTATCATTTCATCTCCCTCTATCAATTCCACCGCCTCTCTTTTTCCCTCTATCATTTCCACTCCCTCTCTTTCTCCCTCTATCAGTTCCCCTCCCTCTCTTTCTCCCTCTCTTTCTCCCTCTATCAATTCACCTCCCTTTCTTTTTCCCTCTATCATTTCCACTCCCTCTCTTTCTCCCTCTATCAATTCCCCTCCCTCTCTTCCTCCCTCTAACATTTCCACTCCCTCTCTTTCTCCCTCTATCATTTCCACTCCCTCTCTTTCTTCCTCTATCATTTCTACTCCTTCTTTTTCTCCCTCTATCATTTCTACTCCCTCTCTTTCTCCCTCTATCATTTCCACTCCCTCTCTTTCTCCCTCCATCTTTTCCACTCCCTCTCTTTCTCCCTCTATTATTTCATCACCCTCTCTTTCCCCTCTATCATTTCATCACCCTCTCTATCTCCCTCTATCATTTCCACTCCCTCTCTTTCTCCCTCTATCATTTACACTCCCTCTCTTTCTCCCTCCATATTTTCCACTCCCTCTCTTTCACCCTCTATCATTTCATCACCCTCTCTTTCTCCCTCTATCATTTCATCACCCTCTCTTTCTCCCTCTATCATTTCCTCCCCTCTCTTTCTCCCTCTATAATTTCCACCACCTCTCTATCTCCCTCTATCATTTCATCTCTCCCTCTTTCTCCCTCTATCATTTCCACTCCCACTCTTTCTCCCTCTATCATTTCATCTCGTTCTCTTTCTTCCTCTATCATTTCCACTCCCTCTCTTTCTCCCTCAATCATTTCCTCTCACTCTCTTTCTCCCTGTATTATTTCCACTCCCTCTCTTTCTCCGTCTATCATTTCCACTCCCTCTCTTTCTCCCTCTATCTTTTCCACTCCCTCTCTTTCTCCCTCTATCAATTCCCCTCCATCTCTTTCTCCCTCTATCATTTCCACTCCCTCTCTTACTCCCTCTATCAATTCCACTCCTTCTCTTTTTTCCTCTATCAATTCCACCCCCTCCCTTTCGCCCTCTATCATTTTCACCCCTTCTCTTTCTTTCTCTATCATTTCCACACCCACTCTATTTCCCTCTATCATTTCCACTCCCTCTCATTCTCCCTCTATCAATTCCCCTCCCTCTCTTTCTCCCTCTAACATTTCCACTCCCTCTCTTTCTCCCTCTATCATTTCCACTCACTCTCTTTCTTCCTCTATCATTTCTACTCACTCTCTTTCTCTCTCTATCATTTCATCACCCTCTCTTTCTCCCTCTATCATTTCATCACCCTCTCTTTCTCCCTCTATCATTTCCACCCCCTCTTTATCTCCCTCTATCATTTCATCTCCCTCTCTTTCTCCCTCTATCATTTCCACTCCCACTCTTTCTCCCTCTATTACTTCCACTCCCTCTCTCTCTGCCTCTATCATTTCCACTCCCTCTCTTTCTCCCTCTATCAATTCAACTCACTCTCTTTCTCCCTCTATCATTTCATTCTCCCTCTTTTCACTTTCTATCATTTCCACTGCCTCTCTTTCTCCCTCTATCATTTCCACTCCCTCTCTTTCTCCCTCGATAATTTCCACTCCCTCTCTTACTCCCTCTATCAATTCCACTCCTTCTCTTTTTCCCTCTATCATTTCCACCCCTCTCTTTCTCCCTCTATCATGTCCAACCCCTCTCTTTCACCCTCTATCATTTACAATCCCTCTCTTTCTCCCTCTATCAACTCATCTCCCTCTCTTTCTCCCTCTATCATTTCCAACCCCTCTCTTTCTCCCTTTATCAATTCCCCTCCCTCTCTTTCTCCCTCTATCATTTCCACTCCCTCTCTTACTACCTCTATCAATTCCACTCCTTCTCTTTTTCCCTCTATCATTTCCACTCCTCTCTTTCTCCCTCTATCATGTCCACCCCCTCTCTTTCACCCTCTATCATTTACAATCCCTCTCTTTTTCCCTCTATCATTTCATCTCCCTCTCTTTTTCCCTCCATCATTCCAACCCCTCTCTTTCTCCCTCTATCAATAACCCTCCCTCTCTTTCTCCCTCTAAAATGTCCACTCCCTCTCTTCCTCCCTCTATCAATTCCCCTCCCTCTCTTTCTCCCTCTATCATTTCATCTCCCTCTATCAATTCCATCCCCTCTCTTTTTCCCTCTATCATTTCCACTCCCTCTTTCTCCCTCTATCAGTTCCCCTCCCTCTCTTTCTCCCTCTATCATTTCCACTCCCTCTCTTTCTCCCTCTATCAATTCCCCTCCCTCTCTTTCTCCCTCTAACATTTCCACTCCCTCTCTTTCTCCCTCTATCTTTTCCACTCCCTCTCTTTCTTCCTCTATCATTTCTACACCCTCTCTTTCTCCCTCTATCATTTCTACTCCCTCTCTTTCTCCCTCTATCATTTCCACTCCCTCTCTTTCTCCCTCCATCTTTTACACTCCCTCTCTTTCTCCCTCTATCATTTCATCACCCTCTCTTTCTCCCTCTATCATTTCATCACCCTCTCTTTCTCCCTCTATCATTTCATCACTCTCTCTTTTTCCCTGTATCATTTCATCACACTCTCTTTCTCCCTCTATAATTTCCACCCCCTCTCTATGTCCCTCTATCATTTCATCTCCCTCTCTTTCTCCCTCTATCATTTCCACTCCCTCTCTTTCTCCCTCTATCATTTCTACTCCCTCTCTTTCTCCCTCTATCATTTCCTCCCCTCTCTTTCTCCCTCTATCTTTTCCAGTCCCTCTCTTTGTCCCTCTATCATTTCTAATCCCTCTCTTTCTCCCTCTATCATTTCCACTACCTCTCTTTCTCCCTCTATCATTTCCTCCCCTCTCTTTCTCCCTCTATAATTTCCACCACCTCTCTTTCTCCCTCTATCATTTCCACTCTCTCTCTTTCTCCGTCTATCATTTCCACTCCCTCTCTTTCTCCCTCTATCTTTTCCACTCCCTCTCTTTCTCCCTCTATCATTTCATCTCTCCCTCTTTCTCCCTCTATCATTTCCACTCCCACTCTTTCTCCCTCTATCATTTCATCTCGCTCTCTTTCTTCCTCTATCATTTCCACTCCCTCTATTTCTCCCTCAATCATTTCCTCTCACTCTCTTTCTCCCTCTATCATTTACACTCCCTCTCTTTCTCCGTCTATCTTTTCCACTGCCTCTCTTTCTCCCTCTATCTTTTCCACTCCCTCTCTTTCTCCCTCTATCAATTCCCCTCCCTCTCTTTCTCCCTCTATCATTTCCACTCCCTCTCTTACTCCCTCTATCAATTCCACTCCTTCTCTTTTTCCCTCTATCATTTCCAGCCCTCTCTTTCTCCCTCTATCATGTCCACCCCCTCTCTTTTAGCCTCTATCATTTACAATCCCTCTCTTTCTCCCTCTATCATTTCATCTCCCTCTCTTTCTCCCTCCATCATTTCCAACCCCTCTCTTTCTCCCTCTATCAATACCCCTCCCTCTCTTTCTCCCTCTAAAATTTCCACTCCCTCTCTTCCTCCCTCTATCAATTCCCCTCCCTCTCTTTCTCCCTCTATCATTTCATCTCCCTCTATCAATTCCACCGCCTCTCTTTTTCCCTCTATCATTTCCACTCCCTCTCTTTCTCCCTCTATCAGTTCCCCTCCCTCTCTTTCTCCCTCTATCATTTCCACTCCCTCTCTTTCTCCCTCTATCAATTCACCTCCCTTTCTTTTTCCCTCTATCATTTCCACTCCCTCTCTTTCTCCCTCTATCAATTCCCCTCCCTCTCTTTCTCCCTCTAACATTTCCACTCCCTCTCTTTCTCCCTCTATCATTTCCACTCCCTCTCTTTCTTCCTCTATCATTTCTACTCCCTCTTTTTCTCCCTCTATCATTTCTACTCCCTCTCTTTCTCCTCTATCATTTCCACTCCCTCTCTTTCCCTCCATCTTTTCCACTCCCTCTCTTTCTCCCTCTATTATTTCATCACCCTCTCTTTCCCCTCTATCATTTCATCACCCTCTCTATCTCCCTCTATCATTTCCACTCCCTCTCTTTCTCCCTCTATCATTTACACTCCCTCTCTTTCTCCCTCCATATTTTCCACTCCCTCTCTTCACCCTCTATCATTTCATCACCCTCTCTTTCTCCCTCTATCATTTCATCACCCTCTCTTTCTCCCTCTATCATTTCCTCCCCTCTCTTTCTCCCTCTATAATTTCCACACCTCTCTATCTCCCTCTATCATTTCATCTCTCCCTCTTTCTCCCTCTATCATTTCCACTCCCACTCTTTCTCCCTCAACATCATTTCATCTCGTTCTCTTTCTTCCTCTATCATTTCCACTCCCTCTCTTTCTCCCTCAATCATTTCCTCTCACTCTCTTTCTCCCTGTATTATTTCCACTCCCTCTCTTCTCCGTCTATCATTTCCACTCCCTCTCTTTCTCCCTCTATCTTTCCACTCCCTCTCTTACACCCTCTAACAAAACCCCACCATCACTTTCACCCACTATCATTTCCACTCTCTCTCTTACTCCCTCTATCAATTCACTCCTTCACAAATTCCACACACAATCCACCCCCACCCTTACGCCCTCAAACAATTTCACCCCTTCTCTTTCTTTCTCTATCATTTCACACCCACTCTATTCCCTCTATCATTTCCAACCCCTCTCTTTCTCCCTCTATCAATTCCCCTCCCTCTCTTCTCCCTCTATCATTCCACTCCCTCTCTTACTACCTCTATCAATTCCACTCCTTCTCTTTTCCCTCTATCATTTCCACTCCTCTCTTTCTCCCTCTATCATTCCACCCCCTCTCTTCACCCTCTATCATTTACAATCCCTCTCTTTTCCCTCTATCATTTCATCTCCCTCTCTTTTTCCCTCCATCATTCCAACCCCTCTCTTTCTCCCTCTATCAATAACCCTCCCTCTCTTTCTCCCTCTAAAATGTACACGCCCTCTCTTCCCCACTATCAATTCCCCTCCCTCACTTCTCCTCTATCATTTCATCTCCCTCTATCAATTCCACCCCCTCTCTTTTCCCTCTATCATTTCCACTCCCTCTTTCTCCACTATCATTCTCCTCCCTCTCTTTCTCCCTCTATCATTTCCACTCCCTCACTTTCTCCCTCTATCAATTCCCCTCCCTCTCTTTCTCCCTCTAACAATTCCACTCCCTCTCTTTCTCCCTCTATCTTTCCACTCCCTCTCTTTCTTCCTCTATCATTTCTACTCCCTCTCTTTCTCCCTCTATCATTTCTACTCCCTCTCTTTCTCCCTCTATCAATTCCACACCCTCTCTTTCTCCCTCCATCTTTTACACTCCCTCTCTTTCTCCCTCTATCATTTCATCACCCTCTCTTTCTCCCTCTATCATTTCATCACCCTCTCTTTCTCCCTCTATCATTTCATCACTCTCTCTTTTTCCCTGTATCATTTCATCACACTCTCTTTCTCCCTCTATAATTTCCACCCCCTCTCTATGTCCCTCTATCATTTCATCTCCCTCTCTTTCTCCCTCTATCATTTCCACTCCCTCTCTTTCTCCCTCTATCATTTCTACTCCCTCTCTTTCTCCCTCTATCATTTCCTCCCCTCTCTTTCTCCCTCTATCTTATCCAGTCCCTCTCTTTGTCCCTCTATCATTTCTAATCCCTCTCTTCTCCCTCTATCATTTCCACTACCTCTCTTTCTCCCTCTATCATTTCCTCCCCTCTCTTTCTCCCTCTATAATTTCCACCACCTCTCTTTCTCCCTCTATCATTTCATCTCTCCCTCTTTCTCCCTCTATCATTTCCACTCCCACTCTTTCTCCCTCTATCATTTCATCTCGCTCTCTTGCTTCCTCTATCATTTCCACTCCCTCTCTTTCTCCCTCAATCATTTCCTCTCACTCGCTTTCTCCCTCTATCATTTCCACTCTCTCTCTTTCTCCGTCTATCATTTCCACTCCCTCTCTTTCTCCCTCTATCTTTTCCACTCCCTCTCTTTCTCCCTCTATCATTTCATCTCTCCCTCTTTCTCCCTCTATCATTTCCACTCCCACTCTTTCTCCCTCTATCATTTCATCTCGCTCTCTTTCTTCCTCTATCATTTCCACTCCCTCTATTTCTCCCTCAATCATTTCCTCTCACTCTCTTTCTCCCTCTATCATTTACACTCCCTCTCTTTCTCCGTCTATCTTTTCCACTGCCTCTCTTTCTCCCTCTATCTTTTCCACTCCCTCTCTTTCTCCCTCTATCAATTCCCCTCCCTCTCTTTCTCCCTCTATCATTTCCACTCCCTCTCTTACTCCCTCTATCAATTCCACTCCTTCTCTTTTCCCTCTATCATTTCCACCCCTCACAATCACCCTCTATCATGTCAACCCCCACTCTTCACCCACTATCACAAACAATCCCACACATACTCCTCTATCATTTCATCTCCCTCTCTTTCTCTTTCTATCATTTCCAACCCCTCTCTTTCACCCACTATCAATTCCCCTCCTCTCTTTCTCCCTCTACATTCCACCCCCTCTCTTTCTCCCTCTATCAATCCACCCCCTCCCTTTCTCCCTCTATCATTTTCACCCCTTCTCTTTCTCTCTCTATCATTTCCACACCCACTCTATTCCCTCTATCATTTCCACTCCCTCTCTTTCTCCCTCTATCAATTCGCCTCCCTCTCTTTCTCCCTCTAACATTTCTACTCCCTCTCTTTCTCCCTCTATTATTTCCACTCCCTCTCTTTCTCCCTCCATCTTTTCCACTCCTCTCTTTCTCCCTCTATCATTCATCACCCTCTCTTCTCCCTCTATCATTTCATCACCCTCTCTTTCTCCCTCTATCATTTCATCTCCCTCTCTTTCTCCCTCTATCATTTCCACTCACTCTCTTTCTTCCTCTATCATTTCTACTCCCTCTCTTTCTCCCTCTATCATTTCTACTCCCTCTCTTTCTCCCTCTATCATTTCCACTCCCTCTCTTTCTCCCTCCATCTTTTCCACTCCCTCTCTTTCTCCCTCTATCATTTCATCACACTCTCTTTCTCCCTCTATCATTTCATCTCCCTCTCTTTCTCCCTCTATCATTTCCATCCCCTCTCTTTCTCCCTCTATCATTTCCACCCCTCTCTTTCTCCCTCTATCATGTCCACCCCCTCTCTTTCACCCTCTATCATTTAAAATACCTCTCTTTCTCCCTCTATCATTTCATCTCCCTCTCTTTCTCCCTCCATCATTTCCAACCCCTCTCTTTCTCCCTCTATCAATACCCCTCCCTCTCTTTCTCCTCTATCATTTCCACTCACTCTCTTTCTTCGTCTATCATTTCTACTCCCTCTCTTTCTCCCTCTATCATTTCTACTCCCTCTCTTTCTCCCTCTATCATTTCCACTCCCTCTCTTTCTCCCTCCATCTTTTCCACTCCCTCTCTTTCTCCCTCTATCATTTCATCACCCTGTCTTTCTCCCTCTATCATTTCATCACCCTCTCTTTCTCCCTCTATCATTTCATCTCCCTCTCTTTCTCCCTCTATCATTTCCACTCCCACTCTTTCTCCCTCTTTTACTTCCACTCCCTCTCTTTCTCCCTCTATCATTTCCACTCCCTCTCTTTCTCCCTCTATCAATTCCACTCCCTCTCTTTCTCCCTCTATCATTTCCACCCCCTCTCTTTATCCCTCTATCATTTCCACTCCCTCTCTTTCTCCCTCTATCATTTCCACTCACTCTCTTTTTCCCTCTATCATTTCCACCCCATACTTTCTCCCTCTATCATTTCTACTCCCTCTCTTCTCCCTATATCATTTCCCCTCCCTCTCTTTCTCCCTCTATCATTTCTAACCCCTCTCTTTCTCCCTCTATCATTTCCACTCCCTCTGTTTCTCCCTCTATCTTTTCCCCTCCCTCTCTTTCTCCCTCTATCATTTCATCACCCTCTCTTTCTCCCTATATCATTTCCAGTCCCTCTCTTCCTCCCTCTTTCATTTCCACACCCTCTCTTTTTCCCTCAATCATTTCATCTCGCTCTCTTTCTCCCTCTATCATTTCCACTCCCCCTCTTTCTCCCTCTATCATTTCATCTCACTCTCTTTCTTCCTCTATCATTTCCACTCCCTCTCCTTCTCCCTCAATCATTTCCTCTCGCTCTCTTTCTCCCTCTATCATTTCCACTCCCTCTCTTTCTCCCTCTATCATTTCCACTCCCTCTCTTTCTCCCTCTGTCTTTTCCACTCCCTCTCTTTCTCCCTCTATCAATTCCCCTCCCTCTCTTTCTCCCTCTATCATTTCCACTCCCTCTCTTACTCCCTCTATCAATTCCACTCCTTCTCTTTTTCCCTCTATTTTTTCCACTCCCTCTCTTTCTCCCTCTATCAATTCCCCTCCCTCTCTTTCTCCCTCGATAATTTCCACTCCCTCTCTTACTCCCTCTATCAATTCCACTCCCTCTCTTTCTCCCTCTATCATTTCCACCCCCTCTCTTTCTCCCTCTATCATTTCCACTCCCTCTCTTTCTCCCTCTATCATTTCCACTCACTCTCTTTTTCCCTCTATCATTTCCACCCCTTACTTTCTCCCTCTATCATTTCTACTCCCTCTCTTTCTCCCTATATCATTTCCCCTCCCTCTCTTTCTCCCTCTATCATTTCTAACCCCTCTCTTTCTCCCTCTATCATTTCCACTCCCTCTGTTTCTCCCTCTATCTTTTCCCCTCCCTCTCTTTCTCCCTCTATCATTTCATCACCCTCTCTTTCTCCCTATATCATTTCCAGTCCCTCTCTTCCTCCCTCTTTCATTTCCACACCCTCTCTTTTTCCCTCAATCATTTCAGCTCGCTCTCTTTCTCCCTCTATCATTTCCACTCTCCCTCTTTCTCCCTCTATCATTTCATCTCACTCTCTTTCTTCCTCTATCATTTCCACTCCCTCTCTTTCTCCCTCAATCATTTCCTCTCGCTCTCTTTCTCCCTCTATCATTTCCACTCCCTCTCTTTCTCCCTCTATCATTTCCACTCCCTCTCTTTCTCCCTCTGTCTTTTCCACTCCCTCTCTTTCTCCCTCTATCAATTCCCCTCCCTCTCTTTCTCCCTCTATCATTTCCACTCCCTCTCTTACTCCCTCTATCAATTCCACTCCTTCTCTTATTCCCTCTATTTTTTCCACTCCCTCTCTTTCTCCCTCTATCAATTCCCCTCCCTCTCTTTCTCCCTCGATAATTTCCACTCCCTCTCTTACTCCCTCTATCAATTCCACTCCTTCTCTTTTTCCCTCTATCATTTCCACCCCTCTCTTTCTCCCTCTATCATGTCCCGGTTGGGAACGTGGACTTCGGTCCATACCTCGACGGCCTGCCGCGCCTCTCGGACAGGGAGGCGAATCCTGCGAGGAGCCGATTTCGGCCGCTGAGATAGAGGACGTGCTGAGCCAATGCGGCAAACGCAAATCCCCGGGTCTCGATGGTCTTCCTTACGAATTATATCTAGCTATGCCGGACTTGTTCCCCGATCTCCTCGAGGCGGTCTACTGCAACTGGCAACAGAACGGGAGAATTCACTGTGCTGTGACCAAGGGCGTCACGCTAGTGAGGAAGGACGAGAACAAGGGGGACGAAATAAGTAACTTCAGGCCCATAACTCTGCTAAATACAGAGTTACAGATTTTGGCCAAGGTTGGCGCAAAGAGGTTGGCGCTTGTCGTGGGCAACCTAGTGGGAGATGTGCAGACATGCGCTATCCCGTCCAGGTCCATCCATGACAACCTCCACCTCATGCGATACATCATAGAGAGGGTTGGGAACGAACCCGGCTTTGGTGGGGCTCTGATCAACTTGGATCAATCTAAGGCGTTCGATAGGGTCGACCATGGTTACCTGGATGCGGTGCTAGCGGCGGCAGGCTTCGGACCCGTTTTCAGGGGCTGGATCACTGCTATGCACAGCAGCCGCATCTGCTCTAGGGTCAAGGTGAACGGCTACCTCTCGGAGCCGTTCAAAATCGCGCGGTCCATCCGACAAGGGTGCCCTCTCTCCTCCCTTCTGTATGTGTTGACTCTCGAGCCACTACTGCGGAAGTTGGAGTTGTTGCAGGGCATCCCTTTGGAACCGGGATTGCGGAAAGCGGTGTCGGCCTACGCCGATGACGTGACAGTAATGGTGTCGACGGCCTCCGAAATCGAGGCGGTCGGCACCTTACTGGAGGAGTACGAAAAGTTCACAGGGGCTAAGCTGAACCGGGACAAGTCGATCGGTTTGCAACTCGGCACGTGGAGGGGCAGACCGATGCCCTCCGATGGCGTCGTCGGACGCTGGACGGAGGGCCCGGTGAAGTTGCTCGGGGTCTGGTTCGGACCGGACCTCCAGGTGGAGAAAAACTGGGCGGAGGTTACGAACAGGGTGTTTGCACTGACCCAGAAGTGGGCCAGTTGCAAACTATCCCTGAAAGGTCGGGCGGAGGTGGCGAACACCTACATAGCGTCCGTCATCTACTACCGCCTGACCGTAGTGCCTTGCCCAAGGGAAACCTTCACCAAGATGGAGCGCGCGCTCTTCCAATTCCTTTGGAAGAGGCGGGCTCCTGTGGTGAGGAGATCCATCTGCTGTCAACACCTTTCGAAAGGAGGGCTGGGGAAGCCGTGGCTAATGATGCGTAAACACGCATTAAGGCTACGGCACCTCTACGTATTCCTCACCGGACAACCGGTGTGGGCCTCGTTTGTGAGACGAACCTTTCCCAGACTCGTCTCACTCACCGAGCTGCAATCCTGGGTCAAGCAAAGACCGAGAAAACTGGGCGCCTGGCACACTGAGTGTTCCCAGGCGCTCACCGCCCTCTGGCAGGCGGATCCGGTTATCAGTGGAGACTCTATCGCAACATTCTATAGAGGGCTGGTACGCAGCAGGTGCGACGACGCCCTCGGAGAAGCCCTAGACATGGAGGAGGACGAACTGGCCAACCTGTTCGGTAGGACATTCAGTCCGGGAGCTATGGACAACTTCCAGAAGTCTCTGGCCTGGCAGTGCTACCGAGGGGCTTTACCCGTTCGAGAAAGGCTCTACAGACACGGGCGCCCGGGTAGGGACCCCGCCAAAAAGATCTGTCCCAGATGCGTGTGCGACGAGGAAACCGTTGCACACGCATTGGTACACTGCTCGGGCGTAGCCGATCTGTGGGGCTATGTCGAACAACTGCTGTCAAGGTTGGGACCGATCCGGTTGACCACCGAGTCTATTGTAATAATCAAGCCGCCTCCCTCCTTCAAAGATGAAGCAGAGGCGGTGTTTCTGTGCGTAATAGCCATGGCGAAAGAGGTTGTATGGTGGACGCGTCTGAAAGGACTGAGGTCAGGCACCTTTCTCTCTGGCCAACAACTGGTCCGTTTCTTCCGATATCATTTCGGAAGAAGGATTAGGATGGAGAGAGAGGTGCTGCACCCCAGCCGTTTCTATGAAAGATGGGTGAAAGTGGCGAGAATGGCCCGTGTGAATGGGCCTTCACTCTACATCAGACTATAGGTGAGGAAGATGAAAGACCAAGGGAGCACCCCTTCTCTGTGCTCCTGAGGAGAAGGGTTGCACACTTTTTTCGGGGGTGTGTGCGACCCCCCAAGGCGCCTCCTCTCTATTGAGGATTTTGTCATAATTCTATTTTTTGTTATATCTTATATTATTTTTATATTTTGTTATTGCCTCCTCCTTATTGAGGACGTAAACTCCCCCCATTGTACTTGTCCCACTTTTGATGCCCTAGTGGTAAATAAAAGAAACATATCATGTCCAACCCCTCTCTTTCACCCTCTATCATTTACAATCCCTCTCTTTCTCCCTCTATCATCTCATCTCCCTCTCTTTCTCCCTCTATCATTTCCAACCCCTCTCTTTCTCCCTTTATCAATTCCCCACCCTCTCTTTCTCCCTCTATCATTTCCAACCCCTCTCTTTCTCCCTCTATCAATTCCCCTCCCTCTCTTTCTCCCTCTATCAATTCCACTCCCTCTCTTTCTCCCTCTATCATTTCCACTCCCTCTCTTTTTCCCTCTATCATTTCCACTCCCTCTCTTACTCCCTCTATCAATTCCCCTCCCTCTCTTTCTCCCTCTATCAATTCCACTCCCTCTCTTTCTCCCTCTATCATTTCCACTCCCTCTCTTTTTCCCTCTATCATTTCCACTCCCTCTCTTACTCCCTCTATCAATTCCCCTCCCTCTCTTTCTCCCTCTATCAATTCTGCTCCCTCTCTTTCTCCCTCTATCAATTCCACTCCCTCTCTTTTTCCCTCTATCATTTCCACTCCCTCTCTTTCTCCCTCTATCAGTTCCCCTCCCTCTCTTTGTCCCTCTATCATTTCCACTCCCTCTCTTTCTCCCTCTATCAATTGTACTCCCTCTCTTTCTCCCTCTATCATTTCCACTCCCTCTCTTTCTCCCTCTCTCTTTTCCACTCCCTCTCTTTCTCCCTCTATAATTTCCACACCCTCTCTTTCTCCCTCTATAATTTCATCTTCCTCTCTTTCTCCCTCTATCATTTCCACTCCCTCTCTTTCTCCCTCTATCAATTCCACTCACTCTCTTTTTCCCTCTATCATTTCCACTCCCTCTCTTTCTCCCTCTATCAGTTCCCCTCCCTCTCTTTCTCACTCTATAATTTCATCACCCTCTCTTTCTCTCTCTATCATTTCATCACCCTCTCTTTCTCCCTCTATCATTTCTATTCCCTCTCTTTCTCCCTCTATCATTTCTACTCCCTCTCTTTCTCCCTCTATCATTTCCACTCCCTCTCTTTCTCCCTCTCTCTTTTCCACTCCCTCTCTTTCTCCCTCTATCATTTCATCACCATCTCTTTCTCCCTCTATCATTTCCACTCCCTCTCTTTCTCCCTCTATCATTTCCACTCCCTCTCTTTCTCCCTCTATCATTTACACTCCCTCTCTTTCTCCCTCTATCATTTCCACTCCTTCTCTTTCTCCCTCTATCATTTCCACGCCCTCTCTTTCTCCCTCTATCATTTCCACCGCGTCTCTTTCATTATTTATTCCACTCCTTCCCTCCTTCATTCCTACCTCCTTCCCCCTCCTTTCATTCAAATTTAATCCACCTCCCTCACCCTCCGTCCGCTTCTCTCTTCTCCATCTCATTATAACGGAACCAATCAAAAAGCAGACGACGTTACCTGGCCACGAAAGGCTTCTGGGTAATATTGCTTAGCAACGCTCGGCATCTTCGTTTTCATTTCTCACTTATAATGGCTGCTTGGGGAATCTTATTTTCTTGTGTTTAGTGTTCTTTGTTGTCGGTGTTGTTGTTGTTGGTGGTGGTGGAGGTGTTGGTGGTGGTATTGGTTGTGGTTTGTAATGTTGTTGTTGTTGTTGTGGTAGTGTTGTTTGTTGTCGGTGTTGTTGTTGTTGTTGATGGTGGTGGTGGAGGTGTCGGTGGTGGTATTGGTTGTGGTTGGTAATGTTGTTTTTGTTGTTGTGGTAGTGTTGTTTGTTGTCGGTGTTGTTGTTGTTGGTGGTGGTGGAGTTGTCGGTGGCGGTGGTGGTATTGGTTGTGGTTGGTAATGTTGTTGTGGTGGTCTCGGTTGTAGTTGACATTGTTATTGTTGTTGTTGTTGCGGTAGTGTTGTTTGTTGTTGGTAACTGTTGTTATTTAGCCCTAGGTCAGGTACCACCAGTCCTATATCACAAAGGTAACTGTTGTTATTTAACCCTAGGTCAGGTACCGCAAGTCCTATATCACACAGGTAACTGTTGTTATTTAACCCTAGGTCAGGTACCACCAGTCCTATATCACACAGGTAACTGTTGTTATTTAGCCCTAGGTCAGGTACCACCAGTCCTATATCACACAGGTAACTGTTGTTATTTAGCCCTAGGCAAGGTACCACCAGTCCTATATCACACAGGTAACTGTTGTTATTTAACCCTAGGTCAGGTACCACCAGGCCTATATCACGCAGGTAACTGTTGTTATTTAGCCCTAGGTCAGGGGCCACCAGTCCTATATCACACAGGTAACTGTTGTTATTTAGCCCTAAGCCAGGGGCCACCAGTCCTATATCACACAGGTAACTGTTGTTATTTAACCCTAGGTCAGGTAACACCAGTCCTATATCACACAGGTAACTGTTGTTATTTAGCCCTAGGTCAGGGGCCACCAGTCCTTTATCACACAGGTAACTGTTGTTATTTAACCCTAGGTCAGGTACCACCAGTCCTATATAACACAGGTAACTGTTGTTATTTAGCCCTAGGTCAGGTACCACTAGTCCTATATCACACAGATAACTGTTGTTAATTAGCACTAGGTCAGGTACCACCAGTCCTATATCACACAGGTAAATATTGTTATTTAACCCTAGGTCAGGTACCACCAGTCCTATATCACACAGGTAACTGTTGTTATTTAACCCTAGCTCAGGTACCACCAGTCCTATATCACACAGATAACTGTTGTTAATTAGCACTAGGTCAGGTACCACCAGTCCTATATCACACAGGTAAATATTGTTATTTAACCCTAGGTCAGGTACCACCAGTCCTATATCACACAGGTAACTGTTGTTATTTAACCCTAGGTCAGGTACCACCAGTCCTATATCACACAGTTAACTGTTGTTAATTAACCCTAGGTCAGGTACCACCAGTCCTATATCACACAGATAACTGTTGTTATTTAACCCTAGGTCAGGTACCACCAGTCCTATATCACACAGATAACTGTTGTTATTTAACCCTAGGTCAGGTACCACCAGTCCTATATCACACAGATAACTGTTGTTATTTAACCCTAGGTCAGGTACCACCAGTCCTATATAACACAGGTAACTGTTGTTATTTAACCCTAGGTCAGGTAACACCAAGTCTATATCGCACAGGTAACTGTTGTTATTTAACCCTAGGTCAGGTACCACCAGTCCTATATCACACAGGTAACTGTTGTCATATAACCTTAGGTCAGGTACCACCAGTCCTATATCACACAGGTAACTGTTGTTATTTAATCCTAGGTCAGGTACCACAAGTCTTATATCACAAAGGTAACTGTTATTATTTAACCCTAGGTCAGGTACCACTAGTACTATAGCAGACAATTAACTGTTATTATTTAGCGCTAGGTCGCTTTGTTGTGTCACTGCATCCTTTAAATCCTCCATGGAACAAACTACCTGCATCTGTTGTTAGCTGTCGAGACACTGCATCCTTTAAAACATACATGGAACAAACTACCTGGATCAGTTGTTAACTGTCGAGACACTGCATCCTTTAAAACCTCCATGCAACAAACTACATGCATCAGTTGTTAGCTGTCGGGACACTGCATCCTTAAACACTTTCATGAAGCAAATTACCTGCCTCAGTTGTTAGTTGACGAGACACTGCATCCTTTAAATCTTCCATGGAACAAACTACCTGCATCAGTTGTTAGCTGTCGAGACACAGCATCATTTAAAACCCCATGGAACAAACTACATGCCGCAGTTGTTAGATTTCGGGACACTGCATGCTTTAAAACTTCCATGGAACAAACTACCTGCATCAGTTGTTAGCTGTCGAAACACTGCATCCTTTAAAACCTTCATGGAATAAACTACCTGCATCTGTTGTTATCTGTCGTGACAGTGCATCTTTTAACACTTTCATGGAACAAATTACCTGCCTCTGTTTTAGCTGTCTGTACACTGCATGCTTTAAAACATCCTTAGAACAAATTACCTGCATCAGATGTTAGTTGTCGAGACACTGCATCCTTTAAAACCTCCATGGAACAAACTACCTCCATCAGTTGTTAGCTGTCGAGACACTGCATCCTTTAGAACCTCCATGAAACAAACTACCTGCATCAGTTGTTAGCTGTCGAGACACTGCATCATTTAAAACCTCCATGGAACAAACTCCCTCCATCAGTTGTTACTGTCGAGACACTGCATCCTTTAAATCCCGATGGAACAAACTATCTCCCTCAGTTGTTAGTTGTCGGGGCACTGCATCCTTTAAAACTTCCATGGAACAAACTAGCTCCATCAATTGTTATCTGCCGAGACACTGCATCCTTTAAAACTTCCATGGAACAAACTATCTGCATCTGATGTTAGCTGTCGAGACACTACATCCTTTAAATCTTACATGGAACAAACTACCTCCATCAGTTGTTAGCTGTCGAGACACTGCATCCTTTAAAACCTCCATGGAACAAACTACCTGCATCAGTTGTTAGCTGTCGAGTCACTGCATCATTTAAAACCTCCATGGAACAAACTCCCTACATCAGTTGTTAGCTGTCGAGACACTGCATCCTTTAAATCCCGATGGAACAAACTACCTGCATCTGTTGTTATCTGTCGGTACACTGCATCCTTTAAAACTTCCATGGAAAAAACTACCGTCATCAGTTATTAGTGGTCGGGACACTGCATCCTTAAACACTTTCATGGAACAAATTACCTGCATCAGTTGTTAGTTGTCGAGACAATGCATCCTTTAAATCTTCCATAGAACAAACTACCTGCATCAGATGTTAGCTGTCGAGACACTGCATCCTTTAAAACCTCCATGGAACAAACTACCTGCATCAGTTGTTATCTGTCGGGACACTGCATCCTTTAACACTTTCATGGAACAAATTTCCTTCCTCTGTTTTTGCTGTCGAGACGCCGCATGCTTTAAAACATCCTTGGAACAAATTACCTGCATCAGTTGTTAGTTGTCGAGACACTGCATCCTTTAAATCTTCCATGGAAAAAACTACCTCCATCAGTTGTTAGCTGTGGAGACAGTCCATCCTTTAAAACCTCCATGGAGCAAACTCCCTCCATCAGTTGTTAGCTGTCGAGACACTGCATGCTTTAAAACTTCCATGGAACAAACTACCTGCATCAGTTGTTATCTGTCGGTACACTGCATCCTTTAGAACCTTCAGGGAAAAAACTACCTCCATCAGTTGTTAGCGGTCGGGACACTGCATCCTTTAACACTTTCATGGAACAAATTACCTGCCTCTGTTGTTAGTTGTCGAGACACTGCATCCTTTAAAACCTCCATGGAACAAACTACCTGCATCAGTTGTTATCTGTAGGGATACTGCATCCTTAAACACTTTCATGGAACAAATTACCTGCCTCGGTTGTTAGTTGTCGAGGCACTGCATCCTTTAAATCTTCCGTGGAACAAACTACCTGTCTCAGATGTTAGTTGTCGAGACACTGCATAATTTAAAACCCCATGGAACAAACTATCTCCCTCAGTTGTTAGTTGTCGGGGCACTGCATCCTTTAAAACCTCCATGGAACAAACTAGCTCCATCAATTGTTATCTGTCGGTACACTGCATCCTTAAAACTTCCATGGAACAAACTACCTGCATCAGATGTTAGCTGTCGAGACACTGCATCCTTTAAATCTTCCATGGAACAAACTACCTCCATCAGTTGTTAGCTGTAGAGACACTGCATCCTTTAAAACCTCCATGGAACAAACTACCTGCATCAGTTGTTAGCTGTCGAGTCACTGCATCATTTAAAACCTCCATGGAACAAACTCCCTCTATCAGTTGTTAGCTGTCGAGACACTGCATCCTTTAAATCCCGATGGAACAAACTATCTGCATCTGTTGTTATCTGTCGGTACACTGCATCCTTTAAAACCTCCATGGAAAAAACTACCTGCATCAGTTGTTAGCGGTCGGGACACTGCATCCTTAAACACTTTCATGGAACAAATTACCTGCATCAGTTGTTAGTTGTCGAGACAATGCGTCCTTTAAAGCTTCCATGGAACAAACTACCTGCATCAGATGTTAGCTGTCGAAACACTGCATCCCTTAAAACCCCATGGAACAAACTACATGCCTCAGTTGTTAGCTGTCGGGACACTGAATGCTTTAAAACTTCCAAGGAACAAACTACATGCATCAGTTGTTAGCTGTCGAGACACTGCATCCTTTAAAACCTCCAGGGAACAAACTACCTGCATCAGTTGTTATCTGTCGGGACACTGCATCCTTTAAGACTTTCATGGAACAAATTACCTGCCTCAGTTGTTAGTTGTCGGGGCACTGCGTCCTTTAAAACTTCCATGGAACAAACTACCTCCATCAGTTGTTATCTGTCGTGACACTGCATCCTTTAAATCTTCCATGGAAGAAACTACCTCCATCAGTTGTTAGCTGTCGAGACAGTGCATCCTTTAAAACCTCCATGGAGCAAACTACCTGCATCAGTTGTTAGCTGTCGGGATACTGCATCATGTAAAACCTCCATGGAACAAACTACCTGCCTCAGTTGGTAGCTGTCGAGACACTGCATCCTTTAAATCCCGATGGAACAAACTATCTCCCTCAGTTGTTAGTTGTCGGGGCACTGCATCCTTTAAAACTTCCATGGAACAAAGTAGCTGCATCAATTGTTATCTGTCGGGACACTGCTTCCTTTAAAACTTCCATGGAACAAACTACCCGCATCAGTTGTTAACTGTCGAGACACTGCACCCTTTAAAACATCCATGGAACAAACTACCTGCATCAGTTGTTATCTGTCGGGATACTGCATCCCTTAAAACCTCCAGGGAACAAACTACCTGCATCAGTTGTTAGCTGTCGAGACACTGCATCCCTTAAAACCTCCAGGGAACAAACTACCTGCATCAGTTGTTATCTGTCGGGACACTGCATCCCTTAAAACCTCCAGGGAACAAACTACCTACATCAGTTGTTAGCTGTCGGGACACTGCATCCTTAAACACTTTCATGGAACAAATTACCTGCCTCAGTAGTTAGTTGTCGAGGCACTGCATCCTTTAAATCTTCCGTGGAACAAACTACCTGCATCAGTTGTTATCTGTCGTTACACTGCATCCTTTAAAACCTACATGGAGCAAACTACCTGCATCAGTTGTTAGCTGTCAAGACACTGCATCCTTTATAACTTCCATGGAACAAACTACCTGCATCAGTTGTTAGCTGTCGAGACGCTGCATCCTTTAAACACTCCATGGAACAAACTACATGCATCAGTTATTAGCTGTCGGGACACTGCATGCTTTAAAACTTCCATGGAACAAACTACCTGCATCAGTTGTTATCTGTCGGTACACTGCATCCTTTAGAACCTTCAGGGAAAGAACTACCTCCATCAGTTGTTAGCGGTCGGGACACTGCATCCTTTAACACTTTCATGGAACAAATTACCTGCCTCTGTTGTTAGTTGTCGAGACACTGCATCCTTTAAATATTCCATGGAACAAACTACCTGCATCAGATGTTAGCTGTCGAGACACTGCATCCTTTAAAATCTCCATGGAACACACTACATTCATCAGTTGTTATCTGTCGGGACACTGCATCCTTTAGCACTTTCATGGAACAAATTTCCTGCCTCTGTTTTTGCTGTCGGGACACTGCATCATGTAAAACCTCCATGGAACAAATTACCTGCATCAGTTGTTAGCTGTCAAGACACTGCATCCTTTAAAACTTCCATGGGACAAACTACCTGCATCAGTTGTTAGCTGTCGAGACACTGCATCCTTTTAAACCTACCTGGAACAAACTACGTGCATCAGTTGTTAGCTGTCAAGACACTGCATCATGTAAAACCTCCATGGAACAAACTACCTGCATCAGTTGTTAGCTGTCGAGACAATGCATCCTTTAAATCTTCCATGGAAGAAACTACCTCCATCAGTTGTTAGCTGTCGAGACACTGCATCATTTAAAACCTCCATGGAGCAAACTACCTGCATCAGTGGTTAGCTGTCGGGACACTGCATTCTTTAAAACTTCCATGGAACAAACTACCTGCATCAGTTGTTAGCTGTCAAGACACTGCATCATGTAAAACCTCCATGGAACAAACTACCTGCATCAGTTGTTAGCTGTCGAGACACTGCATCCTTTAAAACCCCATGGAAAAACTACCTGCATCAGTTGTTAGCTGTTGAGACACTGCATCATTTAAAACTTCCATGGAACAAACTACCTCCATCTGTTGTTATCTGTCGGGACACTGCATCCTTTAAAACATACATGGAACAAACTACCTGCATCAGTTGTTAGCGGTCGGGACACTGCATCCTTAAACACTTTCATGGAACAAATTACCTGCCTATGTTGTTAGTTGTCGAGATACTACATCCTTTAAATCTTCCATGGAACAAACTACATGCCTCAGTTGTTAGCTGTCGGGACAATGAATGCTTTAAAACTTCCAAGGAACAAACTACCTGCATCAGTTGTTAGTTGTCGAGACACTGCATCCTTTAAAACCTCCATGGAACAAACTACCTGCATCAGTTGTTATCTGTCGGGACACGGCATCCTTTAACACTTTCATGGAACAAATTTCCTGCCTCTGTTTTTGCTGTCGGGACACTGCATGCTTTAAAACATCCTTGGAACAAATTACCTGCATCATTTGTTAGTTGTCGAGACACTGCATCCTTTAAATCTTCCGTGGAACAAACTACCTGCATCAGATGTTAGCTGTCGAGACACTGCATTCGTTAAAATCCCATGGAACAAACTACCTGCATCAGTTGTTAGCTGTCGAGACACTGCATCCTTTACAACTTCCATGGAACAAACTACCTGCATCAGTTGTTAGCTGTCGGTACACTGCATCCTTTAAAACTTCCATAGAACAAACTGCCTGCATCAGTTGTTAGCTGTCGAGACAGTGCATCCTTTAAAACCTCCATGGAGCAAACTGTAGTGACCTACATTCCGCGGGCTCACATGCATTCTCTGTGCGTGATTTGGCTCAGTTCAGCCAATCAGCGCCAGTATAAGAGGATGTATCCCTACGCGCCCTGAGGAAGAAATTCCCCGCGAAGGTTTGAAGAATCTCTAGCTTGTACCAGAAACTTCGAGCCAGCAACACGCATAATGTAACGGTGAGATATTGCACCCCTAGCCTCGCCGGCTTAACGGCGCAATGGCACATTCCCTAATGTAACCTCTTTTTATCTGTAACTTCAACCATATAAATAAACAAACATTTCATCTCTAATTACTGCGGTTGAAGTCGTTATTATGTTTACTCTTGTCTCAATGACATCTTTAATCCATGCTGCTGGAATTGGCGACCTGACGAAAGGAATATTGTAAATAGATGGTAAATAGATCGAGGGACCTTCCCTCACGTCTATGTCAACAAGATAATCCAACGAGGATACTATCACTTACCACACTGGCAACTAACGACCACTGATTCTGCCACCCTGCTAATGTGGCGATAACATCTACAACTAATACTGCTAAAGTGGTGACCGACGTAAGAATATCACGCAGCCCTTCTCATTCATTCAGTTTAACTTTTATTGCCACGTCGCAACTTGCGAAAATCCAGAATATTCCTTTTAAGATTTTTGAAAAATTGGCAGTATTTCAAAAACTTTTTCGCCACGAAAAAATTTCAAGATGGCTACCGACATGTCATGGCTACGCTTGACAACAACAATGACAGCAGCAGCGACAGCGTTGTTTAACCACTGACCAATACAGGGAACAGTGAGTGGCAGCTTCATAACCTTACCGACGCCAACCACCACACATCGGAAATTTCAAAACGGCTTGTAACTTTACCGACGCAACCACCATACCTTCTGTCTCGTTACCACAGGGACGCGAGAAATTGAGACAGTAGTTTTCTCACCATTATGGCGTCAGACGTGACTGCCATATTTGGTGACTCCTACTCTACAGAAGATTCTTTGACTTTGCTTTAACAATAAGCAACACAACCGTGTGGCGGGACGGGAAATTGGCCACGAAATCTCACAAAAACACCATACATCTAACCCCTAACGGCATTAACAAACTTCTTTTTCAGTTTTCAGATAGAACTAGTGTCTGTACACTGGTGATGTGTGAACTATTTGACTTTGAAAAACTTTGAACTTATTGAGCAATTTCTCTGCTCCCCTAGATTGACTTTGAATTATCAGTTTGTTACATTCACATATTTCTTTGTAGAATGCATTTACTTGTTTTGTGCTCTTTTGCTATTTGCTTGCTCATGGTTTTTGTTCATTCACATTCTTTGCTGTTTTACATGCCTGCATATGCACACATTTTTTTTATCACACACCAACATGTTGTTCTTGGTATATGTTCTTCAAACGTAATATTCTGCGAGTCCCTTTTCACCTGGTTGAGATGCTGGCAGCTCACAGAGCTTAATCCACTGGATTCAAACAGTCACCGCAACACGAGGATACTAGTTGCCGCTGAACTCAAACAGCTTCGCATCTCGTTGCACACTGATCGTCCATGACGGCCATCCGTATTGTTGTTTTTGCCCGACTCGCTGGGAAAGCAACAAATTGAACTGGACTTGTCAACATTTCGGCCACTTCTGTGGGTTCGCCCGAATTATGGAATTTACACTGCAACCCACCTACAGATTAAACTTGCCTTTTGTTCTTTACAAAGCAACCAGCCATTTTTTCCTGGCTCCACAGCACATTCGACAATACATCTGGGGGCCATCATTTTCTCGCCAGCACTGGTAAACTACCATAATAGCTTCGTTCACAGCTACTGGTACAACGCTTACCATTAACATTTAATGCAAGAACAGCAACCTCGCCCATGTCAGACTTTATCCGTTTTTTGTTAGACCTTTGGCGGTCACGTATAAACAACAAAACAACTGGTCATTTGACACAGCGGCTCAACACGGCCCGTAGCGCCTCATTTTTTGTTCTTGCATGCAACCTTCTGCTCAATTATTTTTTTCACTGATGTGCTCTTTCAGCATTTGTTCTTGCTGATTTAATATGTGAGTCCTTGGTTTCTTCGTTATCGATTTTCGGCTGAAAATCTGGTTGGAGGTGATGTAGTGACCTACATTCCGCGGGCTCACATGCATTCTCTGTGCGTGATTTGGCTCAGTTCAGCCAATCAGCGCCAGTAGAAGAGGATGTATCCCTACGCGCCCTGAGGAAGAAATTCCCCGCGAAGATTTGAAGAATCTCTAGCTTGTACCAGAAACTTCGAGCCAGCAACACGCATAATGTAACAGTGAGATATTGCACCCCTAGCCTCGCCGGCTTAACGGCGCAATGGCACATTCCCTAATGTAACCTCTTTTTATCTGTAACTTCAACCATATAAATAAACAAACATTTCATCTCTAATTACTGCGATTGAAGTCGTTATTATGTTTACTCTTGTCTCAATGACATCTTTAATCCATGCTGCTGGAATTGGCGACCTGACGAAAGGAATATTGTAAATAGATGGTAAATAGATCGAGGGACCTTCCCTCACGTCTATGTCAACAAGATAATCCAACGAGGATACTATCACTTACCACACTGGCAACTAACGACCACTGATTCTGCCACCCTGCTAATGTGGCGATAACATCTACAACTAATACTGCTAAAAAACTACCTGCATCAGTTGTTAGCTGTCGGGATACTGCATCATGTAAAACCTCCATGGAACAAACTGCCTGCCTCAGTTGTTAGCTGTCGAGCCACTGCATCATTTAAAACCTCCATGGAACAAACTCCCTCCATCAGTTGTTAGCTGTCGAGACACTGCATCCTTTAAATCCCGATGGAACAAACTATCTCCCTCAATTGTTAGTTGTCGGGGCACTGCATCCTTTAAAACTCCCATGGAACAAACTAGCTCCATCAATTGTTATCTGTCGGGACACTGCATCCTTTAAAACTTCCATGGACCAAACTACCCGCATCAGTTGTTAACTGTCGAGACACTGCACACTTTAAAACCTCCATGGAACAAACTACCAGCATCAGTTGTTAACTGAAAGACACTGCATCCTTTAAAACCCCCATGGAACAAACTACCTGCATCAGTTGTTATCTGTTGGGACACTGCATCCTCTAAAACCTCCATGGAACAAACTACCTGCATCAGTTGTTAGCTGTCGGGATACTGCATCCTTAAACACATTCATGGAACAAATTACCTGCCTCAGTTGTTAGTTGTCGAGACACTGCATCCTTTAAATTTTCCGTGGAACAAACTACCTGCATCAGATGTTAGCTTTCGAGACACTGCATTCGTTAAAACCCCATGGAACAAACTACCTGCATCAGTTGTTAGCTGTCGAGCCACTGCATCATTTAAAACCTCCATGGAACAAACTCCCTCCATCAGTTGTTAGCTGTCGAGACAGTGCATCCTTTAAATCCTACATGGAACAAACTATCTCCCTCAATTGTTAGTTGTCGGGGCACTGATTCCTTTAAAACTCCCATGGAACAAACTAGTTCCATCAATTGTTATCTGTCGGGACACTGCATCCTTTAAAACTTCCATGGACCAAACTACCCGCATCAGTTGTTAACTGTCGAGACACTGCACCCTTTAAATCTTCCGTGGAACAAACTACCTGCATCAGATGTTAGCTGTCGAGACACTGCATTCGTTAAAACCCCATGGAACAAACTTCCTGCATCAGTTGTTAGCTGTCGGTACACTGCATCCTTTAAAACTTCCATGGAACAAACTACATGCATCAGTTGTTAGCTGTCGGTACACTGCATCCTTTAAACTTCCATGGAACAAACTACCTGCATCAGTTGTTAGCAGTCGAGACACTGTATCCTTTAAAACCTCCATGGAACAAACTACATGCATCAGTTATTAGCTGTCGGGACACTGCATCCTTTAAAACTTCCATGGAACAAACTACCTGCATCAGTTGTTAGCTGTCGAGACACTGCATCCTTTAAAACCTCCATGGAACAAATTACATGCATCAGTTGTTATCTGTCGGGACACTGCATCATGTAAAACCTCCATGGAACAAACTACCTGCATCAGTTGTTAGCTGTCGAGACACTGCTTCATTTAAAACCTACATGGAACAAACTACCTGCATCAGTTGTTATCTGTCGGGACACTGCATCCTTAAACACTTTCATGGAACAAATTACCTGCCTCAGTTGTTAGTTGTCGGGGCACTGCACCCTTAAAAACTTCCATGGAACAAACTACTTCCATCAGTTGTTATCTGTCGGGACACTGCATCATGTAAAACCTCCATGGAACAAACTACCTGCATCAGTTGTTAGCTGTCGAGACACTGCATCCTTTAAAACCTCCATGGAACAAACTACATGCATCAGTTGTTATCTGTCGTGACACTGCATCCTATAAAACCTACATGGAACAAACTACCTGCATCAGTTGTTATCTGTCGGTACACTGAATACTTTAACACTTTCATGGAACAAATTACCTGCCTCTGTTTTAACTGTCGGGACTCTGCATGCTTTAAAACATCCTTGGAACAAACTACCTGCATCAGTTGTTAGCTGTCGAGACACTGCATCCTTTAAAACCTCCATGGAACAAACTATTTTCATCAGTTGTTAACTGTCGAGACACTGCATCCTTTAACACTTTCATGGAACAAATTACCTGCCTCTGTTGTTAGTTGTCGAGACACTAAATACTTTAAATCTTCCATGGAACAAACTACCTGCATCAGTTGTTAGCTGTCGAGACACTGCATTCTTTAAATCTTCCATGGAACAAACTACCTGCATCAGATGTTAGCTGTCGAGACACTGCATCCTTTAAAACCTCCATGGAACACTACCTGCATCAGTTGTTAGCTGTCGGGGCACTGCATCCTTTAAAACTTCCATGGAACAAACTACCTACATCAGTTGTTAACTGTCGAGACACTGCATCCTTTAAACACTTCATGGAACAAACTACATGCATCAGTTATTAGCTGTCGAGACACGGCATCCTTTAAAACCTACATGGAACAAACTACCTGCATCAGTTGTTAGCTGTCGAGACACTGCATCCTTTAAAACCTCCATGGAACACTACCTGCATCAGTTGTTAGCTGTCGGGGCACTGCATCCTTTAAAACTTCCATGGAACAAACTACCTACATCAGTTGTTAACTGTCGAGACACTGCATCCTTTAAACACTTCATGGAACAAACTACATGCATCAGTTATTAGCTGTCGGGACACTGCATGTTTTAAAACTTCCATGGAACAAACTACCTGCATCAATTGTTAGCTGTCGAGACACTGCATCCTATAAAACCTCCATGGAACACTACCTGCATCAGTCGTTATCTGTCGGGACACTGCATCCTTTAACACTTTCATGGAACAAATTACCAGCCTCTGTTTTAGCTGTCGGGACTCTGCATGATTTAAAACATCCTTGGAACAAATTACCTGCATCAGATGTTAGCTGTTGAGACACTGCATCCTTTCAAACCTCCATGGAACACAGTACCTGTCTCAGTTGTTAGCTGTCGAGATATTGCATTCTTTAAAAGCCCATGCAAAAAACTACCTGCATAAGTTGTTAGCTGTCGAGACACTGCATCCTTTAAAACTTCCATGGAACAAACTACATGCATCAGTTATTAGCTGTCGGGACACTGCATGTTTTAAAACTTCCATGGAACAAACTACCTGCATCAGTTGTTAGCTGTCGAGACACGGCATCCTTTAAAACCTCCATGGAACACTACCTGCATCAGTTGTTATCTGTCGGGACACTGCATCCTTTAACACTTTCATGGAACATATTACCTGCCTCAGTTTTAGCTGTCGGGCAACTGCACGCTTTAAAACCTACATGGAACAAACTACCTGCATCAGTTGTTAGCTCTTGAGACACTGCATCCTTTAAAACCTACATGGAACAAACTACCTGCATCAGTTGTTAGCTCTCGAGACACTGCATCCTTTAAAACCTACATGGAACAAACTACCTGCATCAGTTGTTAGCTGTCGAGACACTGCATCCTTTAAAACCTCCATGGAACACACTACCTGCATCAGTTGTTAGCTGTCGAGACACTGCATCCTTTAAAATTTACATCGAAGAAACTACCTGTATCAGTTGTTAGCTGTCGAGACACTGCATCCTTTAAATCCCGATGGAACAAACTATCTCCCTCAATTGTTAGTTGTCGGGGCACTGCATCCTTTAAAACTCCCATGGAACAAACTAGCTCCATCAATTGTTATCTGTCGGGACACTGCATCCTTTAAAACTTCCATGGACCAAACTACCCGCATCAGTTGTTAACTGTCGAGACACTGCACCCTTTAAAACCTCCATGGAACAAACTACCAGCATCAGTTGTTAGCTGTCAAGACACTGCATCCTTTAAAACCCCCATGGAACAAACTACCTGCATCAGTTGTTATCTGTTGGGACACTGCATCCTCTAAAACCTCCATGGAACAAACTACCTGCATCAGTTGTTAGCTGTCGGGATACTGCATCCTTAAACACATTCATGGAACAAATTACCTGCCTCAGTTGTTAGTTGTCGAGACACTGCATCCTTTAAATTTTCCGTGGAACAAACTACCTGCATCAGATGTTAGCTGTCGAGACACTGCATTCGTTAAAACCCCATGGAACAAACTACCTGCATCAGTTGTTAGCTGTCGAGCCACTGCATCATTTAAAACCTCCATGGAACAAACTCCCTCCATCAGTTGTTAGCTGTCGAGACACTGCATCCTTTAAATCCTACATGGAACAAACTATCTCCCTCAATTGTTAGTTGTCGGGGCACTGCATCCTTTAAAACTCCCATGGAACAAACTAGTTCCATCAATTGTTATCTGTCGGGACACTGCATCCTTTAAAACTTCCATGGACCAAACTACCCGCATCAGTTGTTAACTGTCGAGACACTGCACCCTTTAAATCTTCCGTGGAACAAACTACCTGCATCAGATGTTAGCTGTCGAGACACTGCATTCGTTAAAACCCCATGGAACAAACTTCCTGCATCAGTTGTTAGCTGTCGGTACACTGCATCCTTTAAAACTTCCATGGAACAAACTACATGCATCAGTTGTTAGCTGTCGGTACACTGCATCCTTTAAAACTTCCATGGAACAAACTACCTGCATCAGTTGTTAGCAGTCGAGACACTGTATCCTTTAAAACCTCCATGGAACAAACTACATGCATCAGTTATTAGCTGTCGGGACACTGCATCCTTTAAAACTTCCATTGAACAAACTACCTGCATCAGTTGTTAGCTGTCGAGACACTGCATCCTTTAAAACCTCCATGGAACAAACTACATGCATCAGTTGTTATCTGTCGGGAGACTGCATCATGTAAAACCTCCATGGAACAAACTACCTGCATCAGTTGTTAGCTGTCGAGACACTGCATCCTTTAAAACCCCATGGAAAAAACTACCTGCATCAGTTGTTAGCTGTCGAGACACTGCTTCATTTAAAACCTACATGAAACAAACTACCTGCATCAGTTGTTATCTGTCGGGACACTGCATCCTTAAACACTTTCATGGAACAAATTACCTGCCTCAGTTGTTAGTTGTCGGGGCACTGCACCCTTAAAAACTTCCATGGAACAAACTACTTCCATCAGTTGTTATCTGTCGGGACACTGCATCATGTAAAACCTCCATGGAAAAAACTACCTGCATCAGTTGTTAGCTGTCGAGACACTGCATCCTTTAAAACCTCCATGGAACAAACTACCTACATCAGTTGTTATCTGTCGGTACACTGAATACTTTAACACTTTCATGGAACAAATTACCTGCCTCTGTTTTAACTGTCGGGACTCTGCATGCTTTAAAACATCCTTGGAACAAACTACCTGCATCAGTTGTTAGCTGTCGAGACACTGCATCCTTTAAAACCTCCATGGAACAAACTATTTTCATCAGTTGTTAACTGTCGAGACACTGCATCCTTTAACACTTTCATGGAACAAATTACCTGCCTCTGTTGTTAGTTGTCGAGACACTAAATACTTTAAATCTTCCATGGAACAAACTACCTGCATCAGTTGTTAGCTGTCGAGACACTGCATTCTTTAAATCTTCCATGGAACAAACTACCTGCATCAGATGTTAGCTGTCGAGACAGTGCATCCTTTAAAACCCCATGGAACAAACTACATGCCTCAGTTGTTAGCTGTCAAGACACTGCATCCTTTAAAACCCCATGGAACAAACTACCTGCATCAGTTGTTAGCTGTCGGGGCACTGCATCCTTTAAAACTTCCATGGAACAAACTACCTGCATCAGTTTTTAACTGTCGTGACACTGCATCCTTTAAACACTTCATGGAACAAATTACATGCATCAGTTGTTAGCTGTCGAGACACGGCATCCTTTAAAACCTACATGGAACAAACTACCTGCATCAGTTGTTAGCTGTCGAGACACTGCATCCTTTAAAACCTCCATGGAACACTACCTGCATCAGTTGTTAGCTGTCGGGGCACTCCATCCTTTAAAACTCCCATGGAACAAACTACCTACATCAGTTGTTAACTGTCGAGACACTGCATCCTTTAAACACTTCATGGAACAAACTACATGCATCAGTTATTAGCTGTCGGGACACTGCATGTTTTAAAACTTCCATGGAACAAACTACCTGCATCAGTTGTTAGCTGTCGAGACACTGCATCCTATAAAACCGCCATGGAACACTACCTGCATCAGTCGTTATCTGTCGGGACACTGCATCCTTTAACACTTTCATGGAACAAATTACCTGCCTCTGTTTTAGCTGTCGGGACTCTGCATGATTTAAAACATCCTTGGAACAAATTACCTGCATCAGATGTTAGCTGTTGAGACACTGCATCCTTTCAAACCTCCATGGAACACATTACCTGTCTCAGTTGTTAGCTGTCGAGATATTGCATTCTTTAAAAGCCCATGCAAAAAACTACCTGCATAAGTTGTTAGCTGTCGAGACACTGCATCCTTTAAAACTTCCAGGGAACAAACTACATGCATCAGTTATTAGCTGTCGGGACACTGCATGTTTTAAAACTTCCATGGAACAAACTACCTGCATAAGTTGTTAGCTGTCGAGACACGGCATCCTTTAAAACCTCCATGGAACACTACCTGCATCAGTTGTTATCTGTCGGGACACTCCATCCTTTAACACTTTCATGGAACAAATTACCTGCCTCAGTTTTAGCTGTCGGGCAACTGCACGCTTTAAAACCTCCATGGAACAAACTACATGCATCAGTTGTTAGCTCTGGAGACACTGCATCCTTTAAAACCTACATGGAACAAACTACCTGCATCAGTTGTTAGCTCTCGAGACACTGCATCCTTTAAAACCTACATGGAACAAACTACCTGCATCAGTTGTTAGCTCTCGAGACACTGCATCCTTTAAAACCTACATGGAACAAACTACCTGCATCAGTTGTTAGCTGTCGAGACACTGCATCCTTTAAAACCTCCATGGAACACACTACCTGCATCAGTTGTTAGCTGTCGAGACACTGCATCCTTTAAAACTTACATCGAAGAAACTACCTGTATCAGTTGTTAGCTGTCGAGACACTGCATCCTTTAAAACCTCCATGGACCAAACTACCCGCATCAGTTGTTAACTGTCGAGAAACTGCACCCTTTAAAACCTCCATGGAACAAACTACCAACATGAGTTGTTAGCTGTCAAGAGACTGCATCCTTTAAAACCCCCATGGAACGAACTACCTGTATCAGTTGTTATCTGTTGGGACACTGCATCCTCTAAAACCTCCAAGGAACAAACTACCTGCATCAGTTGTTATCTGTTGGGACACTGCATCCTTTAAAACCCCCATGGAACAAACTAACTGCATCAGTTGTTAGCTGTCGGGATACTGCATCCTTAAACACATTCATGGAACAAATTACCTGCCTCAGTTGTTAGTTGTCGAGACACTGCATCCTTTAAATCTTCCGTGGAACAAACTACCTGCATCAGATGTTAGCTGTCGAGACACTGCATTCGTTAAAACCCCATGGAACAAACTACCTGCATCAGTTGTTAGCTCTCGGTACACTGCATCCTTTAAAACTTCCATGGAACAAACTACATACATCAGTTGTTAGCTGTCGGTACACTGCATCCTTTAAAACTTCCATGGAACAAACTACCTGCATCAGTTGTTAGCAGTCGAGACACTGTATCCTTTAAAACCTCCATGGAACAAACTACATGCATCAGTTATTAGCTGTCGGGACACTGCATCCTTTAAAACTTCCATGGAACAAACTACCTGCATCAGTTGTTAGCTGTCGAGACACTGCATCCTTTAAAACCTTCATGGAACAAACTACATGCATCAGTTATTAGCTGTCGGGACACTGCATCCTTTAAAACTTCCATGGAACAAACTACCTGCATCAGTTGTTAACTGTCGAGACACTGCATCCTTTAACACTTTCATGGAACAAATTACCTGCCTCTGTTGTTAGTTGTCGAGACACTACATACTTTAAATCTTCCATGGAACAAACTACCTGCATCAGTTGTTAGCTGTCGAGACACTGCACCCTTTAAATCTTCCGTGGAACAAACTACCTGCATCAGATGTTAGCTGTCGAGACACTGCATTCGTTAAAACCCCATGGAACAAACTTCCTGCATCAGTTGTTAGCTGTCGGTACACTGCATCCTTTAAAACTTCCATGGAACAAACTACATGCATCAGTTGTTAGCTGTCGGTACACTGCATCCTTTAAACTTCCATGGAACAAACTACCTGCATCAGTTGTTAGCAGTCGAGACACTGTATCCTTTAAAACCTCCATGGAACAAACTACATGCATCAGTTATTAGCTGTCGGGACACTGCATCCTTTAAAACTTCCATGGAACAAACTACCTGCATCAGTTGTTAGCTGTCGAGACACTGCATCCTTTAAAACCTCCATGGAACAAATTACATGCATCAGTTGTTATCTGTCGGGACACTGCATCATGTAAAACCTCCATGGAACAAACTACCTGCATCAGTTGTTAGCTGTCGAGACACTGCTTCATTTAAAACCTACATGGAACAAACTACCTGCATCAGTTGTTATCTGTCGGGACACTGCATCCTTAAACACTTTCATGGAACAAATTACCTGCCTCAGTTGTTAGTTGTCGGGGCACTGCACCCTTAAAAACTTCCATGGAACAAACTACTTCCATCAGTTGTTATCTGTCGGGACACTGCATCATGTAAAACCTCCATGGAACAAACTACCTGCATCAGTTGTTAGCTGTCGAGACACTGCATCCTTTAAAACCTCCATGGAACAAACTACATGCATCAGTTGTTATCTGTCGTGACACTGCATCCTATAAAACCTACATGGAACAAACTACCTGCATCAGTTGTTATCTGTCGGTACACTGAATACTTTAACACTTTCATGGAACAAATTACCTGCCTCTGTTTTAACTGTCGGGACTCTGCATGCTTTAAAACATCCTTGGAACAAACTACCTGCATCAGTTGTTAGCTGTCGAGACACTGCATCCTTTAAAACCTCCATGGAACAAACTATTTTCATCAGTTGTTAACTGTCGAGACACTGCATCCTTTAACACTTTCATGGAACAAATTACCTGCCTCTGTTGTTAGTTGTCGAGACACTAAATACTTTAAATCTTCCATGGAACAAACTACCTGCATCAGTTGTTAGCTGTCGAGACACTGCATTCTTTAAATCTTCCATGGAACAAACTACCTGCATCAGATGTTAGCTGTCGAGACACTGCATCCTTTAAAACCTCCATGGAACACTACCTGCATCAGTTGTTAGCTGTCGGGGCACTGCATCCTTTAAAACTTCCATGGAACAAACTACCTACATCAGTTGTTAACTGTCGAGACACTGCATCCTTTAAACACTTCATGGAACAAACTACATGCATCAGTTATTAGCTGTCGAGACACGGCATCCTTTAAAACCTACATGGAACAAACTACCTGCATCAGTTGTTAGCTGTCGAGACACTGCATCCTTTAAAACCTCCATGGAACACTACCTGCATCAGTTGTTAGCTGTCGGGGCACTGCATCCTTTAAAACTTCCATGGAACAAACTACCTACATCAGTTGTTAACTGTCGAGACACTGCATCCTTTAAACACTTCATGGAACAAACTACATGCATCAGTTATTAGCTGTCGGGACACTGCATGTTTTAAAACTTCCATGGAACAAACTACCTGCATCAATTGTTAGCTGTCGAGACACTGCATCCTATAAAACCTCCATGGAACACTACCTGCATCAGTCGTTATCTGTCGGGACACTGCATCCTTTAACACTTTCATGGAACAAATTACCAGCCTCTGTTTTAGCTGTCGGGACTCTGCATGATTTAAAACATCCTTGGAACAAATTACCTGCATCAGATGTTAGCTGTTGAGACACTGCATCCTTTCAAACCTCCATGGAACACAGTACCTGTCTCAGTTGTTAGCTGTCGAGATATTGCATTCTTTAAAAGCCCATGCAAAAAACTACCTGCATAAGTTGTTAGCTGTCGAGACACTGCATCCTTTAAAACTTCCATGGAACAAACTACATGCATCAGTTATTAGCTGTCGGGACACTGCATGTTTTAAAACTTCCATGGAACAAACTACCTGCATCAGTTGTTAGCTGTCGAGACACGGCATCCTTTAAAACCTCCATGGAACACTACCTGCATCAGTTGTTATCTGTCGGGACACTGCATCCTTTAACACTTTCATGGAACAAATTACCTGCCTCAGTTTTAGCTGTCGGGCAACTGCACGCTTTAAAACCTACATGGAACAAACTACCTGCATCAGTTGTTAGCTCTTGAGACACTGCATCCTTTAAAACCTACATGGAACAAACTACCTGCATCAGTTGTTAGCTCTCGAGACACTGCATCCTTTAAAACCTACATGGAACAAACTACCTGCATCAGTTGTTAGCTGTCGAGACACTGCATCCTTTAAAACCTCCATGGAACACACTACCTGCATCAGTTGTTAGCTGTCGAGACACTGCATCCTTTAAAATTTACATCGAAGAAACTACCTGTATCAGTTGTTAGCTGTCGAGACACTGCATCCTTTAAATCCCGATGGAACAAACTATCTCCCTCAATTGTTAGTTGTCGGGGCACTGCATCCTTTAAAACTCCCATGGAACAAACTAGCTCCATCAATTGTTATCTGTCGGGACACTGCATCCTTTAAAACTTCCATGGACCAAACTACCCGCATCAGTTGTTAACTGTCGAGACACTGCACCCTTTAAAACCTCCATGGAACAAACTACCAGCATCAGTTGTTAGCTGTCAAGACACTGCATCCTTTAAAACCCCCATGGAACAAACTACCTGCATCAGTTGTTATCTGTTGGGACACTGCATCCTCTAAAACCTCCATGGAACAAACTACCTGCATCAGTTGTTAGCTGTCGGGATACTGCATCCTTAAACACATTCATGGAACAAATTACCTGCCTCAGTTGTTAGTTGTCGAGACACTGCATCCTTTAAATTTTCCGTGGAACAAACTACCTGCATCAGATGTTAGCTGTCGAGACACTGCATTCGTTAAAACCCCATGGAACAAACTACCTGCATCAGTTGTTAGCTGTCGAGCCACTGCATCATTTAAAACCTCCATGGAACAAACTCCCTCCATCAGTTGTTAGCTGTCGAGACACTGCATCCTTTAAATCCTACATGGAACAAACTATCTCCCTCAATTGTTAGTTGTCGGGGCACTGCATCCTTTAAAACTCCCATGGAACAAACTAGTTCCATCAATTGTTATCTGTCGGGACACTGCATCCTTTAAAACTTCCATGGACCAAACTACCCGCATCAGTTGTTAACTGTCGAGACACTGCACCCTTTAAATCTTCCGTGGAACAAACTACCTGCATCAGATGTTAGCTGTCGAGACACTGCATTCGTTAAAACCCCATGGAACAAACTTCCTGCATCAGTTGTTAGCTGTCGGTACACTGCATCCTTTAAAACTTCCATGGAACAAACTACATGCATCAGTTGTTAGCTGTCGGTACACTGCATCCTTTAAAACTTCCATGGAACAAACTACCTGCATCAGTTGTTAGCAGTCGAGACACTGTATCCTTTAAAACCTCCATGGAACAAACTACATGCATCAGTTATTAGCTGTCGGGACACTGCATCCTTTAAAACTTCCATTGAACAAACTACCTGCATCAGTTGTTAGCTGTCGAGACACTGCATCCTTTAAAACCTCCATGGAACAAACTACATGCATCAGTTGTTATCTGTCGGGAGACTGCATCATGTAAAACCTCCATGGAACAAACTACCTGCATCAGTTGTTAGCTGTCGAGACACTGCATCCTTTAAAACCCCATGGAAAAAACTACCTGCATCAGTTGTTAGCTGTCGAGACACTGCTTCATTTAAAACCTACATGGAACAAACTACCTGCATCAGTTGTTATCTGTCGGGACACTGCATCCTTAAACACTTTCATGGAACAAATTACCTGCCTCAGTTGTTAGTTGTCGGGGCACTGCACCCTTAAAAACTTCCATGGAACAAACTACTTCCATCAGTTGTTATCTGTCGGGACACTGCATCATGTAAAACCTCCATGGAAAAAACTACCTGCATCAGTTGTTAGCTGTCGAGACACTGCATCCTTTAAAACCTCCATGGAACAAACTACCTACATCAGTTGTTATCTGTCGGTACACTGAATACTTTAACACTTTCATGGAACAAATTACCTGCCTCTGTTTTAACTGTCGGGACTCTGCATGCTTTAAAACATCCTTGGAACAAACTACCTGCATCAGTTGTTAGCTGTCGAGACACTGCATCCTTTAAAACCTCCATGGAACAAACTATTTTCATCAGTTGTTAACTGTCGAGACACTGCATCCTTTAACACTTTCATGGAACAAATTACCTGCCTCTGTTGTTAGTTGTCGAGACACTAAATACTTTAAGTCTTCCATGGAACAAACTACCTGCATCAGTTGTTAGCTGTCGAGACACTGCATTCTTTAAATCTTCCATGGAACAAACTACCTGCATCAGATGTTAGCTGTCGAGACAGTGCATCCTTTAAAACCCCATGGAACAAACTACATGCCTCAGTTGTTAGCTGTCAAGACACTGCATCCTTTAAAACCCCATGGAACAAACTACCTGCATCAGTTGTTAGCTGTCGGGGCACTGCATCCTTTAAAACTTCCATGGAACAAACTACCTGCATCAGTTTTTAACTGTCGTGACACTGCATCCTTTAAACACTTCATGGAACAAATTACATGCATCAGTTGTTAGCTGTCGAGACACGGCATCCTTTAAAACCTACATGGAACAAACTACCTGCATCAGTTGTTAGCTGTCGAGACACTGCATCCTTTAAAACCTCCATGGAACACTACCTGCATCAGTTGTTAGCTGTCGGGGCACTCCATCCTTTAAAACTCCCATGGAACAAACTACCTACATCAGTTGTTAACTGTCGAGACACTGCATCCTTTAAACACTTCATGGAACAAACTACATGCATCAGTTATTAGCTGTCGGGACACTGCATGTTTTAAAACTTCCATGGAACAAACTACCTGCATCAGTTGTTAGCTGTCGAGACACTGCATCCTATAAAACCGCCATGGAACACTACCTGCATCAGTCGTTATCTGTCGGGACACTGCATCCTTTAACACTTTCATGGAACAAATTACCTGCCTCTGTTTTAGCTGTCGGGACTCTGCATGATTTAAAACATCCTTGGAACAAATTACCTGCATCAGATGTTAGCTGTTGAGACACTGCATCCTTTCAAACCTCCATGGAACACATTACCTGTCTCAGTTGTTAGCTGTCGAGATATTGCATTCTTTAAAAGCCCATGCAAAAAACTACCTGCATAAGTTGTTAGCTGTCGAGACACTGCATCCTTTAAAACTTCCATGGAACAAACTACATGCATCAGTTATTAGCTGTCGGGACACTGCATGTTTTAAAACTTCCATGGAACAAACTACCTGCATAAGTTGTTAGCTGTCGAGACACGGCATCCTTTAAAACCTCCATGGAACACTACCTGCATCAGTTGTTATCTGTCGGGACACTCCATCCTTTAACACTTTCATGGAACAAATTACCTGCCTCAGTTTTAGCTGTCGGGCAACTGCACGCTTTAAAACCTCCATGGAACAAACTACATGCATCAGTTGTTAGCTCTGGAGACACTGCATCCTTTAAAACCTACATGGAACAAACTACCTGCATCAGTTGTTAGCTCTCGAGACACTGCATCCTTTAAAACCTACATGGAACAAACTACCTGCATCAGTTGTTAGCTCTCGAGACACTGCATCCTTTAAAACCTACATGGAACAAACTACCTGCATCAGTTGTTAGCTGTCGAGACACTGCATCCTTTAAAACCTCCATGGAACACACTACCTGCATCAGTTGTTAGCTGTCGAGACACTGCATCCTTTAAAACTTACATCGAAGAAACTACCTGTATCAGTTGTTAGCTGTCGAGACACTGCATCCTTTAAAACCTCCATGGACCAAACTACCCGCATCAGTTGTTAACTGTCGAGAAACTGCACCCTTTAAAACCTCCATGGAACAAACTACCAACATGAGTTGTTAGCTGTCAAGAGACTGCATCCTTTAAAACCCCCATGGAACGAACTACCTGTATCAGTTGTTATCTGTTGGGACACTGCATCCTCTAAAACCTCCAAGGAACAAACTACCTGCATCAGTTGTTATCTGTTGGGACACTGCATCCTTTAAAACCCCCATGGAACAAACTAACTGCATCAGTTGTTAGCTGTCGGGATACTGCATCCTTAAACACATTCATGGAACAAATTACCTGCCTCAGTTGTTAGTTGTCGAGACACTGCATCCTTTAAATCTTCCGTGGAACAAACTACCTGCATCAGATGTTAGCTGTCGAGACACTGCATTCGTTAAAACCCCATGGAACAAACTACCTGCATCAGTTGTTAGCTCTCGGTACACTGCATCCTTTAAAACTTCCATGGAACAAACTACATACATCAGTTGTTAGCTGTCGGTACACTGCATCCTTTAAAACTTCCATGGAACAAACTACCTGCATCAGTTGTTAGCAGTCGAGACACTGTATCCTTTAAAACCTCCATGGAACAAACTACATGCATCAGTTATTAGCTGTCGGGACACTGCATCCTTTAAAACTTCCATGGAACAAACTACCTGCATCAGTTGTTAGCTGTCGAGACACTGCATCCTTTAAAACCTTCATGGAACAAACTACATGCATCAGTTATTAGCTGTCGGGACACTGCATCCTTTAAAACTTCCATGGAACAAACTACCTGCATCAGTTGTTAACTGTCGAGACACTGCATCCTTTAACACTTTCATGGAACAAATTACCTGCCTCTGTTGTTAGTTGTCGAGACACTACATACTTTAAATCTTCCATGGAACAAACTACCTGCATCAGTTGTTAGCTGTCGAGACACTGCATTCTTTAAATCTTCCATGGAACAAACTACCTGCATCAGATGTTAGCTGTCGAGACAGTGCATCCTTTAAAACCCCATGGAACAAACTACATGCCTCAGTTGTTAGCTGTCAAGACACTGCATCCTTTAAAACCCCATGGAACAAACTACCTGCATCAGTTGTTAGCTGTCGGGGCACGGCATCCTTTAAAACCTACATGGAACAAACTACCTGCATCAGTTGTTAGCTGTCGAGACACTGCATCCTTTAAAACTTCCATGGAACACTACCTACATCAGTTGTTAGCTGTCGGGGCACTGCATCCTTTAAAACTTCCATGGAACAAACTACCTGCATCGGTTGTTAACTGTCGAGACACTGCATCCTTTAAACACTTCATGGAACAAACTACATGCATCAGTTATTAGCTGTCGGGACACTGCATGTTTTAAAACTTCCATGGAACAAACTACCTGCATCAGTTGTTAGCTGTCGAGACACTGCATCCTTTAAAACCTCCATGGAACAAACTACCTGCATCAGTTGTTAGCTCTCGAGACACTGCATCCTTTAAAACCTACATGGAACAAACTACCTGCATCAGTTGTTAGCTGTCGAGACACTGCATCCTTTAAAACCTCCATGGAACACACTACCTGCATCAGTTGTTAGCTGTCGAGACACTGCATCCTTTAAAACTTACATCGAAGAAACTACCTGTATCAGTTGTTAGCTGTCGAGACACTGCATCCTTTAAAACCTCCATGGACCAAACTACCCGCATCAGTTGTTAACTGTCGAGAAACTGCACCCTTTAAAACCTCCATGGAACAAACTACCAACATGAGTTGTTAGCTGTCAAGAGACTGCATCCTTTAAAACCCCCATGGAACGAACTACCTGTATCAGTTGTTATCTGTTGGGACACTGCATCCTCTAAAACCTCCAAGGAACAAACTACCTGCATCAGTTGTTATCTGTTGGGACACTGCATCCTTTAAAACCCCCATGGAACAAACTAACTGCATCAGTTGTTAGCTGTCGGGATACTGCATCCTTAAACACATTCATGGAACAAATTACCTGCCTCAGTTGTTAGTTGTCGAGACACTGCATCCTTTAAATCTTCCGTGGAACAAACTACCTGCATCAGATGTTAGCTGTCGAGACACTGCATTCGTTAAAACCCCATGGAACAAACTACCTGCATCAGTTGTTAGCTCTCGGTACACTGCATCCTTTAAAACTTCCATGGAACAAACTACATACATCAGTTATTAGCTGTCGGTACACTGCATCCTTTAAAACTTCCATGGAACAAACTACCTGCATCAGTTGTTAGCAGTCGAGACACTGTATCCTTTAAAACCTCCATGGAACAAACTACATGCATCAGTTATTAGCTGTCGGGACACTGCATCCTTTAAAACTTCCATGGAACAAACTACCTGCATCAGTTGTTAGCTGTCGAGACACTGCATCCTTTAAAACCTTCATGGAACAAACTACATGCATCAGTTATTAGCTGTCGGGACACTGCATCCTTTAAAACTTCCATGGAACAAACTACCTGCATCAGTTGTTAACTGTCGAGACACTGCATCCTTTAACACTTTCATGGAACAAATTACCTGCCTCTGTTGTTAGTTGTCGAGACACTACATACTTTAAATCTTCCATGGAACAAACTACCTGCATCAGTTGTTAGCTGTCGAGACACTGCATTCTTTAAATCTTTCATGGAACAAACTACCTGCATCAGATGTTAGCTGTCGAGACAGTGCATCCTTTAAAACCCCATGGAACAAACTACATGCCTCAGTTGTTAGCTGTCAAGACACTGCATCCTTTAAAACCCCATGGAACAAACTACCTGCATCAGTTGTTAGCTGTCGGGGCACGGCATCCTTTAAAACCTACATGGAACAAACTACCTGCATCAGTTGTTAGCTGTCGAGACACTGCATCCTTTAAAACTTCCATGGAACACTACCTACATCAGTTGTTAGCTGTCGGGGCACTGCATCCTTTAAAACTTCCATGGAACAAACTACCTGCATCGGTTGTTAACTGTCGAGACACTGCATCCTTTAAACACTTCATGGAACAAACTACATGCATCAGTTATTAGCTGTCGGGACACTGCATGTTTTAAAACTTCCATGGAACAAACTACCTGCATCAGTTGTTAGCTGTCGAGACACTGCATCCTTTAAAACCTCCATGGAACACTACCTGCATCAGTTGTTATCTGTCGGGACACTGCATCCTTTAACACTTTCATGGAACAAATTACCTGCCTCTGTTTTAGCTGTCGGGACTCTGCATGATTTAAAACATCCTTGGAACAAATTACCTGCATCAGATGTTAGCTGTTGAGACACTGCATCCTTTCAAACCTCCATGGAACACACTACCTGTCTCAGTTGTTAGCTGTCGAGATATTGCATTCTTTAAAAGCCCATGCAAAATACTACCTGCATAAGTTGTTAGCTCTCGAGACACTGCATCCTTTAAAACCTACATGGAACAAACTACCTGCATCAGTTGTTAGCTCTCGAGACACTGCATCCTTTAAAACCTACATGGAACAAACTACCTGCATCAGTTGTTAGCTGTCGAGACACTGCATCCTTTAAAACCTCCATGGAACACACTACCTGCATCAGTTGTTAGCTGTCGGGACACTGCATGGTTTAAAACTTCCATGGAACAAACTACCTGCATCAGTTGTTAGCTGTCGGGACACTGCATCCTTGAACACTTTCATGGAACAAATTACCGGCCTCAGCTTTAGCTGTCGGGACACTGCATGCTTTAAAACATCCTTGGTACAACTTACTTGCATCAGGTGTTAGTTGTCGAGACACTGCATCCTTTAAAACTTCCATGGAACAAACTCCATCAGTTGTTATCTGTCGTGACACAGCATCCTTTAAAACCTACATGGAACAAACTACCTGCATCAGTTGTTATCTGTCGGTACATTGCATCCTTTAACACTTTCTTGGAACAAATTACCTGCATCAGTTGTTAGCTGTCGAGACACTGCATCCTTTAAATCTTCCATGGAACAAACTACCTGCATCAGTTGTTAGCTCTCGAGACACTGCATCCTTTAAAACCTACATGGAACAAATTACCTGCATCAGTTGTTAGCTGTCGAGAGACTGCATCCTTTAAAACCTCCATGGAAAAAACTACCTGCATCAGTTGTTAGCGGTCGGGACATTGCATCCTTAAACACTTTCATGGAACAAATTGCCTGCCTCTGTTGTTAGTTGTCGAGACACTACATCCTTTAAATCTTCCATGGAACAAACTACCTGCATCAGTTGTTAGCTGTCGAGACACTGCATTCTTTAAATCTTCCATGGAACAAACTACCTGCATCAGATGTTAGCTGTCGAGACAGTGCATCCTTTAAAACCCCATGGAACAAACTACATGCCTCAGTTGTTAGCTGTTCGGACACTGAATGCCTTAAAACTTCCAAGGAACAAACTACCTGCATCAATTGTTAGCTGTCGGGACACTGCATCCTTTAAACACTGCATGGAACAAACTACATGCATCAGTTGTTAGCTGTCGAGACACTGCATCCTTTACAACCTACATGTAACAAACTAGCTGCATCAGTTGTTAGCTGTCAAGACACTGCATCCTTTAAAAGTTCCATGGAACAAACTACCTGCATCAGTTGTTAGCTGTCGGGGCACTGCATCCTTTCAAACCTCCATGGAACACACTACCTGTCTCAGTTGTTAGCTGTCGAGATATTGCATCCTTTAAAATCCCATGGAACAAACTACCTGCATCAGTTGTTAGCTGTCGATACACTGCATCCTTTAAAACCTTCATGGAACAAACTACCTGGATCTGTTGTTAGCTGTCGGGACACTGTTCCCTTTAAAACCTCCATTGAATAAACTATTTCCATCAGTTGTTAGCTGTCGAGACACTTCATCCATTAAAATCTCTATGGTACAAACTACCTGCATCAGTTGTTATCTGTCGGGACACTGCATCCTTTAACACTTTCATGGAACAAACTACATGCATCAGTTGTTAGCTCTCGAGACACTGCATCCTTTAAAACCTACATGGAACAAACTACCTGCATCAGTTGTTAACTGTCTAGACACTGCATCCTTTAAAACTTCCATGGAACAAACTACCTGCATCAGTTGTGAGTTGTAAAGACACTGTTTCCTTTAAAACTTACATCGAAGAAACTACCTGTATCAGTTGTTAGCTGTCGGGACACTGCATCCTTTAACACTTTCATGGAACAAATTACCTGTCTCAGTTTTAGCTGTCGGGACACTGCACGCTTTAAAACCTCCATGGAAAAAACTACATGCATCAGTTGTTAGCTCTCGAGACACTGCATCCTTTAAAACCTACATGGAAAAAACTCCCTGCATCAGTTGTTAACTGTCTAGACACTGCATCCTTTAAAACTTCCATGTAACAAACTACCTGCATCAGTTGTGAGCTGTAAAGACACTGTATCCTTTAAAACTTACATCGAAGAAACTACCTGTATCAGTTGTTAGCTGTCGAGACACTGCATCCTTTAAAACCTCCATGGAACAAACTACCTGCATCAGTTGTTATCTGTCGGGACACTGCATCCTTTAAAACTTCCATGGAACAAATTACCTGCACCAGTTGTTAGCTGTCGGGACACTGCATCCTTAAACACTTTCATGGAACAAATTACCTGCATCAGTTGTTAGTTATCGAGACACTGCATCCTTTAAATCTTCCATGGAACAAACTACCTGCATCAGCTGTTAGCTGTCAAGAAACTGCATCCTTTAAAACCCTATGGAACAAACTACATGCCTCAGTTGTTAGCTGTCGGGACACAGCATGGTTTAAAACTTCCATGGAACAAAGTACCTGCATCAGTTTTAACTGTCGGGACTCTGCATGCTTTAAAACATCCTTGGAAAAAATTACCTGCATCAGTTGTTAGCTGTCGGGACACTGCATCCTTTAAACACTGCATGGAACAAACTACATGCATCAGTTGTTAGCTGTGGAGACACTGCATCCTTTACAACCAACATGTAACAAACTATCTGCACCAGTTGTTAGCTGTCAAGACACTGCATCCTTTAAATCTTCCATGGAACAAACTACCTGCATCAGTTGTTAGCTGTCGGGGCACTGCATCCTTTCAAACCTCCATGGAACACACTACCTGTCTCAGTTGTTAGCTGTCGAGATATTGCATCCTTTAAAAGCCCATGGAACAAACTACCTGCATCAGTTGTTAGCTGTCGAGACACTGCATCCTTTAAAACCTTCATGGAACAAACTACCTGGCTCTGTTGTTAGCTGTCGGGACACTGTTCCCTTTAAAACCTCCATTGAATAAACTATTTCCATCAGTTGTTAGCTGTCGAGACACTTCATCCATTAAAATCTCTATGGTACAAACTACCTGCATCAGTTGTTATCTGTCGGGACACTGCATCCTTTAACACTTTCATGGAACAAACTACATGCATCAGTTGTTAGCTCTCGAGACACTGCATCCTTTAAAACCTACATGGAACAAACTACCTGCATCAGTTGTTAACTGTCTAGACACTGCATCCTTTCAAACTTCCATGGAACAAACTACCTGCATCAGTTGTGAGCTGTAAAGACACTGTTTCCTTTAAAACTTACATCGAAGAAACTACCTGTATCAGTTGTTAGCTGTCGGGACACTGCATCCTTTAACACATTCATGGAACAAATTACCTGTCTCACTTTTAGCTGTCGGGACACTGCACGCTTTAAAACCTCCATGGAACAAACTACATGCATCAGTTGTTAGCTCTCGAGACACTGCATCCTTTAAAACCTACATGGAACAAACTACCTGCATCAGTTGTTAACTGTCTAGACACTGCATCCTTTAAAACTTCCATGGAACAAACTACTTGCATCAGTTGTGAGCTGTAAAGAAACTGTATCCTTTAAAACTTACATCGAAGAAACTCCCTGTATCAGTTGTTAGCTGTTGAGACACTGGATCCTTTAAAACCTCCATGGAACAAACTACCTGCATCAGTTGTTATCTGTCGGGACACTGCATCCTTTAAAACTTCCATGGAACAAATTACCTGCATCAGTTGTTAGCTGTCGGGACACTGCATCCTTAAACACTTTTATGGAACAAATTACCTGCATCAGTTGTTAGTTGTCGAGACACTGCATCCTTTAAATCTTCCATGGAACAAACTACCTGCATCAGCTGTTAGCTGTCAAGAAACTGCATCCTTTAAAACCCTATGGAACAAACTACATGCCTCAGTTGTTAGCTGTCGGGACACAGCATGGTTTAAAACTTCCATGGAACAAACTACCTGCATCAGTTTTAACTGTCGGGACTCTGGATGCTTTAAAACATCCTTGGAAAAAATTACCTACATCAGTTGTTAGTTGTCGAGACACTGCATCCTTTAAATCTTCCATGGAAAAAATTACCTCAACCAGTTGTTAGCTGTCGAGACACTGCATCCTTTAAAACCTCCATGGAACAAACACCCTCCATCAGTTGTTCGCTGTCGAGACACTGCATCCTTTAAATCTCGATGGAACAAAGTACCTCCCTAAGTTGTTAGTTGTCGGGGTACTCCATCCTTAAAATCGTCCATGGAACAAACTACCTCACTCAGTTGTTAGTTGTCGGGGCATTGCATCCTTTAAAACTTCCATGGAACAAACTACCTCCATCAGTTGTTAGCTGTCGGGACACTGCATCCCTTAAAACCACATGGATCAAACTACCTGCATCAGTTGTTCGCTGTCGGTATACTTCATCTTATAAAACCTCAATGGAAAAAACTACCTGCATCGGTTCTTAACTGTCGAGTCACTGCATCATTTAAAACCTCCATGGAACAAGTGCCCTCCATCAGTTGTTAGCTGTCGAGACACTGTATCCTTTAAATCCAGATCGACCAAACTACCTCCCTCAGTTGTTAGTTGTTGGGGCACTGCATCCTTTAAAATTTCCATGGAAACAACTAGCTCCATAAGTTGTTATCTTTCGGGACACTGCACCCTTTAAAACCTCCATGAAACAAACTACCTGCATCAGTTGTTAGCTGTCGAGACACTGAATCCTGTAAAACCTCCATGGAATAAACTACCTGCATCAGTTGTTAGCTGTCGGGATACTGAATCCTGTAAAATCTCCATGGATCAATCTCCCTGCGTCAGTTGTTAGCTGTCGAGACACTGCATCCTTTAAATCCCGATGGATCAAACTACCTCCCTCAGTTGTTAATTGTCGGGGCACTGAATCCATTAAAACTTCCATGGAACAAACTACCTCCATCAGTGGTTATCTGATGGGACACAGCATCCTTTAAAACCACCATGGAATAAACTATTTCCATCAGTTGTTAGTTGTCGAGACAATGCTTCCTTTAAAACCTCCATGGAAGAAACTACCTGCAGCAGTTGTTATCTGTCGGGACACTGCATCTTTTGAAACCTCCATGGCACATCTCCCTGCATCAGTTGTTAGCTGTCGAGACACTGCATCCATTAAAATCTCTATGGTACAAACTACCTCCCTCCGTTATTAGTTGTCGGGACACTGCATCCTTTAAGACTTTCATGGAACAAATTACCTGCCTCAGTTTTAGCTGACGGGACACTGCATCCTTTAAAACATCCTTCGAACAAATTACCTGCATCAGTTGTTAGCTGTCGGGACACTGCATCCTTTAAAACTTCCATGGAACAAACTACCTGCAACAGTTGTTAACTGTCGAGACACTGCATCCTTTAACACTTTCATGGAACAAATTACCTGCCTCAGTTGTTAGGTTGTCTAGACACTGCATCCTTTAAAACCTCCATGGAACAAACTACCTGCCTCAGTTGTTAGTAGTCTAGACACTGCATCCTTTAAAACATAGATGGAACAAACTACCTGCATCAGTTGTTAGCTGTCGTGATACTGAATCCTGTAAAACCTCCATGGAACAAACTACCTGCATCAGTTGTTAATTGTCGGGACACTGCATCTTTTAAAACTTCCATGGAACAAACTACCTGCAACAGTTGTTAGCTGTCGAGACACTGCATCCTTAAACACTTTCATGAAACAAAATACCTGCCTCAGTTGTTAGTTGTCGAGACACTGCATTCTTTAAATCTTCCATGGAACAAACTAGCTCCATCAGTTGTAAGCTGTCGAGATACTGCATCCTTTAAAACTCCATGGAACAAACTACCTGCATCAGTTTTTAGCTGCCGGGACACTGCATCCTTTAAAACTTCCATGGAAGAAACTACCTGCATCAGTTGTTAGCTGTCGAGACACTGCATCCTTTAAAACCTCCATGGAACAAACTATTTTCATCAGTTGTTAACTGTCGAGACACTGCATCCTTTAACACTTTCATGGAACAAATTACCTGCCTCAGTTATTAGTTGTCGAGAGACTGCATTCTTTAAATCTTCCATGGAACAAACTACCTGCATCAGTTGTTAGCTGTCGAGACACTGCATCCTTTACAACCTCCATGGAACAAACTACCTGCCTCAGTTGTTAGCTGTCGGGACACTGCATGCTTTAAAACCTCCATGGAACAAACTATTTTCATCAGTTGTTAGCTGTCGAGACACTGCATCCTTAAACACTTTCATGGAACAAATTACCTGCCTCAGTTATTAGTTGTCGAGAGACTGCATTCTTTAAAACCTCCATGGAACAAATTACCTGCCTCAGTTTTAGCTGACTGGACATTGCATCCTTTAAAACATCCTTCGAACAAATTACCTGCATCAGTTGTTAGCTGTCGGGATACTGCATCATGTAAAACCTCCATGGAACAAACTACATGCATCAGTTGTTTGCTCTTGGGACACTGCACCCTTTAAAACCTCCATGGAACAAACTACCTGTCTCAGTTGTTAGCTGTCGAGATATTGCATCCTTTAAAAGCCCATGGAAAAAACTACCTGCATAAGTTGTTAGCTGTCGAGACACTGCATGCTTTAAATCTTCCATGGAACAAACTACCTGCATCAGTTGTTAGCTGTCGAGACACTGCATACTTTAAAACCTTCATGGAACAAACTACCTGCATCAGTTGTTAGCTGTAGAGACACTGCATCCTTTAAAACTTCCATGGAACAAACTATTTTCATCAGTTGTTAGCTGTCGGGACACTGCATCCTTAAACACTTTGATGGGACAAATTACCTGCCTCAGTTGTTAGTTGTCGAAACACTGCATCCTTTAAATCTTCCATGGAACAAATTACCTGCCTCAGTTGTTAGCTGTCAAGAAACTGCATCCTTTAAAACCCTATGGAACAAATTACATGCCTCAGTTGTTAGCTGTCGGGACACAGCATGGTTTAAAACTTCCATGGAACAAACTACCTGCCTCAGTTGTTAGTTGTCTAGACACTGCATCCTTTAAAACATAGGTGGAACAAACTACCTGCATCAGTTGTTAGCTGTCGGGATAGTGCATCATGTAAAACCTCCATGGAACAAACTACATGCATCAGTTGTTAGCTGTTGGGACACTGCACCCTTTAAAACCTCCATGGAACAAACTCCCTGCATCAGTTGTTAGCTGTAGGGATACTGAATCCTGTAAAACCTCCATGGAACAAGCTCCCTGCGTCAGTCGTTAGCTGTCGAGACACTGCATGCTTTAAATCCCTATCGAACAAACTACCTGCCTCAGTTGTTAGTTGTCGGTACACTGCATCCTTTAAAACCTCAATGGAACAAGCTACCTGGATCTATTGGTAGCTGTCGGGACACTGTTCCCTTTAAAACCTCCATGGAATAAACTATTTTCATCAGTTGTTAGCTGTCGAGACACTGCATCCTTTAAATCTTCCATGGAACAAACTACCTGCATCAGTTGTTAGCTGTCGTGACAATGCATCATTTAAAACCTCCAAGGCACAAACACCCTGCATCAGTTGTTAGCTGTCGTGACACTGCATCCTTTAAATCCCGATGGAACAAACTACCTCCCTCAGTTGTTAGTTGTCGGGGAACTGCAGCCATTAAAAATTCCATGGAACAAACTACCTACATCAATTCTTAACTGTCGAGACACTCCACCCTTTCAAACCTCCATGGAACAAACTACCTGCATCAGTTGTTATCTGTCGGGACACTGCATCCTTTAAAACTTCCATGGAACAAACTACTTGCAACAGTTGTTAGCTGTCGGGACACTGCATCCTTAAACACTTTCATGAAACAAAATACCTGCCTCAGTTGTTAGTTGTCGAGACACTGCATTCTTTAAATCTTCCATGGAACAAACTAGCTCCATCAGTTGTTAGCTGTCGAGACACTGCATCATTTAAAACCCCATGGAACAAACTACATGCCTCAGTTGTTAGCTGTCGGGACACTGCATCCTTTAAAACTTCCATGGAAGAAATTACCTGCATCAGTTGTTAGCTGTCGAGACACTGAATCATTTAAAACCCCATGGAACAAACTACATGCCTCAGTTGTTAGCTGTCGAGATACTGCATCCTTTAAAACTCCATGGAACAAACTACCTCCATCAGTTTTTAGCTGTCGAGACACTGCATCATTTAAAACCCCATGGAACAAACTACATGCCTCAGTTGTTAGCTGTCGGGACACTGCATCCTTTAAAACTTCCATGGAAGAAACTACCTGCATCAGTTGTTAGCTGTCGAGACACTGCATCATATAAAACCCCATGGAACAAACTACATGCCTCAGTTGTTAGCTGTCGAGATACTGCATCCTTTAAAACGCCATGGAACAAACTACCTGCATCAGTTGTTAGCTGTCGAGACACTGCATTCTTTAAATCTTCAATGGAACAAACCACCTGCATTAGTTGTTAGCTGTCGAGATACTGCATCCTTTAAAATCCCATGGAACAAACTACCTGCATCAGTTGTTAGGTGTCGAGACAGTGCATCATTTAACACTTTCATGGAACAAATTACCTGCATCAGTTATTAGTTGACGAGAGACTGCATTCTTTAAATCTTCCATGGAACAAACTACCTGCATCAGTTGTTAGCTGTCGAGACAATGCATCCTTTAAAACCTCCATGGAACAAACTACATGCCTCAGTTGTTAGCTGTCGGGACACTGCATGCTTTAAAACCTCCATGGAACAAACTATTTTCATCAGTTGTTAGCTGTCGAGACACTGCATCCTTTAAACCCTCCATGGAACAAACTACCTGCATCAGTTGTTAGCTGTCAGGACACTGCATTCTTTAAAACCTCCATGGCACAAACACCCTGCATCAGTTGTTAGCTGTCGAGACACTGCATCCTTTAAATCCCGATGGAACAAACTACCTCCCTCAGTTGTTAGTTGTTGGGGAACTGCGTCCTTTAAAAATTCCATGGAACAAACTACCTGCATTAGTTGTTAACTGTCGAGACACTCCACCCTTTAAAACCTCCATGGAACAAACTACCTGCATCAGTTGTTAGCTGTCAAGACACTGCATCCTTTAAAACCTCCATGGAACAAACTACCTGCATCAGTTGTTATCTGTCGGGACACTGCATCCTTTAAAACTTCCATGGAACAAACTACCTGCAACATTTGTAAGCTGTCGGGACACTGCATCCTTAAACACTTTCATAAAACAAAATACCTGCCTAAGTTGTTAGTTGTCGAGACACTGTATACTTTAAATCTTCCATGGAACAAACTAGCTCCATCAGTTGTTAGCTGTCGAGACACTGCATCACTTAAAACCCCATGGAACAAACTACATGCCTCAGTTGTTAGCTGTCGAGATACTGCATCCTTTAAAACACCATGGAACAAACTACCTGCATCAGTTGTTAGCTGTCGAGACACTGCATCCTTTAAAACCTCCATGGAACAAACTATTTTCATCAGTTGTTAGCTGTCGAGACACTGCATCCTTTAACACTTTCATGGAACAAATTACCTGCATCAGTTGTTAGCTGTCAAGACACTGCATCCTTTAAAACCTCCATGGAACAAACTACCTGCATCAGTTGTTATCTTTCGGGACACTGCATCCTTTAAAACTTCCATGGAACAAACTACCTGCAACAGTTGTTAGATGTCGGGACACTGCATCCTTAAACACTTTCATGAAACAAAATACCTGCCTCAGTTGTTAGCTGTCGAGACACTGCATCATTTAAAACCCCATGGAACAAACTACATGCCTCAGTTGTTAGCTGTCGAGATACTGCATACTTTAAAATACCATGGAACAAACTACCTGCATCAGTTGTTAGCTGTCGAGACACTGCATCCTTTAAAACCCCCAAGGAACAGACTATTTTCATCAGTTGTTAGCTGTCGAGACACTGCATCCTTTAATACTTTCATGGAACAAATTACCTGCCTCAGTTATTAGTTGTCGGGACACTGCATTCTTTAAATCTTCCATGGAACAAACTACCTGCATCAGTTGTTAGCTCTCGAGACACTGCATCCTTTAAAACCCCATGGAACAAACTACATGCCTCAGTTGTTAGCTGTCGGGACACTGCATGCTTTAAAACCTCCATGGAACAAACTATTTTCATCAGTTGTTAGCTGTCGAGAGACTGCATCCTTTAAAACCTCCATGGAACAAACTAACTGCATCAGTTGTTAGCTGTCGGGACACTGCATCCTTTAAAACCTCCATGGAACAAATTACCTGCCTCAGTTGTCAGTTGTCGAGACACTGCATCCTTTAAATCTTCCATGTAACAAACTACCTGCATCAGTTGTTAGCTGTCGAGACACTGCATCCTTTAAAACCCCATGGAACAAACTACATGCCTCAGTTGTTAGCTGTCGGGACACTGCATGCTTTAAAACCTCCATGGAACAAACTATTTTCATCAGTTGTTAGCTGTCGAGACACTGCATCCTTTAAAACCTCCATGGAACAAACTAACTGCATCAGTTGTTAGCTGTCAGGACACTGCATCCTTAAACACTTTCATGGAACAAATTACCTGCCTAAGTTGTCAGTTGTCGAGACACTGCATCCTTTAAATCTTCCATGGAACAAACTACCTGCATCAGTTGTTAGCTGTCGGGACACTGCATCATGTAAATCCTCCATGGAACAAACTACATGCTTCAGTTGTTATCTGTCGAGACACTGCATCCTTTAACACTTTCATGTAACAAATTACCTGCCTCAGTTATTAGTTGTCGAGACACTGCATTCTTTAAATCTTCCATGGAACAAACTACCTGCATCAGTTGTTAGCTGTCGAGACACTGCATCCTTTAAAACCTCCATGGAACAAACTATTTTCATCAGTTATTAGCTGTCGAGACACTGCATCTATTAAAACCTCCAGGGAACAAACTACCTACATCAGTTGTTAGCTGTCGGGATACTGCATCATGTAAAACCTCCATGGAACAAACTACCTCCCTCAGTTGTTACTTGTCGGGGCACTGCATCCTTTAAAACTTCCATGGAATAAACCACCTCCATCAGTTGTTATCTGTTGGGACACTGAATCGTTTAAAACCTACAAGGAACAAACTACCTGCATCAGTTGTTAGCTGTCTGGACACTGCATCCTTTAAAACCTCCATGGAACAAATTACCTACATCTGTTGTTAGCTGTCGAGACAATGTGCCTTTTAAAACCTCCATGGAATAAACTATTTTCATCTGTTGTTAGCTGTCGAGACACTACATCCTTTCAAACCTCCATGGAACAAACTACCTCCATCAGTTGTAATCTGTCGGGACACTGCATCCTTTAAAACATACATGGAACAAACTACCTGCATCAGTTGTTAGCTGTCGAGATACTGCATCCTTTAAAACCCCATGGAACAAACTACATGCATCAGTTGTTATCTGTCAAGACTCTGCATCCATTAAAACCTCAATGAAACAAATTACCTGCATCAGTTGTTTGCTGTCGAGACACTGCATCCTTTAAATCCCGATGGAACAAACTGCCAGCCTCAGTTGTTAGTTGTCGGGGCACTGCATCCTTTAAAACTTCCATGGAACAAACTAGCTCCATCAGTTTTTAGCTGTCGAGACACTGCATCTTGTAAAACCTCCCTGGAACAAACTACCTGCATCAGTTGTTAGCTGTCGAGTCACTGCATCATTTAAAACCTCCATGGCACAAACTCCCTGCATCAGTTGTTCGATGTCGAGACACTGCATCCTTTAAATCCGGATGGAACAAACTACCTCCCTCACTTATTAGTTGTCGGGACACTGCATCCTTTAACACTTTCATGGAACAAATTACCTGCCTCAGTTTTAGCTGCCGGGACACTGTATGCTTTAAAACATCATTCAAACAAATTACCTGCATCAGTTGTTAGCTGTCGGGATACTGAATCCTGTAAACCCTCCATGGAACAAACTACCTGCATCAGTTGGTAGCTGTCGAGTCACTGCCCCGTTTAAAACCTCCATGGAACAAGCTCCCTGCGTCAGTTGTTAGCTGTCGAGACACTGCATCCTTTAAATCCCGATGGAACAAACTACCTCCCTCAGTTGTTAGTTGTCGGGGCACTGCATCCTTTAAAACCTACAAGGAACAAACTACCTGCATCAGTTGTTAGCTGTCGGGACACTGCATCCTTTAAAATCTCCATGGAACAAACTAGCTGGATCTATTGTTAGCTGTCGGGACACTGCATCCTTAAACACTTTCATGGAACAAATTGCCTGCCTCAGTTGTTAGTTGTCGAGACACTGCATCCTTTATATCTTCCATGGAACAAATTACCTCCCTCAGTTGTTAGCTGTCGGGATACTGCATCCTTAAAAACTTTCATGTAACAAATTACCTGCCTCAGTTGTTAGTTGTCGAGACACTGCATCCTTTAAATCTTCCATGGAACAAACTACCTACATCAGTTGATAGCTGTCGAGACACTGCTTCCTTTAAAATATCCATGGAACAAACTACCTGCATCAGTTGTTAGCTGTCGGGACACTGCATGCTTTAAAACCTCCATGGAACAAACAACCTGCCTCAGTTGTAGTTTGTCTAGACACTGCATCCTTTAAATCTTCCATGGACCAAACTACCTGTATCAGTTGTTAGTTGTCTAGACACTGCATCCTTTAAAACCTCCATGGAACAAACTACCTGCATCAGTTGTTAGCTGGCGGGATACTGCATCATGTAAAACCTCCATGGAACAAACTACATGTATCAGTTGGTAGCTGTCGAGTCACTGCCCCCTTTAAAACCTCAAGGAATAAACTCCCTGCGTCAGTTTTTAGCTGTCGAACACTGCATCCTTTAAATCCCGATGGAACAAACTACCACCCTCAGTTGTTTGTTGTCGGGGCACTGCATCCTTTAAAACTTGCATGGAACTAACTACCTCCATCAGTTGTTATCTGATGGGACAATGCATCGTTTAAAACCTCCATGGAACAAACTACCTGGATCTATTGTTAGCTGTCGGGACACTGTTCCCTTTAAAACCTCCATGGAATAAACTATTTCCATCAGTTGTTAGCTGTCGAGACACCGCATCCTCTCAAACCTCCATTGAACAAACTACCTGCCTCAGTTGTTATCTGTCGAGACACTGCATCCTTTAAAACGCCATGGAACAAACTACCTGCCCCAGTTGTTACCTTTAACACTTTCATTGAACAAATTACCTGCCTCAGTTTTAGCTGTCAGGACACTGCATGATTTAAAACATCCTTCGAACAAATTACCTTCATCGGTTGTTTGTTGTAGAGACACTGCATCCTTTAAATCTTCCATGGAACAAACTACCTGCATCAGTTGTTAGCTGTCGGGAGACTGCATCCTTTAAAACCTCCATGGAACAAACTATTTTCATCAGTTGTTATCTGTCGAGACACTGCATCCTTTAAAACCTCCATGGAACAAACTACCTGCATCAGTTGTTAGCTGTCGGGATACTGCATCATGTAAAACCTCCATGGAACAAGCTACCTGTATCAGTTGTTAGCTGTCGAGTCACTGCATCATTTAAGACCTCTATGGAACAAACTCCCTCCATCAGTTGTTAGCTGTCGAGACACTGCATCTTTTAAATCCCGATGGAACAAACTACCTCCCTCAGTTGTTAGTTGTCGGTGCACTGCATCCTTTAACACTTCCATGGAACAAACTAGCTTCATCAGTTGTTATCTGTCGGGACACTGCTTCCTTTAAAACTTCCATGGAACAAACTACCTGCATCAGTTGTTAACTGTTGAGATACTGCACCCTTTAAAACTTCCATGGAACAAACTACCTGCATCAGTTGTTAGCTGTCAAGACACTGCATCCTTTAAATTTTCGATGGAACAAACTACCTGCATCAGTTGTTATCTGTCGGGACACTGCATCCTTAAAAACTTTCATTTAACAAATTACCTGCATCAGTTGTTAGTTGTCGAGACACTGCATCCTTTAAATCTTCCATGGAACAAACTACCTACATCAGTTGATAGCTGTCGAGACACTGCTTCCTTTAAAATATCCATGGAACAAACTACCTGCATCAGTTGTTAGCTGTCAAGACACTGCATCCTTTAAATTTTCGATGCAACAAACTACCTGCATCAGTTGTTATCTGTCGTGACACTGCATCCTTTAACACATTCATGGAACAAATTACCTGCCTCAGTTGTAGCTGTCGGGACACTGCATCATTTAAATCTTCCATGGAACAAACTACCTGCATCAGTTGATAGCTGTCGAGACACTGCTTCCTTTAAAATATCCATGGAACAAACTACCTGCATCAGTTGTTAGCTGTCAAGACACTGCATCCTTTAAATTTTCGATGCAACAAACTACCTGCATCAGTTGTTATCTGTCGTGACACTGCATCCTTTAACACATTCATGGAACAAATTACCTGCCTCAGTTGTAGCTGTCGGGACACTGCATCATTTAAATCTTCCATGGAACAAACTACCTGCATCAGATGTTAGCTGTTGAGACACTGCATCCTTTAAAACTTCCATGGAACAAACTACCTGCATCAGTTGTTAGCTGTCGGGACACTGCATCCTTAAACACTTTCATGGAACAAATTACCTGCCTCAGTTGTTAGTTGTTGAGACACTGCATCCTTTAAATCTTCCATGGAACAAACTACCTGCATCAGTTGTTAGTTGTCCGGGCACTGCATCCTTTAAAACTTCCATGGAACAAACTAGCTCCATCAGTTGTTAGCTGTCGAGACACTGCATCTTTTAAAACCCCATGGAACAAACTACATGCCTCAGTTGTTAGCTGTCGGGACACTGCATGCTTTATAACTTCCATGGAACAAACTACCTGCATCAGTTGTTAGTTGTCGAGACACTGCATCCTTTAAAACCCCATGGAACAAACTACCTGCATCAGTTGGTAGCTGTCGAGACACTGCATCCTTTAAAACCCCATGGAACAAACTACCTGCATCAGTTGGTAGCTGTCGAGACACTGCATGCTTTAAAACTTCCATGGAACAAACTACCTGCATCAGTTGTTAGCTGTCGAGACACTGCATCCTTTAAAACTTCCATTAAACAAACTACCAGCATCAGTTGTTAGCTGTCGGGACACTGCATCCTTAAACACTTTCATGGAACAAATTACCTGCCTCAGTTGTTAGTTGTCCAGGCACTGCATCCTTTAAATCTTCCATGGAGCACACTACCTACATCAGTTGTTAGCTGTCGAGATACTGCATCCTTTAAAACCCCATGGAACAAACTACATGCCTCAGTTGTTAGATGTCGGGACACTGCATGCTTTAAAACTTCCATTGAACAAACTACTTGCCTCAGTTGTTAGTTGTCTAGACACTGGATCCTTTAAAACTTCCATAGAACAAATTACCTGCCTCAGTTGTTAGTTGTCTAGACACTGGATCCTTTAAAACTTCCATTTTCCCGAAATTTGCCAATACTACACCTGATATTCCCCTTCCATACACTCGCATGCATGTGTGTGTGTCTGTGTGTATATTATGACCCAAACACTATTCATATTTCGGACATTTGTACATTATTCTATCTACTATACATGCACATTTGATGAATTGTAGTGCACCTGAGCACTGTACACAATAATTTTCATTATTTTTATCATGATGGATTGACAGTATTGTTACAAGGTCGGACGCCATACTTTGTAGTACTTACGGCCCTTTTCAATCTGAGTTCAAATCCCACCGAGGTTAACTTTGCTTTTCATCCTTACGGGGTCGATAAAATAAAGTACCAGTAATGCACTGGTATAATTGCTGGCCTCGTGCCCAATGTAGAAATAATTATTATCATTATCATATTACTTTAAGTCAAATTTAAGTTTGTGTATTCAATATTTCAGGTACAGTTTACTTTCTTTCCATAATTTATCCCTCAAGAGTCACCCTGTTGTCATAAGTAAAGTAAGCTCTCGCTTTTCTGTTTCCAATGCTCGTGACAATGTGATATCAAAACGAGACTTGCTCTGATTTCCACAGATATTGCTTGTTTTGGGTTTTAGATGATACTTCAATATGGCGGCGGTAATGAACTGTGAATGTTTCACGGAGATAAACTGCCAGCAGTCACCAATGCTGCTTTCAGCCGACTAACAACAATTATATGTGTATGTATATATATGTGTGTGTGTGTTTCTGTGTATCTGTGTATGTATGTGTATGTATGTGTAAGTGTATATGTAAATATGCATAATAGCATATTCATTTATATATATATATATGTTTCTTTTATTTGCCACTAGGGCATCAAAAGTGGGACAAGTACAAAGGGGGGAGTTTACACAAAAAGGCGTCCTCAATAAGGAGGAGGCAATAACAAAATATAAAAATAAAATAAGATATAACAAAAAATAAAATTTATAACAAAATCCTCAATAGAGAGGAGGCGCCTTGGGGGGTCGCACACACCCCCGAAAAAAGTGTGCCACCCTTCTCCTCAGGAGCACAGAGAAGGGGTGCTCCCTTGGTCTTTCATCTTCCTCACCTATAGTCTGATGTAGAGTGAAGGCCCATTCACACGGGCCATTCTCGCCACTTTCACCCATCTTTCATAGAAACGGCTGGGGTGCAGCACCTCTCTCTCCATCCTGATCCTTCTTCCGAAATGATATCGGAAGAAACGGACCAGTTGTTGGCCAGAGAGAAAGGTGCCTGACCTCAGTCCTTTCAGACGCGTCCACCATACAACCTCTTTCGCCATGGCTATTACGCACAGAAACACCGCCTCTGCTTCATCTTTGAAGAGGGGAGGCGGCTTGATCATTACAATAGACTCGGTGGTCAACCGGATCGGTCCCGCCCTTGACAGCAGTTGTTCGACATAGCCCCACAGATCGGCTACGCCCGAGCAGTGTACCAATGCGTGTGCAACGGTTTCCTCGTCGCACACGCATCTGGGACAGATCTTTTTGGCGGGGTCCCTACCCGGGCGCCCGTGTCTGTAGAGCCTTTCTCGAACAGGTAAAGCCCCTCGGTAGCACTGCCAGGCCAGGGACTTCTGGAAGTTGTCCATAGGTCCCGGGCTGAATGTCCTACCGAACAGGCTGGCCAGTTCGTCCTCCTCCATGTCTAGGGCTTCTCCGAGGACGTCGTCGCACCTGCTGCGTACCAGCCCTCTATAGAATGTTGCGGTGGAGTCTCCACTGATAACCGGATCCGCCTGCCAGAGGGCGGTGAGCGCCTGGGCACACTCAGTGTGCCAGGCGCCCAGTTTTCTCGGTCTTTGCTTGACCCAGCATTGCAGCTCGGTGAGTGAGACGAGTCTGGGAAAGGTTCGTCTCACAAACGAGGCCCACACCGGTTGTCCGGTGAGGAATACGTAGAGGTGCCGTAGCCTTAATGCGTGTTTACGCATCATTAGCCACGGCATCCCCAGCCCTCCTTTCGAAGGGTGTTGACAGCAGATGGATCTCCTCACCATAGGAGCCCGCCTCTTCCAAAGGAATTGGAAGAGCGCGCGCTCCATCTTGGTGAGGGTTTCCCTTGGGCAGGGCACTACGGTCAGGCGGTAGTAGATGACGGACGCTATGTAGGTGTTCGCCACCTCCGCCCGACCTTTCAGGGATAGTTTGCAACTGGCCCACTTCTGGGTCAGTGCAAACACCCTGTTCGTAACCTCCGCCCAGTTTTTCTCCACCTGGAGGTCCGGTCCGAACCAGACCCCGAGCAACTTTACCGGGCCCTCCGTCCAGCGTCCGACGACGCCATCGGAGGGCATCGGTCTGCCCCTCCACGTGCCGAGTTGCAAACCGATCGACTTGTCCCGGTTCAGCTTAGCCCCTGTGAACTTTTCGTACTCCTCCAGTAAGGTGCCGACCGCCTCGATTTCGGAGGCCGTCGACACCATTACTGTCACGTCATCGGAGTAGGCCGACACCGCTTTCCGCAATTCCGGTTCCAAAGGGATGCCCTGCAACAACTCCAACTTCTGCAGTAGTGGCTCGAGAGTCAACACATACAGAAGGGAGGAGAGAGGGCACCCTTGTCGGATGGACCGCGCGATTTTGAACGGCTCCGAGAGGTAGTCGTTCACCTTGACCCTAGAGCAGATGCGGCTGCTGTGCATAGCAGTGATCCAGCCCTGAAAACGGGTCCGAAGCCTGCCGCCGCTAGCACCGCATCCAGGTAACCATGGTCGACCCTATCGAACGCCTTAGATTGATCCAAGTTGATCAGAGCCCCACCAAAGCCGGGTTCGTTCCCAACCCTCTCTATGATGTATCGCATGAGGTGGAGGTTGTCATGGATGGACCTGGACGGGATAGCGCATGTCTGCGCATCTCCCACCAGGTTGCCCACGACAAGCGCCAACCTCTTTGCTAGCACCTTGGCCAAAATCTGTAACTCTGTATTTAGCAGAGTTATGGGCCTGAAGTTACTTATTTCGTCCCCCTTGTTCTCGTCCTTCCTCACTAGCGTGACTACGCCCTTGGTCACAGTACAGGGAATTCTCCCGTTCTGTTGCCAGTTGCAGTAGACCGCCTCGAGGAGATCGGGGAACAAGTCCGGCATAGCTAGATATAATTCGTAAGGAAGACCATCGAGACCCGGGGATTTGCGTTTGCCGCATTGGCTCAGCACGTCCTCTATCTCAGCGGCCGAAATCGGCTCCTCGCAGGACTTCGCCCCACTATCCGAGAGGCGCGGCAGGCCGTCGAGGTATGGACCGAAGTCCACGTTCCCAACCGGCTCCCCGCCCCTCCCGAACAGTCGGGCAAAGTGCCTTTGAAAGGCCTCACACATCTGCTTAGGCTCAAGAATCGCCCGTTAATCCAGGTCTCGCAAAGACCGGATGGTGGATTTAGTTCCACTGTTGGCCTCTGTCACGCGGGCCCAGCTAACAGCTTTGGTCCCCTCGTTCCCTAGAGCACGTATTTTACTTCGGACAACGCAGCCTTCGTGCTTCGCGTCGAAAAACTGGCTCAAAGCCGTTCTCGACGCTAGCACTCTGGCCACGTCGCCGCTTCTGATTGCCTCTTCTACTCTATCTATTAGCTCCCTTTCCTTCCTATTCCTATCCGCAGCTAGAACCTTACTAAATTCTATCGAGACTACTCTAATCTCTCTCTTTAGAGATACCCACCACCTGCTGTTGACGATCGCTCCAGTCAACCGTTCCTTAACTAACGTACTAATCCGATTCCTGTAGGCTCTACTTGCCGGCAAGGACAAGTTGAGCTTCCAGTAACCGGGGCCCTGTCTATGAGTTCTGTCAAGGTTGACCATGCAGGTCACTAATTTGTGGTCTGAATAGCCAACCATGCGCATTTTTGGACAACTTAAAAAGTCCTTATCCTTAATTCTAACTAAGAACCTATCTAGGTACGACCTAGATGATCCGCTACGATTTGCCCAAGTCCAGGTTGGTGCAGTCGGAAAATCTAGTCGATATCTATCGGCCAGGTCAAATCGACCGATTAACCCTTTGAGGCTATTACACCCCTCTCTATCGGGGCAGGCCCCTACGTAGTCCCAGCGTGCATCTAGGATACCATTCCAGTCCCCCACTAATAGCAAGGAGCGGGACGTCCCTAGAAAAGTCTCCAGACGATGGAAGAAGTCCGGCCGCATTGACCCGAAAGGGCCGTAGGCGGCTACCAACCTAAACGCTCCGCCTTTACCACTGCCAAGGTCCAGAACCACTAGTCGACCCTCCGGGTCCAAATGTACCATCTGTGTTGCGAGACCCAGATGTTTTTGCAGCAGAACGACAACTCCACCCCCACCTCCGGGCTGACAGAGAGATGCGTGCATCTCAAAGTCATCAAAGGTGGGGGCCAGCTGTCGCACGTTGCTGATCCGGGCCTCGCAAATAACCATCACATCTATACGTTGTGACCTGAGGTCATTTAGAAGCATTGCTTGCTTCCAAGTTGAGCCCAGGCCACGCGCATTTAAACAGCCTACTCTTAGCATAGCCATGTTGGTGGTGAAGAGAAAAGGCACTTACCTCTCTGCGTCCCGGGTATCGGGCTGCACAATTTCCATTAGGGTGGGGTATGGGTTGTTGGTTGGGGTGGTGGTTTGTGGAAGTGTGGGGGCATCAGTGTGTTGTGTGGTTGGGGAGCTTGGAGTTGTGTGGGTGTTTGGGGAGGGGGTGGGATAGTTTTTTAGGAGGACGCGGTTAATGGGCCCGACGCAGGGGGGACCCACGTCCTCTTTAAAATTGTTTTTTAAAGTTTTATAGGTGTCCTGTGGGGCCTTAATCATTTTGAGGTGGGGGAAATCCCCTGCCTGGGTGAAGTTAGGCCCTTGTGTTTTTATTAGATTGTTGTTGTACACAATGTTTAACAGTTTTTTGTTTCTTGTGTTTATGTATGTGTATGCATGTTTTTGTTTTTGTGTGGTGTTTTTTGTTTGCTGTTGTTGTGAGCTCTTTTGTGTTGGTGTCAGTGTTATGTTTTGGGGAGGGTTTTTTTTCATTTGTGTGTCTGAGGTGTGTTTTCTTTTTTTTCTTTTGATTGTGTGGAAGTGCTCCTCCTCGCCTGACGACGAACTAGGGTCATCTTCCGCGTTGGAGGGGAGGGGTATATTTTCGGGTTGTGTTTGCGGTACGGGTGTTTTGGAAATTTATATATATATATATATACAAGCATATATATGTATATATATATATGCGTGTGTGTGCGTGTATGTATATATTAATTATGTACGTATGTATGCATGTATTATTTATTTATGTATGTATATGTATGTATATATGTATAAGTGTGTGTTAGTAAGTGTATGTTGATTATTATATATGCAACTGTGTAGGTGTGTATGTTTGTATGTCCTTGATGTAAGTCTCACCATACATTACCACATATAAGTCTCACCATACATTACCACATATAAGTCTCACCATACATTACCACATATAAGTCTCACCATACATTACCACATATAAGTCTCACCATACATTACCACATATAAGTCTCATCATACATTACCACAGTCTCACCATAGATTACCACATATAAGTCTCACCATACATTACCACATATAAGTCTCACCATACATTACCACATATAAGTCTCACCATACATTACCACATATAAGTCTCACCATACATTACCACATATAAGTCTCACCATACATTACCACATATAAGTCTCACCATATATTACCACATATAAGTCTCACCATACATTACCACATATAACTCTCATCATACATTACCACAGTCTCACCATACATTACCACATATAAGTCTCACCATACATTACCACATAAGTCTCACCATACATTACCACATATAAGTCTCACCATACAGCACCACATATAAGTCTCACCATACGTTACCACATATAAGTCTCACCATACATTACCACATATAAGTCCCACCATACATTACCACATATAAGTCTCACCATACATTACCACATATAAGTCTCACCATACATTACCACATATAAGTCTCACCATACATTACCACATATAAGTCTCACCATACATCACCACAGTCTCACCATACATCACCACATATAAGTCTCACCATACATTACCACATATAAGTCTCACCATACATTACCACATATAAGTCCCACATACATCACCACAGTCTCACCATACATTACCACATATAAGTCTCACCTTACATCACCACAGTCTCACCATACATTACCACATATAAGTCTCACCATACATTACCACATATAAGTCTCACCATACATCAACACAGTCTCACCATACATTACCACATATAAGTCTCACCATACATTACCACAGTCTCACCATACATCACCACATATAAGTCTCACCATACATTACCACATATAAGTCTCACCATACATTACCACAGTCTCACAATACATTACCACATATAAGTCTCACCATACATTACCACAGTCTCACAATACATTACCACATATAAGTCTCACCATACATTACCACATATAAGTCTCACCATACATCACCACAGTCTCACCATACATTACCACATATAAGTCTCATCATACATCACCACAGTCTCACCATACATCACCACATATAAGTCTCACCATACATTACCACATATAAGTCTCACATACATCACCACAGTCTCACCATACATTACCACATATAAGTCTCACCATACATCACCACAATCTCACCATACATTACCACATATAAGTCTCACCATACATCACCACAGTCTCACCATACATTACCACATATAAGTCTCACCATACATTACCACATATAAGTCTCACCATACGTCACCACAGTCTCACCATACATTACCACATATAAGTCTCACCATACATCACCACAGTCTCACCATACATTACCACATATAAGTCTCACCATACATTACCACATATAAGTCTCACCATACATCACCACAGTCTCACCATACATTACCACATATAAGTCTCACCATACATCACCACAGTCTCACCATACATTACCACATATAAGTCTCACCATACATTACCACATATAAGTCTCACCATACATCACCACAGTCTCACCATACATTACCACATATAAGTCTCACCATACATCACCACAGTCTCACCATATATTACAACATATAAGTCTCACCATACATCACCACAGTCTCACCATACATTACCACAGTCTCACCATACATTACCACATATAAGTCTCACCATACATTACCACATATAAGTCTCACCATACATTACCACATATAAGTCTCACCATACATCACCACAGTCTCACCATACATCACCACATATAAGTCTCATCATACATCACCACAGTCTCACCATACATCACCACATATAAGTCTCCACCATACATTACCACAGTCTCACCATACATTACCACATATAAGTCTCACCATACATCACCACAGTCTCACCATACATTACCACATATAAGTCTCACCATACATCACCTCAGTCTCACCATACATCACCACATATAAGTCTCACCATACATCACCACAGTCTCACCATACATCACCACATATAAGTCTCATCATACATTACCACAGTCTCACCATACATTACCACATATAAGTCTCACCATACATTACCACATATAAGTCTCACCATACATCACCTCAGTCTCACCATACATCACCACATATAAGTCTCACCATACATCACCACAGTCTCACCATACATCACCACATATAAGTCTCACCATACATCACCACAGTCTCACCATACATTACCACATATAAGTCTCACCATACATTACCACATATAAGTCTCACCATACATCACCACAGTCTCACCATACATTACCACATATAAGTCTCGTCATTCATCACCACAGTCTCACCATACATTACCACATATAAGTCTCACCATACATCACCACAGTCTCACCATACATCACCACATATAAGTCTCACCATACATCACCTCAGTCTCACCATACATCACCACATATAAGTCTCACCATACATCACCACAGTCTCACCATACATCACCACATATAAGTCTCATCATACATTACCACAGTCTCACCATACATTACCACATATAAGTCTCACCATACATCACCTCAGTCTCACCATACATTACCACATATAAGTCTCATCATACATTACCACAGTCTCATCATACATTACCACATATAAGTCTCCACCATACATCACTACAGTCTCACCATACATTACCTCATATAAGTCTCACCATACATCACCACAGTCTCACCATACATCACTACAGTCTCACCATACATTACCACATATAAGTCTCACCATACATCACCACAGTCTCACCATACATCACCACATATAAGTCTCACCATACATCACCACATATAAGTCTCACCATACATTAACACATATAAGTCTCACCATACATCACCTCAGTCTCACCATACATCACCACATATAAGTCTCACCATACATTACCACAGTCTTACCATACATTACCACAGTCTCACCATACATTACCACAGTCTCAGCATATATTACCACATATAAGTCTCACCATACATCACCACAGTCTCACCATACATCACCACATATTAGTCTCACCATACATCACCACATATAAGTCTCACCATACATTACCACATATAAGTCTCATCATACATTACCACAGTCTCACCATACATTACCACATATAAGTCTCACCATACATCACCACAGTCTCACCATACATCACTACAGTCTCACCGTACTTTACCTCATATAAGTCTCACCATACATCACCACAGTCTCACCATACATCACCACATATAAGTCTCACCATACATTACCACAGTCTCACCATACATTACCACATATAAGTCTCACCATACATTACCACATATAAGTTTCACCATACGTTACCACAGTCTCACAATACATTACCACATATAAGTCTCACCATATATTATCACATTTAAATCTCACCATACATTACCACATATAAGTCTCACCATACATTACCACATATAAGTCTCACCATACATTATCACATATAAGTCTCACCATACATTACCAGCCTCACCATACATTACCACATATAAGTCTCACCATACATTACCAGAGTCTCACCATACATTACCACATATAAGTCTCACCATACATTACCAGTCGCACCATACATTACCACATATAAGTCTCACCATACATTACCACAGTCTCACCATACATTACCAAATATAAGTCTCAACATACATTACCACATATAAGTCTCACCATACATTACCACATATAAGTCTCACCATACATCACTACAGTCTCACCATACATTACCACATATAAGTCTCACCATACATTACCACATATAAGTCTCACCATACATCACCTCAGTCTCACCATACATTACCACATATAAGTCTCACCATACATCACCACAGTCTCACCATACATCACCACATATAAGTCTCACCATACATCACCTCAGTCTCACCATATATTACCACATATAAGTCTCATCATACATCACCACAGTCTCACCATACATCACCACAGTCTCACCATACATTACCACATATAAGTCTCACCATACATCACCACAGTCTCACCATACATCACCACAGTCTCACCATACATTACCACATATAAGTCTCACCATACATCACCACAGTCTCACAAAAATTAACACATATAAGTCTCACCATACATTACCACAGTCTCACCATACATTACCACATTTAAGTCTCACCATACATCACCACAGTCTCACCATACATTACCACATATAAGTCTCCACTATACATCAGCACAGTCTCACCATACATTACCACATATAAGTCTCACCATACATCACCACATATAAGTCTCACCATACATTACCACATATAAGTCTCACCATACATTACCACATATAAGTCTCACCATACATTACCACAGATAAGTCTCACACATCCATCACCACAGTCTCACCATATATTACCACATATAAGTCTCACCATACATTACCACAGTCTCACCATACATTACCACATATAAGTCTCACCATACATTACCACATATAAGTCTCACCATACATCACCACAGTCTCACCATACATCACCACAGTCTCACCATACATTACCATATATAAGTCTCATCATACATTACCACAGTCTCACCATACATTACCACATATAAGACTCACCATACATCACCACATATAAGTCTCACCATACATTAAAACATATAAGTCTCACCATACATCAACACAGTCTCACCATACATTACCACATATAAGTCTGACCATACATCACCACATAAGTCTCACCATACATTACCACACATAAGTCTCACCATACATCACGACAGTCTCACCATACATCACCACAGTCTCATACATTACCACATATAAGTCTCACCATACATCACCACAGTCTCACCATACATTACCACATATAAGTCTCCACCATACATTACCACATATAAGTCTCACCATACATTACCACATATAAGTCTCACCATACATCACCACAGTCTCACCATACATCTCCACATATAAGTCTCACCATACATCACCACATATAAGTCTCACCATACATCACCACAGTCTCACCATACATTACCACATATAAGTCTCACCATACATCACCACATATAAGTCTCACCATACATTACCACATATAAGTCTCACCATACATTACCACATAAGTCTCACCATACATTACCACATATAATTCTCACCATACATTACCACAGTCTCACCATACATTACCACATATAAGTCTCACCATACATCACCACAGTCTCACCATACATTACCACATATAAGTCTCACCATACATTACCACATATAAGTCTCCACCATACATAACCACAGTCTCACCATACATTACCACATATAAGTCTCCACTATACATCAGCACAGTCTCACCATACATTACCACATATAAGTCTCACCATACATCACCACATAAGTCACACCATACATTACCACATATAAGTCTCACCATACATTACCACATATAAGTCTCACCATACATCACCACAGTCTCACCATACGTTACCACATATAAGTCTCACCATACATCACCACAGTCTCACCATACATTTCCACATATAAGTCTCATCATACATTACCACAGTCTCACCATACATTACCACATATAAGTGTCACCATACATCACCACAGTCTCACCATACATTACCACATATAAGTCTCATCATACATTACCACAGTCTCACCATACATTACCACATATAAGTCTCATCATACATTACCACAGTGTCACCATACATTACCACATATAAGTCTCACCATACATCACCACAGTTTCACCATACATCACTACATATAAGTCTCATCATACATCACCACAGTCTCACCATACATTACCACATATAAGTCTCACCATACATCAACACAGTCTCACCATACATCACTACAGTCTAACCATACATCACCACATATAAGTCTCACCATACATCACCACATAAGACTCACCATACATTACCACATATAAGTCTCACCATACATTACCACATATAAGTGTCACCATACATCACCACAGTCTCAGCATACATTACCACATATAAGTCTCACCATACATCACCACATAAGTCTCACCATACATTACCACACATAAGTCTCACCATATATCACCACAGTCTCACCATACATCACCACAGTCTCACCATACATTACCACAAATAAGTCTCACCATACATCACCACATAAGTCTCACCATACATTACCACACATAAGTCTCACCATATATCACCACAGTCTCACCATACACACCACAGTCTCACCATACATTACCACATATAAGTCTCACCATACATCACCTCAGTCTCACTATACATTACCACATATAAGTCTCACCATACATCACCACAGTCTCACCATACATTACCACATATAAGTCTCCACCATACATTACCACATATAAGTCTCACCATACATTACCACATATAAGTCTCACCATACATTACCACAGTCTCACCATACATTACCACATATAAGTCTCAACATATATCAGCACAGTCTCACCATACATTACCATATATAAGTCTCCACCATACATTACCACATATAAGTCTCACCATACATTACCACAGTCTCACCATACATTACCACATATAAGTCTCACCATACATCAGCACAGTCTCACCATACATTACCACATATAAGTCTCCACCATACATTACCACATATAAGTCTCACCATACATTACCACATATAAGTCTCACCATACATCACCACAGTCTCACCATACATCACCACATATAAGTCTCACCATACATCACCACATATAAGTCTCACCATACATCACCACAGTCTCACCATACATTACCACATATAAGTCTCACCATACATGACCACAGTCTCACCATACATTACCACATATAAGTCTCACCATACATCACCACATAAGTCTCAAAATACATTACCACTCATAAGTCTCACCATACATCATTACAGTTTCACCATACATTACCTCATATAAGTCTCACCATACATCACCACAGTCTCACCATACATTACCACATATAAATCTCACCATACATTACCACATATAAGTCTCATCATACATTACCACAGTCTCACCATACATTACCACATATAAGTCTCACCATACATTACCACAGTCTCACCATACATTACCACTTATAAGTCTCACCATAAATTACCACATATAAGTCTCACCATACATTACCACAGTCTCACCATACATTACCTCATATAAGTCTCACCATACATCACCACAGTCTCACCATACATTACCACATATAAGTCTCACCATACATTACCACATATAAGTCTCATCATACATTACCACAGTCTCACCATACATTACCACATATAAGTCTCACCATATATTACCACAGTCTCACCATACATTACCACATATAAGTCTCACCATACATTACCACATATAAGTCTCACCATACATCACCACAGTCTCACCATACATTACCACATATAAGTCTCACCATACATTACCACAGTCTCACCATACATTAACACATATAAGTCTCAACATACATCACCTCAGTCTCACCATACATTACCACATATAAGTCTCACCATACATCACCACAGTCTCACCATACATTACCACATATAAGTCTCACCATACATCACCACAGTCTCACCATACATTACCACATGTAGGTCTCCACTATACATCAGCACAGTCTCACCATACATTACCACATATAAGTCTCACCATACATCACCACATATAAGTCTCACCATACATTACCACATATAAGTCTCACCATACATTACCACATATAAGTCTCACCATACATTACCACATATAAGTCTCACCATCCATCACCACAGTCTCACCATATATTACCACATATAAGTCTCACCATACATCACCACAGTCTCACCATACATTACCACAGTCTCACCATACATTACCATATATAAGTCTCATCATACATTACCACAGTCTCACCATACATTACCACATATAAGACTCACCATACATCACCACATATGAGTCTCACCATACATTAAAACATATAAGTCTCACCATACATCAACACAGTCTCACCATACATTACCACATATAAGTCTCACCATACATCACTACAGTCTCACCATACATCACCACATATAAGTCTCACCATACATCACCACATAAGACTCACCATACATTACCACATATAAGTCTCACCATACATTACCACATATAAGTCTCACCATACATCACCACAGTCTCACCATACATTACCACATATAAGTCTCACCATACATCACCACATAAGTCTCACCATACATTACCACACATAAGTCTCACCATACATCACGACAGTCTCACCATACATCACCACAGTCTCACCATACATTACCACATATAAGTCTCACCATACATCACCACAGTCTCACCATACATTACCACATATAAGTCTCCACCATACATTACCACATATAAGTCTCACCATACATTACCACATATAAGTCTCACCATACATCACCACAGTCTCACCATACATCTCCACATATAAGTCTCACCATACATCACCAAATATAAGTCTCACCATACATCACCACAGTCTCACCATACATTACCACATATAAGTCTCACCATACATCACCACATATAAGTCTCACCATACATTACCACATATAAGTCTCACCATACATTACCACATAAGTCTCACCATACATTACCACATATAATTCTCACCATACATTACCACAGTCTCACCATACATTACCACATATAAGTCTCACCATACATTACCACATATAAGTCTCACCATGCATTACCACAGTCTCACCATACATTACCACATATAAGTCTCACCATACATCACCACAGTCTCACCATACATTACCACATATAAGTCTCACCATACATTACCACATATAAGTCTCCACCATACATAACCACAGTCTCACCATACATTACCACATATAAGTCTCCACTATACATCAGCAGAGTCTCACCATACATTACCACATATAATTCTCACCATACATCACCACATAAGTCACACCATACATTACCACATATAAGTCTCACCATACATTACCACATATAAGTCTCACCATACATCACCACAGTCTCACCATACGTTACCACATATAAGTCTCACCATACATCACCACAGTCTCACCATACATTACCACATATAAGTCTCATCATACATTACCACAGTCTCACCATACATTACCACATATAAGTCTCACCATACATCACCACAGTCTCACCATACATTACCACATATAAGTCTCATCATACATTACCACAGTCTCACCATACATTACCACATATAAGTCTCATCATACATTACCACATTGTCACCATACATTACCACATATAAGTCTCACCATACATCACCACAGTTTCACCATACATTACCACATATAAGTCTCACCATACATTACCACATATAAGTCTCACCATACATCAACACAGTCTCACCATACATCACTACAGTCTAACCATACATCACCACATATAAGTCTCACCATACATCACCACATAAGACTCACCATACATTACCACATATAAGTCTCACCATACATTACCACATATAAGTGTCACCATACATCACCAGTCTCACCATACATTACCACATATAAGTCTCACCATACATCAGCACATAAGTCTCACCATACATTACCACACATAAGTCTCACCATACATCACCACAGTCTCATCATACATCACCACAGTCTCACCATATATTACCACATATAAGTCTCACCATACATTACCACAGTCTCACCATACATTACCACATATAAGGCTCACCATACATCACTACAGTCTAACCATACATCACCACATATAAGTCTCACCATACATCACCACATAAGTCACACCATAGATTACCACATATAAGTCTCACCATACATTACCACATATAAGTCTCACCATACATCACCACAGTCTCACCATACGTTACCACATATAAGTCTCACCATACATCACCACAGTCTCACCATACATTTCCACATATAAGTCTCATCATACATTACCACAGTCTCACCATACATTACCACATATAAGTGTCACCATACATCACCACAGTCTCACCATACATTACCACATATAAGTCTCATCATACATTACCACAGTCTCACCATACATTACCACATATAAGTCTCATCATACATTACCACAGTGTCACCATACATTACCACATATAAGTCTCACCATACATCACCACAGTTTCACCATACATTACTACATATAAGTCTCATCATACATCACCACAGTCTCACCATACATTACCACATATAAGTCTCACCATACATCAACACAGTCTCACCATACATCACTACATTCTAACCATACATCACCACATATAAGTCTCACCATACATCACCACATAAGACTCACCATACATTACCACATATAAGTCTCACCATACATTACCACATATAAGTGTCACCATACATCACCACAGTCTCACCATACATTACCACATATAAGTCTCACCATACATCACCACATAAGTCTCACCATACATTACCACACATAAGTCTCACCATATATCACCACAGTCTCACCATACATCACCACAGTCTCACCATACATTACCACATATAAGTCTCACCATACATCACCACATAAGTCTCACCATACATTACCACACATAAGTCTCACCATATATCACCACAGTCTCACCATACACACCACAGTCTCACCATACATTACCACATATAAGTCTCACCATACATCACCTCAGTCTCACTATACATTACCACATATAAGTCTCACCATACATCACCACAGTCTCACCATACATTACCACATATAAGTCTCCACCATACATTACCACATATAAGTCTCACCATACATTACCACATATAAGTCTCACCATACATTACCACAGTCTCACCATACATTACCACATATAAGTCTCAAAATATATCAGCACAGTCTCACCATACATTACCACATATAAGTCTCCACCATACATTACCACATATAAGTCTCACCATACATTACCACAGTCTCACCATACATTACCACATATAAGTCTCACCATACATCAGCACAGTCTCACCATACATTACCACATATAAGTCTCCACCATACATTACCACATATAAGTCTCACCATACATTACCACATATAAGTCTCACCATACATCACCACAGTCTCACCATACATCACCACATATAAGTCTCACCATACATCACCACATATAAGTCTCACCATACATCACCACAGTCTCACCATACATTACCACATATAGGTCTCACCATACATGACCACAGTCTCACCATACATTACCACATATAAGTCTCACCATACATCACCACATAAGTCTCAAAATACATTACCACTCATAAGTCTCACCATACATCATTACAGTTTCACCATACATTACCTCATATAAGTCTCACCATACATCACCACAGTCTCACCATACATTACCACATATAAATCTCACCATACATTACCACATATAAGTCTCACCATACATCACCACATATAAGTCTCACCATACATCACCACAGTCTCACCATACATTACCACATATAAGTCTCACCATACATGACCACAGTCTCACCATACATTACCACATATAAGTCTCACCATACATCACCACATAAGTCTCAAAATACATTACCACTCATAAGTCTCACCATACATCATTACAGTTTCACCATACATTACCTCATATAAGTCTCACCATACATCACCACAGTCTCACCATACATTACCACATATAAGTCTCACCATACATTACCACAGTCTCACCATACATTACCACTTATAAGTCTCACCATAAATTACCACATATAAGTCTCACCATACATTACCACAGTCTCACCATACATTACTTCATATAAGTCTCACCATACATCACCACAGTCTCACCATACATTACCACATATAAGTCTCACCATACATTACTACATATAAGTCTCATCATACATTACCACAGTCTCACCATACATTACCACATATAAGTCTCACCATACATTACCACAGTCTCACCATACATTACCACATATAAGTCTCACCATACATTACCACAGTCTCACCATACATTAACACATATAAGTCTCAACATACATCACCTCAGTCTCACCATACATTACCACATATAAGTCTCACCATACATCACCACAGTCTCACCATACATTACCACATATAAGTCTCACCATACATCACCACAGTCTCACCATACATTACCACATGTAGGTCTCCACTATACATCAGCACAGTCTCACCATACATTACCACATATAAGTCTCACCATACATCACCACATATAAGTCTCACCATACATTACCACATATAAGTCTCACCATACATTACCACATATAAGTCTCACCATACATTACCACATATAAGTCTCACCATCCATCACCACAGTCTCACCATATATTACCACATATAAGTCTCACCATACATCACCACAGTCTCACCATACATTACCACAGTCTCACCATACATTACCATATATAAGTCTCATCATACATTACCACAGTCTCACCATACATTACCACATATAAGACTCACCATACATCACCACATATGAGTCTCACCATACATTAAAACATATAAGTCTCACCATACATCAACACAGTCTCACCATACATTACCACATATAAGTCTCACCATACATCACTACAGTCTCACCATACATCACCACATATAAGTCTCACCATACATCACCACATAAGACTCACCATACATTACCACATATAAGTCTCACCATACATTACCACATATAAGTCTCACCATACATCACCACAGTCTCACCATACATTACCACATATAAGTCTCACCATACATCACCACATAAGTCTCACCATACATTACCACACATAAGTCTCACCATACATCACGACAGTCTCACCATACATCACCACAGTCTCACCATACATCACCACAGTCTCACCATACATCTCCACATATAAGTCTCACCATACATCACCACATATAAGTCTCACCATACATCACCACAGTCTCACCATACATTACCACAGATAAGTCTCACCATACATCACCACATATAAGTCTCACCATACATTACCACATATAAGTCTCACCATACATTACCACATAAGTCTCACCATACATTACCACATATAATTCTCACCATACATTACCACAGTCTCACCATACATTACCACATATAAGTCTCACCATACATTACCACATATAAGTCTCACCATACATTACCACAGTCTCACCATACATTACCACATATAAGTCTCACCATACATCACCACAGTCTCACCATACATTACCACATATAAGTCTCACCATACATTACCACATATAAGTCTCCACCATACATAACCACAGTCTCACCATACATTACCACATATAAGTCTCCACTATACATCAAGCAGAGTCTCACCATACATTACCACATATAATTCTCACCATACATCACCACATAAGTCACACCATACATTACCACATATAAGTCTCACCATACATTACCACATATAAGTCTCACCATACATCACCACAGTCTCACCATACGTTACCACATATAAGTCTCACCATACATCACCACAGTCTCACCATACATTACCACATATAAGTCTCATCATACATTACCACAGTCTCACCATACATTACCACATATAAGTCTCACCATACATCACCACAGTCTCACCATACATTACCACATATAAGTCTCATCATACATTACCACAGTCTCACCATACATTACCACATATAAGTCTCATCATACAGTACCACATTGTCACCATACATTACCACATATAAGTCTCACCATACATCACCACAGTTTCACCATACATTACCACATATAAGTCTCACCATACATTACCACATATAAGTCTCACCATACATCAACACAGTCTCACCATACATCACTACAGTCTAACCATACATCACCACATATAAGTCTCACCATACATCACCACATAAGACTCACCATACATTACCACATATAAGTCTCACCATACATTACCACATATAAGTGTCACCATACATCACCAGTCTCACCATACATTACCACATATAAGTCTCACCATACATCAGCACATAAGTCTCACCATACATTACCACACATAAGTCTCACCATACATCACCACAGTCTCACCATACATCACCACAGTCTCACCATATATTACCACATATAAGTCTCACCATACATTACCACAGTCTCACCATACATTACCACATATAAGGCTCACCATACATCACTACAGTCTAACCATACATCACCACATATAAGTCTCACCATACATCACCACATAAGTCACACCATAGATTACCACATATAAGTCTCACCATACATTACCACATATAAGTCTCACCATACATCACTACAGTCTCACCATACGTTACCACATATAAGTCTCATCATACATTACCACAGTCTCACCATACATTACCACATATAAGTCTCACCATACATTACCACATATACGTCTCACCATACATCACCACAGTCACACCATACATTACCACATATAAGTCTCATCATACATTACCACAGTCTCACCATACATTACCACATATAAGTCTCATCATACATCACCACAGTCTCACCATACATTACCACATATAAGTCTCACCATACATTACCACATATAAGAATCACCATACATCAACACAGTCTCACCATACATTACCACATATAAGTCTCACCATACATCACTACAGTCTAACCATACATCACCACATATAAGTCTCACCATACATCACCACATAAGACTCACCATACATTACCACATATAAGTCTCACCATACATTACCACATATAAGTCTCACCATACATTACCACATATAAGTCTCACCATCCATCACCACAGTCTCACCATATATTACCACATATAAGTCTCACCATACATTAACACAGTCTCACCATACATTACCACATATAAGTCTCACCATACATTACCACATATAAGTCTCACCATACATCACCACAGTCTCACCATACATTACCACAGTCTCACCATACATTACCATATATAAGTCTGATCATACATTACCACAGTCTCACCATACATTACCACATATAAGTCTCACCATACATCACCACAGTCTCACCATACATTACCATATATAAATCTCATCATACATTACCACAGTCTCACCATACATTACCACATATAAGACTCACCATACATCACCACATATAAGTCTCACCATACATTAAAACATATAAGTCTCACCATACATCAACACAGTCTCACCATACATTACCACATATAAGTCTCACCATACATCACTACAGTCTCACCATACATCACCACATATAAGTCTCACCATACATCACCACATAAGAATCACCATACATTACCACATATAAGTCTCACCATACATTACCACATATAAGTCTCACCATACATCACCACAGTCTCACCATACATTACCACATATAAGTCTCACCATACATCACCACAGTCTCACCATACATTACCACATATAATTCTCCACCATACATTACCACATATAAGTCTCACCATACATTGCCACATATAAGTCTCACCATACATCACCACAGTCTCACCATACATCTCCACATATAAGTCTCACCATACATCACCACATATAAGTCTCACCATACATCACCACAGTCTCACCATACATTACCACATATAAGTCTCACCATACATCACCACATATAAGTCTCACCATACATTACCACATATAAGTCTCACCATACATCACCACAGTCTCACCATACATCACCACATAAGACTCACCATACATCACCACATATAAGTCTCACCATACATTACCACATATAAGTCTCACCATACATCACCACAGTCTCACCATACATTACCACATATAAGTCTCACCATACATCACCACATAAGTCTCACCATACATTACCACACATAAGTCTCACCATACATCACGACAGTCTCACCATACATCACCACAGTCTCACCATACATTACCACATATAAGTCTCACCATACATCACCACAGTCTCACCATACATTACCACATATAAGTCTCCACCATACATTACCACATATAAGTCTCACCATACATTACCACATATAAGTCTCACCATACATTACCACATATAAGTCTCACCATACATCACCACAGTCTCACCATACATTACCACATATAAGTCTCACCATACATTACCACAGTCTCACCATACATTAACACATATAAGTCTCAACATACATCACCTCAGTCTCACCATACATTACCACATATAAGTCTCACCATACATCACCACAGTCTCACCATACATTACCACATATAAGTCTCACCATACATCACCACAGTCTCACCATACATTACCACATGTAGGTCTCCACTATACATCAGCACAGTCTCACCATACATTACCACATATAAGTCTCACCATACATCACCACATATAAGTCTCACCATACATTACCACATATAAGTCTCACCATACATTACCGCATATAAGTCTCACCATACATTACCACATATAAGTCTCACCATCCATCACCACAGTCTCACCATATATTACCACATATAAGTCTCACCATACATCACCACAGTCTCACCATACATTACCACAGTCTCACCATACATTACCATATATAAGTCTCATCATACATTACCACAGTCTCACCATACATTACCACATATAAGACTCACCATACATCACCACATATGAGTTTCACCATACATTAAAACATATAAGTCTCACCATACATCAACACAGTCTCACCATACATTACCACATATAAGTCTCACCATACATTACCACATATAAGTCTCACCATACATCACCACAGTCTCACCATACATTACCACATATAAGTCTCACCATACATCACCACATAAGTCTCACCATACATTACCACACATAAGTCTCACCATACATCACGACAGTCTCACCATACATCACCACAGTCTCACCATACATTACCACATATAAGTCTCACCATACATCACCACAGTCTCACCATACATTACCACATATAAGTCTCCACCATACATTACCACATATAAGTCTCACCATACATTACCACATATAAGTCTCACCATACATCACCACAGTCTCACCATACATCTCCACATATAAGTCTCACCATACATCACCACATATAAGTCTCACCATACATCACCACAGTCTCACCATACATTACCACATATAAGTCTCACCATACATCACCACATATAAGTCTCACCATACATTACCACATATAAGTCTCACCATACATTACCACATAAGTCTCACCATACATTACCACATATAATTCTCACCATACATTACCACAGTCTCACCATACATTACCACATATAAGTCTCACCATACATTACCACATATAAGTCTCACCATACATTACCACAGTCTCACCATACATTACCACATATAAGTCTCACCATACATCACCACAGTCTCACCATACATTACCACATATAAGTCCCACCATACATTACCACATATAAGTCTCCACCATACATAACCACAGTCTCACCATACATTACCACATATAAGTCTCCACTATACATCAGCAGAGTCTCACCATACATTACCACATATAATTCTCACCATACATCACCACATAAGTCACACCATACATTACCACATATAAGTCTCACCATACATTACCACATATAAGTCTCACCATACATCACCACAGTCTCACCATACGTTACCACATATAAGTCTCACCATACATCACCACAGTCTCACCATACATTACCACATATAAGTCTCATCATACATTACCACAGTCTCACCATACATTACCACATATAAGTCTCACCATACATCACCACAGTCTCACCATACATTACCACATATAAGTCTCATCATACATTACCACAGTCTCACCATACATTACCACATATAAGTCTCATCATACATTACCACATTGTCACCATACATTACCACATATAAGTCTCACCATACATCACCACAGTTTCACCATACATTACCACATATAAGTCTCATCATACATCACCACAGTCTCACCATACATTACCACATATAAGTCTCACCATACATTACCACATATAAGTCTCACCATACATCAACACAGTCTCACCATACATCACTACAGTCTAACCATACATCACCACATATAAGTCTCACCATACATCACCACATAAGACTCACCATACATTACCACATATAAGTCTCACCATACATTACCACATATAAGTGTCACCATACATCACCAGTCTCACCATACATTACCACATATAAGTCTCACCATACATCAGCACATAAGTCTCACCATACATTACCACACATAAGTCTCACCATACATCACCACAGTCTCACCATACATCACCACAGTCTCACCATATATTACCACATATAAGTCTCACCATACATTACCACAGTCTCACCATACATTACAACATATAAGGCTCACCATACATCACTACAGTCTAACCATACATCACCACATATAAGTCTCACCATACATCACCACATAAGTCACACCATAGATTACCACATATAAGTCTCACCATACATTACCACATATAAGTCTCACCATACATCACTACAGTCTCACCATACGTTACCACATATAAGTCTCATCATACATTACCACAGTCTCACCATACATTACCACATATAAGTCTCACCATACATTACCACATATACATCTCACCATACATCACCACAGTCACACCATACATTACCACATATAAGTCTCATCATACATTACCACAGTCTCACCATACATTACCACATATAAGTCTCATCATACATCACCACAGTCTCACCATACATTACCACATATAAGTCTCACCATACATTACCACATATAAGAATCACCATACATCAACACAGTCTCACCATACATTACCACATATAAGTCTCACCATACATCACTACAGTCTAACCATACATCACCACATATAAGTCTCACCATACATCACCACATAAGACTCACCATACATTACCACATATAAGTCTCACCATACATTACCACATATAAGTCTCACCATACATTACCACATATAAGTCTCACCATCCATCACCACAGTCTCACCATATATTACCACATATAAGTCTCACCATACATTAACACAGTCTCACCATACATTACCACATATAAGTCTCACCATACATTACCACATATAAGTCTCACCATACATCACCACAGTCTCACCATACATTACCACAGTCTCACCATACATTACCATATATAAGTCTGATCATACATTACCACAGTCTCACCATACATTACCACATATAAGTCTCACCATACATCACCACAGTCTCACCATACATTACCATATATAAATCTCATCATACATTACCACAGTCTCACCATACATTACCACATATAAGACTCACCATACATCACCACATATAAGTCTCACCATACATTAAAACATATAAGTCTCACCATACATCAACACAGTCTCACCATACATTACCACATATAAGTCTCACCATACATCACTACAGTCTCACCATACATCACCACATATAAGTCTCACCATACATCACCACATAAGAATCACCATACATTACCACATATAAGTCTCACCATACATTACCACATATAAGTCTCACCATACATCACCACAGTCTCACCATACATTACCACATATAAGTCTCACCATACATCACCACATAAGTCTCACCATACATTACCACACATAAGTCTCACCATATATCACGACAGTCTCACCATGCATCACCACAGTCTCACCATACATTACCACATATAAGTCTCACCATACATCACCACAGTCTCACCATACATTACCACATATAATTCTCCACCATACATTACCACATATAAGTCTCACCATACATTGCCACATATAAGTCTCACCATACATCACCACAGTCTCAACATACATCTCCACATATAAGTCTCACCATACATCACCACATATAAGTCTCACCATACATCACCACAGTCTCACCATACATTACCACATATAAGTCTCACCATACATCACCACATATAAGTCTCACCATACATTACCACATATAAGTCTCACCATACATCACCACAGTCTCACCATACATCACCACATAAGACTCACCATACATCACCACATATAAGTCTCACCATACATTACCACATATAAGTCTCACCATACATCACCACAGTCTCACCATACATTACCACATATAAGTCTCACCATACATCACCACATAAGTCTCACCATACATTACCACACATAAGTCTCACCATACATCACGACAGTCTCACCATACATCACCACAGTCTCACCATACATTACCACATATAAGTCTCACCATACATCACCACAGTCTCACCATACATTACCACATATAAGTCTCCACCATACATTACCACATATAAGTTTCACCATACATTACCACATATAAGTCTCACCATACATCACCACAGTCTCACCATACATCTCCACATATAAGTCTCACCATACATCACCACATATAAGTCTCACCATACATCACCACAGTCTCACCATACATTACCACATATAAGTCTCACCATACATCACCACATATAAGTCTCACCATACATTACCACATATAATTCTCATCATACATTACCACAGTCTCACCATACATTACCACATATAAGTCTCACCATACATTACCACAGTCTCACCATACATTACCACATATAAGTCTCACCATACATCACCACAGTCTCACCATACATTACCACATATAAGTCTCACCATACATTACCACATATAAGTCTCCACCATACATAACCACAGTCTCACCTTACATTACCACATATGAGTCTCCACTATACATCAGCACAGTCTCACCATACATTACCACATATAAGTCTCACCATACATCACCACATAAGTCACACCATACATTACCACATATAATTCTCACCTTACATTACCACATATAAGTCTCACCATACATCACCACAGTCTCACCATACGTTACCACATATAAGTCTCACCATACATCACCACAGTCTCACCATACATTACCACATATAAGTCTCATCATACATTACCACAGTCTCACCATACATTACCACATATAAGTCTCACCATACATCACCACAGTCTCACCATACATTACCACATATAAGTCTCATCATACATTACCACAGTCTCACCATACATTACCACATATAAGTCTCATCATACATTACCACAGTGTCACCATACATTACCACATATAAGTCTCACCATACATCACCACAGTTTCACCATACATTACCACATATAAGTCTCATCATACATCACCACAGTCTCACCATACATTACCACATATAAGTCTCACCATACATTACCACATATAAGTCTCACCATACATCAACACAGTCTCACCATACATCACTACAGTCTAACCATACATCACCACATATAAGTCTCACCATGCATCACCACATAAGACTCACCATACATTACCGCATATCAGTCTCACCATACATTACCACATATAAGTGTCACCATACATCACCACAGTCTCACCATACATTACCACATATAAGTCTCACCATACATCACCACATAAGTCTCACCATACATTACCAGACATAAGTCTCACCATACATCACCACAGTCTCACCATACATCACCACAGTCTCACCATACATTACCACATATAAGTCTCACCATACATCACCTCAGTCTCACCATACATCACCTCAGTCTCACCATACATTACCACATATAAGTCTCACCATACATTACCTCAGTCTCACCATACATTACCACATATAAGTCTCACGATACATCAGCACAGTCTCACCATACAATACCACATATAAGTCTCCACCATACATTACCACATATAAGTCTCACCATACATTACCACATATAAGTCTCACCATACATTACCACAGTCTCACCATACATTACCACATATAAGTCTCACCATACATCAGCACAGTCTCACCATACATTACCACATATAAGTCTCCACCATACATTACCACATATAAGTCTCACCATACATTACCACATATAAGTCTCACCATACATTACCACAGTCTCACCATACATTACCACATATAAGTCTCACCATACATCACCACAGTCTCACCATACATCACCACATATAAGTCTCACCATACATCACCACATATAATTCTCACCATACATCACCACAGTCTCACCATACATTACCACATATAAGTCTCACTATACATTACCACATATAAGTCTCACCATACATTACCACATATAAGTCTCAACATACATCCCACAGTCTCATCATACATTACCACATATAAGTCTCACCATACATCACCAATTAAGTCTCACCATACATTACCACACATAAGTCTCACCATACATCACCGCATATAAGTCTCACCATACATCACCAGAGTCTCACCATACATCACCACATATAAGTCTCACCATACATCACCACATAAGTCTCACCATACATTACCACATATAAGTCTCACCATACATTACCACATATAAGTCTCACCATACATCACCACAGTCTCACCATATATTACCACATATAAGTCTCACCATACATCACCACAGTCTCACCATACATTACCACATATAAGTCTCACCATACATCACCACAGTCTCACCATACATTACCACATATAAGTCTCATCATACATTACCACAGTCTCACCATACATTACCACATATAAGTCTCACCATACTTTACCACAGTCTCACCATACATTACCACATATAAGTCTCACCATACATCACCACATAAGTCTCAAAATACATTACCACTCATAAGTCTCACCATACATCATTACAGTCTCACCATACATTACCTCATATAAGTCTCACCATACATCTCCACAGTCTCACCATACATTACCACATATAAGTCTCACCATACATTACCACATATAAGTCTCATCATACATTACCACAGTCTCACCATACATTACCACATATAAGTCTCACCATACATTACCACAGTCTCACCATACATTACCACTTATAAGTCTCACCATAAATTACCACATATAAGTCTCACCATACATTACCACAGTCTCACCATACATTACCTCATATAAGTCTCACCATACATCACCACAGTCTCACCATACATTACCACATATAAGTCTCACCATACATTACCACATATAAGTCTCATCATACATTACCACAGTCTCACCATTCATTACCACATATAAGTCTCACCATACATTACCACAGTCTCACCATACATTACCACATATAAGACTCACCATACATTAACACATATAAGTCTCACCATACATCACCACAGTCTCACCATACATTACCACATATAAGTCTCATCATACATTACCACAGTCTCACCATACATTACCACATATAAGTCTCACCATACATTACCACATATAAGTCTCACCATACATCACCACAGTCTCACCATACATTACCACACATAAGTCTCACCATACATCACCACAGTCTCACCATACATCACCAGTCTCACCATACATCACCACAATCTCACCATACATTACCACATATAAGTCTCACCATACATCACCACAGTCTCACCATATATCACCACATATAAGTCTCACCATACATCACCACATTATCACCATACATTACCACATATAATTCTCACCATACATTACCACAGTCTCACCATACATTACCACATATAAGTCTCACCATAACATCACCTCAGTCTCACCATACATTACCACATATAAGTCTCACCATACATTACCACAGTCTCACCATACATTACCACATATAAGTCTCACCATACATCACCACAGTCTCACCATACATTACCACATATAAGTCTCCACCATACATTACCACATATAAGTCTCACCATACATTACCACATATAAGTCTCACCATACATCTCCACATATAAGTCTCACCATACATCACCACATATAAGTCTCACCATACATCACCACAGTCTCACAATACATTACCACATATAAGTCTCACCATACATTACCACATAAGTCTCACCATACATTACCACAGTCTCACCATACCTCACCACAGTCTCACCATACATCACCACAGTCTCACTATACATTACCACATATAAGTCTCACCATACATTACTACATATAAGTCTCACCATACATTACCACAGTCTCACCATACATTACCACATATAAGTCTCACCATACATCACCACAGTCTCACCATACATTACCACATATAAGTCGCACCTTACATTACCACATATAAGTCTCCACCATACATAACCACAGTCTCACCATACATTACCACATATAAGTCTCCACCATACATTACCACAGTCTCACCATACATTACCACATATAAGTCTCACCATACATTACCACAGTCTCACCATACATTACCACATATAAGGCTCACCATACATCACTACAGTCTAACCATACATCACCACATATAAGTCTCACCATACATCACCACATAAGTCACACCATAGATTACCACATATAAGTCTCACCATACATTACCACATATAAGTCTCACCATACATCACTACAGTCTCACCATACGTTACCACATATAAGTCTCATCATACATTACCACAGTCTCACCATACATTACCACATATAAGTCTCACCATACATTACCACATATACGTCTCACCATACATCACCACAGTCTCACCATACATTACCACATATAAGTCTCATCATACATTACCACAGTCTCACCATACATTACCACATATAAGTCTCATCATACATCACCACAGTCTCACCATACATTACCACATATAAGTCTCACCATACATTACCACATATAAGAATCACCATACATCAACACAGTCTCACCATACATTACCACATATAAGTCTCACCATACATCACTACAGTCTAACCATACATCACCACATATAAGTCTCACCATACATCACCACATAAGACTCACCATACATTACCACATATAAGTCTCACCATACATCACCACAGTCTCACCATACATAACCACATATAAGTCTCACCATACATCACCACATAAGTCTCACCATATATTACCACACATAAGTCTCACCATACATCACCACAGTCTCACCATACATGACCACAGTCTCACCATACATCACCACAGTTTCACCATACATTACCACATATAAGTCTCACCATACATCACCTCAGTCTCACCATACATCACCTCAGTCTCACCATACATTACCATATATAAGTCTCACCATACATTACCACAGTCTCACCATCCATTACCACATATAAGTCTCGTCATACATCACCACAGTCTCACCATACATTACCACATATAAGTCTCCACCATACATTACCACATATAAGTCTCGCCATACATTACCACATATAAGTCTCACAATACATCACCACAGTCTCACCATACATCACCACATATAAGTCTCACCATACATCACCACATATAAGTCTCACCATACATCACCACAGTCTCACCATACATTACCACATATAACTCTCAGCATACATCACCACAGTCTCACCATACATTACCACATATAAGTCTCACCATACATCACCACATAAGTCTCACCATACATTACCACATATAAGTCTCACCATACATTACCACATATAAGTCTCACCATACATCACCACAGTCTCAACATATATTACCACATATAAGTCTCACCATACATCACCACAGTCTCACCATACATTACCACATATAAGTCTCACCATACATCACCACAGTCTCACCATACATTACCACATATAAGTCTCATCATACATTACCACAGTCTGACCATACATTACCACATATAAGTCTCACCATACATTACCACAGTCTCACCATACATTACCACATATAAGTCTCACCATACATCACCACAGTCTCACCATACATTACCACATATAAGTCTCACCATACATCACCACATAAATCTCAAAATACATTACCACTCATAAGTCTCACCATACATCACCACAGTCTCACCATACATTACCACATATAAGTCTCACCATATATTACCACATATAAGCCTCATCATACTTTACCACAGTCTAGACATACATTACCACATATAAGTCTCACCATACATTACCACAGTCTCACCATACATTACCACATATAAGTCTCACCATACATCACCACAGTCTCACCATACATTACCACAGTCTCACCATACATTACCATATATAAGTCTGATCATACATTACCACAGTCTCACCATACATTACCACATATAAGTCTCACCATACATCACCACAGTCTCACCATACATTACCATATATAAGTCTCATCATACATTACCACAGTCTCACCATACATTACCACATATAAGACTCACCATACATCACCACATATAAGTCTCACCATACATTAAAACATATAAGTCTCACCATACATCAACACAGTCTCACCATACATTACCACATATAAGTCTCACCATACATCACTACAGTCTCACCATACATTACCACATATAAGTCTCACCATACATTACCACATATAAGTCTCACCATACATCACCACAGTCTCACCATACATTACCACATATAAGTCTCACCATACATCACCACATAATTCTCACCATACATTACCACACATAAGTCTCACCATACATCACGACAGTCTCACCATACATCACCACAGTCTCACCATACATTACCACATATAAGTCTCACCATACATCACCACAGTCTCACCATACATTACCACAGTCTCACCATACATTACCATATATAAGTCTGATCATACATTACCACAGTCTCACCATACATTACCACATATAAGACTCACCATACATTACCACACATAAGTCTCACCATACATCACGACAGTCTCACCATACATCACCACAGTCTCACCATACATTACCACATATAAGTCTCACCATACATCACCACAGTCTCACCATACATTACCACATATAATTCTCCACCATACATTACCACATATAAGTCTCACGATACATTGCCACATATAAGTCTCACCATACATCACCACAGTCTCACCATACATCTCCACATATAAGTCTCACCATACATCACCACATATAAGTCTCACCATACATCACCACAGTCTCACCATACATTACCACATATAAGTCGCACCTTACATTACCACATATAAGTCTCCACCATACATAACCACAGTCTCACCATACATTACCACATATAAGTCTCCACCATACATTACCACAGTCTAACCATACATTACCACATATAAGTCTCACCATACATTACGACAGTCTCACCATACATTACCACATATAAGGCTCACCATACATCACTACAGTCTAACCATACATCACCACATATAAGTCTCACCATACATCACCACATAAGTCACACCATAGATTACCACATATAAGTCTCACCATACATTACCACATATAAGTCTCACCATACATCACTACAGTCTCACCATACGTTACCACATATAAGTCTCATCATACATTACCACAGTCTCACCATACATTACCACATATAAGTCTCACCATACATTACCACATATACGTCTCACCATACATCACCACAGTCTCACCATACATTACCACATATAAGTCTCATCATACATTACCACAGTCTCACCATACATTACCACATATAAGTCTCATCATACATCACCACAGTCTCACCATACATTACCACATATAAGTCTCACCATACATTACCACATATAAGAATCACCATACATCAACACAGTCTCACCATACATTACCACATATTAGTCTCACCCTACATCACTACAGTCTAACCATACATCACCACATATAAGTCTCACCATACATCACCACATAAGACTCACCATACATTACCACATATAAGTCTCACCATACATTACCACATATAAGTCTCACCATACATCACCACAGTCTCACCATACATTACCACATATAAGAATCACCATACATCAACACAGTCTCACCATACATTACCACATATAAGTCTCACCATACATCACTACAGTCTCACCATACATCACCACATATAAGTCTCACCATACATCACCACATAAGACTCACCATACATTACCACATATAAGTCTCACCATACATTACCACATATAAGTCTCACCATACATCACCACAGTCTCACCATACATTACCACATATAAGTCTCACCATACATCACCACATAATTCTCACCATACATTACCACACATAAGTCTCACCATACATCACGACAGTCTCACCATACATCACCACAGTCTCACCATACATTACCACATATAAGTCTCACCATACATCACCACAGTCTCACCATACATTACCACAGTCTCACCATACATTACCATATATAAGTCTGATCATACATTACCACAGTCTCACCATACATTACCACATATAAGACTCACCATACATTACCACACATAAGTCTCACCATACATCACGACAGTCTCACCATACATCACCACAGTCTCACCATACATTACCACATATAAGTCTCACCATACATCACCACAGTCTCACCATACATTACCACATATAATTCTCCACCATACATTACCACATATAAGTCTCACGATACATTGCCACATATAAGTCTCACCATACATCACTACAGTCTAACCATACATCACCACATATAAGTCTCACCATACATCACCACATAAGACTCACCATACATTACCACATATAAGTCTCACCATACATCACCACAGTCTCACCATACATAACCACATATAAGTCTCACCATACATCACCACATAAGTCTCACCATATATTACCACACATAAGTCTCACCATACATCACCACAGTCTCACCATACATGACCACAGTCTCACCATACATCACCACAGTTTCACCATACATTACCACATATAAGTCTCACCATACATCACCTCAGTCTCACCATACATCACCTCAGTCTCACCATACATTACCATATATAAGTCTCACCATACATTACCACAGTCTCACCATCCATTACCACATATAAGTCTCGTCATACATCACCACAGTCTCACCATACATTACCACATATAAGTCTCCACCATACATTACCACATATAAGTCTCGCCATACATTACCACATATAAGTCTCACAATACATCACCACAGTCTCACCATACATCACCACATATAAGTCTCACCATACATCACCACATATAAGTCTCACCATACATCACCACAGTCTCACCATACATTACCACATATAACTCTCAGCATACATCACCACAGTCTCACCATACATTACCACATATAAGTCTCACCATACATCACCACATAAGTCTCACCATACATTACCACATATAAGTCTCACCATACATTACCACATATAAGTCTCACCATACATCACCACAGTCTCAACATATATTACCACATATAAGTCTCACCATACATCACCACAGTCTCACCATACATTACCACATATAAGTCTCACCATACATCACCACAGTCTCACCATACATTACCACATATAAGTCTCATCATACATTACCACAGTCTGACCATACATTACCACATATAAGTCTCACCATACATTACCACAGTCTCACCATACATTACCACATATAAGTCTCACCATACATCACCACAGTCTCACCATACATTACCACATATAAGTCTCACCATACATCACCACATAAATCTCAAAATACATTACCACTCATAAGTCTCACCATACATCACCACAGTCTCACCATACATTACCACATATAAGTCTCACCATATATTACCACATATAAGCCTCATCATACTTTACCACAGTCTAGACATACATTACCACATATAAGTCTCACCATACATTACCACAGTCTCACCATACATTACCACATATAAGTCTCACCATACATCACCACAGTCTCACCATACATTACCACAGTCTCACCATACATTACCATATATAAGTCTGATCATACATTACCACAGTCTCACCATACATTACCACATATAAGTCTCACCATACATCACCACAGTCTCACCATACATTACCATATATAAGTCTCATCATACATTACCACAGTCTCACCATACATTACCACATATAAGACTCACCATACATCACCACATATAAGTCTCACCATACATTAAAACATATAAGTCTCACCATACATCAACACAGTCTCACCATACATTACCACATATAAGTCTCACCATACATCACTACAGTCTCACCATACATTACCACATATAAGTCTCACCATACATTACCACATATAAGTCTCACCATACATCACCACAGTCTCACCATACATTACCACATATAAGTCTCACCATACATCACCACATAATTCTCACCATACATTACCACACATAAGTCTCACCATACATCACGACAGTCTCACCATACATCACCACAGTCTCACCATACATTACCACATATAAGTCTCACCATACATCACCACAGTCTCACCATACATTACCACAGTCTCACCATACATTACCATATATAAGTCTGATCATACATTACCACAGTCTCACCATACATTACCACATATAAGACTCACCATACATTACCACACATAAGTCTCACCATACATCACGACAGTCTCACCATACATCACCACAGTCTCACCATACATTACCACATATAAGTCTCACCATACATCACCACAGTCTCACCATACATTACCACATATAATTCTCCACAATACATTACCACATATAAGTCTCACGATACATTGCCACATATAAGTCTCACCATACATCACCACAGTCTCACCATACATCTCCACATATAAGTCTCACCATACATCACCACATATAAGTCTCACCATACATCACCACAGTCTCACCATACATTACCACATATAAGTCGCACCTTACATTACCACATATAAGTCTCCACCATACATAACCACAGTCTCACCATACATTACCACATATAAGTCTCCACCATACATTACCACAGTCTAACCATACATTACCACATATAAGTCTCACCATACATTACGACAGTCTCACCATACATTACCACATATAAGGCTCACCATACATCACTACAGTCTAACCATACATCACCACATATAAGTCTCACCATACATCACCACATAAGTCACACCATAGATTACCACATATAAGTCTCACCATACATTACCACATATAAGTCTCACCATACATCACTACAGTCTCACCATACGTTACCACATATAAGTCTCATCATACATTACCACAGTCTCACCATACATTACCACATATAAGTCTCACCATACATTACCACATATACGTCTCACCATACATCACCACAGTCTCACCATACATTACCACATATAAGTCTCATCATACATTACCACAGTCTCACCATACATTACCACATATAAGTCTCATCATACATCACCACAGTCTCACCATACATTACCACATATAAGTCTCACCATACATTACCACATATAAGAATCACCATACATCAACACAGTCTCACCATACATTACCACATATTAGTCTCACCCTACATCACTACAGTCTAACCATACATCACCACATATAAGTCTCACCATACATCACCACATAAGACTCACCATACATTACCACATATAAGTCTCACCATACATTACCACATATAAGTCTCACCATACATCACCACAGTCTCACCATACATTACCACATATAAGAATCACCATACATCAACACAGTCTCACCATACATTACCACATATAAGTCTCACCATACATCACTACAGTCTCACCATACATCACCACATATAAGTCTCACCATACATCACCACATAAGACTCACCATACATTACCACATATAAGTCTCACCATACATTACCACATATAAGTCTCACCATACATCACCACAGTCTCACCATACATTACCACATATAAGTCTCACCATACATCACCACATAAGACTCACCATACATTACCACATATAAGTCTCACCATACATTACCACATATAAGTCTCACCATACGTCACCACAGTCTCACCATACATAACCACATATAAGTCTCACCATACATCACCACATAAGTCTCACCATATATTACCACACATAAGTCTCACCATACATCACCACAGTCTCACCATACATGACCACAGTCTCACCATACATCACCACAGTTTCACCATACATTACCACATATAAGTCTCACCATACATCACCTCAGTCTCACCATACATCACCTCAGTCTCACCATACATTACCATATATAAGTCTCACCATACATTACCACAGTCTCACCATCCATTACCACATATAAGTCTCGCCATACATCACCACAGTCTCACCATACATTACCACATATAAGTCTCCACCATACATTACCACATATAAGTCTCACCATACATTACCACATATAAGTCTCACCATACATCACCACAGTCTCACCATACATCACCACATATAAGTCTCACCATACATCACCACATATAAGTCTCACCATACATCACCACAGTCTCACCATACATTACCACATATAACTCTCAGCATACATCACCACAGTCTCACCATACATTACCACATATAAGTCTCACCATACATCACCACATAAGTCTCACCATACATTACCAAATATAAGTCTCACCATACATTACCACATATAAGTCTCACCATACATCACCACAGTCTCAACATATATTACCACATATAAGTCTCACCATACATCACCACAGTCTCACCATACATTACCACATATAAGTCTCACCATACATCACCACAGTCTCACCATACATTACCACATATAAGTCTCATCATACATTACCACAGTCTGACCATACATTACCACATATAAGTCTCACCATACATTACCACAGTCTCACCATACATTACCACATATAAGTCTCACCATACATCACCACAGTCTCACCATACATTACCACATATAAGTCTCACCATACATCACCACATAAATCTCAAAATACATTACCACTCATAAGTCTCACCATACATCACCACAGTCTCACCATACATTACCACATATAAGTCTCACCATATATTACCACATATAAGCCTCATCATACTTTACCACAGTCTAGACATACATTACCACATATAAGTCTCACCATACATTACCACAGTCTCACCATACATTACCACATATAAGTCTCACCATACATCACCACAGTCTCACCATACATTACCACAGTCTCACCATACATTACCATATATAAGTCTGATCATACATTACCACAGTCTCACCATACATTACCACATATAAGTCTCACAATACATCACCACAGTCTCACCATACATTACCATATATAAGTCTCATCATACATTACCACAGTCTCACCATACATTACCACATATAAGACTCACCATACATCACCACATATAAGTCTCACCATACATTAAAACATATAAGTCTCACCATACATCAACACAGTCTCACCATACATTACCACATATAAGTCTCACCATACATCACTACAGTCTCACCATACATCACCACATATAAGTCTCACCATACATCACCACATAAGACTCACCATACATTACCACATATAAGTCTCACGATACATTACCACATATAAGTCTCACCATACATCACCACAGTCTCACCATACATTACCACATATAAGTCTCACCATACATCACCACATAAGTCTCACCATACATTACCACACATAAGTCTCACCATACATCACGACAGTCTCACCATACATCACCACAGTCTCACCATACATTACCACATATAAGTCTCACCATACATCACCACAGTCTCACCATACATTACCACAGTCTCACCATACATTACCATATATAAGTCTGATCATACATTACCACAGTCTCACCATACATTACCACATATAAGTCTCACCATACATCACCACAGTCTCACCATACATTACCATATATAAGTCTCATCATACATTACCACAGTCTCACCATACATTACCACATATAAGACTCACCATACATCACCACATATAAGTCTCACCATACATTAAAACATATAAGTCTCACCATACATCAACACAGTCTCACCATACATTACCACATATAAGTCTCACCATACATCACTACAGTCTCACCATACATCACCACATATAAGTCTCACCATACATCACCACATAAGACTCACCATACATTACCACATATAAGTCTCACCATACATTACCACATATAAGTCTCACCATACATCACCACAGTCTCACCATACATTACCACATATAAGTCTCACCATACATCACCACATAAGTCTCACCATACATTACCACACATAAGTCTCACCATACATCACGACAGTCTCACCATACATCACCACAGTCTCACCATACATTACCACATATAAGTCTCACCATACATCACCACAGTCTCACCATACATTACCACATATAATTCTCCACCATACATTACCACATATAAGTCTCACGATACATTGCCACATATAAGTCTCACCATACATCACCACAGTCTCACCTTACATCTCCACATATAAGTCTCACCATACATCACCACATATAAGTCTCACCATACATCACCACAGTCTCACCATACATTACCACATATAAGTCTCACCATACATCACCACATATAAGTCTCACCATACATTACCACATATAAGTCTCACTATACATCACCACAGTCTCACCATACATCACCACATAAGACTCACCATACATCACCACATATAAGTCTCACCATACATTACCACATATAAGTCTCACCATACATCACCACAGTCTCACCATACATTACCACATATAAGTCTCACCATACATCACCACATAAGTCTCACCATACATTACCACACATAAGTCTCACCATACATCACGACAGTCTCACCATACATCACCACAGTCTCACCATACATTACCACATATAAGTCTCACCATACATCACCACAGTCTCACCATACATTACCACGTATAAGTCTCCACCATACATTACCACATATAAGTCTCACCATACATTACCACATATAAGTCTCACCATACATCACCAGAGTCTCACCATACATCTCCACATATAAGTCTCACCATACATCACCACATATAAGTCTCACCATACATCACCACAGTCTCAACATACATTACCACATATAAGTCTCACCATACATCACCACATATAAGTCTCACCATACATTACCACATATAAGTCTCACCATACATTACCACATAAGTCTCACCATACATTACCACATATAATTCTCACCATACATTACCACAGTCTCACCATACATTACCACATAAAAGTCTCACCATACATTACCACATATAAGTCTCACTATACATCACCACAGTCTCACCATACATTACCACATATAAGTCTCACCATACATTACCACAGTCTCACCATACATTACCACATATAAGTCTCACCATACATCACCACAGTCTCACCATACATTACCACATATAAGTCTCACCATACATTACCACATATAAGTTTCCACCATACATAACCACAGTCTCACCATACATTACCACATATAAGTCTCCACTATACATCAGCACAGTCTCACCATAAATTACCACATATAAGTCTCACCATACATCACCACATAAGTCACACCATACATTACCACATATAAGTCTCACCATACATTACCACATATAAGTCTCACCATACATCACCACAGTCTCACCATACGTTACCACATATAAGTCTCACCATACATCACCACAGTCTCACCATACATTACCACATATAAGTCTCATCATACATTACCACAGTCTCACCATACATTACCACATATAAGTCTCACCATACATCACCACAGTCTCACCATACATTACCACATATAAGTCTCATCATACATTACCACAGTCTCACCATACATTACCACATATAAGTCTCATCATACATTACCACAGTGTCACCATACATTACCACATATAAGTCTCACCATACATCACCACAGTTTCACCATACATTACCACATATAAGTCTCATCATACATCACCACAGTCTCACCATACATTACCACATATAAGTCTCACCATACATTACCACATATATGTCTCACCATACATCAACACAGTCTCACCATACATCACTACAGTCTAACCATACATCACCACATATAAGTCTCACCATGCATCACCACATAAGACTCACCATACATTACCACATATCAGTCTCACCATACATTACCACATATAAGTCTCACCATACATCACTACAGTCTCACCATACATCACCACATATAAGTCTCACCATACATCACCACATAAGACTCACCATACATTACCACATATAAGTCTCACCATACATTACCACATATAAGTCTCACCATACATCACCACATAAGTCTCACCATACATTACCACACATAAGTCTCACCATACATCACGACAGTCTCACCATACATCACCAGAGTCTGACCATACATTACCACATATAAGTCTCACCATACATCACCACAGTCTCACCATACATTACCACATATAATTCTCCACCATACATTACCACATATAAGTCTCACGATACATTGCCACATATAAGTCTCACCATACATCACCACAGTCTCACCATACATTACCACAGTCTCACCATACATTACCATATATAAGTCTGATCATACATTACCACAGTCTCACCATACATTACCACATATAAGTCTCACCATACATCACCACAGTCTCACCATACATTACCATATATAAGTCTCATCATACATTACCACAGTCTCACCATACATTACCACATATAAGACTCACCATACATTACCACATATAAGTCTCACGATACATTGCCACATATAAGTCTCACCATACATCACCACAGTCTCACCATACATCTCCACATATAAGTCTCACCATACATCACCACATATAAGTCTCACGATACATCACTACAGTCTCACTATACATCACCACATATAAGTCTCACAATACATCACCACAGTCTCACTATACATTACCACATATAAGTCTCACCATACATTACTACATATAAGTCTCACCATACATTACCACAGTCTCACCATACATTACCACATATAAGTCTCACCATACATCACCACAGTCTCACCATACATTACCACATATAAGTCGCACCTTACATTACCACATATAAGTCTCCACCATACATAACCACAGTCTCACCATACATTACCACATATAAGTCTCCACCATACATTACCACAGTCTCACCATACATTACCACATATAAGTCTCACCATACATTACCACAGTCTCACAATACATTACCACATATAAGGCTCACCATACATCACTACAGTCTAACCATACATCACCACATATAAGTCTCACCATACATCACCACATAAGTCACACCATAGATTACCACATATAAGTCTCACCATACATTACCACATATAAGTCTCACCATACATCACTACAGTCTCACCATACGTTACCACATATAAGTCTCATCATACATTACCACAGTCTCACCATACATTACCACATATAAGTCTCACCATACATTACCACATATACGTCTCACCATACATCACCACAGTCTCACCATACATTACCACATATAAGTCTCATCATACATTACCACAGTCTCACCATACATTACCACATATAAGTCTCATCATACATCACCACAGTCTCACCATACATTACCACATATAAGTCTCACCATACATTACCACATATAAGAATCACCATACATCAACACAGTCTCACCATACATTACCACATATTAGTCTCACCATACATCACTACAGTCTAACCATACATCACCACATATAAGTCTCACCATACATCACCACATAAGACTCACCATACATTACCACATATAAGTCTCACCATACATTACCACATATAAGTCTCACCATACGTCACCACAGTCTCACCATACATAACCACATATAAGTCTCACCATACATCACCACATAAGTCTCACCATATATTACCACACATAAGTCTCACCATACATCACCACAGTCTCACCATACATGACCACAGTCTCACCATACATCACCACAGTTTCACCATACATTACCACATATAAGTCTCACCATACATCACCTCAGTCTCACCATACATCACCTCAGTCTCACCATACATTACCATATATAAGTCTCACCATACATTACCACAGTCTCACCATCCATTACCACATATAAGTCTCGCCATACATCACCACAGTCTCACCATACATTACCACATATAAGTCTCCACCATACATTACCACATATAAGTCTCACCATACATTACCACATATAAGTCTCACCATACATCACCACAGTCTCACCATACATCACCACATATAAGTCTCACCATACATCACCACATATAAGTCTCACCATACATCACCACAGTCTCACCATACATTACCACATATAACTCTCAGCATACATCACCACAGTCTCACCATACATTACCACATATAAGTCTCACCATACATCACCACATAAGTCTCACCATACATTACCAAATATAAGTCTCACCATTCATTACCACATATAAGTCTCACCATACATCACCACAGTCTCAACATATATTACCACATATAAGTCTCACCATACATCACCACAGTCTCACCATACATTACCACATATAAGTCTCACCATACATCACCACAGTCTCACCATACATTACCACATATAAGTCTCATCATACATTACCACAGTCTGACCATACATTACCACATATAAGTCTCACCATACATTACCACAGTCTCACCATACATTACCACATATAAGTCTCACCATACATCACCACAGTCTCACCATACATTACCACATATAAGTCTCACCATACATCACCACATAAATCTCAAAATACATTACCACTCATAAGTCTCACCATACATCACCACAGTCTCACCATACATTACCACATATAAGTCTCACCATATATTACCACATATAAGCCTCATCATACTTTACCACAGTCTAGACATACATTACCACATATAAGTCTCACCATACATTACCACAGTCTCACCATACATTACCACATATAAGTCTCACCATACATCACCACAGTCTCACCATACATTACCACAGTCTCACCATACATTACCATATATAAGTCTGATCATACATTACCACAGTCTCACCATACATTACCACATATAAGTCTCACAATACATCACCACAGTCTCACCATACATTACCATATATAAGTCTCATCATACATTACCACAGTCTCACCATACATTACCACATATAAGACTCACCATACATCACCACATATAAGTCTCACCATACATTAAAACATATAAGTCTCACCATACATAAACACAGTCTCACCATACATTACCACATATAAGTCTCACCATACATCACCACAGTCTCACCATACATTACCACATATAAGTCTCACCATACATCACCACATAAGTCTCACCATACATTACCACACATAAGTCTCACCATACATCACGACAGTCTCACCATACATCACCACAGTCTCACCATACATTACCACATATAAGTCTCACCATACATCACCACAGTCTCACCATACATTACCACAGTCTCACCATACATTACCATATATAAGTCTGATCATACATTACCACAGTCTCACCATACATTACCACATATAAGTCTCACCATACATCAACACAGTCTCACCATACATTACCACATATAAGTCTCACCATACATCACTACAGTCTCACCATACATCACCACATATAAGTCTCACCATACATCACCACATAAGACTCACCATACATTACCACATATAAGTCTCACCATACATTACCACATATAAGTCTCACCATACATCACCACAGTCTCACCATACATTACCACATATAAGTCTCACCATACATCACCACATAAGTCTCACCATACATTACCACACATAAGTCTCACCATACATCACGACAGTCTCACCATACATCACCACAGTCTCACCATACATTACCACATATAAGTCTCACCATACATCACCACAGTCTCACCATACATTACCACATATAATTCTCCACCATACATTACCACATATAAGTCTCACGATACATTGCCACATATAAGTCTCACCATACATCACCACAGTCTCACCTTACATCTCCACATATAAGTCTCACCATACATCACCACATATAAGTCTCACCATACATCACCACAGTCTCACCATACATTACCACATATAAGTCTCACCATACATCACCACATATAAGTCTCACCATACATTACCACATATAAGTCTCACTATACATCACCACAGTCTCACCATACATAACCACATAAGACTCACCATACATCACCACATATAAGTCTCACCATACATTACCACATATAAGTCTCACCATACATCACCACAGTCTCACCATACATTACCACATATAAGTCTCACCATACATCAGCACATAAGTCTCACCATACATTACCACACATAAGTCTCACCATACATCACGACAGTCTCACCATACATCACCACAGTCTCACCATACATTACCACATATAAGTCTCACCATACATCACCACAGTCTCACCATACATTACCACGTATAAGTCTCCACCATACATTACCACATATAAGTCTCACCATACATTACCACATATAAGTCTCACCATACATCACCACAGTCTCACCATACATCTCCACATATAAGTCTCACCATACATCACCACATATAAGTCTCACCATACATCACCACAGTCTCAACATACATTACCACATATAAGTCTCACCATACATCACCACATATAAGTCTCACCATACATTACCACATATAAGTCTCACCATACATTACCACATAAGTCTCACCATACATTACCACATATAATTCTCACCATACATTACCACAGTCTCACCATACATTACCACATAAAAGTCTCACCATACATTACCACATATAAGTCTCACCATACATCACCACAGTCTCACCATACATTACCACATAAAAGTCTCACCATACATTACCACAGTCTCACCATACATTACCACATATAAGTCTCACCATACATCACCACAGTCTCACCATACATTACCACATATAAGTCTCACCATACATTACCACATATAAGTTTCCACCATACATCAGCACAGTCTCACCATACATTACCACATATAAGTCTCACCATACATCACCACATAAGTCACACCATACATTACCACATATAAGTCTCACCATACATTACCACATATAAGTCTCACCATACATCACCACAGTCTCATCATACGTTACCACATATAAGTCTCACCATACATCACCACAGTCTCACCATACATTACCACATATAAGTCTCATCATACATTACCACAGTCTCACCATACATTACCACATATAAGTCTCACCATACATCACCACAGTCTCACCATACATTACCACATATAAGTCTCATCATACATTACCACAGTCTCACCATACATTACCACATATAAGTCTCATCATACATTACCACAGTGTCACCATACATTACCACATATAAGTCTCACCATACATCACCACAGTTTCACCATACATTACCACATATAAGTCTCATCATACATCACCACAGTCTCACCATACATTACCACATATAAGTCTCACCATACATTACCACATATATGTCTCACCATACATCAACACAGTCTCACCATACATCACTACAGTCTAACCATACATCACCACATATAAGTCTCACCATGCATCACCACATAAGACTCACCATACATTACCACATATCAGTCTCACCATACATTAAAACATATAAGTCTCACCATACATCAACACAGTCTCACCATACATTACCACATATAAGTCTCACCATACATCACTACAGTCTCACCATACATCACCACATATAAGTCTCACCATACATCACCACATAAGACTCACCATACATTACCACATATAAGTCTCACCATACATTACCACATATAAGTCTCACCATACATCACCACAGTCTCACCATACATTACCACATATAAGTCTCACCATACATCACCACATAAGTCTCACCATACATTACCACACATAAGTCTCACCATACATCACGACAGTCTCACCATACATCACCAGAGTCTGACCATACATTACCACATATAAGTCTCACCATACATCACCACAGTCTCACCATACATTACCACATATAATTCTCCACCATACATTACCACATATAAGTCTCACGATACATTGCCACATATAAGTCTCACCATACATCACCACAGTCTCACCATACATTACCACAGTCTCACCATACATTACCATATATAAGTCTGATCATACATTACCACAGTCTCACCATACATTACCACATATAAGTCTCACCATACATCACCACAGTCTCACCATACATTACCATATATAAGTCTCATCATACATTACCACAGTCTCACCATACATTACCACATATAAGACTCACCATACATTACCACATATAAGTCTCACGATACATTGCCACATATAAGTCTCACCATACATCACCACAGTCTCACCATACATCTCCACATATAAGTCTCACCATACATCACCACATATAAGTCTCACGATACATCACCACAGTCTCACCATACATTACCACATATAAGTCTCACCATACATCACCACATATAAGTCTCACCATACATTACCACATATAAGTCTCACCATACATCACCACAGTCTCACCATACATCACCACATAAGACTCACCATACATCACCACATATAAGTCTCACCATACATTACCACATATAAGTCTCACCATACATCACCACAGTCTCACCATACATTACCACATATAAGTCTCACCATACATCACCACATAAGTCTCACCATACATTACCACACATAAGTCTCACCATACATCACGACAGTCTCACCATACATCACCACAGTCTCACCATACATTACCACATATAAGTCTCACCATACATCACCACAGTCTCACCATACATTACCACGTATAAGTCTCCACCATACATTACCACATATAAGTCTCACCATACATTACCACATATAAGTCTCACCATACATCACCACAGTCTCACCATACATCTCCACATATAAGTCTCACCATACATCACCACATATAAGTCTCACCATACATCACCACAGTCTCAACATACATTACCACATATAAGTCTCACCATACATCACCACATATAAGTCTCACCATACATTACCACATATAAGTCTCACCATACATTACCACATAAGTCTCACCATACATTACCACATATAATTCTCACCATACATTACCACAGTCTCACCATACATTACCACATAAAAGGCTCACCATACATTACCACATATAAGTCTCACCATACATTACCACATATAAGTCTCACCATACATTACCACAGTCTCACCATACATTACCACATATAAGTCTCACCATACATCACCACAGTCTCACCATACATTACCACATATAAGTCTCACCATACATTACCACATATAAGTTTCCACCATACATAACCACAGTCTCACCATACATTACCACATATAAGTCTCCACTATACATCAGCACAGTCTCACCATACATTACCACATATAAGTCTCACCATACATTACCACATATATGTCTCACCATACATCAACACAGTCTCACCATACATCACTACAGTCTAACCATACATCACCACATATAAGTCTCACCATGCATCACCACATAAGACTCACCATACATTACCACATATCAGTCTCACCATACATTACCACATATAAGTCTCACCATACATCACTACAGTCTCACCATACATCACCACATATAAGTCTCACCATACATCACCACATAAGACTCACCATACATTACCACATATAAGTCTCACCATACATTACCACATATAAGTCTCACCATACATCACCACATAAGTCTCACCATACATTACCACACATAAGTCTCACCATACATCACGACAGTCTCACCATACATCACCAGAGTCTGACCATACATTACCACATATAAGTCTCACCATACATCACCACAGTCTCACCATACATTACCACATATAATTCTCCACCATACATTACCACATATAAGTCTCACGATACATTGCCACATATAAGTCTCACCATACATCACCACAGTCTCACCATACATTACCACAGTCTCACCATACATTACCATATATAAGTCTGATCATACATTACCACAGTCTCACCATACATTACCACATATAAGTCTCACCATACATCACCACAGTCTCACCATACATTACCATATATAAGTCTCATCATACATTACCACAGTCTCACCATACATTACCACATATAAGACTCACCATACATTACCACATATAAGTCTCACGATACATTGCCACATATAAGTCTCACCATACATCACCACAGTCTCACCATACATCTCCACATATAAGTCTCACCATACATCACCACATATAAGTCTCACGATACATCACCACAGTCTCACCATACATTACCACATATAAGTCTCACCATACATCACCACATATAAGTCTCACCATACATTACCACATATAAGTCTCACCATACATCACCACAGTCTCACCATACATCACCACATAAGACTCACCATACATCACCACATATAAGTCTCACCATACATTACCACATATAAGTCTCACCATACATCACCACAGTCTCACCATACATTACCACATATAAGTCTCACCATACATCACCACATAAGTCTCACCATACATTACCACACATAAGTCTCACCATACATCACGACAGTCTCACCATACATCACCACAGTCTCACCATACATTACCACATATAAGTCTCACCATACATCACCACAGTCTCACCATACATTACCACGTATAAGTCTCCACCATACATTACCACATATAAGTCTCACCATACATTACCACATATAAGTCTCACCATACATCATCACAGTCTCACCATACATCTCCACATATAAGTCTAACCATACATCACCACATATAAGTCTCACCATACATCACCACAGTCTCAACATACATTACCACATATAAGTCTCACCATACATCACCACATATAAGTCTCACCATACATTACCACATATAAGTCTCACCATACATTACCACATAAGTCTCACCATACATTACCACATATAATTCTCACCATACATTACCACAGTCTCACCATACATTACCACATAAAAGGCTCACCATACATTACCACATATAAGTCTCACCATACATTACCACATATAAGTCTCACCATACATTACCACAGTCTCACCATACATTACCACATATAAGTCTCACCATACATCACCACAGTCTCACCATACATTACCACATATAAGTCTCACCATACATTACCACATATAAGTTTCCACCATACATAACCACAGTCTCACCATACATTACCACATATAAGTCTCCACTATACATCAGCACAGTCTCACCATACATTACCACATATAAGTCTCACCATACATCACCACATAAGTCACACCATACATTACCACATATAAGTCTCACCATACATTACCACATATAAGTCTCACCATACATCACCAGAGTCTCACCATACGTTACCACATATAAGTCTCACCATACATCACCACAGTCTCACCATACATTACCACATATAAGTCTCATCATACATTACCACAGTCTCACCATACATTACCACATATAAGTCTCATCATACATTACCACAGTCTCACCATACATTACCACATATAAGTCTCACCATACATCATCACAGTCTCACCATACATTACCACATATAAGTCTCACCATACATTACCACAGTCTCACCATACATTACCACATATAAGTCTCATCATACATTACCACAGTCTCACCATACATTACCACATATAAGTCTCATCATACATTACCACAGTGTCACCATACATTACCACATATAAGTCTCACCATACATCACCACTGTTTCACCATACATTACCACATATAAGTCTCATCATACATCACCACAGTCTCTCCATACATTACTACATATAAGTTTCACCATACATTACCACATAGAAGTCTCACCATACATCAACACAGTCTCACCATACATCACTACAGTCTAACCATACATCACCACATATAAGTCTCACCATGCATCACCACATAAGACTCACCATACATTACCACATATCAGTCTCACCATACATTACCACATATAAGTGTCACCATACATCACCACAGTCTCACCATACGTTACCACATATAAGTCTCACCATACATCACCACATAAGTCTCACCATACATTACCACACATAAGTCTCAGCATACATCACCACAGTCTCACCATACATCACCACAGTCTCACCATACATTACCACATATAAGTCTCACCATACATCACCTCAGTCTCACCATACATTACCACATATAATTCTCACCATGCATTACCACAGTCTCACCATACATTACCACATATAAGTCTCAACATACATCACCACAGTCTCACCATACATTACCACATATAAGTCTCCACCATACATTACTACATATAAGTCTCACCATACATTACCACATATAAGTCTCACCATACATTACCACAGTCTCACCATACATTACCACATATAAGTCTCACCAGACATCAGCACAGTCTCACCATACATTTCCAAATATAAGTGTCCACCATACATTACCACATATAAGTCTCACCATACATTACCACATATAAGTCTCACCATACATTACCACAGTCTCACCATACATTACCACATATAAGTCTCACCATACATTACCACATATAAGTCTCACCATACATTACCACATATAAGTCTCACCATACATCACCACAGTCTCACCATACATCACCACATATAAGTCTCACCATACATCACCACATGTAAGTCTCACCATACATCACCACAGTCTCACCATACATTACCACATATAAGTCTCACCATACATTACCACATATAAGTCTCACCATACATTACCACATATAAGTCTCACCATACATTACCACAGTCTCACCATACATTACCACATATAAGTCTCCACCATACATTACCACATATAAGTCTCACCATACATTACCACATATAAGTCTTACCATACATCACCACAGTCTCACCATACATCACCACATATAAGTCTCACCATACATCACCACATGTAAGTCTCACCATACATCACCACAGTCTCACCATACATTACCACATATAAGTCTCACCATACATTACCACATATAAGTCTCACCATACATCCCACAGTCTCATCATACATTACCACATATAAGTCTCACCATACATCACCACATAAGTCTCACCATACATTACCACACATAAGTCTCACCATACATCACCGCATATAAGTCTCAACATACATCACCAGAGTCTCACCATACATCACCACATATAAGTCTCACCATACATCACCACATAAGTCTCACCATACATTACCACATATAAGTCTCACCATACATTACCACATATAAGTCTCACCATACATCACCACAGTCTCACCATATATTACCACATATAAGTCTCACCATACATCACCACAGTCTCACCATACATTACCACATATAAGTCTCACCATACATCACCACAGTCTCACCATACATTACCACATATAAGTCTCATCATACATTACCACAGTCTCACCATACATTACCACATATAAGTCTCACCATACTTTACCACAGTCTCACCATACATTACCACATATAAGTCTCACCATACAACACCACATAAGTCTCAAAATACATTACCACTCATAAGTCTCACCATACATCATTACAGTCTCACCATACATTACCTCATATAAGTCTCATCATACATCACCACAGTCTCACCATACATTACCACATATAAGTCTCGCCATACATTACCACATATAAGTCTCATCATACATTACCACAGTCTCACCATACATTACCACATATAAGTCTCACCATACATTACCACAGTCTCACCATACATTACCACTTATAAGTCTCACCATAAATTACCACATATAAGTCTCACCATACATTACCACAGTCTCACCATACATTACCTCATATAAGTCTCACCATACATCACCACAGTCTCACCATACATTACCACATATAAGTCTCACCATACATTACCACATATAAGTCTCATCATACATTACCACAGTCTCACCATACATTACCACATATAAGTCTCACCATACATTACCACAGTCTCACCATACATTACCACATATAAGTCTCACCATACATTACCACATATAAGTCTCACCATACATCACCACAGTCTCACCATACATTACCACATATAAGTCTCATCATACATTACCACAGTCTCACCATACATTACCACATATAAGTCTCACCATACATCACCACAGTCTCACCATACATTACCACATAATAGTCTCATCATACATTACAACAGTCTCACCATACATTACCACATATAAGTCTCATCATACATTACCACAGTCTCACCATACATTACCACATATAAGTCTCACCATACATTACCACAGTCTCACCATACATTACCACATATAAGTCTCACCATACATTACCACAGTTTCACCATACATTACCACATATAAGTCTCATCATACATCACCACATAAGACTCACAATACATTACCACATATAAGTCTCACCATACATTACCACATATAAGTCTCACCATACATCACCACAGTCTCACCATACATTACCACATATAAGTCTCACCATACATCACCACAGTCTCACCATACATTACCACATATAAGTCTCACCATACATCACCACAGTCTCACCATACATTACCACATATAAGTCTCACCATACATCACCACATAAATCTCAAAATACATTACCACTCATAAGTCTCACCATACATCACCACAGTCTCACCATACATTACCACATATAAGTCTCACCATATATTACCACATATAAGCCTCATCATACATTACCACAGTCTAGACATACATTACCACATATAAGTCTCACCATACATTACCACAGTCTCACCATACATTACCACATATAAGTCTCACCATACATTACCACATATAAGTCTCACCATACATCACCACAGTCTCACCATACATTACCACATATAAGTCTCATCATACATTACCACAGTCTCACCATACATTACCACATATAAGTCTCATCATACATTACCACAGTCTCACCATACATTACCACATATAAGTCTCACCATACATCACCACAGTTTCACCATACATTACCACATATAAGTCTCATCATACATTACCACAGTCTCACCATACATTACCACATATAAGTCTCACCATACATTACCACATATAAGTCTCACCATACATCAACACAGTCTCACCATACATTACCACATATAAGTCTCACCATACATCACTACAGTCTCACCATACATCACCGCATATAAGTCTCACCATACATCACCACAGTCTCACCATACATTACCACATATAAGTCTCCACCATACATTACCACATATAAGTCTCACCATACATTACCACAAATAAGTCTCACCATACATCACCACAGTCTCACCATACATCACCACATATAAGTCTCACCATACATCACCACATATAAGTCTCACCATACATCACCACAGTCTCACCATACATTACCACATATAAGTCTCACCATACATTACCACATATAAGTCTCACCATACATCCCACAGTCTCATCATACATTACCACATATAAGTCTCACCATACATCACCACATAAGTCTCACCATACATTACCACACATAAGTCTCACCATACATCACCGCATATAAGTCTCACCATACATCACCAGAGTCTCACCATACATCACCACATATAAGTCTCGCCATACATCACCACAGTCTCACTATACATTACCACATATAAGTCTCACTATACATTACCACATATAAGTCTCACCATACATTACCACAGTCTCACCATACATTACCACATATAAGTCTCACCATACATCACCACAGTCTCACCATACATTACCACATATAAGTCGCACCATACATTACCACATATAAGTCTCCACCATACATAACCACAGTCTCACCATACATTACCACATATAAGTCTCCACCATACATTACCAGAGTCTCACCATACATCACCACATATAAGTCTCACCATACATCACCACAGTCTCACTATACATTACCACATATAAGTCTCACCATACATTACCACATATAAGTCTCACCATACATCACTACAGTCTAACCATACATCACCACATATAAGTCTCACCATACATCACCACATAAGTCACACCATACATTACCACATATAAGTCTCACCATACATTACCACATATAAGTCTCACCATACATCACCACAGTCTCACCATACGTTACCACATATAAGTCTCATCATACATTACCACAGTCTCACCATACATTACCACATATAAGTCTCACCATACATTACCACATATACGTCTCACCATACATCACCACAGTCTCACCATACATTACCACATATAAGTCTCATCATACATTACCACAGTCTCACCATACATTACCACATATAAGTCTCATCATACATCACCACAGTCTCACCATACATTACCACATATAAGTCTCACCATACATCAACACAGTCTCACCATACATTACCACATATAAGTCTCACCATACATCACTACAGTCTAACCATACATCACCACATATAAGTCTCACCATACATCACCACATAAGACTCACCATACATTACCACATATAAGTCTCACCATACATTACCACATATAAGTCTCACCATACATCACCACAGTCTCAACATACATAACCACACATAAGTCTCACCATACATCACCACATAAGTCTCACCATATATTACCACACATAAGTCTCACCATACATCACCACAGTCTCACCATTCATCACCACAGTCTCACCATACATTACCACATATAAGTCTCACCATACATCACCACATAAGTCTCACCATACATTACCACACATAAGTCTCACCATACATCACGACAGTCTCACCATACATCACCACAGTCTCACCATACATTACCACATATAAGTCTCACCATACATCACCACAGTCTCACCATACATTACCACATATAAGTCTCCACCATACATTACCACATATAAGTCTCACCATACATTACCACATATAAGTCTCACCATACATCACCACAGTCTCACCATACATCTCCACATATAAGTCTCACCATACATCACCACATATAAGTCTCACCATACATCACCACAGTCTCAACATACATTACCACATATAAGTTTCACCATACATCACCACATATAAGTCTCACCATACATTACCACATATAAGTCTCACCATACATTACCACATAAGTCTCACCATACATTACCACATATAATTCTCACCATACATTACCACAGTCTCACCATACATTACCACATATAAGTCTCACCATACATTACCACATATAAGTCTCACCATTCATCACCACAGTCTCACCATACATTACCACATATAAGTCTCATCATACATTACCACAGTCTCACCATACATTACCACATATAAGTCTCATCATACATCACCACAGTCTCACCATACATTACCACATATAAGTCTCACCATACATCAACACAGTCTCACCATACATTACCACATATAAGTCTCACCATACATCACTACAGTCTAACCATACATCACCACATATAAGTCTCACCATACATCACCACATAAGACTCACCATACATTACCACATATAAGTCTCACCATACATTACCACATATAAGTCTCACCATACATCACCACAGTCTCACCATACGTTACCACATATAAGTCTCATCATACATTACCACAGTCTCACCATACATTACCACATATAAGTCTCACCATACATTACCACATATACGTCTCACCATACATCACCACAGTCTCACCATACATTACCACATATAAGTCTCATCATACATCACCACAGTCTCACCATACATTACCACATATAAGTCTCACCATACATCAACACAGTCTCACCATACATTACCACATATAAGTCTCACCATACATCATTACAGTCTAACCATACATCACCACATATAAGTCTCACCATACATCACCACATAAGACTCACCATACATTACCACATATAAGTCTCACCATACATTACCACATATAAGTCTCACCATACATAACCACACATAAGTCTCACCATACATCACCACATAAGTCTCACCATATATTACCACACATAAGTCTCACCATACATCACCACAGTCTCACCATTCATCACCACAGTCTCACCATACATTACCACATATAAGTCTCACCATACATCACCACATAAGTCTCACCATACATTACCACACATAAGTCTCACCATACATCACGACAGTCTCACCATACATCACCACAGTCTCACCATACATTACCACATATAAGTCTCACCATACATCACCACAGTCTCACCATACATTACCACATATAAGTCTCCACCATACATTACCACATATAAGTCTCACCATACATTACCACATATGAGTCTCACCATACATCACCACAGTCTCACCATACATCTCCACATATAAGTCTCACCATACATCACCACATATAAGTCTCACCATACATCACCACAGTCTCAACATACATTACCACATATAAGTCTCACCATACATCACCACATATAAGTCTCACCATACATTACCACATATAAGTCTCACCATACATTACCACATAAGTCTCACCATACATTACCACATATAATTCTCACCATACATTACCACAGTCTCACCATACATTACCACATATAAGTCTCACCATACATTACCACATATAAGTCTCACCATTCATCACCACAGTCTCACCATACATTACCACATATAAGTCTCACCATACATTACCACAGTCTCACCATACATTACCACATATAAGTCTCACCATACATCACCACAGTCTCACCATACATTACCACATATAAGTCTCACCATACATTACCACATATAAGTCTCCACCATACATAACCACAGTCTCACCATACATTACCACATATAAGTCTCCACTATACATCAGCACAGTCTCACCATACATTACCACATATAAGTCTCACCATACATCACCACATAAGTCACACCATACATTACCACATATAAATCTCACCATACATTACCACATATAAGTCTCACCATACATCACCACAGTCTCACCATACGTTACCACATATAAGTCTCACCATACATCATCACAGTCTCACCATACATTACCACATATAAGTCTCATCATACATTACCACAGTCTCACCATACATTACCACATATAAGTCTCACCATACATCACCACAGTCTCACCATACATTACCACATATAAGTCTCATCATACATTACCACAGTCTCACCATACATTACCACATATAAGTCTCATCATACATTACCACAGTGTCACCATACATTACCACATATAAGTCTCACCATACATCACCACAGTTTCACCATACATTACCACATATAAGTCTCATCATACATCACCACAGTCTCTCCATACATTACCACATATAAGTCTCACCATACATTACCACATATAAGTCTCACCATACATCAACACAGTCTCACCATACATCACTACAGTCTAACCATACATCACCACATATAAGTCTCACCATGCATCACCACATAAGACTCACCATACATTACCACATATCAGTCTCACCATACATTACCACATATAAGTGTCACCATACATCACCACAGTCTCACCATACATTACCACATATAAGTCTCACCATACATCACCACATAAGTCTCACCATACATTACCACACATAAGTCTCACCATACATCACCACAGTCTCACCATACATCACCACAGTCTCACCATACATTACCACATATAAGTCTCACCATACATCACCTCAGTCTCACCATACATTACCACATATAATTCTCACCATGCATTACCACAGTCTCACCATACATTACCACATATAAGTCTCAACATACATCACCACAGTCTCACCATACATTACCACATATAAGTCTCCACCATACATTACTACATATAAGTCTCACCATACATCACCACAGTCTCACCATACATCACCACAGTCTCACCATACATTACCACATATAAGTCTCACCATACATCACCTCAGTCTCACCATACATTACCACATATAAGTCTCACCATACATTACCACAGTCTCACCATACATTACCACATATAAGTCTCACCATACATCAGCACAGACTCACCATACATTTCCACATATAAGTCTCCACCATACATTACCACGTATAAGTCTCACCATACATTACCACATATAAGTCTCACCATACATTACCACAGTCTCACCATACATTACCACATATAAGTCTCACCATACAGCAGCACAGTCTCACCATACATTACCACATATAAGTCTCCACCATACATTACCACATATAAGTCTCACCATACATTACCACATATAAGTCTCACCATACATCACCACAGTCTCACCATACATCACCACATATAAGTCTCACCATACATCACCACATGTAAGTCTCACCATACATCACCACAGTCTCACCATACATTACCACATATAAGTCTCACCATACATTACCACATATAAGTCTCACCATACATCCCACAGTCTCATCATACATTACCACATATAAGTCTCACCATACATCACCACATAAGTCTCACCATACATTACCACACATAAGTCTCACCATACATCACCGCATATAAGTCTCACCATACATCACCAGAGTCTCACCATACATCACCACATATAAGTCTCACCATACATCACCACATAAGTCTCACCATACATTACCACATATAAGTCTCACCATACATTACCACATATAAGTCTCACCATACATCACCACAGTCTCACCATATATTACCACATATAAGTCTCACCATACATCACCACAGTCTCACCATACATTACCACATATAAGTCTCACCATACATCACCACAGTCTCACCATACATTACCACATATAAGTCTCATCATACATTACCACAGTCTCACCATACATTACCACATATAAGTCTCACCATACTTTACCACAGTCTCACCATACATTACCACATATAAGTCTCACCATACATCACCACATAAGTCTCAAAATACATTACCACTCATAAGTCTCACCATACATCATTACAGTCTCACCATACATTACCTCATATAAGTCTCATCATACATCACCACAGTCTCACCATACATTACCACATATAAGTCTCACCATACATTACCACATATAAGTCTCATCATACATTACCACAGTCTCACCATACATTACCACATATAAGTCTCACCATACATTACCACAGTCTCACCATACATTACCACTTATAAGTCTCACCATAAATTACCACATATAAGTCTCACCATACATTACCACAGTCTCACCATACATTACCTCATATAAGTCTCACCATACATCACCACAGTCTCACCATACATTACCACATATAAGTCTCACCATACATTACCACATATAAGTCTCATCATACATTACCACAGTCTCACCATACATTACCACATATAAGTCTCACCATACATTACCACAGTCTCACCATACATTACCACATATAATCTCACCATACATTACCACATATAAGTCTCACCATACATCACCACAGTCTCACCATACATTACCACATATAAGTCTCACCATACATCACCACAGTCTCACCATACATTACCACATAATAGTCTCATCATACATTACCACAGTCTCACCATACATTACCACATATAAGTCTCATCATACATTACCACAGTCTCACCATACATTACCACATATAAGTCTCACCATACATCACCACAGTTTCACCATACATTACCACATATAAGTCTCATCATACATCACCACATAAGACTCACCATACATTACCACATATAAGTCTCACCATACATTACCACATATAAGTCTCACCATACATCACCACAGTCTCACCATACATTACCACATATAAGTCTCACCATACATCACCACAGTCTCACCATATATCACCACATATAAGTCTCACCATACATCACCACATTATCACCATACATTACCACATATAATTCTCACCATACATTACCACAGTCTCACCATACATTACCACATATAAGTCTCACCATAACATCACCTCAGTCTCACCATACATTACCACATATAAGTCTCACCATACATTACCACAGTCTCACCATACATTACCACATATAAGTCTCACCATACATCACCACAGTCTCACCATACATTACCACATATAAGTCTCCACCATACATTACCACATATAAGTCTCACCATACATTACCACATATAAGTCTCACCATACATCTCCACATATAAGTCTCACCATACATCACCACATATAAGTCTCACCATACATCACCACAGTCTCACCATACATTACCAGATATAAGTCTCACCATACATCACCACAGTCTCACCATACATTACCACAGTCTCGCCATACATTACCACAGTCTCACCATACATTACCACATATAAGTCTCACCATACATTACCACATATAAGTCTCACCATACATCACCACAGTCTCACCATACATTACCACATATAAGTCTCACCATACCTCACCACAGTCTCACCATACATCACCACAGTCTCACTATACATTACCACATATAAGTCTCACCATACATTACTACATATAAGTCTCACCATACATTACCACAGTCTCACCATACATTACCACATATAAGTCTCACCATACATCACCACAGTCTCACCATACATTACCACATATAAGTCGCACCTTACATTACCACATATAAGTCTCCACCATACATAACCACAGTCTCACCATACATTACCACATATAAGTCTCCAGCATACATTACCACAGTCTCACCATACATTACCACATATAAGTCTCACCATACATTACCACAGTCTCACCATACATTACCACATATAAGGCTCACCATACATCACTACAGTCTAACCATACATCACCACATATAAGTTTCACCATACATCACCACATAAGTCACACCAAAGATTACCACATATAAGTCTCACCATACATTACCACATATAAGTCTCACCATACATCACTACAGTCTCACCATACGTTACCACATATAAGTCTCATCATACATTACCACAGTCTCACCATACATTACCACATATAAGTCTCACCATACATTACCACATATACGTCTCACCATACATCACCACAGTCTCACCATATATTACCACATATAAGTCTCATCATACATTACCACAGTCTCACCATACATTACCACATATAAGTCTCATCATACATCACCACAGTCTCACCATACATTACCACATATAAGTCTCACCATACATTACCACATATAAGAATCACCATACATCAACACAGTCTCACCATACATTACCACATATAAGTCTCACCATACATCACTACAGTCTAACCATACATCACCACATATAAGTCTCACCATACATCACCACATAAGACTCACCATACATTACCACATATAAGTCTCACCATACATTACCACATATAAGTCTCACCATACATCACCACAGTCTCACCATACATAACCACATATAAGTCTCACCATACATCACCACATAAGTCTCACCATATATTACCACACATAAGTCTCACCATACATCACCACAGTCTCACCATACATGACCACAGTCTCACCATACATCACCACAGTTTCACCATACATTACCATATATAAGTCTCACCATACATTACCACAGTCTCACCATATATTACCACATATAAGTCTCACCATACATCACCTCAGTCTCACCATACATCACCTCAGTCTCACCATACATTACCATATATAAGTCTCACCATACATTACCACAGTCTCACCATCCATTACCACATATAAGTCTCGCCATACATCACCACAGTCTCACCATACATTACCACATATAAGTCTCCACCATACATTACCACATATAAGTCTCACCATACATTACCACATATAAGTCTCACCATACATCACCACAGTCTCACCATACATCACCACATATAAGTCTCACCATACATCACCACATATAAGTCTCACCATACATCACCACAGTCTCACCATACATTACCACATATAAGTCTCAGCATACATCACCACAGTCTCACCATACATTACCACATATAAGTCTCACCATACATCACCACATAAGTCTCACCATACATTACCACATATAAGTCTCAGCATACATTACCACATATAAGTCTCAGCATACATCACCACAGTCTCAACATATATTACCACATATAAGTCTCAGCATACATCACCACAGTCTCACCATACATTACCACATATAAGTCTCACCATACATCACCACAGTCTCACCATACATCACCACAGTCTCACCATACATTACCACATATAAGTCTCATTATACATTACCACAGTCTGACCATACATTACCACATATAAGTCTCACCATACATTACCACAGTCTCACCATACATTACCACATATAAGTCTCACCATACATCACCACAGTCTCACCATACATTACCACATATAAGTCTCACCATACATCACCACATAAATCTCAAAATACATTACCACTCATAAGTCTCACCATACATCACCACAGTCTCACCATACATTACCACATATAAGTCTCACCATATATTACCACATATAAGCCTCATCATACATTACCACAGTCTAGACATACATTACCACATATAAGTCTCACCATACATTACCACAGTCTCACCATACATTACCACATATAAGTCTCACCATACATTACCACATATAAGTCTCACCATACATCACCACAGTCTCACCATACATTACCACATATAAGTCTCATCATACATTACCACAGTCTCACCATACATTACCACATATAAGTCTCATCATACATTACCACAGTCTCACCATACATTACCACATATAAGTCTCACCATACATCACCACAGTTTCACCATACATTACCACATATAAGTCTCATCATACATTACCACAGTCTCACCATACATTACCAAATATAAGTCTCACCATACATTACCACATATAAGTCTCACCATACATCACCACAGTTTCACCATACATTACCACATATAAGTCTCATCATACATCACCACATAAGACTCACCATACATTACCACATATAAGTCTCACCATACATTACCACATATAAGTCTCACCATACATCACCACAGTCTCACCATACATTACCACATATAAGTCTCACCATACATCACCACATAAGTCTCACCATACATTACCACACATAAGTCTCACCATACATCACCACAGTCTCACCATACATCACCAGTCTCACCATACATCACCACAGTCTCACCATACATTACCACATATAAGTCTCACCATACATCACCACAGTCTCACCATATATCACCACATATAAGTCTCACCATACATCACCACATTATCACCATACATTACCACATATAATTCTCACCATACATTACCACAGTCTCACCATACATTACCACATATAAGTCTCACCATAACATCACCTCAGTCTCACCATACATTACCACATATAAGTCTCACCATACATTACCACAGTCTCACCATACATTACCACATATAAGTCTCACCATACATCACCACAGTCTCACCATACATTACCACATATAAGTCTCCACCATACATTACCACATATAAGTCTCACCATACATTACCACATATAAGTCTCACCATACATCTCCACATATAAGTCTCACCATACATCACCACATATAAGTCTCACCATACATCACCATAGTCTCACCATACATTACCAGATATAAGTCTCACCATACATCACCACAGTCTCACAATACATTACCACATATAAGTCTCACCATACATTACCACATAAGTCTCACCATACATTACCACAGTCTCGCCATACATTACCACAGTCTCACCATACATTGCCACATATAAGTCTCACCATACATTACCACATATAAGTCTCACCATACATCACCACAGTCTCACCATACATTACCACATATAAGTCTCACCATACCTCACCACAGTCTCACCATACATCACCACAGTCTCACTATACATTACAACATATAAGTCTCAAAATACATTACTACATATAAGTCTCACCATACATTACCACAGTCTCACCATACATTACCACATATAAGTCTCACCATACATCACCACAGTCTCACCATACATTACTACATATAAGTCTCACCATACATTACCACAGTCTCACCATACATTACCACATATAAGTCTCACCATACCTCACCACAGTCTCACCATACATCACCACAGTCTCACTATACATTACAACATATAAGTCTCAAAATACATTACTACATATAAGTCTCACCATACATTACCACAGTCTCACCATACATTACCACATATAAGTCTCACCATACATCACCACAGTCTCACCATACATTACCACATATAAGTCTCACCATACATTACCACAGTCTCACCATACATTACCACATATAAGGCTCACCATACATCACTACAGTCTAACCATACATCACCACATATAAGTTTCACCATACATCACCACATAAGTCACACCATAGATTACCACATATAAGTCTCACCATACATTACCACATATAAGTCTCACCATACATCACTACAATCTCACCATACGTTACCACATATAAGTCTCATCATACATTACCACAGTCTCACCATACATTACCACATATAAGTCTCACCATACATTACCACATATACGTCTCACCATACATCACCACAGTCTCACCATACATTACCACATATAAGTCTCATCATACATTACCACAGTCTCACCATACATTACCACATATAAGTCTCATCATACATCACCACAGTCTCACCATACATTACCACATATAAGTCTCACCATACATTACCACATATAAGAATCACCATACATCAACACAGTCTCACCATACATTACCACATATAAGTCTCACCATACATCACTACAGTCTAACCATACATCACCACATATAAGTCTCACCATACATCACCACATAAGACTCACCATACATTACCACATATAAGTCTCACCATACATTACCACATATAAGTCTCACCATACATCACCACAGTCTCACCATACATAACCACATATAAGTCTCACCATACATCACCACATAAGTCTCACCATATATTACCACACATAAGTCTCACCATACATCACCACAGTCTCACCATACATGACCACAGTCTCACCATACATCACCACAGTTTCACCATACATTACCACATATAAGTCTCACCATACATCACCTCAGTCTCACCATACATCACCTCAGTCTCACCATACATTACCATATATAAGTCTCATCATACATCACCACAGTCTCACCATACATTACCACATATAAGTCTCCACCATACATTACCACATATAAGTCTCACCATACATTACCACATATAAGTCTCACCATACATCACCACAGTCTCACCATACATCACCACATATAAGTCTCACCATACATCACCACATATAAGTCTCACCATACATCACCACAGTCTCACCATACATTACCACATATAAGTCTCAGCATACATCACCACAGTCTCACCATACATTACCACATATAAGTCTCACCATACATCACCACATAAGTCTCACCATACATTACCACATATAAGTCTCACCATACATTACCACATATAAGTCTCACCATACATCACCACAGTCTCAACATATATTACCACATATAAGTCTCACCATACATCACCACAGTCTCACCATACATTACCACATATAAGTCTCACCATACATCACCACAGTCTCACCATACATCACCACAGTCTCACCATACATTACCACATATAAGTCTCATCATACATTACCACAGTCTGACCATACATTACCACATATAAGTCTCACCATACATTACCACAGTCTCTCCATACATTACCACTTATAAGTCTCACCATACATCACCACAGTCTCACCATACATTACCACATATAAGTCTCACCATACATCACCACATAAATCTCAAAATACATTACCACTCATAAGTCTCACCATACATCACCACAGTCTCACCATACATTACCACATATAAGTCTAACCATATATTACCACATATAAGCCTCATCATACATTACCACAGTCTAGACATACATTACCACATATAAGTCTCACCATACATTACCACAGTCTCACCATACATTACCACATATAAGTCTCACCATACATCACCACAGTCTCACCATACATTACCACATATAAGTCTCATCATACATTACCACAGTCTCACCATACATTACCACATATAAGTCTCATCATACATTACCACAGTCTCACCATACATTACCACATATAAGTCTCACCATACATCACCACAGTTTCACCATACATTACCACATATAAGTCTCATCATACATTACCACAGTCTCACCATACATTACCACATATAAGTCTCACCATACATTACCACATATAAGTCTCACCATACATCAACACAGTCTCACCATACATTACCACATATAAGTCTCACCATACATCACTACAGTCTCACCATACATCACCACATATAAGTCTCACCATACATCACCACAGTCTCACCATACATTACCACATATAAGTCTCCACCATACATTACCACATATAAGTCTCACCATACATTACCACAAATAAGTCTAACCATACATCACCACAGTCTCACCATACATCACCACATATAAGTCTCACCATACATCACCACATATAAGTCTCACCATACATCACCACAGTCTCACCATACATTACCACATATAAGTCTCACCATACATTACCACATATAAGTCTCACCATACATCCCACAGTCTCATCATACATTACCACATATAAGTCTCACCATACATCACCACATAAGTCTCACCATACATTACCACACATAAGTCTCACCATACATCACCGCATATAAGTCTCACCATACATCACCAGAGTCTCACCATACATCACCACATATAAGTCTCACCATACATCACCACAGTCTCACTATACATTACCACATATAAGTCTCACCATACATTACCACAGTCTCACCATACATTACCACATATAAGTCTCACCATACATCACCACAGTCTCACCATACATTACCACATATAAGTCGCACCATACATTACCACATATAAGTCTCCACCATACATTACCAGAGTCTCACCATACATCACCACAGTCTCACTATACATTACCACATATAAGTCTCACCATACATTACCACATATAAGTTTCACCATACATCACTACAGTCTAACCATACATCACCACATATAAGTCTCACCATACATCACCACATAAGTCACACCATACATTACCACATATAAGTCTCACCATACATTACCACATATAAGTCTCACCATACATCACCACAGTCTCACCATACGTTACCACATATAAGTCTCATCATACATTACCACAGTCTCACCATACATTACCACATATAAGTCTCACCATACATTACCACATATACGTCTCACCATACATCACCACAGTCTCACCATACATTACCACATATAAGTCTCATCATACATTACCACAGTCTCACCATACATTACCACATATAAGTCTCATCATACATCACCACAGTCTGACCATACATTACCACATATAAGTCTCACCATACATCAACACAGTCTCACCATACATTACCACATATAAGTCTCACCATACATCACTACAGTCTCACCATACATCACCACATATAAGTCTCACAAAACATCACCACAGTCTCACCATACATTACCACATATAAGTCTCCACCATACATTACCACATATAAGTCTCACCATACATTACCACAAATAAGTCTCACCATACATCACCACAGTCTCACCATACATCACCACATATAAGTCTCACCATACATCACCACATATAAGTCTCACCATACATCACCACAGTCTCACCATACATTACCACATATAAGTCTCACCATACATTACCACATATAAGTCTCACCATACATCCCACAGTCTCATCATACATTACCACATATAAGTGTCACCATACATCACCACATAAGTCTCACCATACATTACCACACATAAGTCTCACCATACATCACCGCATATAAGTCTCACCATACATCACCACAGTCTCACCATACATCACCACATATAAGTCTCACCATACATCACCACAGTCTCACTATATATTACCACATATAAGTCTTACCATACATCCCCACAGTCTCACCATACATTACCACAGTCTCACCATACATCACTTCATATAAGTCTCACCATACATTACCACATATAAGTCTCACCATACATCACCACATATAAGTCTCACCATACATTACCACATATAAGTCTCACCATACATTACCACATATAAGTCTCACCATACATCACCACATATAAGTCTCACCATACATCACCACATAAATCTCAAAATACATTACCACTCATAAGTCTCACCATACATCACCACAGTCTCACCATACATTACCACATATAATTCTAACCATATATTACCACATATAAGCCTCATCATACATTACCACAGTCTAGACATACATTACCACATATAAGTCTCACCATACATTACCACAGTCTCACCATACATTACCACATATAAGTCTCACCATACATCACCACAGTCTCACCATACATTACCACATATAAGTCTCATCATACATTACCACAGTCTCACCATACATTACCACATATAAGTCTCATCATACATTACCACAGTCTCACCATACATTACCACATATAAGTCTCACCATACATCACCACAGATTCACCATACATTACCACATATAAGTCTCATCATACATTACCACAGTCTCACCATACATTACCACATATAAGTCTCACCATACATTACCACATATAAGTCTCACCATACATCAACACAGTCTCACCATACATTACCACATATAAGTCTCACCATACATCACTACAGTCTCACCATACATCACCACATATAAGTCTCACCATACATCACCACTGTCTCACCATACATTACCACATATAAGTCTCCACCATACATTACCACATATAAGTCTCACCATACATTACCACAAATAAGTCTCACCATACATCACCACAGTCTCACCATACATCACCACATATAAGTCTCACCATACATCACCACATATAAGTCTCACCATACATCACCACAGTCTCACCATACATTACCACATATAAGTCTCACCATACATTACCACATATAAGTCTCACCATACATCCCACAGTCTCATCATACATTACCACATATAAGTCTCACCATACATCACCACATAAGTCTCACCATACATTACCACACATAAGTCTCACCATACATCACCGCATATAAGTCTCACCATACATCACCAGAGTCTCACCATACATCACCACATATAAGTCTCACCATACATCACCACAGTCTCACTATACATTACAACATATAAGTCTCACTATACATTACCACATATAAGTCTCACCATACATTACCACAGTCTCACCATACATTACCACATATAAGTCTCACCATACATCACCACAGTCTCACCATACATTACCACATATAAGTCGCACCATACATTACCAGAGTCTCACCATACATCACCACATATAAGTCTCCACCATACATAACCACAGTCTCACCATACATTACCACATATAAGTCTCCACCATACATTACCAGAGTCTCACCATACATCACCACATATAAGTCTCACCATACATCACCACAGTCTCACTATACATTACCACATATAAGTCTCACCATACATTACCACATATAAGTCTCACCATACATCACTACAGTCTAACCATACATCACCACATATAAGTCTCACCATACATCACCACATAAGTCACACCATACATTACCACATATAAGTCTCACCATACATTACCACATATAAGTCTCACCATACATCACCACAGTCTCACCATACGTAACCACATATAAGTCTCATCATACATTACCACAGTCTCACCATACATTACCACATATAAGTCTCACCATACATTACCACATATACGTCTCACCATACATCACCACAGTCTCATCATACATTACCACATATAAGTCTCATCATACATTACCACAGTCTCACCATACATTACCACATATAAGTCTCATCATACATCACCACAGTCTGACCATACATTACCACATATAAGTCTCACCATACATCAACACAGTCTCACCATACATTACCGCATATAAGTCTCACCATACATCACCACATAAGTCTCACCATATATTACCACACATAAGTCTCACCATACATCACCACAGTCTCACCATTCATCACCACAGTTTCACCATACATTACCACATATAAGTCTCACCATACATCACCACAGTCTCACCATACATCACCACATATAAGTCTCATCATACATTACCACAGTCTCACCATTCATCACCAAATATAAGTCTCACCATACATCACCACAGTCTCACAATACATTACCACATATAAGTCTCACCATACATCACCTCAGTCTCACCATACATCACCTCAGTCTCACCATACATTACCACATATAAGTCTCACCATACATTACCACAGTCTCACCATCCATTACCACATATAAGTCTCACCATACATCACCACAGTCTAACCATACATTACCACATATATGTCTCCACCATACATTACCACATATAAGTCTCACCATACATTACCACATATAAGTCTCACCATACATCACCACAGTCTCACCATACATCACCACATATAAGTCTCACCATACATCACCACATATAAGTCTCACCATACATCACCACAGTCTCACCTTACATTACCACATATAAGTCTCACCATACATCACCACAGTCTCACCATACATTACCACATATAAGTCTCACCATACATCACCACATAAGTCTCCCCATACATTACCACATATAAGTCTCACCATACATTACCACATATAAGTCTCACCATACATCACCACAGTCTCAACATATATTACCACATATAAGTCTCACCATACATCACCACAGTCTCACCATACATTACCACATATAAGACTCACCATACATCACCACAGTCTCACCATACATTACCACATATAAGTCTCATCATACATTACCACAGTCTCACCATACATTACCACAAATAAGTCTCACCATACATTACCACAGTCTCACCATACATTACCGCATATAAGTCTCACCATACATCACCACAGTCTCACCATACATTACCACATATAAGTCTCACCATACATCACTACAGTCTCACCATACATCACCACATATAAGTCTCACCATATATTACCACATATAAGTCTCATCATACATTACCACAGTCTCACCATACATTACCACATATAAGTCTCACCATACATTACCACATATAAGTCTCACCATACATCACCACAGTCTCACCATACATTACCACATATAAGTCTCATCATACATTACCACAGTCTCACCATACATTACCACATATAAGTCTCATCATACATTACCACAGTCTCACCATACATTACCACATATAAGTCTCACCATACATCAACACAGTCTCACCATACATTACCACATATAAGTCTCACCATACATCACTACAGTCTCACCATACATCACCACATATAAGTCTCACAATACATCACCACAGTCTCACCATACATTACCACATATAAGTCTCCACCATACATTACCACATATGAGTCTCACCATACATTACCACAAATAAGTCTCACCATACATCACCACAGTCTCACCATACATCACCACATATAAGTCTCACCATACATCACCACATATAAGTCTCACCATACATCACCACAGTCTCACCATACATTACCACATATAAGTCTCACCATACATTACCACATATAAGTCTCACCATACATCACCACAGTCTCACCATACATCACCACATATAAGTCTCACCATACATCACCACAAATAAGTCTCACCATACATCACCACAGTCTCACCTTACATTACCACATATAAGTCTCACCATACATCACCACAGTCTCACCATACATTACCACATATAAGTCTCACCATACATCACCACATAAGTCTCCCCATACATTACCACATATAAGTCTCACCATACATTACCACATATAAGTCTCACCATACATCACCACAGTCTCAACATATATTACCACATATAAGTCTCACCATACATCACCACAGTCTCACCATACATTACCACATATAAGACTCACCATACATCACCACAGTCTCACCATACATTACCACATATAAGTCTCATCATACATTACCACAGTCTCACCATACATTACCACAAATAAGTCTCACCATACATTACCACAGTCTCACCATACATTACCGCATATAAGTCTCACCATACATCACCACAGTCTCACCATACATTACCACATATAAGTCTCACCATACATCACTACAGTCTCACCATACATCACCACATATAAGTCTCACCATATATTACCACATATAAGTCTCATCATACATTACCACAGTCTCACCATACATTACCACATATAAGTCTCACCATACATTACCACATATAAGTCTCACCATACATCACCACAGTCTCACCATACATTACCACATATAAGTCTCATCATACATTACCACAGTCTCACCATACATTACCACATATAAGTCTCATCATACATTACCACAGTCTCACCATACATTACCACATATAAGTCTCACCATACATCAACACAGTCTCACCATACATTACCACATATAAGTCTCACCATACATCACTACAGTCTCACCATACATCACCACATATAAGTCTCACAATACATCACCACAGTCTCACCATACATTACCACATATAAGTCTCCACCATACATTACCACATATAAGTCTCACCATACATTACCACAAATAAGTCTCACCATACATCACCACAGTCTCACCATACATCACCACATATAAGTCTCACCATACATCACCACATATAAGTCTCACCATACATCACCACAGTCTCACCATACATTACCACATATAAGTCTCACCATACATTACCACATATAAGTCTCACCATACATCCCACAGTCTCATTATACATTACCACATATAAGTGTCACCATACATCACCACATAAGTCTCACCATACATTACCACACATAAGTCTCACCATACATCACCGCATATAAGTCTCACCATACATCACCACAGTCTCACCATACATCACCACATATAAGTCTCACCATACATCACCACAGTCTCACTATATATTACCACATATAAGTCTCACCATACATCCCCACAGTCTCACCATACATTACCACAGTCTCACCATACATCACTTCATATAAGTCTCACCATACATTACCACATATAAGTCTCACCATACATCACCACATATAAGTCTCACCATACATTACCACATATAAGTCTCACCATACATTACCACATATAAGTCTCACCATACATCACCACATATAAGTCTCACCATACATCACCACATAAGTCTCACAATATATTACCACACATAAGTCTCACCATACATCACCACAGTCTCACCATACATCACCACAGTCTCACCATACATTACCACATATAAGTCTCCACCATACATTACCACAGTCTCACCATACATTACCACATATAAGTCTCACCATACATTACCACAGTCTCACCATACATTACCACATATAAGTCTCACCATACATCACTACAGTCTAACCATACATCACCACATATAAGTCTCACCATACATCACCACATAAGTCACACCATACATTACCACATATAAGTCTCACCATACATTACCACATATAAGTCTCACCATACATTACTACATATAAGTCTCACCATACATCACCACAGTCTCACCATACATTACCACATATAAGTCTCATCATACATCACCACAGTCTCACCATACATTACCACATATAAATCTCACCATACATTACCACATATAAGTCTCACCATACATCAACACAGTCTCACCATACATTACCACATATAAGTCTCACCATACATCACTACAGTCTAACCATACATCACCACATATAAGTCTCACCATACATCACCACATAAGACTCACCATACATTACCACATATAAGTCTCACCATACATTACCACATATAAGTCTCACCATACATCACCACAGTCTCACCATACATTACCACATATAAGTCCCACCATACATCACCACATAAGTCTCACCATATATTACCACACATAACTCTCACCATACACCACCACAGTCTCACCATACATCACCACATATAAGTCTCATCATACATTACCACAGTCTCACCATACATCACCACATATAAGTCTCACCATACATCACCACAGTCTCACCATACATTACCACATATAAGTCTCACCATACATCACCACAGTCTCACCATACATCACCACATATAAGTCTCATCATACATTACCACAGTCTCACCATACATCACCACATATAAGTCTCACCATACATCACCACAGTCTCACCATACATTACCACATATACGTCTCACCATACATCACCGCAGTCTCACTATACATCACCTCAGTCTCACCATACATTACCACATATAAGTCTCACCATACATTACCACAGTCTCACCATACATTACCACATATAAGTCTCACCATACATCACCACAGTCTCACCATACATTACCACATATAAGTCTCACCATACATTACCACATATAAGTCTCACCATACATCACCACAGTCTCACCATACATCACCACATATAAGTCTCACCATACATCACCACATATAAGTCTCACCATACATCACCACACTCTCACCATACATTACCACATATATGTCTCACCATACATCATCACACTCTCACCATACATTACCACATATAAGTCTCACCATACATCACCACATAAGTCTCACCATACATTACCACATATAAGTCTCACCATACATTACCACATATAAGTCTCACCATACATCACCACAGTCTCACCATATATTACCACATATAAGTCTCACCATACATCACCACAGTCTCACCATACATTACCACATATAAGTCTCACCATACATCACCACAGTCTCACCATACATTACCACATATAAGTCTCATCATACATTACCACAGTCTCACCATACATTACCACATATATGTCTCACCATACATTACCACAGTCTCACCATACATTACCACATATAAGTCTCACCATACATTACCACATATAAGTCTCACCATACATCACCACAGTCTCACCATACATTACCACATATAAGTCTCATCATACATTACCACAGTCTCACCATACATTACCACATATAAGTCTCACTATACATTACCACATATAAGTCTCACCATACATTACCACATATAAGTCTCACCATACATCACCACAGTCTCACCATACATTACCACATATAAGTCTCATCATACATTACCACAGTCTCACCATACATTACCACATATAAGTCTCACCATACATCAACACAGTCTCATCATACATTACCACATATAAGTCTCACCATACATCACCACAGTCTCACCATACATTACCACATATAAGTCTCATCATACATTACCACAGTCTCACCATACATTACCACATATAAGTCTCACCATACATTACCACAGTCTCACCATACATTACCACATATAAGTCTCACCATACATTACCACATATACGTCTCACCATACATCACCACAGTCTCACCATACATTACCACATATAAGTCTCATCATACATTACCACAGTCTCACCATACATTACCACATATAAGTCTCATCATACATCACCACAGTCTGACCATACATTACCACATATAAGTCTCACCATACATCAACACAGTCTCACCATACATTACCACATATAAGTCTCACCATACATCACTACAGTCTAACCATACATCACCACATATAAGTCTCACCATACATCACCACATAAGACTCACCATACATTACCACATATAAGTCTCACCATACATTACCACATATAAGTCTCACCATACATCACCACAGTCTCAACATACATAACCACACATAAGTCTCACCATACATCACCACATAAGTCTCACCATATATTACCACACATAAGTCTCACCATACATCACCACAGTCTCACCATTCATCACCACAGTCTCACCATACATTACCACATATAAGTCTCACCATACATCACCACAGTCTCACCATACATCACCACATATAAGTCTCATCATACATTACCACAGTCTCACCATTCATCACCAAATATAAGTCTCACCATACATCACCACAGTCTCACCATACATTACCACATATAAGTCTCACCATACATCACCTCAGTCTCACCATACATCACCTCAGTCTCACCATACATTACCACATATAAGTCTCACCATACATTACCACAGTCTCACCATCCATTACCACATATAAGTCTCACCATACATCACCACAGTCTAACCATACATTACCACATATATGTCTCCACCATACATTACCACATATAAGTCTCACCATACATTACCACATATAAGTCTCACCATACATCACCACAGTCTCACCATACATCACCACATATAAGTCTCACCATACATCACCACATATAAGTCTCACCATACATCACCACAGTCTCACCTTACATTACCACATATAAGTCTCACCATACATCACCACAGTCTCACCATACATTACCACATATAAGTCTCACCATACATCACCACATAAGTCTCCCCATACATTACCACATATAAGTCTCACCATACATTACCACATATAAGTCTCACCATACATCACTACAGTCTCAACATATATTACCACATATAAGTCTCACCATACATCACCACAGTCTCACCATACATTACCACATATAAGTCTCACCATACATCACCACAGTCTCACCATACATTACCACATATAAGTCTCATCATACATTACCACAGTCTCACCATACATTACCACAAATAAGTCTCACCATACATTACCACAGTCTCACCATACATTACCGCATATAAGTCTCACCATACATCACCACAGTCTCACCATACATTACCACATATAAGTCTCACCATACATCACCACATAAGTCTCAAAATACATTACCACTCATAAGTCTCACCATACATCACCACAGTCTCACCATACATTACCACATATAAGTCTCACCATATATTACCACATATAAGTCTCATCATACATTACCACAGTCTCACCATACATTACCACATATAAGTCTCACCATACATTACCACAGTCTCACCATACATTACCACATATAAGTCTCACCATACATTACCACATATAAGTCTCACCATACATCACCACAGTCTCACCATACATCACCACATATAAGTCTCATCATACATTACCACAGTCTCACCATACATTACCACATATAAGTCTCACCATACATCAACACAGTCTCACCATACATTACCACATATAAGTCTCACCATACATCACTACAGTCTCACCATACATCACCACATATAAGTCTCACAATACATCACCACAGTCTCACCATACATTACCACATATAAGTCTCCACCATACATTACCACATATAAGTCTCACCATACATTACCACAAATAAGTCTCACCATACATTACCACAGTCTCACCATACATTACCACATATAAGTCTCACCATACATCACCACAGTCTCACCATACATCACCACATATAAGTCTCACCATACATCACCACATATAAGTCTCACCATACATCACCACAGTCTCACCATACATTACCACATATAAGTCTCACCATACATTACCACATATAAGTCTCACCATACATCCCACAGTCTCATCATACATTACCACATATAAGTGTCACCATACATCACCACATAAGTCTCACCATACATTACCACACATAAGTCTCACCATACATCACCGCATATAAGTCTCACCATACATCACCACAGTCTCACCATACATCACCACATATAAGTCTCACCATACATCACCACAGTCTCACTATATATTACCACATATAAGTCTCACCATACATCCCCACAGTCTCACCATACATTACCACAGTCTCACCATACATCACTTCATATAAGTCTCACCATACATTACCACATATAAGTCTCACCATACATCACCACATATAAGTCTCACCATACATTACCACATATAAGTCTCACCATACATTACCACATATAAGGCTCACCATACATCACCACATATAAGTCTCACCATACATCACCACATAAGTCTCACAATATATTACCACACATAAGTCTCACCATACATCACCACAGTCTCACCATACATCACCACAGTCTCACCATACATTACCACATATAAGTCTCCACCATACATTACCACAGTCTCACCATACATTACCACATATAAGTCTCACCATACATTACCACAGTCTCACCATACATTACCACATATAAGTCTCACCATACATCACTACAGTCTAACCATACATCACCACATATAAGTCTCACCATACATCACCACATAAGTCACACCATACATTACCACATATAAGTCTCACCATACATTACCACATATAAGTCTCACCATACATCACCACAGTCTCACCATACGTTACCACATATAAGTCTCATCATACATTACCACAGTCTCACCATACATTACCACATATAAGTCTCACCATACATTACTACATATAAGTCTCACCATACATCACCACAGTCTCACCATACATTACCACATATAAGTCTCATCATACATTACCACAGTCTCACCATACATTACCACATATAAGTCTCATCATACATCACCACAGTCTCACCATACATTACCACATATAAGTCTCACCATACATTACCACATATAAGTCTCACCATACATCAACACAGTCTCACCATACATTACCACATATAAGTCTCACCATACATCACTACAGTCTAACCATACATCACCACATATAAGTGTCACCATACATCACCACATAAGACTCACCATACATTACCACATATAAGTCTCACCATACATTACCACATATAAGTCTCACCATACATCACCACAGTCTCACCATACATTACCACATATAAGTCTCACCATACATCACCACATAAGTCTCACCATATATTACCACACATAACTCTCACCATACACCACCACAGTCTCACCATACATCACCACATATAAGTCTCATCATACATCACCACAGTCTCACCATACATCATCACATATAAGTCTCACCATACATCACCACAGTCTCACCATACATTACCACATATAAGTCTCACCATACATCACCACAGTCTCACCATACATCACCACATATAAGTCTCATCATACATTACCACAGTCTCAACATACATCACCACATATAAGTCTCACCATACATCACCACAGTCTCACCATACATTACCACATATAAGTCTCACCATACATCACCGCAGTCTCACCATACATCACCTCAGTCTCACCATACATTACCACATATAAGTCTCACCATACATTACCACAGTCTCACCATACATTACCACATATAAGTCTCACCATACATCACCACAGTCTCACCATACATTACCACATATAAGTCTCACCATACATTACCACATATAAGTCTCACCATACATCACCACAGTCTCGCCATACATCACCACATATAAGTCTCACCATACATCACCACATATAAGTCTCACCATACATCACCACACTCTCACCATACATTACCACATATATGTCTCACCATACATCATCACACTCTCACCATACATTACCACATATAAGTCTCACCATACATCACCACATAAGTCTCACCATACATTACCACATATAAGTCTCACCATACATTACCACATATAAGTCTCACCATACATCACCACAGTCTCACCATATATTACCACATATAAGTCTCACCATACATCACCACAGTCTCACCATACATTACCACATATAAGTCTCACCATACATCACCACAGTCACACCATACATTACCACATATAAGTCTCATCATACATTACCACAGTCTCACCATACATTACCACATATAAGTCTCACCATACATTACCACAGTCTCACCATACATTACCACATATAAGTCTCACCATACATCACCACAGTCTCACCATACATTACCACATATAAGTCTCATCATACATTACCACAGTCTCACCATACATTACCACATATAAGTCTCACTTTACATTACCACATATAAGTCTCACCATACATTACCACATATAAGTCTCACCATACATCACCACAGTCTCACCATACATTACCACATATAAGTCTCATCATACATTACCACAGTCTCACCATACATTACCACATATAAGTCTCACCATACATCAACACAGTCTCATCATACATTACCACATATAAGTCTCACCATACATCAACACAGTCTCACCATACATTACCACATATAAGTCTCACCATAGATCACTACAGTCTCACCATACATCACCACATATAAGTCTCACCATACATCACCACAGTCTCACCATACATTACCACATATAAGTCTCACCATACATCACCACAGTCTCACCATACATCACCACATATAAGTCTCATCATACATTACCACAGTCTCACCATACATCACCACATATAAGTCTCACCATACATCACCACAGTCTCACCATACATTACCACATATAAGTCTCACCATACATCACCGCAGTCTCACCATACATCACCTCAGTCTCACCATACATTACCACATATAAGTCTCACCATACATTACCACAGTCTCACCATACATTACCACATATAAGTCTCACCATACATTACCACATATAAGTCTCACCATACATCACCACAGTCTCACCATACATCACCACATATAAGTCTCACCATACATCACCACATATAAGTCTCACCATACATCACCACACTCTCACCATACATTACCACATATATGTCTCACCATACATCATCACAGTCTCACCATACATTACCACATATAAGTCTCACCATACATCACCACATAAGTCTCACCATACATTACCACATATAAGTCTCACAATACATTACCACATATAAGTCTCACCATACATCACCACAGTCTCACCATATATTACCACATATAAGTCTCACCATACATCACCACAGTCTCACCATACATTACCACATATAAGTCTCACCATACATCACCACAGTCTCACCATACATTACCACATATAAGTCTCATCATACATTACCACAGTCTCACCATACATTACCACATATAAGTCTCACCATACATTACCACAGTCTCACCATACATTACCACATATAAGTCTCACCATACATTACCACATATAAGTCTCACCATACATCACCACAGTCTCACCATACATTACCACATATAAGTCTCACCATACATCACCACATAAGTCTCAAAATACATTACCACTCATAAGTCTCACCATACATCACCACAGTCTCACCATACATTACCACATATAAGTCTCACCATACATTACCACATATAAGTCTCATCATACATTACCACAGTCTCACCATACATTACCACATATAAGTCTCACTATACATTACCACATATAAGTCTCACCATACATTACCACATATAAGTCTCACCATACATCACCACAGTCTCACCATACATTACCACATATAAGTCTCATCATACATTACCACAGTCTCACCATACATTACCACATATAAGTCTCACCATACATCAACACAGTCTCAACATACATTACCACATATAAGTCTCACCATACATCAACACAGTCTCACCATACATTACCACATATAAGTCTCACCATACATCACTACAGTCTCACCATACATCACCACATATAAGTCTCACCATACATCATCACATAAGACTCACCATACATTACCACATATAAGTCTCACCATACATTACCACATATAAGTCTCACCATACATCACCACAGTCTCACCATACATTACCACATATAAGTCTCACCATACATCACCACATATAAGTCTCACCATACATCACCACAGTCTCACCATACATTACCACATATAAGTCTCACCATACATCACCGCAGTCTCACCATACATCACCTCAGTCTCACCATACATTACCACATATAAGTCTCACCATACATTACCACAGTCTCACCATACATTACCACATATAAGTCTCACCATACATCACCACAGTCTCACCATACATTACCACATATAAGTCTCACCATACATTACCACATATAAGTCTCACCATACATCACCACAGTCTCGCCATACATCACCACATATAAGTCTCACCATACATCACCACATATAAGTCTCACCATACATCACCACACTCTCACCATACATTACCACATATATGTCTCACCATACATCATCACACTCTCACCATACATTACCACATATAAGTCTCACCATACATCACCACATAAGTCTCACCATACATTACCACATATAAGTCTCACCATACATTACCACATATAAGTCTCACCATACATCACCACAGTCTCACCATATATTACCACATATAAGTCTCACCATACATCACCACAGTCTCACCATACATTACCACATATAAGTCTCACCATACATCACCACAGTCACACCATACATTACCACATATAAGTCTCATCATACATTACCACAGTCTCACCATACATTACCACATATAAGTCTCACCATACATTACCACAGTCTCACCATACATTACCACATATAAGTCTCACCATACATCACCACAGTCTCACCATACATTACCACATATAAGTCTCATCATACATTACCACAGTCTCACCATACATTACCACATATAAGTCTCACTTTACATTACCACATATAAGTCTCACCATACATTACCACATATAAGTCTCACCATACATCACCACAGTCTCACCATACATTACCACATATAAGTCTCATCATACATTACCACAGTCTCACCATACATTACCACATATAAGTCTCACCATACATCAACACAGTCTCATCATACATTACCACATATAAGTCTCACCATACATCAACACAGTCTCACCATACATTACCACATATAAGTCTCACCATAGATCACTACAGTCTCACCATACATCACCACATATAAGTCTCACCATACATCACCACAGTCTCACCATACATTACCACATATAAGTCTCACCATACATCACCACAGTCTCACCATACATCACCACATATAAGTCTCATCATACATTACCACAGTCTCACCATACATCACCACATATAAGTCTCACCATACATCACCACAGTCTCACCATACATTACCACATATAAGTCTCACCATACATCACCGCAGTCTCACCATACATCACCTCAGTCTCACCATACATTACCACATATAAGTCTCACCATACATTACCACAGTCTCACCATACATTACCACATATAAGTCTCACCATACATTACCACATATAAGTCTCACCATACATCACCACAGTCTCACCATACATCACCACATATAAGTCTCACCATACATCACCACATATAAGTCTCACCATACATCACCACACTCTCACCATACATTACCACATATATGTCTCACCATACATCATCACAGTCTCACCATACATTACCACATATAAGTCTCACCATACATCACCACATAAGTCTCACCATACATTACCACATATAAGTCTCACAATACATTACCACATATAAGTCTCACCATACATCACCACAGTCTCACCATATATTACCACATATAAGTCTCACCATACATCACCACAGTCTCACCATACATTACCACATATAAGTCTCACCATACATCACCACAGTCTCACCATACATTACCACATATAAGTCTCATCATACATTACCACAGTCTCACCATACATTACCACATATAAGTCTCACCATACATTACCACAGTCTCACCATACATTACCACATATAAGTCTCACCATACATTACCACATATAAGTCTCACCATACATCACCACAGTCTCACCATACATTACCACATATAAGTCTCACCATACATCACCACATAAGTCTCAAAATACATTACCACTCATAAGTCTCACCATACATCACCACAGTCTCACCATACATTACCACATATAAGTCTCACCATACATTACCACATATAAGTCTCATCATACATTACCACAGTCTCACCATACATTACCACATATAAGTCTCACTATACATTACCACATATAAGTCTCACCATACATTACCACATATAAGTCTCACCATACATCACCACAGTCTCACCATACATTACCACATATAAGTCTCATCATACATTACCACAGTCTCACCATACATTACCACATATAAGTCTCACCATACATCAACACAGTCTCAACATACATTACCACATATAAGTCTCACCATACATCAACACAGTCTCACCATACATTACCACATATAAGTCTCACCATACATCACTACAGTCTCACCATACATCACCACATATAAGTCTCACCATACATCATCACATAAGACTCACCATACATTACCACATATAAGTCTCACCATACATTACCACATATAAGTCTCACCATACATCACCACAGTCTCACCATACATTACCACATATAAGTCTCACCATACATCACCACATAAGTCTCACCATACATTACCACACATAAGTCTCACCATACATCACCACATATAAGTCTCACCATACATCAACACAGTCTCACCATACATCACCACATATAAGTCTCACCATACATCACCACAGTCTCACTATACATTACCACATATAAGTCTCACCATACATCACCACAGTCTCACCATACATTACCACAATATCACCATACATCACTTCATATAAGTCTCACCATACATTACCACATATAAGTCTCACCATACATCACCACATATAAGTCTCACCATACATTACCACATATAAGTCTCACCATACATTACCACATATAAGTCTCACCATACATCACCACATATAAGTCTCACCATACATTACCACATATAAGTCTCACCATACATTACCACATATAAGTCTCACCATACATTACCACATATAAGTCTCACCATACATCACCACAGTCTCACCATACATTACCACATATAAGTCTCACCATACATTACCACAGTCTCACCATACATTACCACATATAAGTCTCACCTTACATCACCACAGTCTCACCATACATTACCACATATAAGTCTCACCATACATCACCACAGTCTCACCATACATTACCACATATTAGTCTCATCATACATCACCACAGACTCACCATACATTACCACAGTCTCACTATACATTACCACATATAAGTCTCACCATACATCACCACATAAGTCTCAAAATACATTACCACACATAAGTCTCACCATACATCACCACAGTCTCACCATACATTATCACATATAAGTCTCACCATACATCACCACAGTTTCACCATACATTACCACATATAAGTCTCACCATACATCACCTCAGTCTCACCATACATTACCACATATAAGTCTCACCATACATCACCACAGTCTCACCATACATTAGCACATATAAGTCTCACCATACATCACCACATAAGTCTCACCATACATTACCACATATAAGTCTCCACCATACATTACCACATATAAGTCTCACCATACATCACCACAGTCTCACCATACATTACCACATATAAGTCTCACCATACATCACCACATAAGTCTCACCATACATTACCACATATAAGTCTCACCATACATTACCACATATAAGTCTCACCAGACATCACAACAGTCTCACCATACATTACCACATATATGTCTCACCATACATCACCACATATAAGTCTCACCATACATTACCACATATAAGTCTCACCATACATTACCACATATAAGTCTCACCATACATCACCACAGTCTCACCATACATTACCACATATAAGTCTAACCATACATCACCACAGTCTCACCATACATTACCACATATAAGTCTCAGCATACATCACCACAGTCTCACCATACATTACCACATATAAGTCTCACCATACATCACCACATAAGTCTCAGCATACATCACCACAGTCTACACCATACATTACCACATATAAATCTCACCATACATCACCATATAAGTCTCACCATACATCACCACAGTCTCACCATACATCACCACATATAAGTCTCACCATACATCACCTCAGTCTCACCATACATCAGCACATATAAATCTCACCAGACATTACCTCAGTCTCACCATACATCACCACATATAAGTCTCACCATACATCACCACAGTCTCACCATACATCACCACATATAAGTCTCACAATACATCACCACAGTCTCACCATACATTACCACATATAATTCTCACCATACATTACCACAGTCTCACCATACATTACCACATATAAGTCTAACCATACATCACCACAGTCTCACCATACATTACCACATATAAGTCTCAGCATACATCACCACAGTCTCACCATACATTACCACATATAAGTCTCACCATACATCACCACATAAGTCTCAGCATACATCACCACAGTCTACACCATACATTACCACATATAAATCTCACCATACATCACCATATAAGTCTCACCATACATCACCACAGTCTCACCATACATCACCACATATAAGTCTCACCATACATCACCTCAGTCTCACCATACATCAGCACATATAAATCTCACCAGACATTACCTCAGTCTCACCATACATCACCACATATAAGTCTCACCATACATCACCACAGTCTCACCATACATCACCACATATAAGTCTCACAATACATCACCACAGTCTCACCATACATTACCACATATAATTCTCACCATACATTACCACAGTCTCACCATACATTACCACATATAAGTCTAACCATACATCACCTCAGTCTCACCATACATCACCTCAGTCTCACCATACATTACCACATATAAGTCTCACCATACATTACCACAGTCTCACCATACATTACCACAGTCTCACCATACATTACCACATATAAGTCTCAACATACATCACCACAGTCTCACCATACATTACCACATATAAGTCTCCACCATACATTACCACATATAAGTCTCACCATACATTACCACATATAAGTCTCACCATACATCTCCACATATAAGTCTCACCATGCATCACCACATATAAGTCTCACCATACATCCCCACAGTCTCACCATACATTACCACATATAAGTCTCACCATACATCACCACAGTCTCACAATACATTACCACATATAAGTCTCACCATACATTACCACATAAGTCTCACCATACATTACCACAGTCTCACCATACATTACCACATATAAGTCTCACCATACATTACCACAGTCTCACCATACATTACCACATATAAGTCTCACCATACATCACCACAGTCTCACCATACATTACCACATATAAGTCTCACCATACATTACCACATATAAGTCTCCACCATACATAACCACAGTCTCACCATACATTACTACATATAAGTCTCCACCATACATTACCACAGTCTCACCATACATTACCACACATAAGTCTCACCATACATTACCACAGTCTCACCATACATTACCACATATAAGTCTCACCATACATCACTACAGTCTAACCATACATCACCACATATAAGTCTCACCATACATCACCACATAAGTCACACCATACATTACCACATATAAGTCTCACCATACATTACCACATATAAGTCTCACCATACATCACCTAAGTCTCACCATACATTACCACATATTAGTTTCACCATACATCACCACATAAGTTTCACCATATATTACCACACATAAGTCTCACCATACATCACCACAGTCTCACCATACATCACCACATATAAGTCTCATCATACATTACCACAGTCTCACCATACATCACCACATATATGTCTCACCATACATCACCACAGTCTCACCATACATTACCACATATAAGTCTCACCATACATCACCACAGTCTCACCATACATCACCACATATAAGTCTCATCATACATTACCACAGTCTCACCATACATCACCCCATATAAGTCTCACCATACATCACCACAGTCTCACCATACATTACCACATATAAGTCTCACCATACATCACTGCAGTCTCACCATACATCACCTCAGTCTCACCATACATTACCACATGTAAGTCTCACCATACATTACCACAGTCTCACCATACATTACCACATGTAAGTCTCACCATACATTACCACAGTCTCACCATACATTACCACATATAAGTCTCACCATACATCACCACAGTCTCACCATACATCACCACATATAAGTCTCACCATACATCACCACACTCTCACCATACATTACCACATATATGTCTCACCATACATCATCACAGACGCACCATACATTACCACATATAAGTCTCACCATACATCACCACATAAGTCTCACCATACATTACCACATATAAGTCTCACTATACATTACCACTTATAAGTCTCACCATACATCACCACAGTCTCACCATATATTACCACATATAAGTCTCACCATACATCACCACAGTCTCACAATACATTACCACATATAAGTCTCACCATACATCACCACAGTCTCACCATACATTACCACATATAAGTCTCATCATACATTACCACAGTCTCACCATACATTACCACATATAAGTCTCACCATACATTACCACAGTCTCACCATACATTACCACATATAAGTCTCACCATACATTACCACATATAAGTCTCACCATACATCACCACAGTCTCACCATACATTACCACATATAAGTCTCACCATACATCACCACATAAGTCTCAAAATACATTACCACTCATAAGTCTCACCATACATCACCACAGTCTCACCATACATTACCACATATAAGTCTCACCATACATTAGCACATATAAGTCTCATCATACATTACCACAGTCTCACCATACATTACCACATATAAGTCTCATCATACATTACCACAGTCTCACCATACATTACCACATATAAGTCTCATCATACATTACCACAGTCTCACCATACATTACCACATATAAGTCGCACCATACATCACCACAGTCTCACCATACATCACCACAGTCTCACTATACATTACCACATATAAGTCTCACCATACATTACCACATATAAGTCTCACCATACATTACCACAGTCTCACCATACATTACCACATATAAGTCTCACCATACATCACCACAGTCTCACCATACATTACCACATATAAGTCTCACCATACATTACCACATATAAGTCTCCACCATACATAACCACAGTCTCACCATACATTACTACATATAAGTCTCCACCATACATTACCACAGTCTCACCATACATTACCACACATAAGTCTCACCATACATTACCACAGTCTCACCATACATTACCACATATAAGTCTCACCATACATCACTACAGTCTAACCATACATCACCACATATAAGTCTCACCATACATCACCACATAAGTCACACCATACATTACCACATATAAGTCTCACCATACATTACCACATATAAGTCTCACCATACATCACCACAGTCTCACCATACATTACCACATATAAGTCTCACCATACATCACCACATAAGTCTCACCATATATTACCACACATAAGTCTCACCATACATCACCACTGTCTCACCATACATCACCACATATAAGTCTCATCATACATTACCACAGTCTCACCATACATCACCACATATATGTCTCACCATACATCACCACAGTCTCACCATACATTACCACATATAAGTCTCACCATACATCACCACAGTCTCACCATACATCACCACATATAAGTCTCATCATACATTACCACAGTCTCACCATACATCACCCCATATAAGTCTCACCATACATCACCACAGTCTGACCATACATTACCACATATAAGTCTCACCATACATCACCGCAGTCTCACCATACATCACCTCAGTCTCACCATACATTACCACATGTAAGTCTCACCATACATTACCACAGTCTCACCATACATTACCACATGTAAGTCTCACCATACATTACCACAGTCTCACCATACATTACCACATATAAGTCTCACCATACATCACCACAGTCTCACCATACATCACCACATATAAGTCTCACCATACATCACCACACCCTCACCATACATTACCACATATATGTCTCACCATACATCATCACAGACGCACCATACATTACCACATATAAGTCTCACCATACATCACCACATAAGTCTCACCATACATTACCACATATAAGTCTCACTATACATTACCACATATAAGTCTCACCATACATCACCACAGTCTCACCATATATTACCACATATAAGTCTCACCATACATCACCACAGTCTCACCATACATTACCACATATAAGTCTCACCATACATCACCACAGTCTCACCATACATTACCACATATAAGTCTCATCATACATTACCACAGTCTCACCATACATTACCACATATAAGTCTCACCATACATTACCACAGTCTCAGCATACATTACCACATATAAGTCTCACCATACATTACCACATATAAGTCTCACCATACATCACCACAGTCTCACCATACATTACCACATATAAGTCTCACCATACATCACCACATAAGTCTCAAAATACATTACCACTCATAAGTCTCACCATACATCACCACAGTCTCACCATACATTACCACATATAAGTCTCACCATACATTAGCACATATAAGTCTCATCATACATTACCACAGTCTCACCATACATTACCACATATAAGTCTCATCATACATTACCACAGTCTCACCATACATTACCACATATAAGTCTCATCATACATTACCACAGTCTCACCATACATTACCACATATAAGTCTCATCATACATTACCACAGTCTCACCATACATTACCACATATAAGTCTCACCATACATTACCACATATAAGTCTCACCATACATCACCACAGTCTCACCATACATTACCACATATAAGTCTCATCATACATTACCACAGTCTCACCATACATTACCACATATAAGTCTCATCATACATTACCACATATAAGTCTCACCATACATCAACACAGTCTCATCATACATTACCACATATAAGTCTCACCATACATCAACACAGTCTCACCATACATTACCACATATAAGTCTCACCATACATCACTACAGTCTCACCATACATCACCACATATAAGTCTCACCATACATCACCACATAAGACTCACCATACATTACCACATATAAGTCTCCCCATACATTACCACATATAAGTCTCACCATACATCACCACAGTCTCACCATACATTACCACATATAAGTCTCACCATACATCACCACATAAGTCTCACCATACATTACCACACATAAGTCTCACCATACATCACCACATATAAGTCTCACCATACATCACCACAGTCTCACCATACATCACCACATATAAGTCTCACCATACATCACCACAGTCTCACTATACATTACCACATATAAGTCTCACCATACATCACCACAGTCTCACCATACATTACCACAGTCTCACCATACATAACTTCATATAAGTCTCACCATACATTACCACATATAAGTCTCACCATACATCACCACATATAAGTCTCACCATACATTACCACATATAAGTCTCACCATACATTACCACATATAAGTCTCACCATACATCACCACATATAAGTCTCACCATACATTACCACATATAAGTCTCACCATACATTACCACATATAAGTCTCACCATACATTACCACATATAAGTCTCACCATACATCACCACAGTCTCACCATACATTACCACATATAAGTCTCACCATACATTACCACAGTCTCACCATACATTACCACATATAAGTCTCACCTTACATCACCACAGTCTCACCATACATTACCACATATAAGTCTCACCATACATCACCACAGTCTCACCATACATTACCACAGTCTCACTATACATTACCACATATAAGTCTTACCATATATCACCACATAAGTCTCAAAATACATTACCACACATAAGTCTCACCATACATCACCACAGTCTCACCATACATTACCACATATAAGTCTCACCATACATCACCACAGTCTCACCATACATTACCACATATAAGTCTCACCATACATCACCTCAGTCTCACCATACATTACCACATATAAGTCTCACCATACATCACCACAGTCTCACCATACATTACCACATATAAGTCTCACCATACATCACCACATAAGTCTGACCATACATTACCACATATAAGTCTCCACCATACATTACCACATATAAGTCTCACCATACATCACCACAGTCTCACCATACATTACCACATATAAGTCTCACCATACATCACCACATAAGTCTCACCATACATTACCACATATAAGTCTCACCATACATTACCACATATAAGTCTCACCAGACATCACAACAGTCTCACCATACATTACCACATATAAGTCTCACCATACATCACCACAGTTTCACCGTACATTACCACATATAAGTCTCAGCATACATCACCACAGTCTCACCATACATTACCACATATAAGTCTCACCATACATCACCACATAAGTCTCAGCATACATCACCACAGTCTCACCATACATTACCACATATAAATCTCACCATACATCACCATATAAGTCTCACCATACATCACCACATATAAGTCTCACCATACATCACCTCAGTCTCACCATACATCAGCACATATAAATCTCACCATACATCACCTCAGTCTCACCATACATTACCACATATAAATCTCACCATACATCACCCCAGTCTAACCATATCTCTATATAAGTCTCACTATATCTCTATATAAGTCTCACCATATCTCTATATAAGTCTCACCATAGCTCTATATAAGTCTCACCATAGCTCTATATAAGTCTCACCATAGCTCTATATAAGTCTCACCATAACTCTATATAAGTCTCACCATAACTCTATATAAGTCTCACCATAGCTCTATATAAGTCTCACCATAACTCTATATAAGTCTCACCATAACTCTATATAAGTCTCACCATAACTCTATATAAGTCTCACCATAACTCTATATAAGTCTCACCATAGCTCTATATAAGTCTCACCATAGCTCTATATAAGTCTCACCATAGCTCTATATAAGTCTCACCATAACTCTATATAAGTCTCACCATAACTCTATATAAGTCTCACCATAACTCTATATAAGTCTCACCATAACTCTATATAAGTCTCACCATAGCTCTATATAAGTCTCACCATAACTCTATATAAGTCTCACCATAACTCTATATAAGTCTCACCATAACTCTATATAAGTCTCACCATAGCTCTATATAAGTCTCACCATAGCTCTATATAAGTCTCACCATAACTCTATATAAGTCTCACCATAACTCTATATAAGTCTCACCATAACTCTATGTAAGTCTCACCATAGCTCTATATAAGTCTCACCATAACTCTATATAAGTCTCACCATAGCTCTATATAAGTCTCACCATAGCTCTATATAAGTCTCACCATAGCTCTATATAAGTCTCACCATATCTCTATATAAGTCTCACCATATCTCTATATAAGTCTCACCATATCTCTATATAAGTCTCACCATAGCTCTATATAAGTCTCACCATAGCTCTATATAAGTCTCACCATAGCTCTATATAAGTCTCACCATAACTCTATATAAGTCTCACCATAACTCTATATAAGTCTCACCATATCTCTATATAAGTCTCACCATAACTCTATATAAGTCTCACCATAACTCTATATAAGTCTCACCATAACTCTATATAAGTCTCACCATAGCTCTATATAAGTCTCACCATAGCTCTATATAAGTCTCACCATAGCTCTATATAAGTCTCACCATAACTCTATATAAGTCTCACCATAACTCTATATAAGTCTCACCATAACTCTATATAAGTCTCACCATAACTCTATATAAGTCTCACCATAGCTCTATATAAGTCTCACCATAACTCTATATAAGTCTCACCATATCTCTATATAAGTCTCACCATACATAACTCCATGCAATTAACTCTCCATACTTGTTTCTATTCTTTGTTTATTTTGTCTGTTTTCCTTTTAGTCTTCCTTCTCTTGTAAATCGAAGACATGTTTTTCCTTTCTGTGTTTCTATTTACCATTACAAATGGCGTGCTTGCTACGTGACTAATTTCTTACCCAATCTACCTGTAAAGTCATCCATCAAACGAACTTTAGTAACACTCGGTTACTCACTGAGGCAATAAATCATACGAACTAAGATGTGTGTGTGTCTATATACATATGTATATATATATATATATATATATATATATATATATATATATATGCGGTATGTAATTTGTATATATATATATATATATATATGCGGTATGTAATTTGTAGGTATATATATATATATATATTATATTATATATAAACATATTACATACCATATATATTTGTATATATGTACGTTCATATATATATTTGTATATATGTACATTGATATATATATATGGACATTGGAGTCACAGACACATTCACTTCATCAGATAGTCAACAACCAACCAAATATTTTTCTTCCCTCTCGTTCACGAAGAGAATAAAATAAATAAATAACAAAATTCTATCAAGTTATTTCATACACATCTATGAGTACCAACGTATATTTTTATCTTTTAGTGCCACTATCTATATAAATCTAGCAGTGTGTAGGTCTGGGGAGCTGCTTGACTCGATATCTAACTATCTATTTGTCACTATTTCTATCTATTTAACTATCTATTCTGTTTAACTCTAGGCGTAGAGGAGGACGAACTGGCCTGTCTGTTCGGTAGGACCTTCCGCCCGGGACTAATGGACAACTTCCAAAAGTCCCTGGCCTGGCAGTGCTACCGAGGAGCTCTACCAGTTCGAGACAAGCTCTACAGACACGGGCGCCCGGGTAGGGACCCTTCGAAAACCATCTGTCCGAGATGCGTGCGCGACGAGGAAACCGTTGCGCACGCATTTGTACACTGCCCGGACATTACCGACCTGTGGGGCTATGTAAAACAACTATTGTCGCGGGTGGGACCAATCCAGTTGACCACCGAGTCCATTGTCATGTTCAAACCACCACCCTCCTTCAAAAACGAGCCAGAGGCGGTTTTCCTATGTGTTATGGCTATGGTGAAAGAGGTTATATGTTGGATGAGGTTAAAAGGGCTGAGGTCAGACACCTTTCTCTCCGGCGAGCAACTTATTCGTGTTTTCAAATATCATTTTGGAAGAAGAATCAGGATGGAGAGAGAGGTGCTGTACCCCAGCAAATTTTATAAAAGGTGGGTGAATGTGGCAAAGATAGCCCGAGTGGTTGGGCCTTCTCTCTATATAAGCCTGTAGACTGAGGAAAAAGAGGAAGAGAGGAAGGGAGTACTCACTCTTGGTGCTTCTGGAGATGAGGGTTGTACATTTTTCGGGGTGTGTACAACCCCTGTGTAACGCCTCCCCCTATTGGTGATATCAATTGTTATTTGTTATTTGTTATTTTATTAAGTTTTATCTTCATATACCTGTATGTAAACTCCCCATTTGTATTTGTCCCCTTTTTTGTGCCCTTGTGGCTAATAAAGAAATTTATCTATTCTGTTTATGCACATGTGTTTATCTGGCTGAATGTTAGAATTGCCTGGAACACCCATACTCTGATGGAGTCGAATCGGCATCCCTTGGGTACCATCTAAACATGCAGTCTATGTCTCTAAGGCTCGTCTGCCTATCTACCTATATGTCGATTTGTCTATCTATATATCTATTTCTGCATGTACATATGTATCAATGTGTGTATGTACGAATACACACACACACACACACACACACACACACATATATATATAAGATTGGAGGCGGTAAAAACCAGTTAGACCATTACTCACCAGAGTACTCGATACTTGGGGTAGTAGAGTGGGTCATATGAAAAAATTCAGGACCCCGACGGTTTCCTACCTCGCTTTACTACCCCAAGTATCGAGTACTCTGGTGAGTAATGGTCTAACTGGGTTTTACCGCCTCCAATCTGATATATATATATATGGTGTAGTCCATCGACTTTAGTCAAATCGGACCGAGGAA
>OZ024740.1:29891037-29903537 GCA_964016885.1 Eledone cirrhosa
GCCACTAGATCAAATCACAACCCGTCTCATAATGTTATGTGGGACCACACATTAAAAAACATGCTCTGTTGTAGAAATCGGATGTCGAGTTGATGTTAATGTCGTAAGAAAAATGCAAAAGAAGAGGGATATTCATAGAGCATTAATGAGTAGTTTACGGTATCGGTAGAGAGACGGACGCCATGCTTTGCAGCATACAGTTACGGCCCTTTATGATCTGGGTTCAAATCCCACCGAGGTTAACTTTACCTTTCATCCTTACGGGGTCGATAAAATAAAGTACCAGTAATACACTGGTATAATTGCTGGCCTTGTGCCCAATGTAGAAATAATTATTATCATTATCATATTACTTTAAGTCAAATTTAAGTTTGTGTATTCAGTATTTCAGGTACAGTTTACTTTCTTTCCATAATTTATCCCTCAAGAGTCACCCTGTTGTCATAAGTAAAGTAAGCTCTCGCTTTTCTGTTTCCAATGCTCGTGACAATGTGATATCAAAACGAGACTTGCTCTGATTTCCACAGATATTGCTTGTTTTGGGTTTTAGATGATACTTCAATATGGCGGCGGTAATGAACTGTGAATGTTTCACGGAGATAAACTGCCAGGAGTCACCAATGCTGCTTTCAGCTGACTAACAACAATTATATGTGTAGAAACAATTAATGAGTAGTTTACAGTTCCAGTGTCTAAGATGTACGTTCAGCTCCATAACTGAGATTATTGGAGCTACAGTTTATATACCAACCCACCTAGACCAAAGTGTAACCGAGCTTTAAATGGCGGCGGTATCTGGAACCTCCAAAAGGAATAATAATAATAATAATAATAATAATAATGAAATTATTGTGTACAGTGCTCAGGTGCACTACAACTCATCAAAGGTGCATGTATAGTACATAGAATAATGTACAAATGTCAGGAAAATGAACAGTGTATGAGTCATGATATAATAATAATAATAATAATAATAATAATAATAATAATAATAATAATAATGTTTTCTTTATTAACCACAAGGGTTCACATAAAGTAGACATTAAGGACAGTACAGGACAATACAGGACGGTACAAAGGGGCATTTCTGCGTGTAAAAAAACAGAGGTTGAAATAAAATAACAAAGAAAAATTCCCCAATAGGGGGGAGACTTCCAAGGGACATTTGTGGAGAAAGCCCATTAAAAGACCACAGTGGCCCTGACCACCAGGGCAAGTACCCTCTCCCAGTTTTCCACCTTTAATTTACAGACACATACTCAGAGAAGGCCCATTCATTTGGGCCATACTTGCTTCTCTCACCCATCTTTCAACAAAATGCTGGGAAGAGAGCACTTCCCTCTCTACCCTGATTTTCCTTTTCAAATGAAATTTGAAAAAGTTAATCAGGGCATCACTGAAGAGGTAAGTGTTCGTCTTCAGCCCTTTCAAACGTGTCCACCATACTATCTCTTTCGCCATGGCCACCAGACAGATAAAAACTGCCTGCCCTTCCAGGCTAAAGGAAGGGGGCGGGGCAATCCTCACGATGGACTCAGCTGATAGCTGGATAGGTCCTACACGTGACAGCAGGTGTTCGACATAAACCCACAAGTCAGCAATGCTCGGACACTGGACGAGTGCGTGCAGGACGGTTTCGTCGCCCTGCGCGCATCTCGGACATGCCCGGCTGACGGCACCTCCATGCCTGTAGAGTTTATCCCGAACTGGCAAAGCTCCTCGGTAGCACTGCCAGGCCAGGGATTTCTGGAAGTTGTCCATAGGCCCCGGCCCGAAAGTCCTTCCGAAGAGATTGGCTAGTTGATTTTCGTCGACGCCTAGAGTTTCTCCAAGTACGTCGTCGCTCTTCCCCTCCACTAATCCCCTATAGAACGCCAAGGTGGAGTTTCCACCGATCACATTGCCCGATTGGTCGAGGGCTGTGAGCGCCTGAAGACATTCCAGTCTCCAAGCGCTCCCTCTCGGTCTTCGCTTGACCCAGGACTGCAGCTCCGTCAAGGAGACGAGCTGGGGAAAAACGTGTCTTGCAAACGGCGACCACACCTGATCACCGTCGAGGAAGAGGTGGAGATGTCGTAGCCTGAGCGCGTGTCTGCGCATCATCAACCACGGCATGCCCAGCCCTCCACGTAGCGGGTGTTGACAGCAGATGGACCGCCTGACCATCGGAGCGCGTCCCTTCCACAAGAAGCGAAAGAGCAAACGCTCCAGCGCAGTCAGGCGGGGCTTAGGACAAGGTACGACGGTCAGGCGGTAGTAGATGACGGATGCGATGTACGTATTCGCCACCTCCGCTCGACCTTTCAGGGATAGCTTTCTCTCGGCCCATTTCTGGGTGAGAGAAGCCACCCTGCTCGTCACCTCGTCCCAGTTTTTGTCCGTCTGGAGGTCTGGACCGAACCAGACCCCTAGCAATTTAACCGGTCCGTCCGTCCAGCGCCCGACGACGCTGTTGGACGGCATGGACCTGCCTCTCCAGGTGCCGAGCTGCAGGCCCACTGACTTTTCCTGGTTGATCATTGCTCCTGTCACCGCTTCGTATTCTCTTAGTGTAGTGCCGATCGCCTCGATGTGTTTGGGGTTCGACACCACTACGGTGACATCGTCGGCATATGCTGACACGGATCTTCCGCATCCTAGTTCGCGCGGGACCCCCCTCAACGTCTCCAGTTTGTGCAGTAATGGCTCCAGAGTCAATACGTACAATAGGGACGAGAGGGGACATCCTTGGCGGACCGAGCGCATGATGTTGAACGGTTCCGAAAGGTGACCGTTCACTCTCACTACAGAGCAGATGTCGCTGTGCATGGCAGCGATCCAGCCTCTGAAGACGGGCCCAAAGCCAGCCGCCCTCAGGACTGCCGCTAGGTAACGATGGTCGACCCTATCGAAGGCTTTTGACTGATCTAAATTGATCAAAGACCCACCCGTGCCAGGTTCCTTAGCTACCCTCTCTACGATGTATCGCATGAGGTGGAGGTTGTCGTGGATGGATCTGTCGGGAATGGCGCATGTCTGTGCCTCTCCCACCAGACCACCAACGACAAGCGCCAACCTCTTTGCTAGCACCTTGGCCAAAATCTTGAACTCTGTGTTTAGCAGAGTTATGGGCCTAAAATTATCTATGTTATCCCCCTTGTTCGGATCCTTTCTCAGCAGCGCCACCGCTCCTCGGCTCACAGAGCTGGGAATTCTCCCGTTCTGTTGCCAGTTGCAGTAGACGTCCGCCAAGAGGCCTCCGAACAAGTTTGGCATTTGTACGTAAAGTTCATAGGGCAGACCATCCAAACCAGGCGATTTACCCCTTGTGCAACTAGTCATTGCATCCCGTACTTCAGCGGTTGTTATCGGCTTTTCACAACACTCCGCCTCAGTGGCCGAAAGCCGCGGCTGTCCGTCGAGGTAGACACTAAAGTCCATCCCTCGATCCGGCCCGCCACTGCCCCCGAACAGTTGAGCGAAGTGTCGCTGAAAAGCTTCACACATTTGCCCGGGATCGAGTAGCATGCGCCCGTCGTGGTCCACCAAAGACCGGATCGTGGCTTTGTTGCCACGACGCGCCTCCGCCACTCGGGCCCATTGAACGGCTTTCGTCCCCTCGTGTCTGAGAGCACGCACCCTAGCTCTGACAACGCAGCCTTCGTGCTTTGCATTGAAGAATTGGTCAAGGGCCAATTTCGCCGCAAGTACGTCGGTCGCGATGCCTTTGCTAAGCGCCTCATCTAATTTTCTAACTAATTCTCCCTCTGCTCTATTTTTCTCTATTGCTAAAGTCTTACTAAACCTAATGGACTCTATTCTAATTGCTCTTTTCAGAGCAAACCACCACTTGTTGTTGACGATGGCCCCCGTCAACGCCCGCTTAACTAGTTCGCTAATCCGGTCTCTGTAGGCCTTGCGCGCTGGTAAGGACGCGTTTAGCTTCCAGTAGCCGGGTCCTTGTCTATGAAGCCTATCTAAGTCAAGCACACAGATCACGAATTTGTGGTCCGTGTAGCTGACTATCTTGAATCGTGGACAGCCTATGCTAGACCTATCTATTTCCCTACAAAATACTCTATCTAGATATGATCTGGATGACCCTATGCGATTTGTCCAAGTCCACATTGGTACATTCGGGAAATCCATTCGGTACCTGTCAGACAGTTCAAAACGTCTGAGCAGGTTGGTGAGACTCTTGCACCCTCCTTCCCTATCCACTAATCCCACACAATCCCAGCGTGCATCTAAGATCCCGTTCCAGTCGCCCACTAACACTAAAGAGCGGGACGTTCCAAGAAAGGTCTCCAGACGCCGGAAGAAATCAGGCCGCCCTGCTCCTGTCGGGGCATAGACGGCCACTAACCTGAAAGCTTGCCCGTCTCCGCTGGTCACGTCCAGCACCACCAACTTACCTTCTGGGTCCAGGAAGATGGCCCGTATGGCAAGATCCAAACCTCTCCGAAAAAGCACAGCAACTCCTCCCCCCGATCCCGGACGGCTGGGAGATGCGTACACATCGTAGCCGCCGAAGATCGGTGCGAAAGCCTGTGCTTCGGAGATTCTGGTCTCGCTGATGGCCACTACATCTATGTTTAGTGACATGAGGTCGTTGAGCAGGTGGCCCTGCTTCCATGACGACCCCAAGCCACGCGCATTTATGCTGCCTATTCTGAGTGAGGTCATGTTGAAAAGGAGTGGAAAAGATGGGAAAGACCACTTACCTTACTTCTCGTAGGGGAAGGACGGTTTTTCCATCCTTTTCACTGCTTGTGGCCTCCTCAGGAAGGATGTCCTTATAAATCCTCCTGGAGAGTGCTTGTCGGAAGTCTCCGATGTCTTTGGGGAATTTTTGTTTTAGAGAAATGTACGTTTTCTGTGTGATGCGAGTGATTTGTATGTGTGGAGGTGGTGTGAATTTTGGGGTTGTTGTGTAGTCTTTTTCTGTGATGCTGGTGTTGTGTTGGATGTAGTGTAATAATTGCTTGTTGTTCAAATTTAATGCTGTGTAGTGTGTATCGTTTTGGTTGTTTTGTTTTGTTTGCGTTTGTTGTGGGTTTGTTTCTGTTTCGCATTTTGGTGACTTTTGTGGTGTAGGTGATGGTGGTGTTGGGGTTAATGATGGTGATGGTGTTGATGTTTGGGTTGATGGGGTTGGTGATGCTGGTGTGGATGGTGGGATATCTGTCCTAACTTTTTTGTTTCTTAATTTATTTGTTTCCCTCTGTATTTTGTTTTTGGAGGGGGAAGGAAGAGAATTTTTTCTTGTTTGGTTTCTTTTTTTTTTCCGGATATCGTTTCCCACTCCTCGTCGTCACAATCTGTCTCCAGTTGTGATAGGCCGGGGAGTGGAAAATCCTCCACAGGCGTTAGTTTTGGTTGTGGCGTGGTGGATGGTGTAGGCGCTGGTGCTAGTTCTGAAGCGTTGGGTGGTGGTGGTGTTGGTTTTGCTGGTGGTGGTGGTGGTGTTGGTTTTGCTACTGTTGCTGTTATAGTTGCTTCTGTTGTTGCTGCCATCTCTGCTACTGGTAGTGTTGATGGTTGTGTCACTGGGGTGGGTAGGAGAGGTGGCCTCAACCTTTTAGCCTGAGGGCAGAAAGCCCTTAGGTGGGTTCCTTCACCACAAACGACACACCTAGGTCTTCTGCCCTCGACAATTACCGTGAGGTGGCTGCCGTCAGTGAGGTCTATTACCTCTGGGATCTCCTCAATGCTTTTTTGGTCCGCTTGGATCAGGAGCTCCATCCCAGATCCGGACCAGTTCTCCTGCTTTTCTTTTGCTATTGCTATTATTTTTGTGTTGGCTTCGATGCCGGCGAGGACGGCCGCTATTAGCCAGGGAATTTCGATGGCCGGTGGAACGTAGGTCACCCTGATCTTTACGAGTCTCTGGCCACAATAGCTTGGGACGAGTGTGAAGTCATGACTTCTTAATGGGGCCATGGAGTGTTCTCTAGCCTCCTCTGGTGTTTCAAAGAACACGTCCACGGTTCCATACTTCTGCCCACGTCTGATGTGGGTTTTTCTTGCCCACACATGTCCCAAAGCTTTTTGGATTTGGGACTCGGATGCCCGTTCCACTCGGCGCGATTTTACATTTATTGTTCGATACGACACGGTGCATAGGCGCCGATGCTCCATTTTATTAGGTGGGGGGGGTGAGGCTGACCCTGTACCCATCTTTCTTTACCATTTGTTTGGCATTTTCTAAATCCTCCTGAGTTACCGTAAATGCTTCGAACTGTTTTGCTACTCTGGCGAAACTGAGGGTCGTTTTTATAATGTCATTGTTGTTGTTGTTGCTATCGTTATTTGTGTTAATATTAATTTTAGTTTCAGTTGTGGTGGTGCTGACGTCAGTCGTCTTTGGTGGGAAGAGTCCATTTTGCTTGATTTCATTTCGACATCACGAGTTAATTTATTTTTTTCTTCTTTTGTTTCTGTTGTCGCGGTGGTGGTGGGGGTGGGGGTTGTCGCGGTGGTGGTGGTGGAGGGTTTAACACCTGCAGTCATTGGTAATGGCGGGAAATGAATGTCTGCCTGAGACAAATTTAAAATATTGCTACTGCTTATATTTTTCTTTTGTGTTGGCAAACGTAGTAACATTTACAATGGTGGTGTCGGTGTGAGGTGTTAATTTGTGAGGAAGGCTTTCAGCTGCTTGGTGCAGAGGTGAATTAGCCATTTTTTTTCAAAGAAATGTTTTGATAATAATAAAAGTTTAAATTTTGGGCACAAGGCCCCAATCTTTTTGGGTGTCCTTTTCGGAAAACAATGTATGTGCGCTTATATATGGTTAACAATAAAAATTTTCCATAAATGGCAATTTTTAACAAACGGAAATAACAAACCTTTGCGGAGTTCACGGTGATACGATTTACTACGTAGGTCGCCAATAATAATAATAATAATAATAATAATAATAATGAAATATTGTGTACAGTGCCCAGGTGCACCACAACTCATCAAAAAGTGCATGTACAGTACATAGGGCAATGCACAAACATCAGGAAAATGAATAGTGCACGAGTCATGATACACACATGTGTGCATGTGTATGGAAGGAGTACATCATGTGTAGTTTTGGCGTATTTCGGGAAGCATGAGTGTCTTAAAGGATGCAGTGTCTCGGCAGCTAACAACTAACGCAGACAGTTTGTTCCATGCTTCAGCAACTCTGAGCGTGAAAAAATGTCTACGAAAGTCATGGGAGCTGTGCTGTTTTCTGATTTTGTAGGCATGTCCACGTGTGTTACACACATGTAGATCAAAAAGGTGCTCAGGGCTGCAATTGGCGAGATGGTTAATAACTTTGTGGGTATTCACCAAGTCCATTGCCAGACGTCGGAGCTTCAATGAATCCATGCCCAGGGAAGCAAGGCGTTCAGAGTATGGTAGGTGTCTGATGGAGGGTATGTGCTTGGTTGCATATCTCTGAACAGTTTCCAGGAGGTCAATATTCTGAGCAAGATAAGGGTTCCAGAATGATGATGCGAATTCCAAGTGTGGTCATACCATAGCTGTATACAGTTTTAAATAGATGACTGGAGAGCGGCTAACAAAGGTCTTGCTGAGTGATGCCAAGACACCCTCGGCTTTCTTGACAATCTTAGAGACATGCTTTGTCCAACGCAAATCGCTGCTGACAGTAATGCCCAGGTCACGTTCACAAGAAGACTTCTTGATATCAGTGTTGTGGAGGGAGTATGCGGACGCTGGATTTTTCCTTCCAAAATGCATGGTGGTACACTTGTCCACAGCCAGCTTCAGTTGCCAGTCTGTGATCCATTGCTGCATTGTGTCCAGGTCTGATTGTAGGAAAGAGTTGTAAATTTCAGGATCAGTCCTTTTGATTTCAAGGTACAGCTTGATGTCATCTGTATATTTCAGTACCGTGGCATTCTGTAAGTTGGCATCTATGTCATTAATATATGCCACAAACAAAAGGGGACCAAGAACAGATCCCTGTGGTACACCAGATGACATCTCATATGGTGAAGAATGCTGTCCTATCCTAGAACCGTGACTACTTCTTTTCGGCTGAGAATGAAGGACTTCAACCAGTCGAAAATATCATCCCTCACACCAATTGCAGAGAGTTTTGCCATAAGTCTTTTGTGTGGCACATAATTAAAAGCCTTAGCAAAGTCAAGGTAAACAACATCCACCCATGAGCCGCTGTCAGTGATCCGGGTGATGTCTTCAAGGAACTCGATAAGCTGATCATAGCAGCTGGAGTTAGGGATAAATGCAAACTGTGAGGGCTGGATGAGGCTGTGAGAGCTCCAGAAGTTCCAAAGTGTTTCTCTGACACAGGATTCCATCAGTTTGGCCATACAGCTAGTAAGACTGACTGGACGATAGTTGACAGGTGACATGCGGTTGCCCTTTTTGAACAGGGGAATAACACTGGCAGTTTTCCACTGCTCCGGAGTAGCACCATTGTTGAGACAGTATTGAAAGAAGAAAGAAAGCTGGCGCAAAAGGAAATACCCGCCACGTTTGAGAAGCAGGTATGTCACACCATCAAGGCCAGGGGAGGCATAGTGGCGCTTATTCTTATGGTGACGTCGCAACATTGCAGGTGTAAATTCCATAGTTGTTATGGAATTTGATGTTAGAGATGGTGGAGATGGTACATTCTGGTTTTAAACAGTAAAAATACTTGCATAGCACTCAGCAATGAGTTCTGCGAATTCTTTGGGATCGTCAGTGATCTGGCTTGTGTGGGGATTTCGACGAGGACCAACTGGAGAGTAAAGTCTCTGCTTTGAATGGACATATTTCCAGAACAACTTACTGTCAGGATTGGTTGCTATGCACTGTTCAAATTCAAGCACTGCCTTCTTTGTCACTTGCTTGAGATGGTTAGAAGATTTATTCCGCTTTTTTCTGTTGGCATCTGATTTATGCAGTTTATATTCCCGTTCAGCGTTCCGACGTTCTTTCCTTACAATTCAAAGGATAAACGATTACACAAGAGACGACGACAATTTCCTTTTCTACACAAACTTGTCACCGGGGAGCTGGCCGGTCAAAAATAAACTCAAAATTGATAGAAAGAGAGAACATACATACATACATACATACATACATACATACATGGTGGCTGCCAATTCGTTTTCGAGTACGGCCACTACTTTATATCCATGTAGGAGAACCCATACCAATGCGCTGAACGGGTGTGACTTTTTAGTCCAGCCAGCAACTTGAAAATTCTGGTACAAACACTACACTTGTGACAATTATTGACACATAGTGCTGGGCCCATGGCACCACGTGACGACAAGTGCAGAGAGATCTCCTGATATAAAGCAATGCCTGTGCCGTGAAGCTTTTATAGTGAGCAAAAGCACTGCACAAAGCCAGTCCCACTCTCTTAACCAAGATGATATTTACCAAAAAGAAGAACAAGTCAACATCATTGGATACCATCAGGGTTGCAGGTGTTATATCAGAGTTTTCCTTCTCCTAGAATTCTGCCTTGACAAAGGCTAAGGGGTCATCTCTCCCGGTGATTTTGGATGGCCATTGACTCTTAAGAGCTCCTTTGCCCTTTGTAGGATGTCCAAAGTCACCCTCCTCACCAGGAAACCTTGGTGGGGTTGCCAGTTTAGTCGCCAACGACCCGACCATGAGACAGGTTGTACTGGGATACATGTTACCAGTAACACCAACTGGTGACCTGACATACATACATACATACATACATACATACATACATACATACATACATACATACAAACATACATACATACATACATACATACATACATACATAATGGCTGCCCCCTCGTTATCGAGTATGACTAGTGCACGTTATACCATTATTAATAATTATTAATTAATTCTATCGTGCAATGCCTGTGCGCAAAGAAAAGTTCCAGGACTGATGTCACAAAAGATTTATTTCAAACCCAAACTTCACACTAACACTTTTCTCCTTCAAAGTAATCCCCTGGAGTCTAGTGCACTTTTCCATCCTTTTCTGCCACGCTTGCATGCACTCCTGAAATGATTCTTCCGGGATCCTCCGCAGTTCCGTCGTCACGGCCTTTTTGATGTCGTCCACGTCTTCAAAACGGGTCCCCTCTGGGTCGTACTCGAAGATCCATGACTCATCACCGGTGATGACTGTCCCTAGCAAGTCTGGTTCGGTTTCAAGACGCTCGAGGATGTCCTGGCACACTTGCATGCGTCGACCCTTCTGGTCATCGTTCAGCAGTTTTGGCACCATCTTCGCGCAGACTTTCCGCATGTCTAAATCTTCAGTGAGAATCTTCCAGACGCTGTCCCGATTCATGCCCAGCTTATTTGCCATCAGTCGAACAGTCAGCCGACGATCGCTACGCACCATCTGCCCGACGCGCTCAATGTTGACCTCAGTCCTGGTTGTTGAGGGCCTTCGCTCCTGGGGTCATCTTCCACATTCTCAAAAACACGTGAGCGTGACATCGTCTCATCTCCATACACTTGCTGCAGCAATCCCAGTGCTTCTGACGGAGTTTTCCCCAACCGTACCAGAAACTTCAAGTTTGTTCGGTGCTCTGTGCTCATTGCCTGACGACCTGAAACAGAGGACATGTATATAAAATTATGAAGAAAAAAGTTTGATCGCTGCAGAGAGTTAAGATTACAGTTACATACTCCAGGGGGATTACATTGAAGGAGAAAACTCTTAGTGTGAAGTTTGGGTTTGAAATAAATCTTTTGTGACATCAGTCCTGGAATTTTTCTGACACACCTCGCATATATATATATATATATATGTGTATTTGCTGGCATTAGCGTACATCTGTGCGCTTATGTTAGTAGATATATTAAATTATCTATATTTATCTCCAAATCACTGATTTGTCGAGCAAACCTGCCAAAACCACTTCTAAATTTTTTTTTGGGGGGGGGGGGGGTTAGTAGGCGTCTGTCATCTTACCATCCCATTCCTACTGACTAGCCTCTGTGTCACGTGATTGATTCTTTAGAATCGGCCATATGATCAGTGGCAGTGAGAATTTTCAGTGGCTGGAATCCAGTCCTCGATAGTTGTTCCAGTTGCCGAATTATTATTATTTTTATATGAGTCCCCAGTGTCCGCGCATCGCCTGGAGACTAGGCTGAGAATGACCTCCCTGATGACGCAATGAAATTCTCAACAGTTCATTACGTAACTGTCTTTATCCCATTGCAGAAACTAATTAGTTGGAGTGAAAATTTAAGTAAGTAAGTTAATTTTTTTGAAAAATTTTTTTAAAGAAATTTTCTTATTTTACGTCTTATATATTATTGTTCTGCATCCTCCTGCATTGAACCACCTAGGTACTATGACATAACCTGTGTATTTGCTGGCATTAGCGTACATCTGTGCGCTTATGTTAGTTGATATATTAAATTATCTATATATATATATATAAATATATATATATAACAAAGGAATTGTGGTAAGGAACCAGATGGACCATAACGCACCAGAGTACTCAATACTTAGGGTAGTAGAGTGGGAAATAGGGAAAAGTATGACCCCGACGGCAGAGCTCACGCCGTTTCGACAGCTATTTCTGGACTAAATTAGAATTTTTAGCCTGGTGAATAAATAGCCGAACTTGTCAAGGGGGTACTTCCTTATATGGGAAGATTGTAGTTGTCAAGAGGATTGGTTAAAATTTCTTGTAAACACAAATAAGTCTATCATGGCATTTGGTTGGAGGTAGGAGTGGCTGAACTTGCCTGTAGAACAATAGGGGAGTGAGTGGAGCGGTCAAGCGTTGAAAGCGATAGATTTACGTGCCCCCTCAACAACAAATGCCGAGAACGTAACGTGATCTATCAGTGCAACGTGAGGACGGACACCTCCAACAAAGCTTATATAGGATTAACCGCGTATGATTTCAAGACCCGGCTTTACCAACACCGACATACTTTCGGAAACCCGGTCCGGCGACATACCACTACACTTTCGGACCACTTCTGGGACCTCCAAGGTAATAATATAACCTACAATCTCACTTGGTGCTTACTGTCCAGAGCTAACTCTTACACGGCAGGTCGCCGTCCGTGTAACTTATGCTCGGAGGAAACATTACAAACTCCTAAACAAGAAAAATATACTTATTTGTGTTTACAACACATTTTAACCAATCCTCTTGACAACTACAATCTTCCCATATAAGGAAGTACCCCCTTGACATGTTCGACTATTTATTCACCAGGCTAAAATTTCTAATTTAGTCCAGAAATAGCCGTCGAAACGGCTTGAGCTCCGCCGTCGGGGTCATACTTTTTCCTATATATATATATATATAACCCTATGCATTCATAATGCAATCATTTTATACACACATTCGATATAGATACTCCTAACAGAAAGACATATACGTGTATTTACACTATATTATATATATATAGCTGTTTATGTGTGTGTGTGTGGGTGTGATATGGGAGTTATATGTGTGTGTGTGTGTGAGAGAGTCAGTGTGTGTGTGTGTGTATTATACATACAATTGTATATCCTTGCATCTTAATAG
>OZ024740.1:29908537-29941037 GCA_964016885.1 Eledone cirrhosa
GTGTGTGTGTATGTGGAGGAGAGTGTGTGTGTGGATGTGGGGGAGAGTGAGTGTGTGTATGTGGGGGAGAGTGAGTGTATGTATGTGGAGGAGAGTGTGTGTATGTGGGGGAGAGTGTGTGTATATGGTGGAGAGTGTGTGTGTCTATGTGGTGGAGAGTGTGTGTGTGTGGATGTGTGAGAGAGTGTGTGTATGTGGAGGAGAGTGTGTGTGTATGTGGGGGAGAGTGTGTGTGTATGTGGGGGAGAGTGAGTGTATGTGGGTAATGTGTGTGTATGTGGGGTATAGTGTGTGTGTATGTAGGGGAGAGTGTGTGTGTGTATGTGGGGGAGAGTATGTGTGTATGTGGGGGAGAGTGTGTGTGTGTATGTGCGGGAGAGTGTGTGTGTATGTGGGGGAGAGTGTTGGTATGTGGTGGAGAGTGTGTGTGTGTATGTGGAGGAGAGTGTGTATGTATGTGAGGGAGAGTGAGTGTGGGGGAGTGTGTGTGTATGTGGAAGAGAGTGTGTGTGTGTATGTGGGGGAGAGTGAGTGTGTGTATGTGGGGGAGAGTGAGTGTGTGTATGTGGAGGAGAGTGTGTGTATGTGGGGGAGAGTGTGTGTGTGTATGTGGGGTATAATGTGTGTGTATCTAGGAGAGAGTGTGTGTGTGTATGTGGGGGATAGTGTGTGTGTATGTAGGGGAGAGTGTGTGGTTTATGTGGGGAAGAGTGTGTGGGGGTGTATGTGGGGGAGAGTGTGTGTGTGTGTGTGTCGGTGTGTATGTGACGTCTGTGTGTGTGTGTATATGTGTGTGTGTATGTGTGTGTGTGTATGTGACGTGTGTGTGTGTGTGTGTAGACTAAATTCTTAAATGATATATAAAAAATGAACACAACCACAAACAACGAAAACCATTAAAATAAAACACATCCTACCCTCTCCTCCACCACCTCTAACCTCCACCACCACCACCCCTAACCTCCACCACCACCACCACCCCTAACCTCCACCACCACCACCTCCACCACCACCACCTCTAACCTCCACCACCACCACCTCTAACCTCCACCACCACCACCTCAACCTCCACCACCACCACCACCTCAACCTCCACCAGCACCACCTCAACCTCCACCACCACCACCTCTAACCTACACCACCACCTCTAAACTACACCACCACCACTTCTAACCTACACCACCACCACCTCAACCTCCATCACCACCACCTCTAACATCCACCACCACCACCTCTAACTTCCACCACCACCACCTCAACCTCCACCACCACCACCTCTAACCTCCACCACCACCACCTCAACCTACACCACCACCACCTCGAACCTCCACCACCACCACCTCAACATCCACCACCACCACCTCTAACCTCCACCACCACCACCTCAACCTCCACCACCACCGCCTCAACCTCCACCACCACCACCTCAACCTCCACCACCACCACCTCAACATCCACCACCACCACCTCTAACCTCCACCACCACCACCTCAACCTCCACAACCACCACCTCAACCTCCACCACCACCACCTCTAACCTCCACCACCACCACCTCAACATCCACCACCACCACCTCAACCTCCACCACCACCACCACCTCTAACCTCCACCACCACCACCTCCACCACCACCACCTCTAACCTACACCACCACCACTTCTAACCTACACCACCACCACCTCAACCTCCACCACCACCTCTAACCTACACCACCACCGCCTCTAACCTCCACCACCACCACCACCACCACCTCAACATCCACGACCACCACCTCTAACCTACACCACCACCACTTCAACCCCCACCACCACCACCCCTAACCTACACCACCACCACTTCTAATCTACACCACCACCACCTCTAACCTACACCACCACCACTTCTAACCTCCACCACCACCACCTCTAACCTCCACCACCATCACCTCAACCTCCACCACCACCACCTCTAACCTACACCACCACCACCTCTAACCTCCACCACCACCACCACCACCACCTCTAACCTCCACCACCACCTCAACCTCCACCACCACCACCTCTAACCTCCACCACCACCACCACCACCACCACCTCTAACCTCCACCACCACCTCAACCTCCACCACCACCACCTCTAACCTCCACCACCACCTCTAACCTCCACCGCCACCACCTCTATTAGACACTCACACACACACAGATACACAGGCATAAGTACACTGATACACACACATCAGACATAAGTACACTGGCACACACACAGATACACAGACATAAGTACACTGACACACATACACAGATACACAGACATAAGTACACTGACACACACACACAGATACATAAACATAAGTACACTGGCACACACACATATACACAGACATAAGTACACTGACACACACGCACAGATATACAGAATAAAGTACACTGACATATACACAGATATAAGTATACTGACACACACACAGATACACAGACATAAGTACACAGACACGCACACACACAGATACACAGAGATAAGTACACTGAAACACACACAGATACATAGTCATAATTACACTGACACACACACAGATACACAGACCTAAGTACACTGACACACACACACACAGATATATAGACATAAGTACACTGACACACACTCAGACACATAGACATAAGTACACTGACATACACACTCAGATACATAGACAAAAGTACACTGACATATACACACACAGATACACAGACATAAGTACACTGACAGGCTGTCTTTTTCGGACCCCGCTGAGGCAATCTCATACCATCTGGCCTCTGTTAAAGCTGGGCGTGAAAATCGGATTACCTTCCGAACACGCCCAGGCCTACCACCCCATGTAGGCCCAGAGCTACGTGCTGCAGTTTCCTTGAATCGGAACTCAGCACAAAATGAAACTTTTAGTCTGCGTGATGATGGGCAGATCTGGAGGTCTGTTAAGCCTGGTGAAACGTGGAAGAGAGATTCTAGCTGCTCTGCGTGTGCTCTACCCACAATAACTGGCAATGAAAAAACTGCAAGAACTCTGGGAAACTAAACCAGAACAACCTGCCACCCTCTACACACCATCATAAACTGCAAGCAGGGTACAAATTGTTGTCCTTAAATGCTTGCAGTTTATGCAACAAGATACATATGTTTGACTCCTACGTCAGAAGCATCGACCCTGACTTCATTACAGTCACGGAAACATGGGCATATTCCTTACTCTGTGATGGGGTTTTCAGCATTACTGGGTACAACCTTTTCCGCAAGGACCACATTAATCGCCGTGGTGGTGGCGTGATGGTCTACGTTCGTTCAAACTTTTCGGTAATTCCTTGCGTTGATTTGAACGAATCACAAGAAGTTTTTTTCTGTGACATACGTATGACCATGTCAACACTTCTGCTTGGTGTTGTTTATCGCCCCCCAAACTACCATCAGGACACACAGCTTTGCGATATCCTCAGAGTTCCTGCCAAGAAAACAGCCACTTATGTGTTTATTGCGGGTGACTTCAATCATCCTGAGATCGATTGGGAAACCTTTCGTTGGCCACAAGGTGCAAACGATTTCCTTGAACTAGTGCTGGACTCAAACTGGTCACAAGTGGTTACCTCTCCAACAAGAGGTGACAACACATTGGACCTGATCTTCACCACTACTCTTGAAGTGGTTATCAGTTGTACTATTGAGGAACCTCTAGGCGACTCTGATCATGCTATGATCATTGCCAATCTGGCTCTTGCGGGCAGCAACAAAAACCAGAGCCATCTCCAATCTGCTTGCTTTGATTGGAAGAAAGCAGATTGGAACTTGTACTGCACTGAGCTACAGCGCCCAAACTGGCATGAGATGTATAACTCTGGAGATGTGAACACTATACTCCAGAGCATCCTGGACTCAATATGGATAGCGTGTGCAGCATCGGTGCCACGTAAGCAGAAAAAAAACACCCCAAAAGTGCAATTTGGGAAACTTCAGCGGTCCGACTTGCCAGGAAAGAACGTCGGAACGCTGAACGGGAATATAAACTGCATAAATCAGATGCCAACAGAAAAAAGCGGATTAAATCTTCTAACCTTCTCAAGCAAGTGACAAAAAAGGCAGTGCTTGAATTTGAACAGTGCATAGCAACCAATCCTGACAGTAAGGTGTTCTGGAAATATGTTCATTCAAAGCAGAGACCTCACTCTCCAGTTGGTCCTCTTCACAATCCACACTCAAGCCAGATCACTGAAGATCCCAAAGAATGCGCAGAACTCATTGCTGAGTGCTATGCAAGTATTTTTACTGTTTAAAACCAGAATGTACCATCTCCACCATCTCTAACATCAAATTCCATAACATCTATGGAATTTACACCTGCAATGTTGCGACGTCACCTTAAGAATAAGCGCAACTATGCCACCCCTGGCCTTGATGGTGTGACATACCTGCTTCTCAAACGTGGCGGGTATTTCCTTTTGCGCCAGCTTTCTTTCTTCTTTCAATACTGTCTCAACAATGGTGCTACTCCAGAACAGTGGAAAACTGCCAGTGTCATTCCCCTGTTCAAAAAGGACAACCGCATGTCACCTGTGAACTATCGTCCAGTCAGTCTTACTAGCTGTATGGCCAAACTGATGGAATCCTGTGTCAGAGAAACACTTTGGAACTTCTGGAGCTCTCACAGCCTCATCCGGCCCTCACAGTTTGGATTTATCCCTAACTCCAGCTGCTGTGATCAGCTTATCGAGTTCCTTGAAGACATCACCCGGATCACTGACAGCGGCTCATGGGTGGATGTTGTTTACCTTGACTTTGCTAAGGCTTTTAATTCTGTGCCATACAAAAGACTTATGGCAAAACTCTCTGCAATGGGTGTGAGGGATGATCTTTTCGACTGGTTTAAAATCCTTCATTCTCAGCTGAAAAGAGGTAGTGATGGTTCTAGGACAGCATTCTTCACCATATGAGATGTCATCTGGTGTACCACAGGGATCTGTTCTTGGTCCCCTTTTGTTTGTGGCATATATTAATCACATAGATGCCAACTTACAGAATGCCACGGTACTGAAATATGCAGATGACATCAAGCTGTACCTTGAAATCAAAAGGACTGATCCTGAAATCTACAACACTTTCCTACAATCAGACCTGGACACAATGCAGCAATGGATCACAGACTGGCAACTGAAGCTGGCTGTGGACAAGTGTACCACCATGCATTTTGGAAGGAAAAATCCAGCGTCCACATACTCCCTCCACAACACTGATATCAAGAAGTCCTCTTGTGAACGTGACCTGGGCATTACTGTCAGCAGCGATTTGCGTTGGACAAAGCATGTCACTAAGATTGTCAAGAAGGCTGAGGGTGTCTTGGCATCACTCAGCAAGACCTTTGTTAGCCGCTCTCCAGCCATCTATTTAAAACTATATACAGCTATGGTACGACCACACTTGTAATTCGCATCATCAGTCTGGAACCCCTATCTTGCTCAGAACATTGACCTCCTGGAAACTATTCAGAGACGTGCAACCAAGCGCATACCCTCCATCAGACACCTACCATACTCTGAACGCCTTGCTTCCCTGGGCATGGATTCATTGAAGCTCCGACATCTGGCAATGGACTTGGTAAACACCCACAAAGTTATTAACCATCTCGCCAACAACAACCCTGAGCACCATTTTGATCTTCAGGTGTTTAACACACGTGGACATGCCTACAAAATAAGAAAACAGAACAGCTCCAATGACTTTCGTAAACATTTTTTCACGCTCAGAGTTGCTGAAGCATGGAACAAACTGCCTGCGTCAATTGTTAGCTGCCGAGACACTGCATTCTTTAAGACACTCATGCTTCCCGAAATTCACCAAATCTACACCTGATGTCCCCCTTCCATACACATGCACACGTGTGTATATCATGACTCATGCACTGTTCATTTTCCTGATGTTTGTGCATTGCCCTATGTACTATACATACAGTTTTTGATGAGTTGTAGTGCACCTGAGCACTGTACACGATATTTCATTATTATTATTATACACACAGATATACAGACATCAGTATATTGACATGCATACACTCAGATACACATGCATAAGTACACTGACATACACACACAGATACACATACGTAAGTACACTGACATACACACACAGATACATAGATATAAGTACACTGACACAAACACATAGATACACATACTTAAGTACACTGACATACACACACAGATACATAGACATAAGTACACTGACACAAACACATAGATACACATACATAAGTACACTGACATACACGCACAGATACACATACATAAGTACACTGACATACACACACAGATACATAGACATAAGTACACTGACGTACACACACAGATACACATACATAAGTACACTGACACACACACAGATACACATACGTAAGTACACTGACACATACACACAGATACACATACATAAGTACACTGACACACACACAGATACACAGACATAACTACACTGACACACACACACAGATACATAGACATAAGTACACTGACACACACACAGATACATAGACATAAGTACACTGACACACACACAAAGATACACAGACATAAGTACACTGACACACACACTGATACACAGACATAAGTACACTAACACACACGCAGATACACAGACATAAGTACCCTGACACACACACAGATACACACACATAAGTACACTGACACACACACACAGATACACAGACATAAGTACACTGACACACAGATACACAGACAGTACACTGACACACACAGAGATACACATACATAAGTACACTGACACACACACACAGATACATAGACATATGTACACTGACATACACACACAGATACATAGGCATAAGTACACTGACACACACACAGATACACAGACATAAGTACAATGACACACACACACAGATACACAGACATAAGTACACTGACACACACACACAGATACACAGACTTAAGTACACTGACACACACACTGATACACAGACATAAGTACACTGACACACACACACAGATACATAGACATAAGTACACTGACACACACACTGATACACAGACATAAGTACACTGACACACACACACAGATACACAGACATAAGTACACTGACACACACACTGATACACAGACATAAGTACACTGACACACACACACAGATACATAGACATAAGTACACTGACACACACACACAGATACACAGACATAAGTACACTGACACACACACAGATACACAGATATAACTACACTGACACACACACACACACACTGATACACAGACATAAGTACACTGACACACACACAGAAACACAGACATAACTACACTGACACACACACACAGATACATAGACATAAGTACACTGACATACACACAGATACACAGACATAACTACACTGACACACACACACAGATACATAGACATAAGTACACTGAGATACACACACAGATACACAGACATAAGTACACTGACACACACACAGATCCATAGACATAAGTACACTGACACACACACAGATACACAGACATAAGTACACTGACACACACACACATATACACTGACATAACTACACTGACACACACACACAGATACACAGACATAAGTACACTGACACACACACACAGATACATAGACATAAGTACACTGACATACACACTGATACACAGACATAAGTACACTGACACACACACAGATACATAGACTTAAATACACTGACACACACACTGATACACAGACATAAGTACACTAACACACACGCAGATACACAGACATAAGTACACTGACACACACACAGATACACAGACATAAGTACACTGACACACACACACAGATACACAGACATAAGTACACTGACACACACACACAGATACACACACACACAGATACACAGACATAAGTACACTGACACACACACAGATACACAGACATAAGTACACTGAAACACACACACAGATACACACACACACAGATACACAGACATAAGTACACTGACACACAAACACAGATACAGAGACATAAGTACACTGACACACACACAGATACACAGACATAAGTACACTGACACACACACAGATACACAGACATAAGTACACTAACACACACACAGATACACAGACATAAGTACACTGACACACACACACAGATACACACACACACAGATACACAGACATAAGTACACTGACACACACACTGATATACAGACATAAGTACACTGACACACACACACAGATACATAGACATAAGTACACTGACACACACACAGATACACAGACATAACTACACTGACACACACACACAGATACATAGACATAAGTACACTGACACACACACAGATACATAGACATAAGTACACTGACACACACACAAAGATACACAGACATAAGTACACTGACACACACACTGATACACAGACATAAGTACACTAACACACACGCAGATACACAGACATAAGTACACTGACACACACACAGATACACACACATAAGTACACTGACACACACACACAGATACACAGACATAAGTACACTGACACACAGATACACAGACAGTACACTGACACACACAGAGATACACATACATAAGTACACTGACACACACACACAGATACATAGACATATGTACACTGACATACACACACAGATACATAGGCATAAGTACACTGACACACACACAGATACACAGACATAAGTACAATGACACACACACACAGATACACAGACATAAGTACACTGACACACACACACAGATACACAGACATAAGTACACTGACACACACACTGATACACAGACATAAGTACACTGACACACACACACAGATACATAGACATAAGTACACTGACACACACACTGATACACAGACATAAGTACACTGACACACACACACAGATACACAGACATAAGTACACTGACACACACACTGATACACAGACATAAGTACACTGACACACACACACAGATACATAGACATAAGTACACTGACACACACACACAGATACACAGACATAAGTACACTGACACACACACAGATACACAGACATAACTACACTGACACACACACACACACACTGATACACAGACATAAGTACACTGACACACACACAGAAACACAGACATAACTACACTGACACACACACACAGATACATAGACATAAGTACACTGACATACACACAGATACACAGACATAACTACACTGACACACACACACAGATACATAGACATAAGTACACTGAGATACACACACAGATACACAGACATAAGTACACTGACACACACACAGATCCATAGACATAAGTACACTGACACACACACAGATACACAGACATAAGTACACTGACACACACACACATATACACTGACATAACTACACTGACACACACACACAGATACACAGACATAAGTACACTGACACACACACACAGATACACAGACATAAGTACACTGACACACACACACAGATACATAGACATAAGTACACTGACATACACACTGATACACAGACATAAGTACACTGACACACACACAGATACATAGACTTAAATACACTGACACACACACTGATACACAGACATAAGTACACTAACACACACGCAGATACACAGACATAAGTACACTGACACACACACAGATACACAGACATAAGTACACTGACACACACACACAGATACACAGACATAAGTACACTGACACACACACACAGATACACACACACACAGATACACAGACATAAGTACACTGACACACACACAGATACACAGACATAAGTACACTGACACACACAGATACACAGACATAAGTACACTGACACACACACAGATACACAGACATAAGTACACTGACACACACACAGATACACAGACATAAGTACACTAACACACACACAGATACACAGACATAAGTACACTGACACACACACACAGATACACACACACACAGATACACAGACATAAGTACACTGGCACACACACACAGATACACAGACATAAGTACACTGGCACACAAACACAGATACACAGACATAAGTACACTGGCACACACACACAGATACACAGACATAAGTACACTGACACACAAACACAGATACACAGACATAAGTACACTGACATACACACACAGATACACAGAAATAAGTACACTGGCACACACACACAGATACACAGACATAAGTACACTGACATACACACACAGATACACAGACATAAGTACACTAACACACACACACAGATACACAGACATAAGTACACTGACACACACACACAGATACACAGACATAAGTACACTGGCACACAAACACAGATACACAGACATAAGTACAATGGCACACACACACAGATACACAGACATAAGTACACTGGCACACACACACAGATACACAGACATAAGTACACTGACATACACACACAGATACACAGACATAAGTACACTGGCACACACACACAGATACACAGACATAAGTACACTGGCACACAAACACAGATACACAGACATAAGTACACTGGCACACACACACAGATACACAGACATAAGTACACTGACACACAAACACAGATACACAGACATAAGTACACTGACATACACACACAGATACACAGACATAAGTACACTAACACACACACAGATACACACACACACAGATACACAGATATAAGTACACTGACACACACACACAGATACACAGACATAAGTACACTGACACACAAACACAGATACACAGACATAAGTACACTGACACACACACACACAGATACACACAGATACACAGACATAAGTACACTGACACACACACACAGATACACAGACATAAGTACACTGACACACACACACAGATACACAGACATAAGTACACTGACACACACACACAGATACACACACACACAGATACACAGACATAAGTACACTGACACACACACACAGATACAGAGACATAAGTACACTGACACATACAGATAGACAGACATAAGTACACTGACACACACACAGATACATAGACATAAGTACACTGACACACACACACAGATACACAGACATAAGTACACTGACACACACAGATACACAGACATAAGTACACTGACATACACACACAGATACACAGATATAAGTACACTGACATACACACACAGATAAGTACACTGACACACACACAGATACACAGACATAAGTACACTGACATACACACACAGACACACAGACATAAGAACACTGACACACACACACAGATATATAGACATAAGCACACTGACACACACACACATACATAGACTTAAGTTCACTGACATACACACAGATAGACAGACATAAGTACACTGACATACACACTGATACACAGACATAAGTACACTGACACACACACAGATACACAGATATAAGTACACTGACATACACACACAGATAAGTACACTGACACACACACAGATACACAGACATAAGTACACTGACACACACACACAGACACACAGACATAAGAACACTGACACACACACAGATATATAGACATAAGTACACTGACACACACACAGATACATAGACTTAAGTACACTGACATACACACAGATACACAGACATAAGTACACTGACATACACACAGATACACAGACATAAGTACACTGACATACACACACAGAAACACAGACATAAGTACACTGACACACACACAGATACACAGACATAAGTACACTGACATACACATACAGATAAACAGACATAATACACTGACATACACACAGATACACAAACATAAGTACACTGACACGCACACACAGATACACAGACATAAGTACACTGACATACACATACAGATAAACAGACATAATACACTGACATACACACAGATACACAAACATAAGTACACTGACACACACACACAGATACACAGACATAAGTACACTGACGTACACACACATATACACAGATATAAGTACACTGACACACACATACACACAGATACACAGACATAATACACTGACACACACACAGATACACAGACATAAGTACACTGACACATACACAGATACACAGACATAACTATACTGACATACACACACAGATACACAGACATAAGTACACTGGCACACACACAGATACACAGACATAAGTACACTGACATACACACACAGATACATAGACATAAGTACACTGACATACACACACACACATACACAGACATAAGTACACTGACACAGATACACAGAGATGAGTAGACTGACACGTACACACACACAGATACACAGACATAAGTACACTGACACACTCCGTTACACAGACATAGGTACACTGACACACACACACAGATACACAGACATTAATACACTGACACACACACACAGATACACAGACATTAATACACTGACATACACACACAGATACACAGACATCAGTACACTGACACACACACAGATACTCAGACATCAGTACTCTGACACACACACACAGATACATAGACATATGTACACTGACACACACACACACAGATACACAGACATAAGTACACAGACACACACACACAGATACACAGACATAAGTACACTGACAGACACGCACACAGATACACAGACATAAGTACACTGACACACACACAGATACAAAGACATAAGTACACTGACACACACACAGATACACAGACATAAGTACACTGACACACATACAGATACACAGACATAAGTACACTAACACACACACTGATACACAGACATAAGTACACTAACACACACACACAGATACATAGACATAAGTACAGTGACACACACATACATATACACAGACATAAGTACACTGACATACACACACAGATACACAGACATAAGTACACTGACATACACACACAGATACACAGACATAAGTATACTGACATACACACACAGATACACAGTCATAAGTACACTGACACACACACACAGATACACAGACATAAGTACACTGACACACACACACAGATACATAGACATAAGTACACTGACATACACATACAGATACACAGACATAAGTACACTGACATACACACACAGATACACAGACATAAGTACACTGACACACACACACATATACACAGACATAAGTACACTGACACACACACACAGATACACAGACATAAGTACACTGACACACACACACAGATACATAGACATAAGTACACTGACATACACATACACATACACAGACATAAGTACACTGACATACACACACAGATACACAGACATAAGTACACTAACACACACACACAGATACACAGACATAAGTACACTAACACACACACAGATACAGAGACATAAGTACACTGACATACACACAGATACATAGACATAAGTACACTGACAGACACACACAGATACACATACATAAGTACACTGACACACACACAGATACATAGACATAAGTACACTGACACACACACACAGATACACATACATAAGTACACTGACATACACACAGATACATAGACATAAGTACACTGACATACACACACAGATACACAGATATAAGTACACTGACATACACACACAGATACACATACATAAGTACACTGACACACACACAGATACACAGACATATGTACTGAGATACACAAAGATACACAGACATAAGTACACTGACACACACACACAGATACACAGACATAAGTACACTGACACACACACACAGATACACAGACATAAGTACACTGACATACACACAGATACACAGACATAAGTACACAGACATACACACACAGATACACAGACATAAGTACACAGACATACACACACAGATACACAGACATAAGTACACTAACACACACACACACAGATACACAGACATAAGTACACTGACACACACACAGATACACAGACATAAGTACACTGACATACACACACAGATACAGAGACATAAGTACACTGACATACACGCACAGATACACGGACATAAGTACACAGACACACACACAGATACACAGACATAAGTACACTGACGTACACACACATATACACAGATATAAGTACACTGACATACACACACAGATACACAGACATAAGTACACTGACACACACACAGATACACAGACATAAGTACACTGACGTACACACACATATACACAGATATAAGTACACTGACATACACACACAGATACACAGACATAAGTACACTGACATACACACAGATACATAGACATAAGTACACTGACATACACACACAGATACACAGATATAAGTACACTGACATACACACACAGATACACATACATAAGTACACTGACACACACACAGATACACAGACATATGTACACTGAGATACACAAAGATACACAGACATAAGTACACTGACACACACACAGATACACAGACATAAGTACACTGACATACACACACAGATACATAGACATAAGTACACTGACACACACACAGATACAGAGACATAAGTACACTAACACACACACAGATACACAGACATAAGTACACTGAGGCACACACAGATACACAGACATAAGTACACTGACATACACACACAGATACACAGACATAAGTACACTTACATACACACAGATACACAGACATAAGTATACTGACATACACACACAGATACATAGACATAAGTACACTGACACACACACAGATACACAGACATAAGTACACTGACATACACACACAGATACATAGACATAAGTACACTGACACACACACAGATACAGAGACATAAGTACACTAACACACACACAGATACACAGACATAAGTACACTGACACACACACACAGATACACAGAGATGAGTAGACTGACACACACACACACACATATACATAGACATAAGTACACCGACACACACACACAGATACACAGACATCAGTACACTGACACATACACAGATACACAGACATAAGTACACTGACACACACACAGATACACAGACATAAGTACACTGACATACACACACAGATACACAGACATAAGTACACTGACGCACACATACATAGACATAAGTACACTGACAGACACACACAGATACACAGACATAAGTACACTGACACACACACACAGATACAGAGACATAAGTACACTGTCACACACACACACAGATACACAGACATAAGTACACTGTCACACACACACAGAGATACATAGAGAAAAGTACACTGACATACAGACAGATACATAGACATAAGTACACTGACATGCACACAGATACACAGACATAAGTACACTGACATACACACACAGATACACAGACATAAGTACACTGACACACACACACAGATACACAGACATAAGCACACTGACACACACACAGATACACAGACATAAGTACACTGACATACACACAGATACATAGACATAAGTACACTCACATGCACACAGATACACAGACATAAGTACACTGACATACACACAGATACACAGACATAAGCACACTGACACACACACAGATACACATACATAAGTACACTGACATACACACAGATACATTGACATAAGTACACTGACACACACACACACAGATACACAGACATAAGTACACCGACACACGCACACAGATACACAGACATAAGTACACTGACATACACACACACACATACACAGACGTAAGTACACTGACACACACACAGATACACAGACATAAGTACACTGACATACACACACACACATACACAGACGTAAGTACACTGACACACACACGCAGATACATAGTCATAAGTACACTGACATACACACACAGATACACAGACATAAGTACACTAACACACACACAGATACACACACATAAGTACACTGACACACACACACATACACAGATATAAGTACACTGACACACACACACACAGATACACAGACATAAGTACACTGACATACACACAGATACATACACAGACGTAAGTACACTGACATACACACAGACAGATACACAGACATATGTACACTGACACAGACACAGATACACAGACATAAGTAGATTGACATACACACAGATACACAGACATAAGTACACTGACATACACACACACAGATACACAGTCATAAGTACACTGACATACACACACAGACATATGTACACTGACATACACACATATACACAGACATATGTACGCTGACATACACACACACAGATACACAGATATAAGTACACTGACACACACACACAGATACACAGACATAAGTACACTGACATACACACAGATACACAGACATAAGTACACTGACATACACACACAGATACACAGACATAAGTACACTGACTAACACACACAGATACACAGACATAAGTACACTGACACACACACAGATACACTGACATAAGTACACTGACAGACACAAACATATACACACACATAAGTACACTGACACACACACACACACAGATACAGAGACATAAGTACACTGACACACACACACAGATACACAGACATAAGTACACTGACACACACACAGATACACTGACATAAGTACATTGACACACACACACAGATACATAGACATAAGTACACTGACACACACACACATATACACAGACATAAGTACACTGACATACACACAGATACATAGACATAAGTACACTGACACACACACACATATACACAGACATAAGTACACTGACTTACAAACACACACAGACATAAGTACACTGACACACACACAGATACACAGACATAAGTACACTAACACACACACACACAGATACACAGACATAAGTACACTTACGCACACGCAGATACACAGACATAAGTATACTGACACACAAACAGATACACAGACATAAGTACACTGACACACACACACAGATACACAGACATAAGTACACTGACACACACACAGATACACTAACATAAGTACATTGACACACACACACAGATACATAGACATAAGTACACTGACACACACACACATATACACAGACATAAGTACACTGACATACACACAGATACATAGACATAAGTACACTGACACACACACACATATACACAGACATAAGTACACTGACTTACAAACACACACAGACATAAGTACACTGACACACACACAGATACACAGACATAAGTACACTGACACACACCCACACAGATACACAGACATAAGTACACTTACGCACACACAGATACACAGACATAAGTACACTGACACACACACAGATACACAGACATAAGTACACTAACACACACACACAGATACACAGACATAAGTACACTGACACACACACACAGATACACTGACATAAGTAAACTGACACACACATACACACAGATACACAGACATAAGTACACTGACACACACACACACAGATACACAGACATAAGTACACTGACATACATACAGATGCATGGACATAAGTACACTGACACACACACACAGATACACAGACATAAGTAAACTGACACACACACACAGATACACAGACATAAGTACACTGACACACACACAGATGCATAGACATAGATACACTGACACACACACACAGATACACAGACATAAGTACACTGACACACACACAGATGCATAGACATAAGTACACTGACATACACACAGATACATAGACATAAGTACACTGACACACACACACAGATACACAGACATAAGTACACTGACACACACACACACAGATACGCAGACATAAGTACACTGACACACACACACAGATACACAGACATAACTACACTGACACACACACAGATACATAGACATAAGTACACTGACATACACACAGATACATAGACATAAGTACACTGACACACACACACAGATACACAGACATAAGTACACTGACACACACACACAGATACACAGACATAAGTACACTGACACACACACACAGATAAACAGACATAAGTACACTGACACACACACAGCTGCATAGACATAAGTACACTGACACACACACACAGATACACAGACATAAGTACACTGACACACACACAGATGCATAGACATAAGTACACTGACACACACACACAGATACACAGACATAAGTACACTGACACACACACACACAGATACACAGACATAAATACACTAACACACACACACAGATACACGGATATAAGTACACTGATACACACACACAGATACACAGACATAAGTACACTGACACACACACACAGATACATAGACATTAGTACACTGACACACACACACCAGATACACAGACATAAGTACACTGACATACACACACAGATACATAGACATAAGTACACTGACACACACACACACACAGATACACAGACATAAGTACACTGACACACGCACAGATACACAGACATAAGAACACTGACATACACACAGATACACAGACATAAGAACACTGACACACACACACGCAGATACACATACATAAGTACACTGACACACACACAGATACACAGATATATGTACACTGACACACACACAGATACACAGACATAAGTACACTGACACACACACAGATACACAGACATAAGTACACTAACACACACACAGATACATAGACATAAGTACACTGACACACACACACATATACACAGACATAAGTACACTGACATACACACAGATACATAGACATAAGTACACTGACTTACAAACACACACAGACATAAGTACACTGACACACACACAGATACAGACATAAGTACACTGACACACACACACACAGATACACAGACATAAGTACACTTACGCACACACAGATACACAGACATAAGTACACTGACACACACACAGATACACTGACATAAGTACATTGACACACACACACAGATACACAGACATAAGTACACTGACACACACACAGATACACTGACATAAGTACATTGACACACACACACAGATACATAGACATAAGTACACTGACACGCACACACATATACACAGACATAAGTACACTGACACACACACAGATACACAGACCTAAGTACACTAACACACACACAGATACATAGACATAAGTACACTGACATACACATGGAGATACACAGACATAATACACTGACACACACACACACAGATACACAGACATAAGTACACTTACGCACACACAGATACACAGACATAAGTACACTGACACACACACAGATACACAGACATAAGTACACTAACACACACACACAGATACACAGACATAAGTACACTGACACACACACACAGATACACAGACATAAGTAAACTGACACACACATACACACAGATACACAGACATAAGTACACTGACACACACACACAGATACACAGACATAAGTACACTGACATACATACAGATGAATAGACATAAGTACACTGACACACACACACAGATACACAGACATAAGTAAACTGACACACACACACAGATACACAGACATAAGTACACTGACACACACACAGATGCATAGACATAGGTACACTGACACACACACACAGATACACAGACATAAGTACACTGACACACACACAGATGCATAGACATAAGTACACTGACATACACACAGATACATAGACATAAGTACACTGACACACACACACAGATACACAGACATAAGTACACTGATACACACACACAGATACACAGACATAAGTACACTGACACACACACACAGATACACAGACATAAGTACACTGACACACACACAGATACATAGACATAAGTACACTGACATACACACAGATACATAGACATAAGTACACTGACACACACACACAGATACACAGACATAAGTACACTGACACACACACACAGATACACAGACATAAGTACACTGACACACACACACAGATACACAGACATAAGTACACTGACACACACACAGATGCATAGACATAAGTACACTGACACACACACACAGATACACAGACATAAGTACACTGACACACACACAGATGCATAGACATAAGTACACTGACACACACACACAGATACACAGACATAAGTACACTGACACACACACACACAGATACACAGACATAAATACACTAACACACACACACAGATACACGGATATAAGTACACTGACACACACACACAGATACACAGACATAAGTACACTGACACACACACACAGATACATAGACATAAGTACACTGACACACACACACACACAGATACACAGACATAAGTACACCGACTTACACACACACATACACAGACATAAGTACACTGACACACACACAGATACACAGACATAAGAATACTGACATACACACAGATACACAGACATAAGAACACTGACACACACACACGCAGATACACATACATAAGTACACTGACACACACACAGATACACATATATAAGTACACTGACACACACACAGATACACAGACATAAGTACACTGACACACACACAGATACACAGACATAAGTACACTAACACACACACAGATACATAGACATAAGTACACTGACACACACACATACAGATACACAGGCATAAGTACACTGACACACACACAGATACACAGACCTAAGTACACTAACACGCACACAGATACATAGACATAAGTGCACTGACAGACACACACAGATACATAGTCATAAGTACACTGACACACACACAGATACATAGACATAAGTACACAGACACACACACACAGATACACAGACATAAGTACACTGACACACACACACAGATACACAGACATAAGTACACTGACACACACACAGATACACAGACATAAGTACACTGACATACACACACAGATACACAGACATAAGTACACTGACACACACAGATACACAGACATAAGTACACTGACACACACACACAGATACACAGACACAAGTACACTGACACACACACAGATGCACAGATATAAGTACACTGACACACACACACAGATACACAAACATAAGTACACTGACATACACACACAGATACACAGATATAAGTACACTGACACACACACAGATACACAGACATAAGTACACTGACACACACACACAGATACACAGACATAAGTACACTGACATACACACTGATACACAGACATAAGTACACTGACACACACACAGATACACAGACCTAAGTACACTAACACACACACAGATACATAGACATAAGTACACTGACACACACACACACAGATACACAGACGTAAGTACACTGACACACACACTGATACACAGACATAAGTACACTAACACACACACACAGATACACAGACATAAGTACACTGACACACACACAGATACACAGACATAAGTACACTGACACACACACACAGATACACAGACATAAGTACACTGACATACACACTGATACACAGACATAAGTACACTGACACACACACAGATACACAGACCTAAGTATACTAACACACACACAGATACATAGACATAAGTGCACTGACACACACACACAGCTACATAGTCATAAGTACACTGACACACACACAGATACATAGACATAAGTACACAGACACACACACACAGATACACTGACATAAGTACACTGACACACACACAGATACAGAGACATAATTACACTGACACACAAACACAGATACACAGAGATAAGTACACTGACACACACACTGATACACATACATAAATACACTGACACACACACACAGATACATAGACATAAGTACACTGACACACACACACAGATACATAGACATAAGTACACTGACACACACACACACAGATACATAGACATAAGTACACTGACACACACACAGATTCACATACATAAGTACACTGACACACACACACAGATACATAGACATAAGTGCACTGACACACACACACAGATACATAGACGTAAGTGCACTGACACACACACACAGATACATAGTCATAAGTACACTGACACACACACAGATACATAGACATAAGTGCACTGACACACACACACAGATACATAGACATAAGTACACTGACACACACACACAGATACATAGACATAAGTACACTGACACACACACACAGATACATAGACATAAGTACACTGACACACACACACAGATACATAGTCATAAGTGCACTGACACACACACACAGATACATAGACTTAAGTACACTGACATACACACACAGATACACAGACATAAGTACACTGACATACACATACAGATACATAGACATAAGTACACTGACATACACACACAGATACACAGACATAAGTACACTGACACACACACAGATACATAGACATAAGTGCACTGACACACACACACAGATACATAGACATAAGTGCACTGACACACACACACAGATACATAGACATAAGTACACTGACGTACACACACAGATACACTGACATAAGTACACTGACACACACAGAGATACAGAGACATAAGTGCACTGACACACACACACAGATACACAGACATAAGTACACTGACACACACACAGATACATAGACATAAGTACACTGACATACACACAGATACGTAGACATAAGTACACTGACACACACACAGATACACAGACATAAGTACACTGACACACACACACAGATACACAGACATAAGTACACTGACACACACACACAGATACACAGACATAAGTACACTGACACACACACAGATGCATAGACATACGTACACTGACATACACATACACATACACAGACATAAGTACACTGACATACACACTGATACACAGACATAAGTACACTGACATACACACAGATACACAGACATAAGTACACTGACATACACACTGATACACAGACATAAGTACACTGACATACACACACACAGATACACAGACATAACTACACTGACACACACACACAGATACACAGACATAAGTACACTGACATACATATACACATACACAGACATAAGTACACTGACATACACACTGATACACAGACATAAGTACACTGACATACACACACAGATACACAGACATAGGTATACTGACACACACACAGATACAGAGACATAAGTACACTGACACACACACACAGATACACAGGCATAAGTACACTGACACACACACAGATACATAGACATAAGTACACTGACGTACACACACAGATACACTGACATAAGTACACTGACACACACAAAGATACAGAGACATAAGTACACTGACACACACACACAGATACACAGACATAAGTACACTGACACACACACACAGATACACAGACATAAGTACACTGACACACACACACAGATACACAGACATAAGTACACTGACATACACACACAGATACACAGACATAAGTACACTGACATACACATACAGATACATAGACATAAGTACACTGACATACACACACAGATACACAGACATAAGTACACTGACACACACACAGATACATAGACATAAGTACACTGACGTACACACACAGATACACTGACATAAGTACACTGACACACACAGAGATACAGAGACATAAGTGCACTGACACACACACACAGATACACAGACATAAGTACACTGACACACACACAGATACATAGACATAAGTACACTGACATACACACAGATACATAGACATAAGTACACTGACACACACACAGATACACAGACATAAGTACACTGACACACACACAGATGCATAGACATAAGTACACTGACATACACATACACATACACAGACATAAGTACACTGACATACACACTGATACACAGACATAAGTACACTGACATACACACAGATACACAGACATAAGTACACTGACATACACACTGATACACAGACATAAGTACACTGACATACACACACACAGATACACAGACATAACTACACTGACACACACACACAGATACACAGACATAAGTACACTGACATACATATACACATACACAGACATAAGTACACTGACATACACACTGATACACAGACATAAGTACACTGACATACACACACAGATACACAGACATAAGTATACTGACACACACACAGATACAGAGACATAAGTACACTGACACACACACACAGATACACAGACATAAGTACACTGACACACACACAGATACATAGACATAAGTACACTGACGTACACACACAGATACACTGACATAAGTACACTGACACACACACAAATACAGAGACATAAGTACACTGACACACACACACAGATACACAGACATAAGTACACTGAGACACACACACAGATACACAGACATAAGTACACTGACACACACACACAGATACACAGACATAAGTACACTGACACACACATAGATACACAGTCATAAGTACACTGACACACACACAGATACACAGTCATAAGTACACTGACACATACACACAGATACACAGACATAAGTACACTGACACACACACAGATACACAGACATAAGTACACTGACATACACACACAGATACATAGACATAAGTACACTGACACACACACACAGGTACATAGACATAAGTACACTGACACACACACAGACATAAGTACACTGACACACACACACAGATACATAGATATAAGTACACTGACACACACACACAGATACATAGACATAAGTACACTGACACACACACACAGATACGCAGACATAAGTACACTGACACACACACAGATACACAGACATAAGTACACTGACACACACACAGATACATAGACATAAGTACACTAACACACACACCGATACACAGACATAAGTACACTGACACACACACACAGATACATAGACATAAGTACACTGACACACACACACAGATACGCAGACATAAGTACACTGACATACACACAGATACATAGACATAAGTACACTGACATACACACACAGATACACAGACATAAGTACACTGACACACACACAGATACGCAGATATAAGTACACTGACACACACACAGATACACAGACATAAGTACACTGACACACACACACACAGATACACAGACATACACACACAGATACACAGACATAAGTACACTGACACACACACAGAGATACATAGACATAACACACTGACATACACACACAGATACACAGACATAAGTACACTGACACAGATACATAGACATTAGTACACTGACACACACACATATTCACAGACATAACTACACTGACACACACACACAGATACATAGACATAAGTACACTGACACACACACACAGATACACAGAGATAAGTACACTGACATACACACACAGATACACAGATATATGTACACTGACTTACACACACAGATACATAGACATAAGTACACTGACATACACACACAGATACACAGACATAAGTACACTGACACACACACAGATACATAGACATAAGTGCACTGACACACACTCACAGATACATAGACATAAGTGCACTGACACACACACACAGATACATAGACATAAGTACACTGACGTACACACACAGATACACTGACATAAGTACACTGACACACACAGAGATACAGAGACATAAGTGCACTGACACACACACACAGATACACAGACATAAGTACACTGACACACACACAGATACATAGACATAAGTACACTGACATACACACAGATACATAGACATAAGTACACTGACACACACACAGATACACAGACATAAGTACACTGACACACACACACAGATACACAGACATAAGTACACTGACACACACACACAGATACACAGACATAAGTACACTGACACACACACAGATGCATAGACATACGTACACTGACATACACATACACATACACAGACATAAGTACACTGACATACACACTGATACACAGACATAGGTACACTGACATACACACAGATACACAGACATAAGTACACTGACATACACACTGATACACAGACATAAGTACACTGACATACACACACACAGATACACAGACATAACTACACTGACACACACACACAGATACACAGACATAAGTAAACTGACATACATATACACATACACAGACATAAGTACACTGACATACACACTGATACACAGACATAAGTACACTGACATACACACACAGATACACAGACATAAGTATACTGACACACACACAGATACAGAGACATAAGTACACTGACACACACACACAGATACACAGACATAAGTACACTGACCCACACACAGATACATAGACATAAGTACACTGACGTACACACACAGATACACTGACATAAGTACACTGACACACACACAGATACAGAGACATAAGTACACTGACACACACACACAGATACACAGACGTAAGTACACTGACACACACACACAGATACACAGACATAAGTACACTGACACACACACACAGATACACAGACATAAGTACACTGACATACACACACAGATACACAGACATAAGTACACTGACATACACATACAGATACATAGACATAAGTACACTGACATACACACACAGATACACAGACATAAGTACACTGACACACACACAGATACATAGACATAAGTACACTGACGTACACACACAGATACACTGACATAAGTACACTGACACACACAGAGATATAGAGACATAAGTGCACTGACACACACACACAGATACACAGACATAAGTACACTGACACACACACGGATACATAGACATAAGTACACTGACATACACACAGATACATAGACATAAGTACACTGACACACACACAGATACACAGACATAAGTACACTAACACACACACAGATACATAGACATAAGTACACTGACACACACACACAGATACACAGACATAAGTACACTGACACACACACAGATGCATAGACATAAGTACACTGACATACACATACACATACACAGACATAAGTACACTGACATACACACTGATACACAGACATAAGTACACTGACATACACACAGATACACAGACATAAGTACACTGACATACACACTGATACACAGACATAAGTACACTGACATACACACACACAGATACACAGACATAACTACACTGACACACACACACAGATACACAGACATAAGTACACTGACATACATATACACATACACAGACATAAGTACACTGACATACACACTGATACACAGACATAAGTACACTGACATACACACACAGATACACAGACATAAGTATACTGACACACACACAGATACAGAGACATAAGTACACTGACACACACACACAGATACACAGACATAAGTACACTGACACACACACAGATACATAGACATAAGTACACTGACGTACACACACAGATACACTGACATAAGTACACTGACACACACACAAATACAGAGACATAAGTACACTGACACACACACACAGATACACAGACATAAGTACACTGAGACACACACACAGATACACAGACATAAGTACACTGACACACACACACAGATACACAGACATAAGTACACTGACACACATATAGATACACAGTCATAAGTACACTGACACACACACAGATACACAGTCATAAGTACACTGACACATACACACAGATACACAGACATAAGTACACTGACACACACACAGATACACAGACATAAGTACACTGACATACACACACAGATACATAGACATAAGTACACTGACACACACACACAGGTACATAGACATAAGTACACTGACACACACACAGACATAAGTACACTGACACACACACACAGATACATAGATATAAGTACACTGACACACACACACAGATACATAGACATAAGTACACTGACACACACACACAGATACGCAGACATAAGTACACTGACACACACACAGATACACAGACATAAGTACACTGACACACACACAGATACATAGACATAAGTACACTAACACACACACCGATACACAGACATAAGTACACTGACACACACACACAGATACATAGACATAAGTACACTGACACACACACACAGATACGCAGACATAAGTACACTGACATACACACAGATACATAGACATAAGTACACTGACATACACACACAGATACACAGACATAAGTACACTGACACACACACAGATACGCAGATATAAGTACACTGACACACACACAGATACACAGACATAAGTACACTGACACACACACACACAGATACACAGACATACACACACAGATACACAGACATAAGTACACTGACACACACACAGAGATACATAGACATAACACACTGACATACACACACAGATACACAGACATAAGTACACTGACACAGATACATAGACATTAGTACACTGACACACACACATATTCACAGACATAACTACACTGACACACACACACAGATACATAGACATAAGTACACTGACACACACACACAGATACACAGACATAAGTACACTGACATACACACACAGATACACAGATATATGTACACTGACTTACACACACAGATACATAGACATAAGTACACTGACATACACACACAGATACACAGACATAAGTACACTGACACACACACAGATACACAGATATAAGTACACTGACATACACACACAGATACACAGACATAAGTACAATGACACACACACAGATACACAGATATAAGTACACTGACATACGCACACAGATACATAGACATAAGTACACTGACATACACACACAGATACACAGACATAAGTACACTGACACACACACAGATACACAGATATAAGTACACTGACACACACACAGATACATAGACATAAGTACACTAACACACACACAGATACACAGACATAAGTACACTGACACACACACAGATACAAAGACATAAGTACACTGACACACACACACAGATACACAGACATAAGTACACTGACACACACAGAGATACACAGACATAAGTACACTGACACACACACACAGATACACTGACATAAGTACACTGACATACACACACACAGATACATAGATATAAGTACACTGACACACACACAGATACACAGACATAAGTACACTGACACACACACACAGATACACTGACATAAGTACACTGACACACACACGCACAGATACACAGACATAAGTACACTGACATTCACACACACAGATACAGAGACATAAGTACACTGAAATACACACACAGATACATAGACATAAGTACACTGTCACACACACAGATACACAGACATAAGTACACTGACATATACACAGATACACAGGCATAAGTACACTGTCACACACACAGATACACAGTCATAAGTACACTGACATACACACACAGAAGTACACTGACACACACACAGATACACAGACATAAGTACACAGAGATACACACACAGATACACAGATATAAGTACACTGTCACACACACACATATACACGGACACTACACTGACATACACACAGATACACAGATATAAGTACACTGACATACACACACAGATACATAGACATAAGTACACTGACACACACACACACAGATACACAGACACAAGTACACTGACATACACACACAGATACAGAGAGATAAGTACACTGACACACACACACACAGATACACAGACACAAGTACACTGACATACACACACAGATACACAGAGATAAGTACACTGACACACACACAGATACATAGACATAAGTACACTGACATACACACACACACAGATACACAGACATAAGTACACTGACATACACACACAGACATAAGTACACTGACACACACACACTGATACACACACACACAGATACACAAATATAAGTACACTGACACACACACAGATACACAGACATAAGTACACTGACATACACACAAACAGATACACAGACATAAGTACACTGACACACACACACAAATACACAGACATAAGTACACTGACACACACACACAGATACACATACATAAGTACACTTTCACACACACACAGATACACATACATAAGTACACTGACACACACACACAGATACACACACACACAGATACACTGACACACACACACTGATACACAGACATAAGTACGCTGACATACACCAGATACACAGACATAAGTACACTGTCACACACACACACAGATACACAAGTACACTGACACACACACACAGATACACAGACATAAGTACACTGACACACACACATATACACAGACATAAGTACACTGACATACACACAGATACACAGACATAAGTACACTGACATACACACAGATACACAGACATAAGTACACTGACACACACACAGATACATAGACATAAGTACACTGACATACACACACAGATACACAGACATAAGTACACTAACACACACACAGAGATACACAGATATAAGTACACTGACATACACACACAGATACATAGACATAAGTACACTGACACACACACACAGATACACAGACATAAGTACACTGACACACACACATATACACAGACATAAGTACACTGACATACACACAGATACACAGACATAAGCACACTGGCATACACACAGATACACAGACATAAGTACACTGACATACACACACAGATACACAGACATAAGTACACTGACATACACACACAGATACACAGACATAATACACTGACACACACACACAGATACACAGACATAAGTACACTGGCACACACACAGATACACAGACATAAGTACACTGACACACACAGAGATACACAGATATAAGTACACTGACATACACACACAGATACACAGACATAAGTACACTGACACACACACAGATACACAGATATAAGTACACTGACATACACACACAGATACACAACCATAAGTACACTGACACACACACAGATACACAGATATAAGTACACTGACATACACACACAGATACATAGACATAAGTACACTGACATACACACACAGATACACAGACATAAGTACACTGACACACACACAGATACACAGATAAAAGTACACTGACACACACACAGATACACAGTCATAAGTACACTAACACACACACAGATACACAGACATAAGTACACTAACACACACACACAGATACACAGACATAAGTACACTGACACACACACAGATACAAAGACATAAGTACACTGACACACACACACAGATACACAGACATAAGTACACTGACACACACAGAGATACACAGACATAAGTACACTGACACACACACAGAGATACACTGACATAAGTACACTGACATACACACACACAGATACATAGACATAAGTCCACTGACACACACAGAGATACACAGACATAAGTACACTGACACACACACACAGATACACTGACATAAGTACACTGACACACACACGCACAGATACACAGACATAAGTACACTGACATACACACACACAGATACAGAGACATAAGTACACTGAGATACACACACAGATACATAGACATAAGTACACTGTCACACACACAGATACACAGACATAAGTACACTGACATACACACAGATACACAGACATAAGTACACTGTCACACACACAGATACACAGTCATAAGTACACTGACATACACACACAGATACACAGACATAATTACACTGACACACACACAGATACACAGACATAAGTACACTGACACACACACAGATACACAGACATAAGTACACAGAGATACACACACAGATACACAGATATAAGTACACTGTCACACACACACAGATACACAGACACTACACTGACATACACACAGATACACAGACATAAGTACACTGACACACACACACACACACAGATATACAGACACAAGTACACTGACATACACACACAGATACACAGAGATAAGTACACTAACACACACACAGATACACAGACACAAGTACACTGACATACACACACAGATACACAGAGATAAGTACACTGACACACACACAGATACATAGACATAAGTACACTGACATACACACACACACAGATACACAGACATAAGTACACTGACATACACACACAGACATAAGTACACTGACACACACACACAGACACACAGAGATAAGTACACTGACACACACACACTGATACACACACACACAGATACACAAATATAAGTACACTGACACACACACAGATACACAGACATAAGTACACTGACATACACACACACAGATACACAGACATAAGTACACTGACACACAAACAGATACACAGACATCAGTACACTGACACACACACACAGATACACAGACATAAGTACACTGACACACACACACAGATACACATACATAAGTACACTGACACACACACAGATACACAGACATAAGTACACTGACACACACACACAGATACACAGACATAAGTACACTGACACACACACACAGATACACATACATAAGTACACTGACACACACACACAGATACACACACACACAGATACACTGACATAATACACTGACACACACACACTGATACACAGACATAAGTACGCTGACATACACCAGATACACAGACATAAGTACACTGTCACACACACACACAGATACACAAGTACACTGACACACTCACACATATACACAGACATAAGTACACTGACACACACACATATACACAGACATAAGTACACTGACATACACACAGATACACAGACATAAGTACACTGACATACACAGAGATACACAGACATAAGTACACTGACACACACACAGATACACAGACATAAGTACACTGACACACACACAGATACATAGACATAAGTACACTGACACACACACAGATACACAGACATAAGTACACTAACACACACACACAGATACACAGATATAAGTACACTGACATACACACACAGATACATAGACATAAGTACACTGACACACACACACATATACACAGACATAAGTACACTGACACACACACATATACACAGACATAAGTACACTGATACACACACACATATACACAGACATAAGTAC
>OZ024740.1:29946037-29991037 GCA_964016885.1 Eledone cirrhosa
CATGTGAATTGATGTATGTATATTTGTATCTATGTATACGATAGAGAGAGTGAGATTGATAGATAGATAGATTTCTATTTATTTGCCACTAGGGCACAAGAGAAAGGGACAAATACACAGAGGGGAGTTTACATAAATGCGAGTAAAGAAAAATGCACAACAATGAGAATAACATAATAATAAAAAGTCCTCAAAAGGGAGGGGGCGTGTTGGGGATTGCACATACCCCCGAAAAGTGTGCAACTCTTTTCGCGGGGGAATCCCAGAGAGGAGGCGCTCCCCCTTTCCTCTTTACTTCTTCACCTACAGAACAATGTAGAGAGAAGGCCCATTTACACGAGCAATTCTCGCTTCTTTCACCCACCTTTCATAAAACTGTCTGGGGCCAAGCACTTCTCTCTCCATCCTGATCCTTCTTCCGAAGTGGTATCGGAAGAAGTAAACCAAGTGATGGCCGGAGAGAAAGTCACCAGACCTCAGACCTTTCAGGCGCGTCCACCACACAACCTCTTTCATCATGGCTATTACGCACAGAAAGACCGCTTCTGCTTCATTTCTGAAGGGAGGCGGCGGCTTCATGTTCACCACAGACTCGGCGGTCAATCGAATCGGCGCCACACGCGACAGCAGTCGTTCGACGTAGCCCCACAGATCGGCAACGCCCGGGCAGTCTACCAGTGCATGCGCAACGGTTTCCTCGTCGCGCACGCATCTAGGACAGATCTTTTTCGCGGGATCCCTGCCCGGGCGCCCGTGTCTGTAGAGCTTTTCTCGAACGGGCAGAGCCCCCCGGTAACATTGCCAGGCTAGGGACCTCTGGAAGTTGTCCATGGGTCCCGGGCCGAAAGTTCTACTGAACAGGCTGGCCAGTTCGTCCTCCTCCATGCCTAGCGACTCTCCAAGGGTGTCGTCGCCCCTGCTAGCCACCAGCCCTCTATAGAATGTCGAGGGGGACTCTCCAATGACAGTCGGGTCCGCTTGCCAGAGAGCCGTGAGCGCCTGGGCACACTCGGTGTGCCAGTTGCCCAGTTTTCTCGGTCTTTGCTTCACCCAGGATTGCAGCTCGGTGAGCGAGACGAGCTGTGGGAAGGCTCGGCTCACAAACGGGGCCCACACCGGCTGACCGGTGAGGAATACCTGTAGATGCCGTAGCCTCAATGCGTGCCTACGCATCAACAGCCACGGCATACCCAGCCCTCCTTTCGAAGGGTGCTGGCAGCAGATGGATCTCCTCACCATGGAGGCCGCTTCTTCCAGAGGAACTGGAAGAGCATGCATTCCATGATGGTGAGCGTTTCCTTGGGGCAAGGCACGACGGTCAGGCGGTAGCAGATGACGGACGCTATGTAAGCGTTCGTCACCTCCGCCCGACCTTTCAGTGATAGTTTGCACTTGGCCCACTTCTGGGTCAGCGCAAACACCCTGCTCGTCACCACGCCCCAATTCTTCTCCACCTGGAGGTCCGGTCCGAACCAGACCCCGAGCAGCTTCACCGGGCCCTCCGTCCACCGCCCGACGACACCGTCTAACGGCATCGGTTTGCCCCTCCACGTTCCGAGTTGCAAACCGACTGACTTGTCCCGGTTCAGCCTAGCCCCCGTCAGCCTTTCGTATTCCTCCAGTAGGGTGGCGATCGCCCGATTTCCGAGGCGTCCGCCACCATTACTGTTACGTTGTCGGCTTAGGCCGAGACCGCTTTGTGCAATCCCGGTTCCAGGAATATGCCCCGCAGCAACTCCAACTTCCGCAGCAGTGGCTCGAGAGTCAATACGTACAGAAGGGAGGAGAGGGGGCACCCCTGTCTGATGGACCGAGTGATTTGAAACGGCTCCGAGAGGTAGCCGTTTACTTTAATCCTAGAGTAGATGTTGCCACTGTGCATGGCAGAAATCCAGCCCCTGAAAACGGGCCCGAAGCCCGCCGCCGCTAGCACCGCATCCAGGTAACCATGGTCGACCCTATCGAACGCCTTAGATTGATCCAAGTTGATCAGGGCCCCACCAAAGCCGGGTTCGTTGCCAACCCTCTCTAGGATGTCTCGCATGGGGTGGAGGTTGTCGTGAATGGACCTGGACGGGATAGCGCATGTCTGCGCGTCTCCCACCAAACCACCCACCACAAGCGCCAACCTCTTCGCCAACACCTTGGCCAAAATCTGTAACTCTGCATTCAGCAGAGTTATGGGCCTAAAGTTACTTAAGTCGTCCCCCTTGCTCTCGTCCTTCCTCAGTAGCGTGACCACACCCTTGGTCACAGAACAGGGAATTCTCCCGTTCTGTTGCCAGTTGCAATAGACAGCCTCGAGGAGTTAGGAGAACAAGACCGGCATAGCTAAATAAAGTTCGTATGGTAGACCATCGAGACCCGGATATTTGCGTCTGCTGCATTGGCTGAGCGCTTCCCCGATCTCAGTGGCTGTGATTGGCCTTTCGCAGCACTCCGCTTCGCCGCTCGAAAGACGCGGTAGACCGTCGAGGTATGGACCGAAGTCCACATCGCCGTCCGGCCACCCGCCCCCTCCGAACAGTCGAGCAAAGTGCCTTTGAAAGGCCTCGCACATCCGCTCAGGTTCAAGGATCACCCGTCCATCCTGGTCTCGCAAAGACCGAATGGTGGATTTAATCCCACTCTTGGCTTCTGTCACGCGGGCCCAGCTAACAGCTTTGGTCCCCTCGTTTCCTAAAGCACGTATTTTACTTCGGACAACGCAGCCTTCGTGCTTCGCGTCAAAGAACTGGCTCAACACCGTTCTCGCCGCTAACACTCTGGCCACGTCTCCGCTCCTAATCGCCTCTTCTAGTTTATCTGTTAACTCCCTTTCCTTCCTATTTCTATTCGCCGCTAGTTCCTTACTGTAACCTATCGAACTTACTCTAATCTCTCTCTTTAGAGATACCCACCACCTGCTGTTGACGATCGCTCCCGTCAACCGCATCTTAACTAAGCTACTAATCCGGTTTCTGTAATCTTTCTTTGCCGGCAAGGACAAGTTCATCTTCCAGTAACCGGGACCCTGTCTATGCGTTCTATCAAGGTTGACCACGCAGGTCACTAATTTGTGATCTGAATAGCCAACCATGATCAATTCTGGACAACTAAATACGTCCCTATCCTTACTCCTAACCAAAAACCTATCTAGGTACGATCTAGATTGTCCACTGCGGTTTGCCCAGATCCAGGTTGGCGCAGTTGGACAATCTAGTCGAAATCTATCGACCAGGTCGAATCGATCGAGTAACCCCTTGAGGCTGCTACAGCCCCTCTATCGGGACATGCCCCTGCATAGTCCCAACGCGCATCTAGGATTCCATTCCAGTCCCCCACTAAAAGCAGGGAACGCGACGTTCCTAGAAAAGTCTCCAGACGCTGGAAGAAGTCGGCTCTTTCAGCCCCGAAGGGGGCATAAAGACCGACCAGTCTGAAAGCCCCGCCTTCACCGCCTCCGACGTCCAGCACCAGTATTCGACCCCCCGGGTCCGAGTGAACAATCTGTACGTTGAGAGCTAGACGTTTATCCAGCATTACGGCAACTCCCCCCCCCCCCCCCCGCGTCCGGGTTGACAGAGAGATGCGTGCATCTCAAAGTCATCGAAGGCGGGAGCCAGCTGTCGCACGCTGCTGATCCGACTCTCGCAAACAACCATCACATCTATACTTCGTGACCTGAGGTCACTTAGAAGCTTTGCTTGCTTCCAAGCTGAGCCCAGGCCACGCGCGTTCAAACAGCCAACTCTCAATTGATCTATTTTGGTGTTGAAAGTGAAGAAAGAAAAGCACCTACCTCTCCGGGTTGTGTAATTTCCATGGCGTCAGGTGTGTTGGGTGGAGGGATGTTTTGTGGTGGTGTGGGGGTGCCCGGGTGTGGTGGAGTTGGGGTATTTGGAGTTGTGTCAGGGAGAGGGGAGGTTATGGGGAAATCTTTCAAGAGGAGGCGATTTAACGGTTTTAAACAGGGGGGGGGGGCTCACATCCTGTCTAAATTGTACTTTTAAGGAACGATAAAGGTCCAGAGGGACTTTTATCATTTTTAAATGGGTGAAGTTCTCTGTTGAGATAAAGTTTGGCCCTTCGGTCTGCACCAAAGGGCTATTGTTTATTAATTTAAACAGTTTTTTGTTTTCTTTATTTATATATGTGTATTGCAACGTCTTTTTTTGTGATGCTGTCAATGTTTCGGAGAGGGGAGGCGCAGATTTAATTTTGTTTGTTGAGGGTGGGGTGTTTTTGATTGGAGTTGGTGTTTGTGTGTGGGTTATTTGTGGTGGGCTGGGTGTGTCTTTCTTTTTTTTCTTTTAACTTGTCTGAAGGCTTCTCCTCCTTCTTCTTCAGAAGTTGGGGGAAACTCTTCAGCGCTAGGTGGGAGGGACGTGGTGTCTGGTTGTTTTTTTTTGCGGGAGGGGTAGATTTGTTGCTGTTTTTTTTATTATTTGTTTGGAATGCGTTTTGTGGTGGTGATGTTTGTGTCGTGCTTGTGGTTGGTGATGGTGGTGGTGGTGTTTGTGTTGTGGTTGGTGATGGTGGTGGTGATTTTTGTGTCGTGCTTGTGTTTGGTGCTGGTGGTGGTGATGTTTGTGTTGTGCTTGTGGTTGGTGGTGTCTGTATTTTGTTTGCTGTGTGTGGTATTAGTGTATTTTTGGAGGTGGGTGGTGTTGGTGTACTGTTTGTGGTGGGTGTGGGCAATAGTCCTTTTTGGGGGATACGTTTCGGGCAGTTAGCCTTAACGTGTCCCCTTTCCGTGCATAAATAGCATGCTGGTCTTCTCCCCTCTACAATTATATCTATTGGGGTGAGGTCATCCAGCCAGATGCGATCCGGGATTTGTGCCACTCTTTCGGGCCTCATTTGGACTAGTAGGTCGAGGCCCATTCCCAGGAACGCATCTCCAGATGCCTTCCCCATTGACAGCACTGTGTCCTCGCCCATGTCTATGAAGCCAGCAATAGCCCACCAGAAGTCCATTGTGGGCAGCATTGTTTGTACTTTGACTCTCTGTGTTCTTCTACCCATGTAGGAGGGATAGAAGCTGTATGTTGTTGATGAGAGTGGGCTTAGGGAAAGCCTCTGCGCTGTTTCCTTGTCTTTTGTTAAAACCGAAATGCTGCCATAGAGTCGGTCCTTTCGTATGAAGAGAATATTCTTCATGTAGTCTTTTAGGACCAACTCTATCTCCATTTGGCTGGGTTGTGCTGGCTTTCTCGTTTGGTTTAATATTGTTCTGAAGAGAACTGTGCTCTCTGTTCTCGCTTTCTTGAATTCTGGGGGGGGGGGAGTTAATGGAAAACATTCCGTTCTCCCCCAAGACAATGTGTTTTTTTTGCTTCGGCCAGTTTTTCTCTGGCGGCAGTTAAGTCTATTGGTGTATATGCTATGGACTGTTTTGTTTTCTGGGCGAAAGTTGCCTTGTTGTTATTTGTGTTCTTATTTTCTGTTTGTTTTCCGTTTGCTCATTTTCCGTAACATTTGTTTTTTCATTTTCCTTGTTTGTTTCGTTGTCTAGTTTTGTTGTATCTATTTCTTTTTGTTCTTCAGACTTGGGGGGCGTGGCAGAGCTAATGGCAGACTTGTCTGCCATCTTTTCCGCCATGCTGCCGAGAAAGAGATTTTACAGCAAAATAGATATTTATTTTACCCCCTAAAAAGGGGATAAATGTAAAAATGGTTCCCTGAATAACAGGGGTAAGTGTTTCAAATATGTTGCACTGAAAAAATTCTCTGGTACTTACTATAGTAAGGGTAAATTCCGATGGAATAGCGGAGCCGATGTGAAGCGTCTCTTACTCTATCAAAATAGATAGATAGATAGATATAGTACTTTATTGGCCACAAGGGCGCACAAGAAAAGGGGACAATACAAAGACATATGCCGGGGATTTTAGATACAGTCGTGTAAAAAAATATTTTAATATGAAAATATAACAATCGAAAACCCAATAGGGAGGCGTTACAAATGGGTTGCTTTATACCCCGTCGATAGAACAACCCTCAACTCCAGGAGCAGGTTGTGCAAGTGCTCCTTTCTTCCTTTTGTTCTCTTCTTTAACCTACAGGCTTATAAGCAGAGAAAGCTCAATCACTCGTGCAATTTTTGCTACATTCACCCACCTTTCAGTAAATTTACTGGGGTGCAGTGCATCTCTCTCCACTCTGATTCTCCTTCTAAAGTGGTACCTAAAGATGGGAATTAGTTGTTGTCCGGAGAGAAAGGCATCTGTCCTCAGTCCTCTCAACCTTGTCCACCATATAACCTCTTTCACCATAGCCTCTGTACAGAGGAAAACCGCCACTCTTTCATTTTTAAATAAAGTTGGCGGTTTGATCCTTACTATGGACTCGGCAGTCAGCTGGATTTGTCCCATACGCGACAGCAGTTGTTCTGCATAGTTCCACAGGTCGCTTACGCCCGGGCAGTGTAAATTGCGTGCAAGACGGTTTTAATGTCCTGCTCGCATCTTGGACACGTCCTCTTGGAAGGATCCCGGCCGGGGCATCCGTGAGTGTAGATCTTGTCTCGAACGGGTAGAGCTACTCGGTAGCACTGCCAGACCTTTGGAAGTTGTCCATAGGTCCAAGGCGGTAAGTCCTACCGAACAGACTGGTGAGCTCGTCTTCTTCAACAACCAGAGTCTCTCCGGGCACGTCGTCGCGCTTGTATTGTACTATCCTTCTATAGAATGACTAAGTGGAGTCTCCACTGATTGCTGTGCCCGCTTGACAGAGGTAGATAGATAAATAGATAAAGAGAGAGAGGGGGAGGGGGCATATAGATAGATAGATAGATAGATAGATAGATAGATTTCTATTTATTTGCCACGAGGGCACAAAAGAAGGGGGAAAATACACAGTGGGGGAGTTTACATAAATCGAGTAAAGAAAAAAAGGAATAACAATAATAATATAATAATAAAAAGTCCTCAAAAGGGAGGCGGCGTGTTGGGGATTGCACATACCCCCGAAAAGTGTGCAACCCTTTTCGCGGGGGAAGCCCAGAGAGGAGGCGCTCCCCCTTTCCTCTTCACTTCTTCACCTACAGAACAATGTAGAGAGAAGGCCCATTTACACGAGCCATTCTCGCTTCTTTCACCCACCTTTCATAAAACTGTCTGGGGCCAAGCACTTCTCTCTCCATCCTGATCCTTCTTCCGAAGTGGTATCGGAAGAAGTAAACCAAGTGATGGCCGGAGAGAAAGTCACCCGACCTCAGACCTTTCAGGCGCGTCCACCACACAACCTCTTTCATCATGGCTATTACGCACAGAAAGACCGCCTCTGCTTCGTTTCTGAAGGGAGGCGGCGGCTTGATGTTCACCACAGACTCGGCGGTTAATCGAATCGGCTCCACACGCGACAGCAGTCGTTCGACGTAGCCCCACAGATCGGCAACGCCCGGGCAGTCTACCAGTCCATGCGCAACGGTTTCCTCGTCGCGCACGCATCTGGGACAGATCTTTTTCGCTGGATCCCTGCCCGGGCGCCCGTGTCTGTAGAGCTTTTCTCGAACGGGCAGAGCCCCCCGGTAACACTGCCAGGCTAGGGACCTCTGGAAGTTGTCCATGGGTCCCGGGCCGAAAGTTCTACCGAAAAGGCTGGCCAGTTCGTCCTCCTCCATGCCTAGCGACTCTCCAAGGGTGTCGTCGCCCCTGCTAGCCACCAGCCCTCTATAGAATGTCGAGGTGGATTCTCCACTGACAGTCGGGTCCGCCTGCCAGATAGCCGTGAGCGCCTGGGCACACTCGGTGTGCCAGTTGCCCAGTTTTCTCGGTATTTGCTTCACCTAGGATTGCAGCTCGGTGAGCGAGACGAGCTGTGGGAAGGCTCGCCTCACAAACGGGACCCACACCGGCTGACCGGTGAGGAATACCTGTAGATGCCGTAGCTTCAATGCGTGCCTACGCATCAACAGCCACGGCATACCCAGCCCTCCTTTCGAAGGGTGCTGGCAGCAGATGGATCTCCTCACCATGGGAGGCCTCTTCTTCCAGAGGAACTGGAAGAGCATGCGTTCCATGATGGTGATCTTTTCCTTGGGGCAAGGCACGACGGTCAGGCGGTAGCAGATAACGGACGCTATGTAAGCGTTCGTCACCTCCGCCCGACCTTTCAGTGATAGTTTGCACTTGGCCCACTTCTGGGTCAGCGCAAACACCCTGCTCATCGCCTCGCCCCAATTCTTCTCCACCTGGAGGTCCGGTCCGAACCAGACCCCGAGCAGCTTCACCGGGCCCTCCGTCCACCGCCCGACGACACCGTCTAACGGCATCGGTTTGCCCCTCCACGTTCCGAGTTGCAAACCGACTGACTTGTCCCGGTTCAGCCTAGCCCCCGTCAGCCTTTCGTATTCCTCCAGTAGGGTGGCGATCGCCCCGATTTCCGAGGCGTCCGCCACCATTACTGTTACGTCGTCGGCATAGGCCGAGACCGCTTTGTGCAATCCCGGTTCCAGGGGTATGCCCCGCAGCAACTCCAACTTCCGCAGCAGTGGCTCGAGAGTCAATACGTACAGAAGGGAGGAGAGGGGGCACCCCTGTCTGATGGACCCGGTGATTTGAAACGGCTCCGAGAGGTAGCCGTTTACTTTAATCCTAGAGTAGATGTTGCCACTGTGCATGGCAGAAATCCAGCCCCTGAAAACGGGTCCGAAGCCCGCCGCCGCTAGCACCGCATCCAGGTAACCATGGTCGACCCTATCGAACGCCTTAGATTGATCCAAGTTGATCAGGGCCCCACCAAAGCCGGGTTCGTTGCCAACCCTCTCTATGATGTATCGCATGAGGTGGAGGTTGTCGTGAATGGACCTGGACGGGATAGCGCATGTCTGCGCGTCTCCCACCAAACCACCCACCACAAGCGCCAACCTCTTCGCCAACACCTTGGCCAAAATCTGTAACTCTGCATTCAGCAGAGTTATGGGCCTAAAGTTACTTAAGTCGTCCCCCTTGCTCTCGTCCTTCCTCACTAGCGTGACCACGCCCTTGGTCACAGAACAGGGAATTCTCCCGTTCTGTTGCCAGTTGCAATAGACAGCCTCGAGGAGTTCGGAGAACAAGACCGGCATAGCTAAATAAAGTTCGTATGGTAGACCATCGAGACCCGGAGATTTGCGTCTGCTGCATTGGCTGAGCGCTTCCCCGATTTCAGTGGCTGTGATTGGCCTTTCGCAGCACTCCGCTTCGCCGCTCGAAAGACGCGGTAGACCGTCGAGGTATGGACCGAAGTCCACATCCCCGTCCGGCCCCCCGCCCCCTCCGAACAGTCGAGCAAAGTGCCTTTGAAAGGCCTCGCACATCCGCTCAGGTTCAAGGATCACCCGTCCATCCTGGTCTCGCAAAGACCGAATGGTGGATTTAATCCCACTCTTGGCTTCTGTCACGCGGGCCCAGCTAACAGCTTTGGTCCCCTCGTTTCCTAAAGCACGTATTTTACTTCGGACAACGCAGCCTTCGTGCTTCGCGTCAAAGAACTGGCTCAACGCCGTTCTAGCCGCTAACACTCTGGCTACGTCTCCGCTCCTAATCGCCTCTTCTAGTTTATCTGTTAACTCCCTTTCCTTCCTATTTCTATTCGCCGCTAGTTCCTTACTGTAACCTATCGAACTTACTCTAATCTCTCTCTTTAGAGATACCCACCACCTACTGTTGACAATCGCTCCCGTCAACCGCATTTTAACTAAGCTACTAATCCGGTTCCTGTAATCTTTCTTTGCCGGCAAGGACAAGTTCATCTTCCAGTAACCGGGACCCTGTCTATGCGTTCTATCAAGGTTGACCACGCAGGTCACTAATTTGTGATCTGAATAGCCAACCATGATCAATTCTGGACAACTAAATACGTCCCTATCCTTACTCCTAACCAAAAACCTATCTAGGTACGATCTAGATTGTCCACTGCGGTTTGCCCAGGTCCAGGTTGGCGCAGTTGGGCAATCTAGTCGAAATCTATCGACCAGGTCGAATCGATCGAGTAACCCCTTGAGGCTGCTACACCCCCCTCTATCGGGACATGCCCCTGCATAGTCCCAACGCGCATCTAGGATTCCATTCCAGTCCCCCACTAAAAGTAGGGAACGCGACGTTCCTAGAAAAGTCTCCAGACGCTGGAAGAAGTCGGCTCTTTCAGCCCCGAAGGGGGCATAAAGACCGACCAGTCTGAAAGCCCCGCCTTCACCGCCTCCGACCTCCAGCACCAGTATTCGACCCCCCGGGTCCGAGTGAACAATCTGTACGTCGAGAGCCAGACGTTTATCCAGCAGTACGGCAACCCCCCCCCCCCCCCCGCGTCCGGGTTGACAGAGAGATGCGTGCATCTCAAAGTCATCGAAGGCGGGAGCCAGCTGTCGCACGCTGCTGATCCGACTCTCGCAAACAACCATCACATCTATACTTCGTGACCTGAGGTCACTTAGTAGCTTTGCTTGCTTCCAAGCTGAGCCCAGGCCACGCGCGTTCAAACAGCCAACTCTCAATTGATCTATTTTGGTGTTGAAAGTGAAGAAAGAAAAGCACTTACCTCTCCGGGTTGTGTAATTTCCATGGCGTCAGGTGTGTTGGGTGGAGGGATGTTTTGTGGTGGTGTGGGGGTGCCCGAGTGTGGTTGGGTTGGGGTGTTTGGAGTTGTGTCAGGGAGAGGGGAGGTTATGGGGAAATCTTTCAAGAGGACGCGATTTAACGGTTTTAAACAGGGGGGGGGGGCTCACGTCCTGTCTAAATTGTTCTTTTAAGGAACGATAAAGGTCTAGAGGGACCTTTATCATTATTGAATGGGTGAAGTTCTCTGTTGAGATAAAGTTTGGCCCTTCGGTCTGCACCAAAGGGCTATTGTTTATTAATTTAAACAGTTTTTTGTTTTCTTTATTTATATATGTGTATTGCAATGTCTTTTTTTGTGATGCTGTCAATGTTTCGGAGAGGGGAGGCGCAGATTTATTTTTGTTTGTTGAGGGTGGGGTGTTTTTTATTGGAGTTGGTGTTTGTGTGTGGGTTATTTGTGGTGTGCTGGGTGTGTGCTTTCTTTTTTTTCTTTTAACTTGTCTGAAGGCTTCTCCTCCTTCTTCTTCAGAAGTTGGGGGAAACTCTTCAGCGCTAGGTGGGAGGGACGTCGTGTCTGGTTTTTTTTTTGCGGGAGGGGTAGATTTGTTGCTGTTTTTTTTATTATTTGTTTGGAATGCGTTTTGTGGTGGTGGTGGTGCTGTTTGTGTCGTGCTTGTGGTTGGTAATGGTGGTGATGGTGTTTGTGTTGGTGATGGTGGTGGTGATTTTTGTGTCGAGCTTGTGTTTGCTGCTGGTGGTGGTGATGTGCTTGGTGGTGTTTGTATTTTGTTTGCTGTGTGTGGTATTAGTGTATTTTTGGAGGTGGGTGGTGTTGGTGTACTGTTTGTGGTGGGTGTGGGCAATAGTCCTTTTTGGGGGACACGTTTCGGGCAGTTAGCCTTAATGTGTCCCCTTTCCGTGCATAAATAGCATGCTGGTCTTCTCCCCTCTACAATTATATCTATTGGGGTGAGCTCATCCAGCCAGATGCGATCCGGGATTTGTGCTATTCTTTCGGGCCTCATTTGGACTAGTAGGTCGAGGCCCATTCCCAGGAACGCATCTCCGGATGCCTTCCCCATTGACAGCACTGTGTCCTCGCCCATGTCTATGAAGCCAGCAATAGCCCACCAGAAGTCCATTGTGGGCAGCATTGTTTGTATTTTTACTCTCTGTGTTCTTCTACCCATGTAGGAGGGATAGAAGCTGTATGTTGTCGATGAGAGTGGGCTTAGGGAAAGCTTCTCCGCCGTTTCCTTGTCTTTTGTTAGGACCGAAATGCTGCCATAGAGTCGGTCCTTTCGTATGAAGAGAATATTCTTCATATAGTCTTTTAGGACCAACTCTATCTCCATTTGGCTGGGCTGTGCTGGCTTTCTTGTTTCGTTTAGGATTGTTCTGAAGAGAACTGTGTTCTCTGTTCTCGCTTTCTTGAATTCTGGGGGGGAGTTAATGGAAAACATTCCATTTTCCCCCAAAACAATGTGTTTCTTTGCTTCGGCCAGTTTTTCTCTGGCGGCCGTTAGGTCAATTGGTGTGTATGTAATGGATTGTTTTGTTTTCTGGGTGAAAGTTGCCCTGTTGTTATTTGTATTATTTTCTGTTTGTTTGTTTTCCGTTTGCTCATTTTCCTTAACATTTGTTTTTTCATTTTCTTTGTTTGTTTCGTTGTCTAATTTTGTTGTAATTATTTTTTGTTCTTCAGACTTGGGGGGCGTGGCAGAGCTAATGGCAGACATGTCTGCCATCTTTTCCGCCATGCTGCCAAGAACGAAATTTTTCGGCAAAATTAGATATTTATTTTACCCCCTAAAAAGGGGGTAAATGCAAAAATGTTTCCCTAAATAACAGGGGTTAGTGTTCCAAATGTGTTGCACTGAAAAATTTATCCGGTACTTACAATAGTAAGGGTAAATCCAGATGGAATAGCGGAGCCGATGTGAAGCGTGTCTTACTCTATCAAGATAGATAGATAGATATGTTTCTTTTATTTGCCACAAGGGCATCAAAAGTGGGACAAGTACAATGGGGGGAGTTTACAAAACAAGGCGTCCTCAATAGTGAGGAGGCAATAACAATATATAAAAATAAAATAAAATATAACAAAAAATAAAATTTATAACAAAATCCTCAATAGAGAGGAGGCGCCTTGGGGGGTCGCTCACACCCCCGAAAAAAGTGTGCAACCCTTTTCCTCAGGAGCACAGAGAGGGGGTGCTCCCTCGTTCCTTCCTCTTTTCCACCTACAGGCTCATGTAAAGAGAAGGCCCATTCACACGGGCCATTCTCGCCACTTTCACCCACCTTTCATAAAAACGACTGGGGTGCAGCACCTCTCTCTCCATCCTGATCCTTCTTCCGAAATGATATCGGAAGAAACGGACCAGTTGTTGGCCAGAGAGAAAGGTGCCTGACCTCAGTCCTTTCAGACGCGTCCACCATACAACCTCTTTCGCCATGGCTATTACGCACAGAAACACCGCCTCTGCTTCATCTTTGAAGGGGGGAGGCGGCTTGATCATTACAATAGACTCGGTGGTCAACCGGATCAGTCCCACCCTTGACAGCAGTTGTTCGACATAGCCCCACAGATCGGCTACGCCCGAGCAGTGTACCAATGCGTGTGCAACGGTTTCCTCGTCGCACACGCATCTGGGACAGATCTTTTTGGCGGGGTCCCTACCCGGGCGCCCGTGTCTGTAGAGCCTTTCTCGAACGGGTAAAGCTCCTCGGTAGCACTGCCAGGCCAGGGACTTCTGGAAGTTGTCCATAGGTCCCGGGCTGAATGTCCTACCGAACAGGCTGGCCAGTTCGTCCTCCTCCATGTCTAGGGCTTCTCCGAGGGCGTCGTCGCACCTGCTGCGTACCAGCCCTCTATAGAATGTTGCGGTGGAGTCTCCACTGATAACCGGATCCGCCTGCCAGAGGGCGGTGAGCGCCTGGGCACACTCAGTGTGCCAGGCGCCCAGTTTTCTCGGTCTTTGCTTGACCCAGGATTGCAGCTCGGTGAGTGAGACGAGTCTGGGAAAGGTTCGTCTCACAAACGAGGCCCACACCGGTTGTCCGGTGAGGAATACGTAGAGGTGCCGTAGCCTTAATGCGTGTTTACGCATCATTAGCCACGGCATCTCCAGCCCTCCTTTCGAAGGGTGTTGACAGCAGATGGATCTCCTCACCATAGGAGCCCGCCTCTTCCAAAGGAATTGGAAGAGCGCGCGCTCCATCTTGGTGAGGGTTTCCCTTGGGCAGGGCACTACGGTCAGGCGGTAGTAGATGACGGACGCTATGTAGGTGTTCGCCACCTCCGCCCGACCTTTCGGGGATAGTTTGCAACTGGCCCACTTCTGGGTCAGTGCAAACACCCTGTTCGTAACCTCCGCCCAGTTTTTCTCCACCTGGAGGTCCGGTCCGAACCAGACCCCGAGCAACTTCACCGGGCCCTCCGTCCAACGTCCGACGACGCCATCGGAGGGCATCGGTCTGCCCCCTCCACGTGCCGAGTTGCAAACCGATCGACTTGTCCCGGTTCAGCTTAGCCTCTGTGAACTTTTCGTACTCCTCCAGTAAGGTGCCGACCGCCTCGATTTCGGAGGCCGTCGACACCATTACTGTCACGTCATCGGAGTAGGCCGACACCGCTTTCCGCAATCCCGGTTCCAAAGGGATGCCCTGCAACAACTCCAACTTCCGCAGTAGTGGCTCGAGAGTCAACACATACAGAAGGGAGGAGAGAGTGCACCCTTGTCGGATGGACCGCGCGATTTTGAACGGCTCCGAGTGGTAGCCGTTCACCTTGACCCTAGAGCAGATGCGGCTGCTGTGCATAGCAGTGATCCAGCCCCTGAAAACGGGTCCGAATCCTGCCGCCGCTAGCACCGCATCCAGGTAACCATGGTCGACCCTATCGAACGCCTTAGATTGATCCAAGTTGATCAGAGCCCCACCAAAGCCGGGTTGGTTCCCAACCCTCTCTATGATGTATCGCATGAGGTGGAGGTTGTCATGGATGGACCTGGACAGGATAGCGCATGTCTGCGCATCTCCCACCAGGTTGCCCACGACAAGCGCCAACCTCTTTGCTAGCACCTTGGCCAAAATCTGTAACTCTGTATTTAGCAGAGTTATGGGCCTGAAATTATTTATATCGTCCTCCTTGTTCTCGTCCTTCCTCACTAGCGTGACTACGCCCTTGGTCACAGTACAGGGAATTCTCCCGTTCTGTTGCCAGTTGCAGTAGACCGCCTCGAGGAGATCGGGGAACAAGTCCGGCATAGCTAGATATAATTCGTAAGGAAGACCATCGAGACCCGGGGATTTGCGTTTGCCGCATTGGCTCAGCACGTCCTCTATCTCAGCGGCCGAAATCGGCTCCTCGCAGGACTTTGCCTCCCTGTCCGAGAGGCGCGGCAGGCCGTCGAGGTATGGACCGAAGTCCACGTTCCCAACCGGCTCCCCGCCCTTCCCGAACAGTCGGGCAAAGTGCCTTTGAAAGGCCTCACACATCTGCTTAGGCTCAAGAATCGCCCGTCCATCCTGGTCTCGCAAAGACCGGATGGTGGATTTAGTTCCACTGTTGGCCTCTGTCACGCGGGCCCAGCTAACAGCTTTGGTCCCCTCGTTCCCTAGAGCACGTATTTTACTTCGGACAACGCAGCTTTCGTGCTTCGCGTCGAAAAACTGGCTCAAAGCCGTTCTCGACGCTAGCACTCTGGCCACGTCGCCGCTTCTAATTGCCTCTTCTACTCTATCTATTAGCTCCCTTTCCTTCCTATTCCTATCCGCAGCTAGAACCTTACTAAATTCTATCGAGACTACTCTAATCTCTCTCTTTAGAGATACCCACCACCTGCTGTTGACGATCGCTCCAGTCAACCGTTCCTTAACTAACGTACTAATCCGATTCCTGTAGGCTCTACTTGCCGGCAAGGACAAGTTGAGCTTCCAGTAACCGGGGCCCTGTCTATGAGTTCTGTCAAGGTTGACCATGCAGGTCACTAATTTGTGGTCTGAATAGCCAACCATGCGCATTTTTGGACAACTTAAAAACTCCTTATCCTTAATTCTAACTAAGAACCTATCTAGGTACGTCCTAGATGATCCGCTACGATTTGCCCAAGTCCAGGTTGGCGCAGTCGGAAAATCTAGTTGATATCTATCGGCCAGGTCAAATCGACCGATTAACCCTTTGAGGCTATTACACCCCTCTCTATCGGGGCAGGCCCCTACGTAGTCCCAGCGTGCATCTAGGATACCATTCCAGTCCCCCACTAATAGCAAGGAGCGGGACGTCCCTAGAAAAGTCTCCAGACGATGGAAGAAGTCCGGCCGCATTGACCCGAAAGGGCCGTAGGCAGCTACCAACCTAAACGCTCCGCCTTTACCACTGCCAAGGTCCAGAACCACTAGTCGACCCTCCGGGTCCAAATGTACCATCTGTGTTGCGAGACCCAGATGTTTTTGCAGCAGAACGACAACCCCACCCCCACCTCCGGGCTGACAGAGAGATGCGTGCATCTCAAAGTCATCAAAGGTGGGGGCCAGCTGTCGCACGTTGCTGATCCGGGCCTCGCAAATAACCATCACATCTATATGTTGTGACCTGAGGTCATTTAGAAGCATTGCTTGCTTCCAAGTTGAGCCCAGGCCACGCGCATTTAAACAGCCTACTCTTAGCATAGCCATGTTGGTGGTGAAGAGAAAAGGCACTTACCTCTCTGCGTCCCGGGTACCGGGCTGCACAATTTCCATTAGGGTGGGGGATGGGTTGTTGGGTGGGGTGGTGGTTTGTGGAAGTGTGGGGGCATCAGTGTGTTGTGTGGTTGGGGAGTTTGGAGTTATGTGGGTGTTTGGGGAGGGGGTGGGATAGTTTTTTAGGAGGACGCGGTTAATGGGCCCGACGCAGGGGGGACCCACGTCCTCTTTAAAATTGTTTTTTAAAGTTTTATAGGTGTCCTGTGGGGCCTTAATCATTTTGAGGTGGGGGAAATCCCCTGCCTGGGTGAAGTTAGGCCCTTGTGTTTTTATTAGATTGTTGTTGTACACAATGTTTAACAGTTTTTTGTTTCTTGTGTTTATGTATGTGTATGCATGTTTTTGTTTTTGTGTGGTGTTTTTTGTTTGCTGTTGTTGTGAGCTCTTTTGTGTTGGTGTCAGTGTTATGTTTTGGGGAGGGGTTTTTTTCATTTGTGTGTCTGAGGTGTGTTTTCTTTTTTTTCTTTTGATTGTGTGGAAGTGCTCCTCCTCGTCTGACGACGAACTAGGGTCATCTTCCGCGTTGGAGGGGAGGGGTATATTTTCGGGTTGTGTTTGCGGTACGGGTGTTTTGGAAATTGTTTTTGTTTTTTGAGTGGGGGGGGGGGTTGTACATTGTTTTGTTTTGGTTTGAGCTGTGGTGGTTGTTTTTGTAGTGGTAGTTGTGGTGATTGTGTTGGTTGTGCAGTTGTTGGTGGTGTAGGCAGGATTGGGGTTTTCTTATTAAGTTGGGGACAGACAGCCCTCAGGTGACCTCTGGTTCCGCAGAGGTAACACGAGGGCCGTCTACCCTCAACGGTAATGTTGATGAAGGTTAGATCATCCAGTATGACGCGTTCAGGGATGTGGGCGATCCTTTCGGGCCTCATTTGAACTACAAGTTCGAGGCTCGTTCCACTGAACGCGTCACCCGATGCCTTTCCCATGGACACCAGCATGTCATCCTCCAGGTCCAGAAAACCTGTCAAAACCCACCATATGTCCATAATCGGCAGGATGGTGTGGATTTTTATTTTTTGTGTTCTTCTACCCATGTACGTAGGGTAGAAGGTGTATGCGGTGGATGTGATTGGTTTGATGGACAGTTTCACTGCTGTGTCCCTGTCCTTCATGAGAATGGATAGACTCCCGTAGAGTCTATCCTTCTGAATGAAGGTGATGTCCTTCATGACGTCTTTTAAAACCAGCTCTATCTCGCTCTGTGATGGTTGAGCTGGTTTTTTACTTTTGTTCGAGATTGTCCTAAACATGACCGTGTTTAGGAGTCTCTGGCTTTTTAGTTCCGGGGGGGAATGGATTGTGAATGAACCATTTTCTCCGTACACTATATATTTTTTCGCATCCGCCAGTAGCTCCTTCGCTTTTGTTATATCTACTGGCAGATAGTCGAGGGTTTTCTTTGTCGTCTCGGCGAAGGAGAAATTTTGTTTGTTTGTGTTGTTGTTGTCGTTGGTGGTGTTGTTGTTATCATTGTTGTTGTTGTCACCGTTATTGGTCTTGTTGTTGTTGTTATTGTTATTGTTATTGGTGTTGTTTTCGTCCGTCGCATTGTTGTTGTTGTTGCTGTTGCTGCTGGTTCTTTGGGTTGTTGCCATGGCAACGTCAAGTTGTCGGTTAACAGGTGGAGAGAATTCTTCCTCTGGCTGACCTTTCTTCTTGACCTCTGCTACTGTGACAGTGGCAGGGGGAAGCTGTAAGTTCATCTTCCCCTTTCCTCCTTCGAATGTTGGTGAAGAAGCTTCGGCCATTTAAAAAAATATTGACTTTTCAACAAGAAAAAACTTTTTTTTTTTTGTTTAACTATTTCGCCTAAAGGCGTAGAATATTTTGAGAGACCGACCAGATCAAAATTTGACCTGGCAGTCCCTCTACAAAATGGTACAAAAATTAAAGTTATCAGACAAGAATTTCTATAGAAATTTAAACAGAACTTACTCAGCAAGTTATACGCGTGTGTCCATCCCAGAGATCTCTGTGAGATAGATAGATAGATAGATAGATATGTTTCTTTTATTTGCCACCAGGGCATCAAAAGTGGGACAAGTACAATGGGGGGAGTTTACAAAACAAGGCGTCCTCAATAAGGAGGAGGCAATAACAATATATAAAAATAAAATAAAATATAACAAAAAATAAAATTTATAACAAAGTCCTCAATAGAGAGGAGGCGCCTTGGGGGGTCGCACACACTCCCGAAAAAAAGTGTGCAACCCTTTTCCTCGGGAGCACAGAGAAGGGGTGCTCCCTTGGTCTTTCATCTTCCTCACCTATAGTCTGATGTAGAGTGAAGGCCCATTCACACGGGCCATTCTCGCCACTTTCACCCATCTTTCATAAAAACGGCTGGGGTGCAGCACCTCTCTCTCCATTCTGATCCTTCTTCCGAAATGATATCGGAAGAAACGGACCAGTTGTTGGCCAGAGAGAAAGGTGTTTGACCTCAGTCTTTTCAGACGCGTCCACCATACAACCTCTTTCACCATGGCTATTACGCACAGAAACACCGCCTCTTCTTCGTTTTTTAAGAGGGGAGGCGGCTTGATCGTTACAATAGACTCGGTGGTCAACCGGATCGGTCCCACCCTTGACAGCAGTTGTTCGACATAGCCCCACAGATCGGCAATGCCCGAGCAGTGTACCAATGCGTGTGCAACGGTTTCCTCGTCGCACACGGATCTGGGACAGATCTTTTTCGAGGAGTTCCTACCCGGGCGCCCGTGTCTGTAGAGCCTTTCTCGAACGGGCAGAGCCCTTCTGTAGCATTGCCAGGCCAGGGACCTCTGGAAGTTATCCATGGGTCCCGGGCTGAATGTCCTACCGAACAGGTTGGCCAGTTCGTCTTCCTCCATGTCTAGGGCTTCTGCGAGGGCGTCGTCGCACCTGCTAACCACCAGCCCTCTATAGAATGACGAGGTGGATTCTCCACTGACAGCCGGGTCCGCCTGCCAGAGAGCCGTGAGCGCCTGGGCACACTCGGTGTGCCAGGCGCCCAGTTTTCTCGGTCTTTGCTTGACCCAGGATTGCAGCTCGGTGAGTGAGACGAGTCTGGGAAAGGCTCGCCTCACAAACGGGGCCCACACCGGTTGACCGGAGAGGAATACCTGAAGGTGCCGTAGCCTTAATGCGTGTTTACGTATCATTAGCCACGGCATCCCCAGCCCTCCTTTCGAAGGGTGTTGACAGCAGATGGATCTCCTCACCATAGGAGCCCGCTTCTTCCAAAGGAATTGGAAGAGTGCGCGCTCCATTTTGGCGAACGTTTCCCTTGGGCAAGGCACGAAGGTCAGGCGGTAGTAGATGACGGACGCTATATAAGTGTTCGCCACCTCCGCCTGACCTTTCAGGGACAGTTTGCACTCGGCCCACTTCTGAGTCAGTGCAAACACCCTGTTCGTTACCTCACCCCAGTTCTTCTCCACCTGGAGGTCTGGTCCGAACCAGACCCCGAGCAACTTCACCGGGCCCTCCGTCCAGCGGCCGACGACGCCATCGGAGGGCATCGAGCTGCCCCTCCACGTGCCGAGTTGCAGACCGATCGACTTGTCCCGGTTCAGCTTAGCCCCTGTGAACTTTTCGTACTCCTCCAGTAAGGTGCCGATCGCCCCGATTTCCGAGGCCGTCGACACCATTACTGTTACGTCATCGGCGTAGGCTGACACCACTTTCCGCAATCCCGGTTCCAATGGGATACCCTGCAGCAACTCCAACTTCCGCAGCAGTGGCTCTAGAGTCATTACATACAGAAGGGAGGAGAGAGGGCACCTCTGTCGGATGGAACGCGCGATTTCGAACGGCTCCGAGAGGTAGCCGTTCACCTTGACCCTAGAGCAGATGCGGCTACTGTGCATGGCATTGATCCAGCCCCTGAAAACGGGTCCGAAGCCTGCCGCCGCTAGCACCGCATCCAGGTAACCATGGTCGACCCTATCGAATGCCTTAGATTGATCCAAGTTGATCAGGGCCCCACCAAAGCCGGGTTCGTTCCCAACCCTCTCTATGATGTATCGCATGAGATGGAGGTTGTCGTGGATGGACCTGGACGGGATAGCACATGTCTGCGCATCTCCCACCAGGTTACCCACGACAAGCGCCAACCACTTTGCTAGCACCTTGGCCAAAATCTGTAACTCTGTATTTAGCAGAGTTATGGGCCTAAAATTATTTATATCGTCCCCCTTGTTCTCGTCCTTCCTCACTAGCGTGACTACGCCCTTGGTCACAGCACAGGGAATTCTCCCGTTCTGTTGCCATTTGCAGTAGACCACCTCGAGGAGATCGGGGAACAAGTCCGGCATAGCTAGATATAGTTCGTATGGAAGACCATCGAGACCCGGGGATTTGCGTTTGCCGCATTGGCTCAGCACGTCCTCTATCTCAGCGGCTGAAATCGGCTCCTCGCAGGACTTCGCCTCCCTGTCCGAGAGACGCGGCAGGCCGTCGAGGTATGGACCGAAGTCCACATCCCCAACCGGCTCCCCGCCCCTTACGAACAATCCCGCAAAGTGCTTTTGAAAAGCCTCGCACATCTGCTTAGGTTCAAGGATCACCCGTCCATCCTGGTCTCGCAAAGACCGGATAGTGGATCTGCTCCCTCTTTTGGCTTCTGTCACGTGGGCCCAGCTAACAGCTTTGGTCCACTCGTTTCCCAGAGCACGTATTTTGCTTCGGACGATGCAGCCTTCGTGTTTCGCGTCGAAGAACTGGCCCAGGGCCGTTCTCGACGCTAGCACTCTGGCCACGTCGCCGCTTCTAACTGCCTCTTCTACACTATCTACCAACTCCCTTTCCTTCCTATTTCTATTTGAGGCTAACTCCTTACCAAATTCTATAGAGACTACTCTAATCTCTCTTTTGAGAGATCCCCACCACCTGCTGTTGACGATGGCGCCCGTCAACCGCTCCTTAACTAAAGTGCTAATCCGGTCCCTGTAAGCCTTACTTGCCGGTAAGGACAAGTTGAGCTTCCAGTAACCGGGTCCCTATCTATGAGATCTGTCAAGGTTGACCATGCAGGTCACTAATTTGTGGTCTGAATAGCCAACTATGCGCATTTTTGGAGAACTTAAAATGTCCTTATCCTTAATTCTAACTAAGAACCTATCTAGGTACGACCTAGATGATCCGCTACGATTTGCCCAAGTCCAGGCTGGCGCAGTCGGAAAATCTAGTCGATATCTATCGGCCAGGTCAAATCGACCGATTAACCCTTTGAGGCTATTACACCCCTCTCTATCGGCACAGGCCCCTACGTAGTCCCAGCGTGCATCTAGGATACCATTCCAGTCCCCCACTAATAGCAAGGAGCGGGACGTCCCTAGAAAAGTCTCCAGACAATGGAAGAAGTCCGGCCGCATTGACCCGAAAGGGCCGTAGGCGGCTACCAACCTAAACGCTCCGCCTTTACCACTGCCAAGGTCCAGAACCACTAGTCGACCCTCCGGGTCCAAATGTACCATCTGTGTTGCGAGACCCAGATGTTTTTGCAGCAGAACGACAACCCCACCCCCACCTTCGGGCTGACAGAGTGATGCGTGCATCTCAAAGTCATCAAAGGTGGGGTCAGCTGTCGCACGTTGCTGATCCGGGCCTCGCAAATAACCATCACATCTATATGTTGTGACCTGAGGTCATTTAGAAGCATTGCTTGCTTCCAAGTTGAGCCCAGGCCACGCGCATTTAAACAGCCTACTCTTAGCATAGCCATGTTGGTGGTGAAGAGAAAAGGCACTTACCTCTCTGCGTCCCGGGTATCGGGCTGCACAATTTCCATTAGGGTGGGGGATGGGTTGTTGGGTGGGGTGGTGGTTTGTGGAAGTGTAGGGTCATCAGTGTGTTGTGTGGTTGGGGAGTTTGGAGTTGTGTGGGTGTTTGGGGAGGGGGTGGGGTAGTTTTTTTAGGAGAACGCGGTTAATGGGCCCGACGCAGGGGGGACCCACGTCCTCTTTAAAGTTGTTTTTTAAAGTTTTATAGGTGTCCTGTGGGGCCTTAATCATTTTGAGGTGGGGGAAATCCCCTGCCTGGGTGAAGTTAGGCCCTTGGGTTTTTATTAGATTGTTGTTGTACACAATGTTTAACAGTTTTTTGTTTCTTGTGTTTATGTATGTGTATGCATGTTTTTGTTTTTGTGTGGTGTTTTTTGTTTGCTGTTGTTGTGAGCTCTTTTGTGTTGGTGTCAGTGTTATGTTTTGGGGAGGGGTTTTTTTCATTTGTGTGTCTGAGGTGTGTTTTCTTTTTTTTCTTTTGATTGTGTGGAAGTGCTCCTCCTCGTCTGACGACGAACTAGGGTCATCTTCCGCGTTGGAGGGGAGGGGTATATTTTCAGGTTGTGTTTGCGGTGCGCGTGTTTTGGAAATTGTTTTTGTTTTTTGAGTGGGGGGGGGGACATTGTTTTGTTTTGGTTTGAGCTGTGGTGGTTGTTTTTGTAGTGGTAGTTGTGGTGATTGTGTTGGTTGTGCAGTTGTTGGTGGTGTAGGCAGGATTGGGGTTTTCTTATTAAGTTGGGGACAGACAGCCCTCAGGTGACCTCTGGTTCCGCAGAGGTAACACGAGGGCCGCCTACCCTCAACGGTAATGTTGATGAAAGTTTGATCATCCAGTATGACGCGTTCAGGGATCTGGGCGATCCTTTCGGGCCTCATTTGAACTACAAGTTCGAGGCTCGTTCCACTGAACGCGTCACCCGATGCCTTTCCCATGGACACCAGCGTGTCATCATCCAGGTCCAGGAAACCTGTCAAAACCCACCATATGTCCATAATCGGCAGGATGGTGTGGATTTTTATTTTTTGTGTTCTTCTACCCATGTACGTAGGGTAGAAGGTGTATGCGGTGGATGTGATTGGTTTGATGGACAGTTTCACTGTTGTGTCCCTGTCCTTCATGAGAATGGATAGACTCCCGTAGAGTCTATCCTTCTGAATGAAGGTGATGTTGTTTCTTTATTAGCCACAGGGGCACAAAAGAAGGGGACAAATACAAAGGGGGAAGTTTACATACAATAAAAACGTGTAAAATATTATCACAAATGCAATTTAAAAATTAGTCGATTTTCCCCAATATGGGGAGACATTACATATGGGTAACATATACCCCGAAAAAAAATGTGCAATCCTCATCTCCAGGAGTACGAATAGTTTGTACTCCTTTCCTCTCCTCCTCTTTTTCCTCAACCTACAGGCTGATATAGAGAGAAGGACCATTCACTCGGGCCATTCTCGTCACTTTCACCCACCTTTCATAAAACTGCTGGGGTACAGCACCTCCCTCTCCATCCTCATTCTTCTTCCAAAGTGGTATTTGAAAAAAAGAATCAGTTGTTGGCCGGAGAGAAAGGTGTCTGAGTTCAGCCCTTTCAACATTGTCCACCATACAACCTCTTTCGCCATAGCTGTCACACAAAGGAAAACCGCCTCTCCTTCGTTTTTGAAGGAAGGTGGCGGTTTGATTATGACAATGGACTCGGTGGTCAACCGGTTTGGTCCCACCCGCGACAATAGTCGTTCTCCATAGCCACACACGCGACAATAGTCGTTCTACATAGCCCCACAGGTCGGTAACGCCCGGGCAGTGTATGAATGCGTGCGCGACGGTTTCTTCGTCTCGCACACAGCTCAGACAGATCATTTTTTTCAGGGTCCCTGCTCGGGCGCCCATGTCTCTAGAGCTTGTCTCGAACTGGTAGGGCTCCTCGGTAGCACTGCCAGGCCAGGGACTTTAGGAAGTTGTCCATCGGTCTCGGACGGAAGGTCCTACCGAACAGACTGGCCAGTTCGTCTTCCTCTACGCCTAGAGTTTCAACGAGCGCGTCGTCGCACTTGCTGCGGATCAACCCTCTATAGAATGACCAAGTGGAGTCTCCACTGATCGCCGGGTCTGCCTGTCAGAGGGCTGTGAACGGCTGAGCACATTCGATGTGCCAGTCGCCCATTTTCCTCGGTCTTTGCTTGACCCAGGACTGCAGCTCTGTCAGCGAGACGAGTCGTGGGAAGGCTCGCCTCACGACCGGTTGTCCAGTGAGAAATACCTAGAGATGCCGCAGCCTGAGTGCGTGTTTGCACATCGTCAGCCACGGCACCCCAGCCCTCCGTTTGAAGGGTGTTGACAGCAGATGGATCTTCTCACCAAAGGAGACCGCCTCTTCCAAAGGAATTGGAAGAGCGCGCGCTCCATTTTGGCGACCGTTTTGGCTGGACAAGGCACGACGGTCAAGCGGTAGTAGATGGCGGACGCTATAAAAGTGTTCGTCACCTCTGCTCAACCTTTCAAGGATAGTTTGCCCTCGGCCCATTCTGAGTGAGTGCAAACACCTTGGCCGACACCTCGTTCCAGTTTTTCTCCACCTGGAGGTCCGGACCAAACCAAACCCCGAGCAGCTTTACCGGTCCTTCTGTCCAGCATCCGACGACGCCATCGGAAGGCATCGGTTTGCCTCTCCACGATCCGAGTTGCAAACCGATGGACTTGTCCCGGTTCAGCTTCGCTCCTGTGAACCTTTCGTATTCCTTCAGTAAGGTGCCGACTTCCTCGATTTGCGAGACACTCGACACCATTACTGTCACGTTGTCGGCGTAGGCTGACGCCGCTTTCCGCTGCCCCGGTTCCAGAGGGATGCCCTGCAATAGCTCCAACTTCCGCAGTAGTGGCTCGAGAGTCAGTACGCCCAGAAGGGGGGAGAGAGGGCATCCGTGTCGAATGGATCGCGTGATATGGAACGGCTCCGAGAGGTAACCGTTCACCTTGACCCTTGAGCAGATGTTGCTGTTTTGCATTGCAGCAATCCAGCCCCTGAACACGGGTCCGAAGCCTGCCGCCTCGAGCACCGCATCCAGTTAACGATGGTCAACCCTATCGAAAGCCTTAGACTGATCCAAGTTGATCAGGGCCCCACCGAAGCCGGGTTTACACCCTACACTCTCTATGATGTATGGCATGAGGTGGAGATTGTCGTGTATGGACCTGGTCGGGATTGCGCATGTCTGTGCATCTCACACCAGGTTCTCGACGACAAGCGCCAGCCGCTTTGCCAACACCTTGGCCAAAATATGTAACTCTGTGTTTAGCAGAGTTATGGGCCGGAAGCTGCCTATGTCATCCCCCTTATTCTCGTCCTTCCTGACTAGTGTGACTACGCCCCCGGTCACAGAACTGGGAATTCTCCCGTTCTGTTTCCAGTTGCAGTAGACCGCTTCCAGGAGACCAGAGAATAAGTCCGGCATTGCTACGTAAAATTCGTAGGATAGACCGTCAAGACCTGGAGATTTGCGTTTGCCGCATTGGCTCAGCGCGTCCCCTATCTCAGCGTCTAAGGTCGGCCTTTCACAGAATTTTGCCTCGCTGTCCGAGAGTCGCAGTAGGCCGTCGAGGTATGGACCTAAATGCTTAACCCCTCCCGGCGCACCGCCCTGCCCGAACAGTTGAGCAAAGTGCCGTTGAAAGGCCGCACACATCTGCTTCGGCTCACGTATCACGCGTCCGTTTTGGTCCTTCAAAGACCGAATCGTGGACTTGTTGCCACTTTTTGCTTCCGTCACTCGCTTTGGCTCCCTCGTTTCCCAGAGCACGTATTTTGCATCTGACAACGCAGCCCTCGTGCTTTGCGTCGAAGAACTGATCCAAGGCCGTCCTCGTTACTAGCACGCTGGCTTTGTTGCCACTTCTAATTGCCTCTTCTACTGTATCTACCAGTTCCTTCTTGGTTCTATTTCTATCTAACGCTAATTCTTTACTAAAAACTAACGAGTCTAATCTAACTGCCCTCTTGAGAGAGTACCACCATCTGTTGTTGACAATGGCCCCTGTAAAGTGCTGTTTAACTAAAGTGCTAATCCGTCTACTGTAGGCTTTGCATGTCGGTAACGACAAGTTCAGCTTCCAGTAGCCGGGTCCTTGTCTATGGGTTCTATCAAGGTTGACCATGTAGGTCACTAGTTTGTGATCTGAATAGGCAACCATGAACATTTGTGGACAGCTTAACAATTCCCTATCCTTATTTCTAACTAGAACCCTATCTAGGTATGATCTAGATGTTCCGCTACGATTAGTCCACGTCCACAGTGGCACAGTCGGAAAATCTAGTCGATATCTATCGGCCAGGTCAAATCGGCCGATTAACTGTTTGAGGCTGTTACACCCCCCTTTATCGGGATATGCTCCCACATAGTCCCAACGTGCATCTAGGAATCCATTCCTGTCCCCCACTAAAATCAAGGAGCGGGACGTTCCCAGAAAAGTCTCTAGACGTTTGAAGAAGTCTGGTCGCGGTGTCCCGGATGGGGCATATGCGGCCACCAACCTGAAGGCTCCACCTTCACTACCGTCAACGTCTAGGACCACCAGTCGACCCTCCAGGTCCAGATGTACCGTCTGTGTTACGAGGCCCAGGTGTTTCCGCAGCAAAACGGCACCCACCCACCCCCCCGGCCGACAGAGAGATGCGTAGATCTCAAAGTCATCGAAGATGGGGGCCAGCTGTGGATCCTGGCTGGACTCGCAAATGGCTACTACATCCATACTGTGCGACCTGAGGTCGTTTAAGAGTTTGCCCTGTTTCCAGGGAATCCCCAGGACGCGTACATTCACACATCCAACTCTTATATTGGCCATGTTGGTTCTGAAAAGTTAAAAGAGAAATAAACACTCACCTCTTCGTCTCCCGAGGATCAGGCCGCACGGTTTCCATGGGGGTGTTAGAGGGGTTGTCTGGGTGGGTGGTGGTTTCCGGCGGGGTGGGGACAGAGATCTTTGGTGCGGTGGGGGTGTCTGGGGTGAGGGTGGGGAAACTTTTTAAAAGGACGCGGTTAATGGGTTTAACACAAGGATTACCCACGTCCTTAGGAAAGTTTTCCTTTAAAGACTTATAGGTGTCCGTAGGGACCCTAATCATCTTTAAATTAGGTTTGTCTATACAGTTCGAAAAAGTTTTCCCTTCGGTTTTCACCGAAGGGTCGTTGGAGATGACCTCCATTAAAGTTTTGTTTTTACTGTTTATGTATGTGTAACGTTCTTGTTGTGTTGTGGTGGTTTTTGTCTGTTGTTCTTATGGGAGCTTTCCTTTTGTTGTAGGTGTTTGTGTTTGGAGTGATGTCGTGGTTTTGTTTTCGGGACGGGGGGGGGTTGTAATGTTTGTGTTGGTGGTTGTATGTTTGTAGTGATGTTTGTTGTTTTTTTTTGTTCTTGTGGTGTCTTTTCTTCTTTCTTTCCGAACGGAGAGGCTCTCCCTCATCGTCACTTGGTGATGATGTGGGGGCCTCGTCCGTTGTGGTGTCTGTGTTATTTGGAAGGGGTATGTTTTGGGGAGCTGTTGTGTTTGTGGGTGTTTTTGCAGTGGTTTTAGGTGGAGTGGGGCTGGGTGGGACTGTGCTTGCGGGTTGGTTTGTTGTTCTTGTTTTGGTTGTGTTTGCGTGTTGTTGTTGTTGTTGTTGTTGTTGTTGTGGTGGTGGTGGTGGTGGTGGTGGTGGTGGTGGTGGTGGTGGTGGTGGTTGTGTTGTTGTTTTGGGTGTTGGCAGTAGTGCCTCTTTTTTTGTAGATAACTGAGGACAGTAAGCCTTCAGGTGACCACTGCTTAAACAGTGGTAACATGAAGGCCGCCTACTCTCAACAGAAATGTTTATGTGTGAAATTCCATCCAGAGGCACACGTTGGGTATTTTAGCTATCCGTTCTGACCTCATTTGCACCAGAACTTCCACGCTTGTACCATTGAATGTGCCTCTAGAGGACTTTCCCACCGAAATGATGGTGTCTTCGTCGAAATCGATGAAGCCAGTTAGAATCCACCAGACGTTTACATTTGGTGCAATGTTCGAAATTTTTCTTTTTTGTTTTCTTTTTCCCATATATGTGGGGAAAAAGGTGTAAAGGGGGCATACAATCGGCGATACAGAATATTTTTTGTGCTGTCAATTGGTCTTTCAACAACACCGAAATGCTTCCAAAAAGTTTCCCTTTTTGGATGAAGGCAATATCCTTCATGGAATTCTTCAGAACCAGTTCAATATCGTTTGGGGATAATTGAACTGGTTTTTCGACACATTTGAAACCGTCCTAAAAATTACTGTTTTTAAAACAGTCTCTCTGCGTAACTGTTGAGGAGAAGTGATGCTGAAAGCACCACTCTCACCAAAAGTTACGTACTGTTTTGCATCGCTTAACATTTCCCTAGCATTGGAAATGTCAAGATGTGAACAGTTCGGTCTTTTGGACGGTTTGAGCAAAGGAAATCTTTTCCTTGTTCGTGGAGTTGGTCGTGTTGCTGTTGTTGTTTGTGGTCTTGTTGTTATCATTGTTGCTGTTGTTGTTTGTGGTGTTGTTGTTATCATTGTTGCTGTTGTTGTTCTTGTTGTCATTATTGTTGTTGTTGTTCTTCTTCTTCTTCTGGTTGGTGTTTATATTTTGCATATTATTGGTGTTTGTGTTAGTGTTGATGTTACAATCAACGTCCGACATCGTGTTTTCAAAACTGACGACATTTTCGATGTCTTTCAATTTCGGGTTGTCTTTGTTAATATGGAACCTTTGTATTCAACACAAAATATTAATGTTGAATTATATGAAAAAATATATAATGAAATGATTTTACATGAAAATAATGTGTGTATGTGTGAGCGGGTGCATATGTGTGAGTGTGTGTATATATGTGAGTGAGTGTGTATGTGTGTGAGCATATTTTGCGTGTCTGCTATTGCGGTTATGTCGTATGTATATTCACGGAGTGAATTCTACGTAAGTATATGTATATATGTATGTATGTATACGTATGCATGTATTTATGAATGAATGCATGTATTTATGTATATGTATGTATATATATATATATATATATTTACAAACAAACCGAACATTATAATAAATGTTCGGTAAACCGATACGTGCATATATATATGTGTGCATGTATGTATATATATACATACTACTGTACGTCTGTATACATATATGTATGTACGTATACATACATACTTACATTTAAGTAACTGCCGTACTAAGAGTGAGAAATAAAATTTCGTTTAATTCTATTCCATTTATCGTTTTGGGTGCGCTCCGCCGACTAAAGTCACTCGATATGCAAATTAGGCGGCTCAGCCGTTAATATGCATAATGAAAGTATATACTTCCAGACGTTCAGCCATCTGGCAGGAAGGTATACGATGCTGACGATAGCTAATAAGCTTGAAACTAGTACATCGTTCCTGTGTCAGTGTTGAACAAAAAGGTGACGTGGTTGCCTAAACACTGTACGGCGTAATTCGGTTTGTTTGTTCACAAACAAACCGAACATTATAATAAATGTTCGGTAAACCGAAATGAAATTTCGTTTCGTTCTATTCCATTTATATATATATATATATATATATATATATATATATATGTATGTGTGTTTGTATATATGTATATTTATTTATATATGTATGTGTATATATATATATATATATATATATATATATATATATATATATATATATATATATATATATATATATATATATATGCATATATACATACATACAATACATACATACATGGTGGCTGCCAACTCGTTTTCTAGTACGGCCTCTACTTTATATCCATGTAGGAGAACCCCTACCGATGCGCTGAACGAGTGTGACTTTTTAGTCCAGCCAGCGACTTGAAAACTCTGGTACAAACACTACACTTGTGACAATTATTGACACATAGTGCTGGGCCCATGGTACCATGTGACGACAAGGGCAGAGAGATCTCCAGATATAAAGCAATGCCTGTGCCGTGAAGCTTTTATAGTGAGCAAAGGCACTGCACAAAGCCAGTCCAACTCTCTTAACCAAGAGAATATTTACCAAAAAGAACAAGTCAACATCATTGGATGCCATCAGGATTGCAGGTGTTATATCAGAGTTTTCCTTCTCCTAGAATTCTGCCTTGACAAAGGCTAAGAGGTCATCTCTCCCGGTGATTTTGGATGGCCATTGACTCTTAAGAGCTCCTTTGCCCTTTGACAGGTTTTGTTTTTAGTCCTGCAGGATGTCCAAAGTCACCCTCCTCACCAAGAAACCTTGGTGGGGTTGCCAGTTTAGTCGCCAACGACCCGACCATGAGACAGGTTGTACTGGGATACATGGTACCATGTGATGACAAGTGCAGAGAGATTTCCAGATATAAAGCAATGCCTGTGCCGTGAAGCTTTTATAGTGAGCATACATACGTACATACATGATGGCTGCCCCCTCGTTATCGAGTATGGCCATTGCACGAGGATAAAAAAATATAAATAAATAAAAATTAATAAATAAATAAATAAAAAAAAAAATATATATATATATACATATATATATATATATATATATATATATATATATATATATATATATATATATATATATATATATACACATACACATACATATATACATATATATATATATATATATATATATATATATATATATATATATATATATATATATATATATATATATATATATATACACACATATACATTAATAACAATAATAATAATAATAATAACGATTTTATTTATTAGCCGCAAGGGCCGACATAATAATAATAACAACAATAATAATATACATATACATATATATATACACATACATGCACACACATAAACATGTCTATACACACACACACAATAGCAACTAACAGCGCTGCGATCGAATGTGGCTTTTTAGCCCAGCCAATGATCTAAAATGTCTTGCACAGAGTCGGCAACCAAAACATTCACTGGGAATAGTCGGCTGTTGTTGGAGTTCATCTACTTTTGCATGTCGCTTGAGCCCTCCTGCCGATTTACATTCTCTACCACATGTTTGGCAAGCATGATGAGCAGCATCTCCAACAGCAGCCTGGTAGTCAACCACTGGTCTTACTTTATGACTGCGAAGATGACTTTCGAGTCCAGCTTTGTTTAGGCAGAGTCTCGCACAGACGCTGCATGTCAGCACCATAGGAGGACCTTCACCCTCTGGAAGTGCAACAGCAATGCCCTTCCTCACATCCCGCTTTACTTTCTCGTATGCGATTCGAGATGCCTCAAAGGCAACTTTTCCCTCATATACAGTCTTTATCCATTTATTACGATCAGCAGCAATAGTTTCCTATGTATCAGCAGAGGTGTTAGCGTCTTTCAAAGAGGCTTTCAAGGAATCCTTATACCTCTTTTTTTGGTTTATGTGGCGGTCGTTTTCCTTTAACCAACTCTCCATAAAAGAGTTGTTTTGGTATTCTAGAATCCTTCATCCTGGCAAGGTGACCACTCCAACGTAGTCGTTGCTTAAGCACAAGAGCTTCTATACTGTCACACATAGAGCTTTCCAAAATCTCGATATCACTGATGTGGTCCCTCCATTGAACGCCATGGATCCGTCTGAGACACATCTGATGAAAACGCTCCAATTGCTTAAGGTGGTGTCCATATGTGACCCAGGTCTCGCAGGCATAAAGAAGACAAGAGAGCACACATGCCTTGTACACCTTTACCTTTGTCCTCCTGCATATGTCTCGCCGACCCCAGAGTCCCCTTTCTAGCTTTCCGAAAGCATCACTTGCTTTCCTAATCCTAAGTCAGATTTCACTGTCAAGGTTGCTGTATCGATTGACAGTGATTCCCAGGTATACAAACTGATCAACCACTCCAAGTCGTTTACCATACACATAGATATTTGGTTCAGTCTACTGCTTACCAGGGGCAGGTTGGTACATGACGACGGTTTTCTTGAGACTGACAGTCAATCCTAGGGCAGTGCAAGCGTCAGAAAATACATTCAAAATGTGCTGCATATCACTCTCTGTGTGCGCTACAAGATCGCAATCATCTGCATACAAGAGGTCTCTTATGATTGATGTAAATACTTTTGTCTTTGCAGCAAAGCCCCTGATGTTAAATATGCTGCCTGAAGTTCGATATCGGATGTAAACACCATGCTCGCAATTCCTGAATGCAATACTGAAAACCATTGCAAAGTATATGGCAAACAGGATCGGTGCTGGAATATCCCCCTGTTTCACTCCATTTTTTACTGAGATAGGCTCCGACATGTTACCTCCGACATTAACCCAAGCCTTCATGTCGTCATGGAAAGACCTAACTAAAGCAAGGAACTTATCAGGGCAACCAAGTTTCTGGAGAACCTTCCATAATGCATTTCTGTTAACAGTATCGAAAGCTTTTGTCAGATCGACAAAAACCTGGTACAGATCCAAACCTTGTTCCATGCACTTCTCCTAGAGCTGTCTAGCTGAGAAGATCATATCAGTAGTGCCGCGTCTAGAACGAAAACCAGATTGACTTTCATACGTACATAAATACATACATACATACATACATACATACATTTTCTTAAGATAAGAAAACACCAGGAAGAGACATGATTGTCGGCTACTGGTACAAAAAACTAATATTCTATCGGAGGTATTTTACTGACCTCTACCAACAAGTTCTTAAGGGAGATACACTTATACCAGAATGGTTGACATTAGCACAAACGTTACTGGTCCCCAAGAACAAAGACACCCACTTGGCAAAAAACTACCGACCCATTGCATGCCAGAACTTGATGTATAAGATGTATACAGCCTGCCTGAACCTATTCCTCCTAAGATCACTGTGAAAATAATAACATCATCCCAGATGAACAAGTAGCTGGAAAGAAAGTGGTTTGGGGATGTGCTGAACAACTCCTAATCAACAAAACTGCGATGTCAGAGGTGCGACAACTCAGGAGGAATATGACTACAGTCTGGCTGGACTACAGGAAAGCTTTCGATTCTGTTCCCCACTCTTGGATGATAGAGGCCCTCCAACTTGCTAAAGTCCCAGACATTATTGTCAGAGCCATAGAGAGGCTGTCTTCTTCTTGGGCTACTATCCTAAGGTTAAAGACAGAGAGGGGGGACTCTATTTTCACTGATAAAATAAAATATTGCAGAGGTATATTTCAGGGGGACAGTCTCTCTGTGATATTATTCATTTTGTCATTAAACCCCTTGTCCTTTCTGTTCAAGAAATGTGAGGGATACATCATTGGCTCACAGGAGGACAGAAATACGAACCTAACCCATAATTTCTTTGTGGACGATCTGAAACTCTATGCCAAGAACATGGATGGGATGAAGAAAAATCTTGACCTGGTTACAACGTTCTCAAAGGATATAGGAATGGAGTTTGGCCAAGATAAATGCTCATACATGACTGTAATGCGGGGAAAAACAACAACCCAATCTAGAAAAATTGTCATCAATGGCCTAACTGTTTTTCCGATATCTGATGAGGACTGATACAGATACCTTGGGATAGAAGAGAACATATCCTATAATGGTATCTGTAATAAAGAAGGGGTAACCAGGGAATACTACACCCGATTAAGAAAGATTTGGTCATCGGAACACTTTGCGCTAAATAAAACAGTGGCTCACAATGTGTTTGCTGTGCCTGTCCTAACACTAACGTTTGGAATACTCAATTGAACGATAGACAAAATCCGAGCAGTTGATGTTGGAACTCGAAAAATACTAAACAACACAGGAAACCTCCACATCAACAGTGTCATAGACCGACTTTACTTGAAACGTAAGCAGGGAGGCAGAGGCCTAACATCAGTCCAGACAACATTTGAATGTCGCATCATATCCATCCGACAACATCTACGAACCTCGAAGCGTAGGAGCCCGCTGCTGGAGCAAGTCTATCTGCATGAAACAGATAAGATCATGAGAGTTGGGAAGGAACTCCTTGAGAGATATTCCCTGTGTGATAATCAAAAACTCACACCCAGGGATGTCGCTCAGCAGTATCGCAGTGAATCCATGGATGAAAAACTGCATGCCTATCAGCAAAAAATCATGCATGGATATGTTGCCAGGAAGCTCCAGAGTGAGAGTAATATAGATAAGGAAAGTAGTCTATCTTGGACCAACAACCGCTATATTGGCTCCCACTTTGAAGGATACGCGTTTGAAATCCAAGAATAGGAGATTAACACGAAATACCTGCTTCACAAAAGAGATAGGGATGCAGGCAAAACACCTAGATGTGATAACAAGTGCAGACTCTTCAGAACTAACATCGAGTATATCACCCATGTCATCAGCATCTGTCCAAAGATGTCATCGCGATACTATCTACCTATGAGGCATGATGTAGTGGCCAACACACTGTACAATGCAGTTCGTAAAAAAAGATAGCCCCGATAATAAACACATTAAAAGCTACAGCAATGTGGAAGACATCCACGTACATAATATGAAAGAGTACTGGTGGAACGTTCCAGTAAAAACCCCAATAAAATGCAGGCATAACAGATCAAATGTCATGATATGGGACAGGGAGAAGAAAGCAAGCACAGTAGTGGAAATTAGCTGCCCAGCAGATGCCAATATAATATCAAAGATTAGTGAAAAGGAGAATATTTATGCAGAACTGATGAGAAATCTGCAGATACTCCACCCTGATTACACCTTCAGATGTATGCCTGTGATTATTGGGGCACTGGGGTTTGTTAGTAACTGCCTCAATACAAATCTTGAGAAGCTAAGCTTCACAGGAACAGAAAGAACACAACTAGTTAGGAAATTACAAGTATAATCCATTAATGGAACAGTAAAAATATGTAAAACATTCCAAAAATGTTGCATCTAATAACTGCATATACACATGTACAGATACAAAGCATATACACATGCACACATACAACTCAAAACATACACATCCACACATACAATAACATCCATATCTACACATGCATGCATGCAGACATACATACATACCTACCTAGTTGATGTTGTGTAAATTCCAAAGAGAGAGTCTTGTGTCTATGTTAGAAACCCACTCTCTCTCTCTCTATTGGTAAAACTTTGTGAAATTATAAAACCAGAAGAAAATACATACATACATGGTGGCTGCCAACTCGTATTCGAGTACGGCCACTACTTTATATCCATGTAGGAGAACCCCTACCGATGCGCTGAACGAGTGTGACTTTTTAGTCCAGCCAGCGACTTGAAAACTCTGGTACAAACACTACACTTGTGACAATTATTGACACATAGTGCTAGGCCATGGTACCATGTGACGACAAGTGCAGAGAGATCTCCAGATATAAAGCAATGCCTGTGTCGTGAAGCTTTTATAGTGAGCAACGGCACTGCACAAAGCCAGTCCCACCCTCTTAACCAAGATGATATTTACCAAAAAGAAGAACAAGTCAACATCATTGGATACCATCAGGGTTGCAGGTGTTATATTAGAGTTTTCCTTCTCCTAGAATTCTGCCTTGACAAAGGCTAAGGGGTCATCTCTCCCGGTGATTTTGGATGGCCATTGACTCTTAAGAGCTCCTTTGCCCTTTGACAGGTTTTGTTTTTAGTCCTGCAGGATGTCCAAAGTCACCCTCCTCACCAAGAAACCTTGGTGGGGTTTCCAGTTTAGTCGCCAACGACCCGACCATGGGACAGGTTGTACTGGAATACATGTTACCATTAGCACCAACTGGTGACCTGACATACATACATACATACATACATACATACATACATACATACATACATACATACATACATAAATACATACATGTGAGTGTGTTTTCGTATACATGCGTGTATAAGAGAGAGGAAAGAAAGAAAGAAATAAAGAGAGAGAGTGACTTTGTATTAGATTTGTGTACGTGGTAGTGGTGGTGGAGGTCGTGGTGGTTGTGGTGGTGGTAGTGGTGGTGGTAGTGGTGGTGGTAGTGGTGGGGGTGGTGATGGTGGTGGTGGTGTTATTGTTGTTGTTGTTACTGCTGTTGTTGTTGTTGTTGCTGCCCTTGATGTTGTTGTTGATGACGATAATGATGATGATGATGAAGATTACTATATGGGTTTTTTGTTCTTGTTGATAATGGTGATGGTAATGATGATGATCATAATCATCATAATCATGGCGTTTTGTTGTTGTTGTGGAGGTGGTGGTGGTGGTGGTGGTGGTGGTCTATTATCAGGTCCAACCTAACCAACTTAAGTTGAAAGCCATTCCTATCGTGACAATCTCCTATATTGGCTCCTCTGTATAGGACCCTCATGACCACAAGAGCCAGTTTGATTTTAAGGGCCATAGATTGTGGCGCATTGTATAGGTTAACCCTGTGTGTTTATATTTCAAAAGTAAAACACAATGTTGCTTAAGAGAAATCCGAAACTTCCAGTGAGTTCCCAGATCACATGACTTCCAAAGCTTTGCTAACGGAAAGAAACCTTTTGACCTTTGTAGTGTAATTAAAAGTATATTTGCACCCTAAAAAAGGTAGTTGATCTCCTACGAATAGCTGAAGGAAGTCAGCTTCTCAGGGACAAAACCCTGGTATTAGATTTATATATAGGCAGAACCTTTTAAGGATCTTCTGAACTCATAAATCCAACAGACCCACCCATACTTGACAAGCTTTCAACTCTTCCTCTCCTCTGCTGTTATAACTGGAAGAACTTCTTTCAAATCACGAAGTTACTTGATTAACGTATTGAAAACCACAAAGGCGCCAAATGAGGATATATTCCTGGGAGTTATAAATATTACGGAGCTCCTCTGAAGACGAACTTCTCACCTTGTTGGTGATTCCTGAAAACATGCTACCATCAACAACGCGTCTCCCTTGCCGTCCTCCGGGGAAACGCCTTCTCCAATCTGTCCGCCAGGGCTGTGTGGAGACAAGCCGATTATATTACGAATTCTGTTTATTAGTCTAACAGTATATTAAAGACTGAGAGTAGACTTAGCACTCTTGCTCTGTCTTTAAGGCAACAATAGAGCGTGCGACAGACCCCTAAAAAGAGGGTCTCATTTTCAAGGGCGGTGCCCCAGCATGATCTTAGCCGGATGGCTGGAACAGGTAAAAGAGTAAAAGAGTACCTTTTTATTTGCTGAGTTAGATAAATGTCTTTCATCATTTTTATTTGTATCCTTATACAATTTTCTCTTAGTCGATCTCATTCTATCATAGGAGATTGTTCTGATTGCAACAACAGACCTGGCATATCACTTCTGGATGTTGCTGCGTCTTGTAAGAAATAATCCTACACGCATGCCTAGATCTATGAACGAGGTAAATATTTGTATAAACGGACAAAGTGATGAGTCTAAACTTTCACTAGAAATAGCAGCCAATAAGGACCGTCTATCAGCTCAACATATACAGCATTACATTAGAGTGAGGGTAAATTATACCTAGGGAAAGATGCTTCTACTACCATGTACCCCCTCACTGAATTTGTATAAGATGTTATATATATATACATGTGTGTGTATATATATATATATACAAATATGTGTATGTATATATATATACATGTATATATATATATATATATATATATATATATATATATATATATATATATATATATATATATATATATATATATATATATATATACAAATATGTGTATGTATATATATATATATATATATATATGTGTGTGTGTGTATGTGAGGGGGGGGGGCTGATGGTAAATAAGATGCTTCCATAGGCGGTATGCCGATTGAGCACTCTATGCTCTTACAGAGTATTGATAGAATAGAAAACGAAACATCAGTGATGCATCTGAACTCAATTTATTGTGTATTACAATTGTTTCGCCGGCGGACAGCTCGAGATATTCTCACTGAGCGAGAGAATATGGTCATATCATCGCTTCGCTGCGCATTTCCAATATTTTTAATATTTTTAATGCTTACACTGTTTTTAATGTTTATATCATTTCTCCACACACAGACTATATCAATCATATAAAGAATTTGACACCAGATCAACCAACCTAACACTCGTGTTTACCTGCTTAAGTGCTTCTACTACACGTAACTCTCTGCCACACTATATAAACAAGACGCACGTGCTTGCCACACATATAACCTTTGCACTATATAACCGCTTATTTTCATGTTGTATTTTAACCTGTATTTTTGATTGTATCTTTTAATATGAATGTAATCTCTAAGTGTGTACTGCCACTCTAAATGCTGTAATGAATGTTGACCCACAATATTTGCATATGTATCTGTGTGTCTCTTGGGTGAAAAGGAGGTCATATAAGTGTTCATTCAATAATAAATTGCTCCGAAGAATCCAAACCTCGGTTTGGAGGAAACAGTTGTAAGCTTAAAATGTTTTGAACAGTTCTTTGATTCTTATAATTCATATAACTGCTCTGTAAATCATCTGATGTTTTTACATTGAGCTACTTAACTTACTGGTAATAAGGTAGTAATATATTACTGCCTACCACTATTTAGGGTTTGTATAAAAATATATATAACTGCAAAAGGTTTTTGTATTTACATAACCATAAATAGTATAATTAATACTAAATATATATATATATATATACAAATATATATATATATACAAATATATATATATATATATACAAATATATATATATATATATATACATATATACATATATGTTGGTTAGATTATCAATATTAGTATTATTGGGGCACCCACTGATGAATTATAGGAGCCCACTTGAATATATATCTATTGATGGTATACAAGCTCCTACATAAATTGGTATAATTTAACCCAAATTGTAGGAATCCTATAATGAAACGAGACGTCCGTCTGGGAAGAGATATATTCGATATGTCTCATATGAAATAATACAGCCAATTTTCCACGCAATACTTTTAGTTAGCACCCCGAATGCATAATTGGGAATATAATCACTTATTTCCTAATGTTTGTTGAGTGAGTTGGAATTTGGCCGGAGTATCGCTAAAAAGCTTTCTCCGATATTGTATTTATTGTATTTATAGATATATATATATATTTAAGAGTTAAACAAGGTTCTATGAATAAATCAAAGAATGAGTTTTACAATAGATTGGAAGCACTCCACAGTTATGGTTTTCCGGTGTTATTAATATTAATTCAAAATATTAACAAAAATAGACATTCGTGTGATCAAGTATATTTTATTATACATATTTCAGAGGTACGTCAACAGTACGTCCTCATCAGATAAAATAAGATGATGCATGACATACCCTGACTTAGTAGATGGTTAAGATTCAGTCATGGCAGTGAATAAGATATGACAACTCAATATTTATATACCTTAAGATTGGGACATGAAAACATTACATATAATACAGAGGGTGCGTGTGAGAAAGCTTATAAAAATACATAATAGCAATTTACATAACTGTTAGAGATTCAAATAATTTAAATTATTGAAGAAAAAAAGAAAGACAGAGAGAGAAACAGATGAGGAAAAAGATAGTTACTAGAAGTATAGAAATATCTTATGCACGAAAGCAAAAGAGAATTGATGAAGGATAAAGAGACAAAGAAGAATCATTTTTATAGTATAAAGCATAGGGAGGGAGATTTGTATTGTCGTGGATAAATAGCGTATAATTAGATGATGCAAATATATATATATATAAATAAATAAATAAATATACATTTGGGCATAGCTTTGTGAAAGAATAATTTCGAATCGTTGAATTATCTAGAAATAATCAATTAATCTAAATATCAAATATTTAGATTAATTGGGTTAGTTATTTGAGGGTTTAATTTCGAGTCCTTAAGTTAATTAGTAATAGACTATTAATCAATTATATATATCCAAACGTATCCGGATGACCGTTAAATTTCGAATCATTTATGTTAGTTCAAAATAGTCTCTTCAAAATAGCCTCGCAAAAAGTCAGGAAAAAACACTGAATAAATAAGTTCTAATTTTTGACGTTTCTCATCAACTGAGTGCGTAAAATGATACTATAACAGATTATAAAACCTTATAATAATTTTTATTCATTTACGATATGATTAATGTTAGATTAAGGGTTCTATATAAATACATAAACATATAGACTGTTAACATGATCTCTTGATGAATATGCATATCATTTGATTGTGTAAGTACATTTAATTTTGTCGGGATTTTTGTATTTTTTAAAATATATAGCTTATATGGTTAACAGTTACAAGGAACCGTAGACCATTGATTTATTTATTTGGAATATGTTGATTTATATATTTATGGTATATGTGTCCAACACGATCCTAGTCGACAAACTTTTTCCACTTAACATGATGTAAAACTTCAATTTTGACATTATTAACAATAATTGTATTTATTATTTATTATATGTATATAAATCACTAATATCGTCTTAAGTTTTAAACAGAATACTCTGTATGTATTTAGATAAATGTGTATATCTAGTTTAATAACATCCTTCTAGATACTTAAGGACATTCTAGTGTTATAATTGTTAAATATTTTCTAAATTATATAATGATTATTATTTTTTTAAATATATTTTTTTTTATATAATTAAATTTGGGTTACCTTCGGGTTGATGAAAATCTTAAGTTCTTTCTCATGTTTGCAGACACTTTAAATATGATATTATACTATAATATAGATCCTTAAAAATTTTCTTGTATTTTTAAATTTTATAGCTTAGATATTTGGCACTTATAGGATCGCAAACCATTTATTTATTTATTTTGAATCTGGTTCTTATCTTTTATGATTCATGAAGTTTGATTTGTATATTTATAGTATTACATGATCATAATATAATAATTGATGTAAAACCTTAATTTTAACAATATTAACAGTAACTTATTTATTATATCATATTCGGTGGATTGGCAGTATCGGTAGATGGTCGGACGCCATGCTTTGAAGCATAGAGTTACCTCCCTGTATGATCTGAGTTCAAATCCCGCCGAGGTTAACTTTCCCTTTCATCCTTACGGGGTCGATAAAATAAAGTACCAGTAAGGCACTGGTTAATTGCTGGCCTTGTGCCAAAAGTAGAAAAAATTATATATTATATATAACTGACTAATATCGTCTTAAACTTTAAACAATATACTCTTTGTATACATTTAGACAAATGCGTATATCTAGTTTAATAATATCCTTTTTAAGTATAATTATAAGGCCTTTGGATACTTTAGGGCATTCTAATTGTTAATTTTAAATGTTTAAAGTTATAATTTTAATTACTTTCTAAATTATATAATGATTATTATTTTTTAATATAAAATCTCTTTAATATAATTTTTTTTAAATATAATTTAATATGGATTACCTTCGGGATGAAGAAAATATTAAGTCTCTTCTTTCTCTTGTTTGCAAATACTTTAAATATGATATTATAAATTAAATATGATAGTATACTTTAATATAAATACTTATACATTTTTATAGCCCGAAATATTATACCTTTAGATTAATTCACTATTTTGAACTAACATAAATGATTTGAAATTTAACGGTCATCCGGATACGTTTGGATATATATAATTGATTAATAGTCTATTTCTAATTAACTTAAGGACTAGAAATTAAACCCTCATATAACTAACCCATATATATTTGATATTTAGATTAATTGATTATTTCTAGATAATTCAACGATTCGAAATTATTCTTTCACAAAGCTATGCCCAAATGTATATTTATTTATTTATTTATATATATATATTTTTGCATCATCTAATTATACGCTATTTATCCACGACAATACAAATCTCCCTCCCTATGCTTTATACTATAAAAATGATTCTTCTTTGTCTCTTTATCCTTCATCAATTCTCTTTTGCTTTCGTGCATAAGATATTTCTATACTTCTAGTAACTATCTTTTTCTTCATCTGTTTCTCTCTCTGTCTTTCTTTTTTTTTCTTCAATAATTTAAATTATTTGAATCTCTAACAGTTATGTAAATTGCTATTATGTATTTTTATAAGCTTTCTCACACGCACCCTCTGTATTATATGTAATGTTTTCATGTCCCAATCTTAAGGTATATAAATATTGAGTTGTCATATCTTATTCACTGCCATGACTGAATCTTAACCATCTACTAAGTCAGGGTATGTCATGCATCATCTTATTTTAACTGATGAGGACGTACTGTTGAAGATAGCTCAGTACCTCTGAAATATGTATAATAAAATATACTTGATCACACGAATGTCTATTTTTGTTAATATTTTGAATTAATATATATATATATATACATATTAAAATTACAGATTAAAGTTTAAGCAAAGAATCGCTGCTTTCACCCTTAACGGGATCTTCTGAAACTATAAACTCAATCTGTAAACGCAGAAGTGAATATTTCAAAAAACGTTGCAACCGGAGGAAGAGAGGAAGACGATACTTTGGTTCGTGGAAACGTTCCCTGGCAAAGAACGGGTAAAAACGAATATAATACGTCATTAATAGGAGCGGTGAAAAACAATTACACGCAAAGACAGAATCACGTTTATGGTATAAAAGAAGTCGTAGACTAATGTTCCATTAGGTGGTTCATAGAGACGTTCTCTGGCAATGAACGGAAAAAACGAAGATAATACGTCATATGTGGAGCGTGGAGAACAATTGCAAGCAAAGACAAAACCACATAAATGGTATAACTGAAGTCGTAGACTAAAATTCTAACTAGGAAACCGAATGATCCTCCGCTTCAGAGTTAAGAATAAAGTAAATAAAATACAGAGGTAATTGAAATTAAATAAATACATACACGCATCCAAATACGTACATACACAAGCATACGCGAAAACACTCGCCATAGGTATACAAATACACGCACATATAAATATGTGTGTGTGTGTGCGTGTATACAAATAATTAAATAAACGTATATAAATAAATAAATACGTATATAACAAGCGCACGCGCATACCTACATGTAAATACACAAATGTTCGGAGACTACGTCAACCAAAACACGAAGTACACATATACACACACCCTACATACGTACGAACCCGCATAACTCACACAGATGCAAAACTCACCTATACACATAACCAAAAGCATATGTACCAGAATATATAAAATATACGCCATAACATATACAATCAAATATACGTACGAGAAAGTATACGTACCTTCACAAAACATACAGGTAATATATACTTACCTATGCAAATAAGTAATGGTATAAACATAACATATACTTAGCTACCACATCAAGACGTTAAATATCCGCGTATAGATCGTACTATCCATCCTGCCAGCATAACCAAGAACCTGGTAAGAAACGTTTCTTTGAGGCTTTCCCATCTATCTACTGACGAGCATATTTTCAACGACCATTCCACATATTACAATGAAGCTCTTGCTCCGAGTGGATTTGTCGATAAGGTAGCATATACAGAGTATGAGAATAGACCTAGAAGAAATAGATCCCGACGCATTATATGGTATAACCCACCATATAATATGGAGGTGGCCACACCATTACCTAAGATCTTTCTATCCCTTATTACGAAGCATTTTCCCCCTTCACATAAATATAGTAAAATTTTTAATAGAAATACTATTAAAATGTTTATTCTACGACTCCTAACCTTGCACAAAACATCACAGCTTCAAATTTAGCTAAACTACGTAGCCGTAGGAACACGTGCAACCCTGTAGTTAATACTAACTTTAATTGTAGGAATCGGGTTGATTGCTCCCTATCCGGGAAATGCCTCTCTAGTAACATTGTTTACAAATGTAGGGTTGAAACACCCACGTCCCGTAGGGCCTACATAGGGTTAACCACCAATAGATTCAAGCATCGTCTTTACATGCCTACCCATTCTTTTCGTTACCCTCTAAGAAGGAATATGACGTCACTTTCAGCTTATATCTGGAGTCTAAAGGACAACCACACCCAATATAAGTTAACTGGGAGATCCTAGCTAGGGCTAGATCGCATAACGGAAATAAAAGACCATGTGACCTCTGCGCCGCTGAGACCCTGGAAATACTCGACGCCACAGACCACATCTTAAACAAAAAATCTGAGGCAATTTCGGCTTGTAAACATAAATTGCACAAAACTTTCCTGTATTACAGCCCCACATTATACCCTAACGGATAGTACGATCTATACGCGAATATTTTACGTCTTGATGTGGTAGCTAAGTATATGTTATGTTTATACCATTACTTATTTGCATAGGTAAGTATATATTACCTGTAGGTTTTGTGAAGGTACGTATACTTTCTCGTACGTATATTTGATTGTATATGTTATGGCGTATATTTTATATATTCTGGTACATATGCTTTTGGTTATGTGTATACGTGATTTTTGCGTCTGTGTGAGTATGCGGGTTCGTACGTATGTAGGGTGTGTGTATATGTGTACTTCGTGTTTTGGTTGACGTAGTCTCCGAACATTTGTGTATTTACATGTAGGTGTGTGCGCTTGTTATATACATATTTATTTATTTATATACGTTTATTTAATTATTTGTATACACGCACACACACACATATTTATATGTGCGTGTATTTGTATACCTATGGCGAGTGTTTTCGCGTATGCTTGTGTATGTACGTATTTGGATGCCTGTATGTATTTATTTAATTTCAATTACCTCTGTATTTTATTTACTTTATTCTTAACTCTGAAGCGGAGAATCATTCGGTTTCCTAGTTAGAATTTTAGTCTACCACTTCAGTTATACCATTTATGTGGTTTTGTCTTTGCGTGCAATTGTTCTCCACGCTCCACATATGACGTATTATCTTCGTTTTTTACGTTCATTGCCAGAGAACGTCTCTATGAACCACCTAAGAGAATATTAATCTACGACTTCTTTTATACCATAAACGTGGTTCTGTCTTTGCGTGTAATTGTTTTTCACCGCTCCAAATAATGACGTATTATATTCGTTGTTTCCGGTTCTTTGCCAGGGAACGTTTCCACGAACCAAAGTATCGTCTTCC
>OZ024740.1:29996037-30173204 GCA_964016885.1 Eledone cirrhosa
CAGTAACAACAACAGCAGCACCCATAACAAGAAGAGTAACAACAACAACAGCACCAATAACAACAACAGTAACAGCACTAATAACAACAAAATTAACAACAACATCAATGATAACAGCAACAGTAACAACAGCAGCACCAATAACAACAACAGTAACAACAGCAGCAGCAATAACAACAACAGTAACAACAACAGCACCAATAACAACAACAGTAACAACAACAGCAGCACCAATAACAGCAACAGTAACAACAACAACACTAATAAAAGCAAAGTAACAACAACAGCACCAATAACAGCTAATGTAACAACAACTGCAGCACCAATAAAAGCAACAGTAACAACAACAGCAGCAACAATAACAGCTAAAGTAACAACAACAGCAGCACCAATAACAGCAACAGTAACAACAACAACACTAATAACAGCAAAGTAACAACAACAGCACCAATAACAACAACAGTAACAACAACAGCAGCACCAATAACAGCAACAGTAACAACAATAGCAGCACCAAAAACAGCTAAAGTAACAACAACAACATCAGCAATAACAGCAACAGTAACAACAACAGCACCAATAACAGCAATAGTAACAACAGCAGCACCAATAACAACAACAGTAACAACAACAGCAGCACCAATAACAACAACAGTAACAACAACAGCACCAATAACAACAACAGTAACAACAACAGCAGCACCAATAACAGCAACAGTAACAACAACAACACTAATAAAAGCAAAGTAACAACAACAGCACCAATAACAGCTAATGTAACAACAACTGCAGCACCAATAAAAGCAACAGTAACAACAACAGCAGCAACAATAACAGCTAAAGTAACAACAACAGCAGCACCAATAACAGCAACAGTAACAACAACAACACTAATAACAGCTAAAGTAACAACAACAGCAGCACCAATAACAACAACAGTAACAGCAACAGCACCAATAACAGCAAAGTAACAACAAAAACAGCACCAATAACAGCAACAGTAACAACAACAGCAGCACCAATAACAACAAGAGTTACAATAGCAGCACCAATAACAGCAACAGTAACAACAACAGCAGCAATAACAGCAACAGTAACAACAAAAACAGCACCAATAACAGCAACAGTAACAACAACAGCAGCAATAACAGCAACAGTAACAACAAAAACAGCACCAATAATAGCAACAGTAACAACAACATCACCAATAACAGCAACAGTAACAACAACAACATCACCAATAACAGCAACAGTAACAACAACAACATCACCAATAGCAACAACAATAACAACAACAACAACATCAATAACAACAACAGTAACAACAATAGCAACACCAATAACAGCAACAGTAACAACAACATCACCAATAACAGCAACAGTAACAACAACAACATCACCAATAACAGCAACAGTAACAACAACAACATCACCAATAACAACAACAATGACAACAACAACAGCATCAATAACAACAACAGTAACAACAATAGCAGCACCAATAACAACAGTAACAACAATAGCAGCACCATTAACAGCGACAGTAACAAACAACAACAGCACCAAAAACCGCAACAGTAACAACAACAACAACACAAATAACAGCAACAATAACAACAACAACAGCACCAATAACAGCAACAGTAACAACAACAGCACCAATAACAGCAACAGTAACAACAACAGCAGCATCAACAGTAACAACACCAGTAACAAAAACACCATTACTGTTGCTGTTACTGGTGCTGCTGTTGTTGTTACTGTTGTTGTTATTATTGCTGTTGTTGTTACTGTTGTTGTTATTGGTGATGTTGTTGTTGCTACTGTTGTTGTTATTGTTGCTGTTGTTGTTAATGTTGCTGTTATTGTTGCTGTTGTTGATGCTGTTGTTGTTGTTACTGTTGCTCTTTTTGGTGATGTTGCTGTTGTTACTGTTGCTGTTTTTGGTGCTGTTGTTGTTACTGTTGCTGTTATTGGTGATGTTGTTGTTAATGTTGTTGTTGTTAATGTTGTTGTTAGTGTTGCTGTTGTTGTTGTTACTTTGCTGTTATTAGTGCTGTTGTTGTTACTGTTGCTGTTATTAGTGTTGTTGTTGTTGTTACTGTTGTGTTATTGGTGATGTTGTTGTTGTTACGGTTGTGTTATTGGTGATGTTGTTGTTGCAACTGTTGTTGTTATTGGTGCTGCTGTTGTTGTTACTGTTGCTGTTATTGGTGCTGTTGTTGTTGCTACTGTTGCTGTTATTGGTGCTGTTGTTGTTGTTACTGTTGCTGTTATTGGTGATGTTGTTGTTGTTACTGTTGTTGTTATTGATGCTGTTGTTGTTGTTACTCTTGTTGTTATTGGTGATTTTGTTGTTGTTACAGTAGCTGTTATTGGTGATGTTGTTGTTGTTACTGCTGTTGTTACTGCTGTTGTTACTGCTGTTGTTATTGATGCTGTTGTTGTTGTTACTGTTGATGTTATTGGTGCTGTTGTTGTTACTGTTGTTGTTATTGGTGATGTTGTTGTTGTTACTGTTGCTGTTATTGGTGCTGTTGTTGTTGTTACTGTTGTTGTTATTGGTGATGTTGTTGTTGTAACTGTTGCTGTTATTGGTGATGTTGTTGTTGTTTCTGTTGTTGTTATTGATGCAGTTGTTGTTGTTACTGTTGCTGTTATTGGTGCTGTTGTTGTTGTTACTGTTGTTGTTATTGGTGATGTTGTTGTTGTTACTGTTGTTGTTATTGATGCTGTTGTTGTTGTTACTGTTGTTGTTATTGATGCTGTTGTTGTTGTTACTGTTGCTGTTATTGGTGCTGTTGTTGTTGTTTCTGTTGTTGTTATTGGTCATGTTGTTGTTGTTACTGTTGCTGTTATTGGTGCTGTTGTTGTTGTTACTGTTGTTGTTATTGGTGCTGCTGTTGTTGTTACTGTTGCTGTTATTGGTGATGTTGTTGTTACTGTTGCTGTTTTTGGTGCTGCTGTTATTGTTACTGTTGCTGTTATTGGTGCTGTTCTTGTTACTGTTGCTGTTATTGGTGCTGTTGTTGTTGTTACTCTTGCTGTTATTGGTGATGTTGTTGTTACTGTTGCTGTTATTGGTGCTGCTGTTGTTGTTACTGTTGCTGTTATTGGTGCTGCTGTTGTTGTTACTGTTGCTGTTTTTGGTGCTGTTGTTGTTACTGTTGCTGTTATTGGTGCTACTGTTATTGTTACTGTTGCTGTTATTGGTGCTGCTGTTGTTGTTACTGTTGCTGTTATTGGTGCTGCTGTTGTTGTTACTGTTGCTGTTATTGGTGCTGTTGTTGTTACTGTTGCTGTAATTGGTGCTGTTGCTGTTACTGTTGCTGTTATTGGTGCTGCTGTTGTTACTGTTGCTGTTATTGGTGCTGCTGTTGTTACTGTTGCTGTTATTGGTGCTGTTGTGTTACTGTTGCTGTTATTGGTGCTGTTGTTGTTACTGTTGCTGTAATTGGTGCTGTTGCTGTTACTGTTGCTGTTATTGGTGCTGCTGTTGTTACTGTTGCTGTTATTGGTGCTGTTGTGTTACTGTTGCTGTTATTGGTGCTGTTGCTGTTACTGTTGCTGTTATTGGTGCTGCTGTTGTTACTGTTGCTGTTATTGGTGCTGTTGTTGTTACTGTTGCTGTTGTTGTTACTGTTGTTGTTACTCTTGCTGTTATTGGTGCTGTTGCTGTTACTGTTGCTGATATTGGTGCTGCTGTTGTTGTTACTGTTGCTGTTATTGGTGCTGCTGTTGTTGTTACTGTTGAGGTTATTGGTGCTGTTGTTGTTACTGTTGCTGTTATTGGTGCTGTTGTTGTTGTTACTGTTGCTGTTATTGCTGCTGTTGTTGTTGTTGTTACTGTTTCTGTTATTGGTGCTGTTGCTGTTGTTACTGTTGCTGTTATTGGTGCTGCTGTTGTTGTTACTGTTGTTGTTACTGTTGCTGTTATTGGTGATGTTGTTGTTGTTACAGTTGTTGTTATTGGTGCTGCTGTTGTTGTTACTGTTGCTGTTATTGGTGTTGTTGTTGTTGCTACTGTTGTTGTTATTGGTGCTGTTGTTGTTGTTACTGTTGCTGTTATTGGTGTTGTTGTTGTTGCTACTGTTGCTCTTATTGGTGCTGTTGTTGTTACTGTTGCTGTTATTGGTCCTGTTGTTGTTATTGGTGATGTAATTGGTGATGTTGTTGTTACTGTTGTTATTGGTGATGTTGTTGTTGCTACTGTTGTTGTTATTGTTGCTGTTGTTGTTGTTACTGCTGTTGTTATTGGTGATGTTGTTGTTGCTACTGTTGTTGTTATTGGTGCTGCTGTTGTTGTTACAGTTGTTGTTATTGGTGATGTTGTTGTTTCTACTGTTGTTGTTATTGTTGCTTTTGTTGTTATTACTGTTGTTCTTATTGGCGATGTTGTTGTTGTTAGTGTTGTTGTTATTGGTGATGTTGTTGTTGCTACTGTTGTTGTTATTGGTGCTGCTGTTGTTGTTATTGTTGTTGTTATTGGTGATGTTGTTGTTGCTACTGTTGTTGTTATTGTTGCTGTTGTTGTTGTTACTGGTGTTGTTATTGGTGATGTTGTTGATGTTACTGTTGTTGTTATTGGTGATGTTGTTGTTGTGACTGTTGTTGTTATTGGTGATGTTGTTGTTGTTACTGTTGTTGTTGTTACTGTTGTTGTTATTGGTGCTGTTGTTGTTACTGTTGCTGTTATTGGTGCTGTTGTTGTTTCTGTTGCTGATATTGGTGATGTTGTTGTTGTGACTGTTGTTGTTATTGGTGCTGTTGTTGTGGTTTCTGTTGTTGTTATTGGTGCTGTTGTTGTTGTTACTGTTGCTGTTATTGGTGATGTTGTTGTTGTTACAGTTGTTGTTATTGCTGCTGTTGTTGTTGTTAATGTTGCTGTTATTGGTGCTGCTCTTGTTACTGTTGCTGTTATTGGTGCTGTTGTTGTTGTTACTGTTGTTGTTATTGGTGATGTTGTTGTTGTTACTGTTGCTGTTATAGGTGATGTTGTTGTTACTGTTGCTGTTATTGGTGATGTTGTTGTTATTACTGTTGTTGTTATTGGTGATGTTGTTGTTGTTACTGTTGCGGTTATTGGTGCTGTTGTTGTTGTTATTGTTTCTGTTATTGGTGCTGTTGTTGTTACTGTTGCTGTTATTGGTGCTGCTGTTGTTGTTATTGTTGCTGTTATTGGTGCTGCTGTTGTTGTTATTGTTGCTGTTATTGGTGTTGTTGTTGTTGTTATTGTTGCTGTTATTGGTGCTGTTGTTGTTACTGTTGCTGTTATTGGTGATGCTGTTGTTGTTACTCTTGCTGTTATTGGTGCTGTTGTTGTTGTTACTGTTGCTGTTATTGGTGATGTTGTTGTTGTTATTATTGCTGTTATTGGTGCTGTTGTTGTTATTGTTGCTGTTGTTGTTACTGTTGTTTTTACTGTTGCTGTTATTGGTGCTGCTGTTGTTACTGTTGAGATTATTGGTGCTGTTGTTGTTACTGTTGCTGTTATTGGTGCTGCTGTTGTTGTTACTGTTGTTGTTACTGTTGCTGTTATTGGTGCTGTTGTTGTTGTTACTGTAGCTGTTATTGGTGCTGTCGTGGTTGTTAATGTTGTTATTGGTGATGTTGTTCTTGTTAATGTTGCTGTTATTGGTGCTGCTGTTGCTGTTTCTCTTGTTGTTATAGGTGCTGTTGTTGTCGTTACTGTTGTTGTTATTGGTGATGTTGTTGTTGCTACTGTTGTTGTTATTGGTGATGCTGTTGTTGTTACTGTTGTTGTTATTGGTGATGTTGTTGTTGCTACTGTTGTTGTTATTGTTGCTGTTGTTGTTGTTACTGTTGTTGTTATTGGTGATGTTATTGTTGCTACTGTTGTTGTTATTGGTGATGTTGTTGATGTTACTGTTGTTGTTATTGGTGCTGCTGTTGTTGTGACTGTTGTTGTTATTGTTGCTGTTGTTGTTGTTACTCTTGTTGTTATTGGTGCTGCTGTTGTTGTTACTGTTGTTGTTATTGGTGATGTTGTTGTTGCTACTGTTGTTGTTATAGTTGCTCTTGTTGTTGTTACTGTTGTTGTTATTGGTGATGTTGTTGATGTTACTGTTGTTGTTATTGGTGATGTTGTTGTTGTTACTGTTGTTGTTATTGGTGATGTTGTTGTTACTGTTGTTGTTATTTGTGATGTTGTTGTTGTTACTGTTGTTGTTGTTACTGTTGTTGTTATTGGTGCTGCTGTTGTTACTGTTGTTGTTATTGGTGCTGTTGTTGTTACTGTTGCTGTTATTGGTGCTGTTATTGTTTCTGTTGCTGATATTGGTGATGTTGTTGTTGTTACTGTTGTTGTTATTGGTGCTGTTGTTGTTGTTTCTGTTGTTGTTATTGGTGCTGTTGTTGTTGTTACTGTTGCTGTTATTGGTGATGGTGTTGTTGTTACTGTTGTTGTTATTGGTGATGTTGTTGTTGTTACTGTTGTTGTTATTGGTGCTGTTGTTGTTACTGTTGTCGTTATTGGTGATGTTGTTTTTGTTACTGTTGTTGTTATTGGTGATGTTGTTGTTGTTACTGTTGTTGTTGTTACTGTTGTTGTTATTGGTGCTGCTGTTGTTACTGTTGTTGTTATTGGTGCTGTTGTTGTTACTGTTGCTGTTATTGGTGCTGTTATTGTTTCTGTTGCTGATATTGGTGATGTTGTTGTTGTTACTGTTGTTGTTATTGGTGCTGTTGTTGTTGTTTCTGTTGTTGTTATTGGTGCTGTTGTTGTTGTTACTGTTGCTGTTATTGGTGATGGTGTTGTTGTTACTGTTGTTGTTATTGGTGATGTTGTTGTTGTTACTGTTGTTGTTATTGGTGCTGTTGTTGTTGTTACTGTTGCTGTTATTGGTGATGTTGTTGTTGTTACTGTTGTTGTTATTGGCGCTGTTGTTGTGGTTTCTGTTGTTGTTATTGGTGCTGTTGTTGTTACTGTTGCTGTTATTGGTGCTGTTGTTGTTACTGTTGCTGTTATTGGTGCTGCTGTTGTTACTGTTGCTGTTATTGATGCTGTTGTTGTTGTTACTGTTGTTGTTATTGCTGATGTTGTTGTTGTTACTGTTGCTGTTATTGGTTCTACTGTTGTTGTTACTGTTGTTTTTATTGGTGCTGTTGTTGTTGTTTCTGTTTTTGTTATTGGTAATGTTGTTGTTGTTACTGTTGTTGTTATTGGTGCTGTTGTTGTTGTTACTATTGTTGTTATTGGTGCTCCTGTTGTTGTTACTGTTGCTGTTATTGGTGCTGCTGTTGTTACTGTTGCTGTTATTGATGCTGTTGTTGTTGTTACTGTTGTTGTTATTGCTGATGTTGTTGTTGTTACTGTTGCTGTTATTGGTTCTACTGTTGTTGTTACTGTTGTTTTTATTGGTGCTGTTGTTGTTGTTTCTGTTTTTGTTATTGGTGATGTTGTTGTTGTTACTGTTGTTGTTATTGGTGCTGTTGTTGTTGTTACTATTGTTGTTATTGGTGCTCCTGTTGTTGTTACTGTTGCTGTTATTGGTGCTGTTGTTGTTGTTACTATTGTTGTTATTGGTGCTCCTGTTGTTGTTACTGTTGTTGTTGGTGGTGCTGTTGTTGTTGTTTCTGTTGTTGTTATTGGTGATGTTGTTGTTGTTACTGTTTCTGTTATTGGTGCTGCTGTTGTTGTTACTGTTGCTGTTATTGGTGCTACTGTTGCTACTGTTGCTGTTATTGGTGATGTTGTTGTTATCACTGTTGTTGTTATTGGTGATGTTGTTGTTGTTACTGTTGCTGTTATTCGTGCTGCTGTTGTTGTTACTGTTGTTGTTATTGGTGATGTTGTTGTTATTGTTGCTGTTATTGGTGCTGTTGTTGTTGTTACTGTTGCGGTTATTGGTGATGTTGTTGTTGTTATTGTTTCTGTTATTGGTGCTGTTGTTGTTACTGTTGCTGTTATTGGTGGTGCTGTTGTTGTTACTGTTGTTGTTATTGGTGATGTTGTTGTTGTTATTGTTGCTGTTATTGGTGATGTTGTTGTTGTTACTGTTGCGGTTATTGGTGCTGTTGTTGTTGTTATTGTTTCTGTTATTGGTGCTGTTGTTGTTACTGTTGCTGTTATTGGTGGTGCTGTTGTTGTTACTGTTGTTGTTATTGGTGATGTTGTTGTTGTTATTGTTGCTGTTATTGGTGATGTTGTTGTTGTTACTGTTGCGGTTATTGGTGCTGTTGTTGTTGTTACTGTTTCTGTTATTGGTGCTGTTGTTGTTACTGTTGCTGTTATTGGTGCTGTTGTTGTTGTTACCGTTGCTGTTATTGGTGATGTTGTTGTTGTTACCGTTGCTGTTATTGGTGCTGCTGTTGTTGTTATTGTTGCTGTTATTGGTGTTGTTGTTGTTTTTATTGTTGCTGTTATTGGTGCTGTTGTTGTTACTGTTGCTGTTATTGGTGATGCTGTTGTTGTTACTGTTGCTGTTATTGGTGCTGTTGTTGTTGTTACCGTTGCTGTTATTGGTGATGTTGTTGTTGTTATTGTTGCTGTTATTGGTGCTGTTGTTGTTACTGTTGTTGTTACTGTTGCTGTTATTGGTGCTGCTGTTGTTACTGTTGAGGTTATTGGTGCTGTTGTTGTTACTGTTGCTGTTATTGGTGCTGCTGTTGTTGTTACTGTTGTTGTTACTGTTGTTGTTATTGGTGATGTTGTTGTTGTTACTGTTGTTTTTATTGGTGCTGTTGTTGTTGTTTCTGTTTTTGTTATCGGTGATGTTGTTGTTGTTACTGTTGCTGTTATTGGTGCTGTTGTTGTTGTTACTATTGTTGTTATTGGTGCTCCTGTTGTTGTTACTGTTGCTGTTATTGGTGCTCCTGTTGTTGTTACTGTTGTTGTTGGTGGTGCTGTTGTTGTTGTTTCTGTTGTTGTTATTGGTGATGTTGTTGTTGTTACTGTTGCTGTTATTGGTGCTGTTGTTGTTGTTATTGTTGCTGTTATTGGTGATGTTGTTGTTGTTACTGTTGTTGTTATTGGTGATGTTATTGTTGTTACTGTTGTTGTTATTGGTGCTGCTGTCGTTACTGTTGTTGTTATTGGTGATATTATTGTTTCTGCTGCTGATATTGGTGATGTTGTTGTTGTTACTGTTGTTGTTACTGGTGCTGTTGTTGTTGTTTCTGTTGTTGTTACTGGTGCTACTGTTGTTGTTAATGTTGCTGTTATTGGTGATGTTGTTGTTGTTACTGTTGTTGTTATTGGTGATGTTGTTGTTGTTACTGTTGTTGTTATTGCTGCAGTTGTTGTTGTTACTGTTGCTGTTATTGGTGCTGCTGTTGTTGTTACTGTTGTTGTTATTGATGATGTTGTTGTTGTTACTGTTGCTGTTATTGGTGCTGCTGCTGTTGTTACTGTTGTTGTTAATGGTGCTGTTGTTGTTGTTACTGTTGCTGTTATTGGTGATGTTGTTGTTGTTACTGCTGTTGTTATTGTTGCTGCTCTTGTTGTTACTGTTGCTGTTATTGGTGCTGTTGTTGTTGTTACTGTTGTTGTTATTGATGATGTTGTTGTTACTGTTGCTGTTATTGGTGATGTTGTTGTTGTTACTGTTGTTGTTATTGGTGATGTTGTTGTTGTTACTGTTGCTGTTATTGGTGCTGCTGTTGTTGTTACTGTTGTTTTTATTGGTGCTGTTGTTGTTGTTTCTGTTTTTGTTATTGGTGATGTTGTTGTTGTTACTGTTGCTGTTATTGGTGCTGTTGTTGTTGTTACTGTTGCTGTTATTGGTGCTGCTGCTGTTGTTACTGTTGTTTTTATTGGTGCTGTTGTTGTTGTTACTGTTGCTGTTATTGGTGCTGTTGTTGTTGTTACTATTGTTGTTATTGGTGATGTTGTTGTTGTTACTGTTGTTGTTATTGGTGCTCCTGTTGTTGTTACTGTTGATGTTATTGGTGCTCCTGTTGTTGTTACTGTTGTTGTTGTTTCTGTTGTTGTTATTGGTGATGTTGTTGTTGTTACTGTTGCTGTTATTGGTGCTGTTGTTGTTGTTTCTGTTGTTGTTATTGGTGATGTTGTTGTTGTTACTGTTGCTGTTATTGGTGCTGCTGTTGTTGTTACTGATGCCGTTATTGGTGCTGCTGTTGCTACTGTTGCTGTTATTGGTGATGTTGTTGTTATCACTGTTGTTGTTATTGGTGATGTTGTTGTTGTTACTGTTGTTGTTATTCGTGCTGCTGCTGTTTTTACTGTTGTTGTTATTGGTGATGTTGTTGTTATTGTTGCTGTTATTGGTGCTGTTGTTGTTGTTACTGTTGCGGTTATTGGTGCTGTTGTTGTTGTTATTGTTTCTGTTATTGGTGCTGTTGTTGTTACTGTTGCTGTTATTGGTGCTGCTGTTGTTGTTATTGTTGCTGTTATTGGTGTTGTTGTTGTTGTTATTGTTGCTGTTATTGGTGCTGTTGTTGTTACTGTTGCTGTTATTGGTGACGCTGTTGTTGTTACTGTTGCTGTTATTGGTGCTGTTGTTGTTGTTACCGTTGCTGTTATTGGTGATGTTGTTGTTGTTATTGTTGCTGTTATTGGTGCTGTTGTTTTTACTGTTGCTGTTGTTGTTACTGTTGTTGTTATCGTTGCTGTTATTGGTGCTGCTGTTGTTGTTACTGTTGTTGTTACTGTTGCTGTTATTGGTACTGCTGTTGTTACTGTTGAGGTTATTGGTGCTGTTGTTGTTACTGTTGCTGTTATTGGTGCTGCTGTTGTTGTTACCGTTGCTGTTATTGGTGATGTTGTTGTTGTTATTGTTGCTGTTATTGGTGCTGTTGTTTTTACTGTTGCTGTTGTTGTTACTGTTGTTGTTATTGTTGCTGTTATTGGTGCTGCTGTTGTTGTTACTGTTGTTGTTACTGTTGCTGTTATTGGTACTGCTGTTGTTACTGTTGAGGTTATTGGTGCTGTTGTTGTTACTGTTGCTGTTATTGGTGCTGCTGTTGTTGTTGTTACTGTTGCTGTTATTGGTGCTGTTGTTGTTGTTACTGTTGCTGTTATTGATGCTGTTGTTGTTGTTGTTACTGTTGCTGTTATTGGTGCTGTTGTTGTTGTTACTGTTGCTGTTATTGCTGCTGTTGTTGTTGTTGTTACTGTTTCTGTTACTGGTGCTGTTGTTGTTGTTACTTTTGCTGTTATTAGTGCTGCTGTTGTTGTTACTGTTGTTGTTACTGTTGCTGTTATTGGTGCTGTTGTTGTTGTTACTGTTGTTGTTATTGGTGATGTTGTTGTTACTGTTGTTGTTATTGGTGATGTTGTTGATGTTACTGTTGTTGTTATTGGTGATGTTGTGTTGTTACTGTTGCTGTTAGTGGTCCTGTTGTTGTTAGTGGTGATGTTATTGCTGATGTTGTTGTTGTTACTGTTGCTGTTATTGGTGCTGTTGTTGTTGTTAGTGTTGCTGTTATTGGTGATGTTGTTCTTGTTACTGTTGCTGTTATTGGTGCTGTTGTTGTTGTTAGTGTTGCTGTTATTGGTGATGTTGTTGTTGTTACTGTTGCTGTTATTGGTGATGTTGTTGTTGTTACTGTTGCTGTTGTTGTTACTGTTGCTGTTATTGGTGCTGTCGTTGTTGTTAATGTTGTTATTGGTGATGTTGTTCTTGTTAATGTTGCTGTTATTGGTGCTGCTGTTGTTGTTTCTCTTGTTGTTATTGGTGCTGTTATTGTTGTTACTGTTGTTGTTATCGGTGATGCTGTTGTTGTTACTGTTGTTGTTATTGGTGCTGCAGTTGTTGTTACTGTTGTTGTTATTGGTGATGTTGTTGTTGCTACTGTTGTTGTTATCGGTGATGCTGTTGTTGTTACTGTTGTTGTTATTGGTGATGTTGTTGTTGCTACTGTTGTTGTTATTGTTGCTGGTGTTGTTGTTACTGTTTTTGTTATTGGTGATGTTGTTGTTGCTACTGTTATGTTATTGGTGCTGCTGTTGTTGTTACTGTTGTTGTTATTGGTGATGTTGTTGTTGCTACTGTTGTTGTTATTGTTGATGTTGTTGTTACTGTTGTTGTTATTGGTGATGTTGTTGATGTTACTGTTGTTGTTATTGGTGCTGCTGTTGTTGTAACTGTTGTTGTTATTGTTGCTGTTGTAGTTGTTACTCTTGTTGTTATTGCTACTGTTGTTGTTATTGGTGCTGTTGATGTTGTTTCTGTTGCTGTTATTGGTGCTGTTGTTGTTGTTACTGTTGCTCTTGTTGGTGATGTTGTTGTTGTTACTGCTGTTGTTATTGGTGATGTTGTTGTTGTTACTGTTGCTGTTATTGGTGCTGTTATTGTTGTTCCTGTTGTTGTTATTGGTGCTGTTGTTGTTGTTACTGTTACTGTTATTGGTGATGTTGTTGTTGTTACTGTTGTTGTTATTGGTGATGTTGTTGTTGTTACTGATGTTGTTATTGATGCAGTTGTTGTTACTGTTGCAGTTATTGGTGCTGCTGTTGTTACTGCTGTTGTTATTGGTGATGTTGTTGTTGTTACTGTTGTTGTTATTGGTGATGTTGTTGTTACTGTTGCTGTTATTGGTGCTGCTGTTGTTGTTACTGTTGTTGTTATTGGTGATGTTGTTGTTACTGTTTTTGTTATTGGTGATGTTGTTGTTACTGTTGTTGTTATTGGTGATGTTGTTGTTGTTACTGTTGTTTTTATTGGTGATATTGTTGTTGTTACTGTTGTTGTTATTGTTGCTGCTCTTGTTGTTACTGTTGCTGTTATTGGTGCTGCTGTTGTTGTTACTGTTGTTGTTATTGGTGATGTTGTTGTTACTGTTGTTGTTATTGGTGATGTTGTTGTTACTGTTGTTGTTATTGGTGATGTTGTTGTTGTTACTGTTGTTGTTATTGGTGATGTTGTTGTTGTTACTGTTGTTGTTATTGGTGATGTTGTTGTTACTGTTGTTGTTATTGGTGATGTTGTTGTTGTTACTGTTGTTGTTATTGGTGATGTTGTTACTATTGTTGTTATTGGTGATGTTGTTGTTGTTACTGTTGTTGTTATTGGTGCTGTTGTTGTTGTTACTGTTGTTGTTATTGGTGATGTTGTTGTTGTTACTGTTGCTGTTATTGGTGCTGTTGTTGTTGTTACTGTTGTTTTTATTGGTGATGTTGTTGTTGTTACTGTTGATGTTATTGGTGCTGCTGTTGTTGTTACTGTTGCTGTTATTGGTGCTGCTGTTGTTGTTACTGTTTAGGTTATTGGTGCTGTTGTTGTTACTGTTGCACCAATAACAGCAACAGTAACAACAACAACATCACCAATAACAACAATAGTAACAACAACATCACCAATAACAACAACAGTAACAACAACAACATCACCAATAACAACAACAGTAACAACAACATCACCAATAAAAGCAACAGTAACAACAACAACATCACCTATAACAGCAACAGTAACAACAACAGCAGCACCAATAACAACAACAGTAACAACAACAGCAGCACCAATAACAACAACAGTAATAACAACGGCAGCACCAATAACAACAACAGTAACAACAACAACATCACCAATAACAGCAACAGTAACAACAACAACATCACCTATAACAGCAACAGTAACAACAACAACATCACCTATAACAGCAACAGTAACAACAACAACATCACCAATAACAGCAACAGTAACAACAACAACATCACCTATAACAGCAACAGTAACAGCAACAACATCACCAATAACAGCAACAGTAACAACAACAACATCACCAATAACAGCAACAGTAACAACAACTACATCACCAATAACAGCAACAGTAACAGCAACAACACCAATAACAGCAACAGTAACAACAACAACATCACCAATAACAGCAACAGTAACAACAACAACATCACCTATAACAGCAACAGTAACAGCAACAACATCACCTATAACAGCAACAGTAACAACAACAACATCACCTATAACAGCAACAGTAACAACAACAACATCACCAATAACAGCAACAGTAACAACAACAACATCACCTATAACAGCAACAGTAACAACAACAACATCACCTATAACAGCAACAGTAACAACAACAACATCACCTATAACAGCAACAGTAACAACAACAACATCACCAATAACAGCAACAGTAACAACAACAACATCACCTATAACAGCAACAGTAACAGCAACAACATCACCAATAACAGCAACAGTAACAACAACAACTTCACCAATAACAGCAACAGTAACAACAACAGCAGCACTAATAACAACAACAGTAACAACAACAGCAGCACCTATAACAGCAACAGTAACAACAACAACATCACCTATAACAGCAACAGTAAGAACAACATCACCAATAACAACAACAGTAACAACAACTGCAGCACCAATAACAACAACAGTAACAACAACAACATCACCAATAACAACAACAGTAACAACAACATCACCAATAACAGCAACAATAACAACAACAGTAACAACAACAACATCACAAATAACAGCAACAGTAACAACAACAACATCACCAATAACAGCAACAGTAACAACAACAACATCACCTATAACAACAACAGTAACAACAAAAACATCACCTATAACAGCAACAGTAACAACAACAGTAACAACAACAGCAGCACCAATAACAACAACAGTAACAACAACAGCAGCACCAATAACAACAACAGTAACAACAAAAACATCACCTATAACAGCAACAGTAACAACAACAGCAGCACTAATAACAACAACAGTAACAACAACAGCAGCACCTATAACAGCAACAGTAACAACAACAACATCACCAATAACAGCAACAGTAAGAACAACATCACCAATAACAACAACAGTAACAACAACTGCAGCACCAATAACAACAACAGTAACAACAACTGCAGCACCAATAACAGCAACAGTAACAACAACAACATCACCAATAACAACAACAGTAACAATAACAACATCACCAATAACAACAACATTAACAACAACAACAGTACCAATAACAACAACAGTAACAACAACAACAGCACCAATAACAACAACAGTAACAACAACAGTAGCACCAGTAACAACAACAGTAACAACAACAACAGCACCAATAACAACAACAGTAACAACAACAACAGTACCAATAACAACAACAGTAAAAACAACAACAGCACCAATAACAACAACAGTAACAACAACAACATCACCAATAACAACAACAGTAACAACAACAACATCACCAATAACAACAACAGTAACAACAACAACATCACCAATAACAACAACAGTAACAACAACAGTAACAACAACAGCAGCACCAATGACAGCAACAGTAACAACAACAACATAACCAATAACAACAACAGTAACAAAAACAACATCACCAATAACAGCAACAGTAACAACAACAACATCACCAATAACAACAACAGTAACAACAACAACATCACCAATAACAGCAACAGTAACAACAACAACATCACCAATAACAACAACAGTAACAACAACAACAGCACCAATAACAGCAACAGTAACAACAACAGCAGCACCAATAACAGCAACAGTAACAACAACAGCAGCACCGATAACAGCAACAGTAACAACAACAACATCACCAATAACAGCAACAGTAACAACAACAGCAGCACCAATAACAGCAACAGTAACAACAACAGCAGCACCGATAACAGCAACAGTAAAAACAACAACAGCACCAATAACAACAACAGTAACAACAACAACATCACCAATAACAACAACAGTAACAACAACAACATCACCAATATCAGCAACAGTAACAACAACAGCAGCACCAATAACAGCAACAGTAACAACAACAACATCACCAATAACAAAAACAGTAACAACAACATCATCACCAATAACAGCAACAGTAACAACAGCAGCAGCACCAATAACAACAATAGTAACAACAACAACATCACCAATAACAACAACAGTAACAACAACAACAGCACCAATGTCAGCAACAGTAACAACAACAACAACATCACCAATAACCACAACAATAACAACAACAACAGCACCAATAACAATAACAGTAACAACAACAACATCACCAATAACAACAACAGTAACAACAGCAGCAGCACCAATAACAACAACAGTAACGACAACATCACCAATAACAGCAACAGAAACAACAACAACAGCACCAATAACAGCAACAGTCACAACAACAACATCACCAATAACAACAACAGTAACAACAACAGCAGCACCAATAACACAACAGTAACAACAACAGCAGCACCAATAACAACAACAGTAACAACAACAACATCACCAATAACAGCAACAGCAACAACAACAACAGCACCAATAACAACAACAGTAACAACAACAGCAGCACCAATAACAGCAACAGTCACAACAACAACATCACCAATAACAGCAACAGAAACAACAACAACAGCACCAATAACAGCAACAGCCACAACAACAACATCACCAATAACAACAACAGCAACAACAACAGCAGCACCAATAACAGCAACAGTAACAACAACAGCAGCACTAATAACAGCAACAATAACACAGCAGCAGCACCAATAACAACAACAGTAACAACAACATCACCAATAACAGCAACAGTAACAACAACAATATCACCTATAACAGCAACAGTAACAACAACAACATCACCAATAACAACAACAGTAACAACAACAACAGCACTAATAACAGCAACAATAACACAGCAGCAGCACCAATAACAACAACAGTAACAACAACATCACCAATAACAGCAACAGTAACAACAACAATATCACCTATAACAGCAACAGTAACAACAACAACATCACCAATAACAACAACAGTAACAACAACAACAGCACTAATAACAGCAACAATAACACAGCAGCAGCACCAATAACAGCAACAGTAACAACAACAACATCACCAATAACAGCAACAGTAACAACAACAATATCACCTATAACAGCAACAGTAACAACAACAACATCACCAATAACAACAACAGTAACAACAACAACAGCACCAATAACAACAACAGTAACAACAACAACATCACCAATAACAACAACAGTAACAACAGCAGCAGCACCAATAACAACAACAGTAACAAAAACAACATCACCAATAACAGCAACAGTAACAACAACAACATCACCAATAACCACAACAGTAACAACAACAACAGCACCAATAACAACAACAGTAACAACAACAACAGCACCAATAACAGCAACAGTCACAACAACAACAGCACCAATAACAACAACAGTAACGACAACATCACCAATAACAACAACAGTAACAACAACAGCAGCACCAATAACAACAACAGTAACAACAACAGCAGCACCAATAACAACAACAGTAACAACAACAACATCACCAATAACAGCAACAGCAACAACAACAACAACAGTAACAACAACAACAGCACCAATAACAACAACAGTAACAACAACAGCAGCACCAATAACTGCAACAGTAACAACAACAGCAGCACCAATAACAACAACAGTAACAACAACAACAGCACCAATGTCAGCAACAGTAACAACAACAACAACATCACCAATAACAACAACAGTAACAACAACAGCAGCACCAATAACAAAAGCAGTAACAACAACAACATCACCAATAACAGCAACAGTAACAACAACAACATCACCAATAACAACAACAGTAACAACAGCAGCAGCACCAATAACTGCAACAGTAACAACAACAGCAGCACCAATAACAACAACAGTAACAACAACAGCAGCACCAATAACAACAACAGTAACAATAACAGCAGCACCAATAACAACAACAGTAATAACAACAGCAGCACCAATAACAACAACAGTAACAACAACAACATCACCAATAACAGCAACAGTAACAACAACAACATCACCTATAACAGCAACAGTAACAACAACAACATCACCTATAACAGCAACAGTAACAACAACAACATCACCTATAACAGCAACAGTAACAACAACAACATCACCAATAACAGCAACAGTAACAACAACAACATCACCAATAACAGCAACAGTAACAACAACAACATCACCTATAACAGCAACAGTAACAACAACAGCAGCACTAATAACAACAACAGTAACAACAACATCACCTATAACAGCAACAGTAACAACAGCAGCACTAATAACAACAACAGTAACAACAACAGCAGCACCAATGACTGCAACAGTAACAACAACAGTAACAACAACAACAGCACCTATAACAGCAACAGTAACAACAACAACATCACCTATAACAGCAACAGTAACAACAACTGCAGCACCAATAAGAACAACAGTAACAACAACTTCAGCACCAATAACAGCAACAGTAACAACAACAACATCACCTATAACAGCAACAGTAACAACAACTGCAGCACCAATAACAACAACAGTAACAACAACTTCAGCACCAATAACAGCAACAGTAACAACAACAACATCACCAATAACAACAACAGTAACAACAACTTCAGCACCAATAACAGCAACAGTAACAACAACAGCAGCACCAATAACAAAAACATTAACAAAAACAACATCACCAATAACAGCAACAGTAACAACAACAACATCACCAATAACAACAACAGTAACAACAACAACATCACCAATAACAGCAACAGTAACAACAACAACATCACCAATAACAACAACAGTAACAAAAACAACATCACCAATAACAGCAACAGTAACAACAACAACATCACCAATAACAACAACATTAACAACAACAACATCACCATTAACAGCAACAGTAACAACAACAACATCACCAATAACAACAACAGTAACAAAAACAACATCACCAATAACAACAACAGTAACAAAAACAACAGCACCAATAACAACAACAGTAACAAAAACAACATCACCAATAACAGCAACAGTAACAACAACAACATCACCAATAACAACAACAGTAACAACAACAGCAGCACAAGTAACAGCAACAGTAACAACAACAGCAGCACCAATAACAGCAACAGTAACAACAACAACATCACCAATAACAGCAACAGTAACAACAACATCACCAATAACAGCAACAGTAACAAGAACAACAGCACCAATAACAGCAACAGTAACAACAACAACATCACCAATAACAGCAACAGTAACAACAACAGCAGCACCAATAACAACAACAGTAACAACAACAACAGCACCAATGTCAGCAACAGTAACAACAACAACAACATCTTCAATAACCACAACAGTAACAACAACAACAGCACCAATAACAACAACAGTAACAACAACAACATCACCAATAACAACAACAGTAACAACAGCAGCAGCACCAATAACTGCAACAGTAACAACAACAGCAGCACCAATAACAACAACAGTAACAACAACAACAGCACCAATGTCAGCAACAGTAACAACAACAACAACATCACCAATAACAACAACAGTAACAACAACAGCAGCACCAATAACAAAAGCAGTAACAACAACAACATCACCAATAACAACAACAGTAACAACAACAACATCACCAATAACAGCAACAGTAACAACAACAACATCACCAATAACAGCAACAGTAACAACAACAACAGCACCAATAACAACAACAGTAACAACAACAACATCACCAATAACAACAACAGTAACAACAACAACATCACCAATAACAGCAACAGTAACAACAACAACATCACCAATAACAGCAACAGTAACAACAACAACAGCACCAATAACAACAACAGTAACAACAACAACAGCAACAATGTCAGCAACAGTAACAACAACAACAACATCACCAATAACAACAACAGTAACAACAACAGCAGCACCAATAACAAAAGCAGTAACAACAACACCATCACCAATAACAACAACAGTAACAACAACAACATCACCAATAACAGCAACAGTAACAACAACAACAGCACCAATAACAACAACAGTAACAACAACAACAGCACCAATGTCAGCAACAGTAACAACAACAACAACATCACCAATAACAACAACAGTAACAACAACAGCAGCACCAATAACAAAAGCAGTAACAACAACACCATCACCAATAACAACAACAGTAACAACAACAACATCACCAATAACAGCAACAGTAACAACAACAACATCACCAATAACAGCAACAGTAACAACAACAACATCACCAATAACAACAACAGTAACAACAACAACATCACCAATAACAACAACAGTAACAACAACAACATCACCAATAACAGCAACAGTAACAACAACAACATCACCAATAACAGCAACAGTAACAACAACAACAGCACCAATAACAACAACAGTAACAACAACAACATCACCAATAACAACAACAGTAACAACAACAACATCACCAATAACAGCAACAGTAACAACAACAACATCACCAATAACAGCAACAGTAACAACAACAACATCACCAATAACAACAACAGTAACAACAACAACATCACCAATAACAGCAACAGTAACAACAACAACATCACCAATAACAGCAACAGTAACAACAACAACAGCACCAATAACAACAACAGTAACAACAACAACATCACCAATAACAACAACAGTAACAACAACAACATCACCAATAACAGCAACAGTAACAACAACAACATCACCAATAACAACAACAGTAACAACAACAACATCACCAATAACAACAACAGTAACAACAACAACATCACCAATAACAGCAACAGTAACAACAACAACATCACCAATAACAGCAACAGTAACAACAACAACAGCACCAATAACAACAACAGTAACAACAACAACATCACCAATAATAACAACAGTAACAACAACAACATCACCAATAACAGCAACAGTAACAACAACAACATCACCAATAACAGCAACAGTAACAACAACAACATCACCAATAACAGCAACAGTAACAACAACAACAGCACCAATAACAAAAGCAGTAACAACAACAACATCACCAATAACAACAACAGTAACAAAAACAACATCACCAATAACAGCAACAGTAACAACAACAACAGCACCAATAACAGCAACAATAACAACAGCAGCAGCACCAATAACAGCAACAATAACAACAGCAGTAACAACAACATCACCAATAACAGCAACAGTAACAACAACAGCAGCCCCAATAACAGCAACAGTAACAACAACATCACCAATAACAGCAACAGTAACAACAACAGCAGCACCAATAACAGCAACAGTAACAACAACATCACCAATAACAACAACAGTAACAACAACATCACCAATAACAGCAACAGTAACAACAACAGCAGCACCAATAACAACAACAGTAACAACAACATCACCAATAACAACAACAGTAACAACAACAGCAGCACCAATAACAACAACAGTGACAACAACAACAGCACCAATAACAACAACAGTAACAACAGCAGCACCAATAACAACAACAGTAACAACAACAACAGCACCAATAACAACAACAGTAACAACAACAACAGCACCAATAACAACAACAGTAACAACACCAACAGAACCAATAACAGCAACAGTAACAACAACAGCAGCACCAACAAGAGCAACAGTAACAACAACAACAGCACCAATAACAGCAACAGTAACAACAACAACAGCACCAATAACAGCAACAGTAACAACAACAACATCACCAATAACAGCAACAGTAACAACAACAGCAGCACCAATAACAGCAACAGTAACAACAACATCACCAATAACAACAACAGTAACAACAACATCACCAATAACAGCAACAGTAACAACAACAGCAGCACCAATAACAACAACAGTAACAACAACATCACCAATAACAACAACAGTAACAACAACAGCAGCACCAATAACAACAACAGTGACAACAACAACAGCACCAATAACAACAACAGTAACAACAGCAGCACCAATAACAACAACAGTAACAACAACAGCAGCACCAATAACAACAACAGTAACAACAACAACAGCACCAATAACAACAACAGTAACAACACCAACAGAACCAATAACAGCAACAGTAACAACAACAGCAGCACCAACAAGAGCAACAGTAACAACAACAACAGCACCAATAACAGCAACAGTAACAACAACAACATCACCAATAACAACAACAGTAACAACAACATCACCAATAACAACAACAGTAACAACAACAGCAGCACCAATAACAACAACAGTGACAACAACAACATCACCAATAACAACAACAGTAACAACAACAACAGCACCAATAACAACAACAGTAACAACAACAACATCACCAATAACAACAACAGTAACAACAACAGCAGCACCAATAACAACAACAGTAACAAAAACAACAGCACCAATAACAACAACAGTAACAACAACAACAGCACCAATAACAACAACAGTAACAACAACAACATCACCAATAACAACAACAGTAACAACAGCAGCACCAATAACAACAACAGTAACAACAGCACCAGCACCAATAACAGCAACAGTAACAACAACAACAGCACCAATAACAACAACTGTAACAACAACAACATCACCAATAACAACAACAGTAACAACAACAGCAGCACCAATAACAGCAACAGTAACAACAACATCACCAATAACAGCAACAGTAACAACAACAACATCACCAATAACAACAACAGTAACAACAACAACATCACCAATAACAACAACAGTAACAACAACAGCAGCACCAATAACAGCAACAGTAACAACAACAACATCACCAATAACAACAGCAGTAACAACAACAACATCACCAATAACAGCAACAGTAACAACAACAACATCACCAATAACAACAACAGTAACAACAACAACAGCACCAATAACAACAACAGTAACAACAACAACATCACCAATAACAACAATAGTAACAACAACAACATCACCAATAACAACAACAGTAACAACAACAACATCACCAATATCAACAACAGTAACAACAACAACATCACCAATAACAACAACAGTAACAACAACAACATCACCAATAACAACAACAGTAACAAAAACAACATCACCAATAACAACAACAGTAACAACAACAGCAGCACCAATAACAGCAACAGAAACAACAACAACATCACCAATAACAACAACAGTAACAACAACAACATCACCTATAACAGCAACAGTAACAACAACAACATCACCTATAACAGCAACAGTAACAACAACAACATCACCAATAACAACAGCAGTAACAACAACAACATCACCAATAACAACAGCAGTAACAACAACAACATCACCAATAACAACAACAGTAACAACAACAACATCACCAATAACAACAGCAGTAACAACAACAACATCACCAATAACAACAGCAGTAACAACAACAACATCACCAATAACAACAACAGTAACAACAACAACATCACCAATAACAACAGCAGTAACAACAACAACATCACCAATAACAGCAACAGTAACAACAACAACATCACCAATAACAACAACAGTAACAACAACAACATCACCAATAACAACAATAGTAACAACAACAACATCACCAATAACAACAACAGTAACAACAACAACATCACCAATAACAACAACAGTAACAACAACATCACCAATAACAACAACAGTAACAACAACAGCAGCACCAATAACAGCAACAGAAACAACAACAACATCACCAATAACAACAACAGTAACAACAACAACATCACCTATAACAGCAACAGTAACAACAACAACATCACCTATAACAGCAACAGTAACAACAACAACATCACCTATAACAGCAACAGTAACAACAACAGCAGCACCAATAACAGCAACAGTAACAATAATAACAGCAGCACCAATAACAACAACAGTAACAAAAACAGCAGCACCAATAACAACAACAGTAACAACAACAGCAGCACCAATAACAACAACAACAGTAACAACAACAACATCACCAATAACAGCAACAGCAACAACAACAACATCACCAATAACAACAACAGTAACAACAACAACAGCACCAATAACAACAAGAGTAACAACAACATCACCAATAACAACAACAGTAACAACAACAACAGCACCAATAACAACAAGAGTAACAACAACATCACCAATAACAACAACAGTAACAACAACAACAGCACCAATAACAACAAGAGTAACGACAACATCACCAATAACAACAACAGTAACAACAACAACAGCACCAATAACAACAAGAGTAACAACAACATCACCAATAACAGCAACAGTAACAACAACAACAGCACCAATAACAACAACAGTAACAACAACATCACCAATAACAGCAACAGTAACAACAACAGCAGCACCAATAACAGCAATAGTAACAACAACAGCAGCACCAATAACAACAACAGGAACAACAACAACATCGCCAATAACGACAACAGTAACAACAACAACAGCACCAATAACAGCCACAGTAACAACAGCAGCAGCAACAATAACAACAACAGTAACAACAACATCACCAATAACAGCAACAGTAACAACAACAGCAGCACCAATAACAGCAACAGTAACGACAACATCACCAATAACAGCCACAGTAACAACAGCAGCAGCAACAATAACAACAACAGTAACAACAACATCACCGATAACAGCAACAGTAACAACAACAGCAGCACCAATAACAGCAACAGTAACAACAACATCACCAATAACAGCAACAGTAACAACAACATCACCAATAACAGCAACAGTAACAACAACAGCAGCCCCAATAACAGCAACAGTAACAACAACAACATCACCAATAACAACAACAGTAACAACAACAACATCACCAATAACAGCAACAGTAACAACAACAACATCACCAATAACAACAACAGTAACAAAAACAACATCACCAATAACAGCAACAGTAACAACAACAACATCACCAATAACAACAACATTAACAACAACAACATCACCATTAACAGCAACAGTAACAACAACAACATCACCAATAACAACAACAGTAACAAAAACAACATCACCAATAACAACAACAGTAACAAAAACAACAGCACCAATAACAACAACAGTAACAAAAACAACATCACCAATAACAGCAACAGTAACAACAACAACATCACCAATAACAACAACAGTAACAACAACAGCAGCACAAGTAACAGCAACAGTAACAACAACAGCAGCACCAATAACAGCAACAGTAACAACAACAACATCACCAATAACAGCAACAGTAACAACAACATCACCAATAACAGCAACAGTAACAAGAACAACAGCACCAATAACAGCAACAGTAACAACAACAACAGCACCAATGTCAGCAACAGTAACAACAACAACAACATCTTCAATAACCACAACAGTAACAACAACAACAGCACCAATAACAACAACAGTAACAACAACAACATCACCAATAACAACAACAGTAACAACAGCAGCAGCACCAATAACTGCAACAGTAACAACAACAGCAGCACCAATAACAACAACAGTAACAACAACAACAGCACCAATGTCAGCAACAGTAACAACAACAACAACATCACCAATAACAACAACAGTAACAACAACAGCAGCACCAATAACAAAAGCAGTAACAACAACAACATCACCAATAACAACAACAGTAACAACAACAACATCACCAATAACAGCAACAGTAACAACAACAACATCACCAATAACAGCAACAGTAACAACAACAACAGCACCAATAACAACAACAGTAACAACAACAACATCACCAATAACAACAACAGTAACAACAACAACATCACCAATAACAGCAACAGTAACAACAACAACATCACCAATAACAGCAACAGTAACAACAACAACAGCACCAATAACAACAACAGTAACAACAACAACAGCAACAATGTCAGCAACAGTAACAACAACAACAACATCACCAATAACAACAACAGTAACAACAACAGCAGCACCAATAACAAAAGCAGTAACAACAACACCATCACCAATAACAACAACAGTAACAACAACAACATCACCAATAACAGCAACAGTAACAACAACAACAGCACCAATAACAACAACAGTAACAACAACAACAGCACCAATGTCAGCAACAGTAACAACAACAACAACATCACCAATAACAACAACAGTAACAACAACAGCAGCACCAATAACAAAAGCAGTAACAACAACACCATCACCAATAACAACAACAGTAACAACAACAACATCACCAATAACAGCAACAGTAACAACAACAACATCACCAATAACAGCAACAGTAACAACAACAACATCACCAATAACAACAACAGTAACAACAACAACATCACCAATAACAACAACAGTAACAACAACAACATCACCAATAACAGCAACAGTAACAACAACAACATCACCAATAACAGCAACAGTAACAACAACAACAGCACCAATAACAACAACAGTAACAACAACAACATCACCAATAACAACAACAGTAACAACAACAACATCACCAATAACAGCAACAGTAACAACAACAACATCACCAATAACAGCAACAGTAACAACAACAACATCACCAATAACAACAACAGTAACAACAACAACATCACCAATAACAGCAACAGTAACAACAACAACATCACCAATAACAGCAACAGTAACAACAACAACAGCACCAATAACAACAACAGTAACAACAACAACATCACCAATAACAACAACAGTAACAACAACAACATCACCAATAACAGCAACAGTAACAACAACAACATCACCAATAACAGCAACAGTAACAACAACAACATCACCAATAACAACAACAGTAACAACAACAACATCACCAATAACAGCAACAGTAACAACAACAACATCACCAATAACAGCAACAGTAACAACAACAACAGCACCAATAACAACAACAGTAACAACAACAACATCACCAATAACAACAACAGTAACAACAACAACATCACCAATAACAGCAACAGTAACAACAACAACATCACCAATAACAGCAACAGTAACAACAACAACATCACCAATAACAGCAACAGTAACAACAACAACAGCACCAATAACAAAAGCAGTAACAACAACATCACCAATAACAACAACAGTAACAAAAACAACATCACCAATAACAGCAACAGTAACAACAACAACAGCACCAATAACAGCAACAATAACAACAGCAGCAGCACCAATAACAGCAACAATAACAACAGCAGTAACAACAACATCACCAATAACAGCAACAGTAACAACAACAGCAGCCCCAATAACAGCAACAGTAACAACAACATCACCAATAACAGCAACAGTAACAACAACAGCAGCACCAATAACAGCAACAGTAACAACAACATCACCAATAACAACAACAGTAACAACAACATCACCAATAACAGCAACAGTGACAACAACAGCAGCACCAATAACAACAACAGTAACAACAACATCACCAATAACAACAACAGTAACAACAACAGCAGCACCAATAACAACAACAGTGACAACAACAACAGCACCAATAACAACAACAGTAACAACAGCAGCACCAATAACAACAACAGTAACAACAACAACAGCACCAATAACAACAACAGTAACAACAACAACAGCACCAATAACAACAACAGTAACAACACCAACAGAACCAATAACAGCAACAGTAACAACAACAGCAGCACCAACAAGAGCAACCGTAACAACAACAACAGCACCAATAACAGCAACAGTAACAACAACAACAGCACCAATAACAGCAACAGTAACAACAACAACATCACCAATAACAGCAACAGTAACAACAACAGCAGCACCAATAACAGCAACAGTAACAACAACATCACCAATAACAACAACAGTAACAACAACATCACCAATAACAGCAACAGTAACAACAACAGCAGCACCAATAACAACAACAGTAACAACAACATCACCAATAACAACAACAGTAACAACAACAGCAGCACCAATAACAACAACAGTGACAACAACAACAGCACCAATAACAACAACAGTAACAACAGCAGCACCAATAACAACAACAGTAACAACAACAGCAGCACCAATAACAACAACAGTAACAACAACAACAGCACCAATAACAACAACAGTAACAACACCAACAGAACCAATAACAGCAACAGTAACAACAACAGCAGCACCAACAAGAGCAACAGTAACAACAACAACAGCACCAATAACAGCAACAGTAACAACAACAACATCACCAATAACAACAACAGTAACAACAACATCACCAATAACAACAACAGTAACAACAACAGCAGCACCAATAACAACAACAGTGACAACAACAACATCACCAATAACAACAACAGTAACAACAACAACAGCACCAATAACAACAACAGTAACAACAACAACATCACCAATAACAACAACAGTAACAACAACAGCAGCACCAATAACAACAACAGTAACAAAAACAACAGCACCAATAACAACAACAGTAACAACAACAACAGCACCAATAACAACAACAGTAACAACAACAACATCACCAATAACAACAACAGTAACAACAGCAGCACCAATAACAACAACAGTAACAACAGCACCAGCACCAATAACAGCAACAGTAACAACAACAACAGCACCAATAACAACAACTGTAACAACAACAACATCACCAATAACAACAACAGTAACAACAACAGCAGCACCAATAACAGCAACAGTAACAACAACATCACCAATAACAGCAACAGTAACAACAACAACATCACCAATAACAACAACAGTAACAACAACAACATCACCAATAACAACAACAGTAACAACAACAGCAGCACCAATAACAGCAACAGTAACAACAACAACATCACCAATAACAACAGCAGTAACAACAACAACATCACCAATAACAGCAACAGTAACAACAACAACATCACCAATAACAACAACAGTAACAACAACAACAGCACCAATAACAACAACAGTAACAACAACAACATCACCAATAACAACAATAGTAACAACAACAACATCACCAATAACAACAACAGTAACAACAACAACATCACCAATATCAACAACAGTAACAACAACAACATCACCAATAACAACAACAGTAACAACAACAACATCACCAATAACAACAACAGTAACAAAAACAACATCACCAATAACAACAACAGTAACAACAACAGCAGCACCAATAACAGCAACAGAAACAACAACAACATCACCAATAACAACAACAGTAACAACAACAACATCACCTATAACAGCAACAGTAACAACAACAACATCACCTATAACAGCAACAGTAACAACAACAACATCACCAATAACAACAGCAGTAACAACAACAACATCACCAATAACAACAGCAGTAACAACAACAACATCACCAATAACAACAACAGTAACAACAACAACATCACCAATAACAACAGCAGTAACAACAACAACATCACCAATAACAACAGCAGTAACAACAACAACATCACCAATAACAACAACAGTAACAACAACAACATCACCAATAACAACAGCAGTAACAACAACAACATCACCAATAACAGCAACAGTAACAACAACAACATCACCAATAACAACAACAGTAACAACAACAACATCACCAATAACAACAATAGTAACAACAACAACATCACCAATAACAACAACAGTAACAACAACAACATCACCAATAACAACAACAGTAACAACAACAACATCACCAATAACAACAACAGTAACAACAACAGCAGCACCAATAACAGCAACAGAAACAACAACAACATCACCAATAACAACAACAGTAACAACAACAACATCACCTATAACAGCAACAGTAACAACAACAACATCACCTATAACAGCAACAGTAACAACAACAACATCACCTATAACAGCAACAGTAACAACAACAGCAGCACCAATAACAGCAACAGTAACAATAATAACAGCAGCACCAATAACAACAACAGTAACAAAAACAGCAGCACCAATAACAACAACAGTAACAACAACAGCAGCACCAATAACAACAACAACAGTAACAACAACAACATCACCAATAACAGCAACAGCAACAACAACAACATCACCAATAACAACAACAGTAACAACAACAACAGCACCAATAACAACAAGAGTAACAACAACATCACCAATAACAACAACAGTAACAACAACAACAGCACCAATAACAACAAGAGTAACAACAACATCACCAATAACAACAACAGTAACAACAACAACAGCACCAATAACAACAAGAGTAACAACAACATCACCAATAACAACAACAGTAACAACAACAACAGCACCAATAACAACAAGAGTAACAACAACATCACCAATAACAGCAACAGTAACAACAACAACAGCACCAATAACAACAACAGTAACAACAACATCACCAATAACAGCAACAGTAACAACAACAGCAGCACCAATAACAGCAATAGTAACAACAACAGCAGCACCAATAACAACAACAGGAACAACAACAACATCGCCAATAACGACAACAGTAACAACAACGACAGCACCAATAACAGCCACAGTAACAACAGCAGCAGCAACAATAACAACAACAGTAACAACAACATCACCAATAACAGCAACAGTAACAACAACAGCAGCACCAATAACAGCAACAGTAACGACAACATCACCAATAACAGCCACAGTAACAACAGCAGCAGCAACAATAACAACAACAGTAACAACAACATCACCGATAACAGCAACAGTAACAACAACAGCAGCACCAATAACAGCAACAGTAACAACAACATCACCAATAACAGCAACAGTAACAACAACATCACCAATAACAGCAACAGTAACAACAACAGCAGCCCCAATAACAGCAACAGTAACAACAACAACATCACCAATAACAACAACAGTAACAACAACATAACCAATAACAACAACAGTAACAACAACATCACCAATAACAACAACAGTAACAACAACATCACCAATAACAACAACAGTAACAACAACAGCAGCACCAATAACAGCAACAGTAACAACAACAGCAGCACCAATAACATCAACAGTAACAACAACAACATCACCAATAACAACAACAGTAACAACAACAACAGCACCAATAACAACAACAGTAACAACAACAACAGCACCAATAACAACAACAGTAACAACAGCAGCAGCACCAATAACAGCAACAGTAACAACAACAACATCACCAATAACAACAACAGTAACAACAACAACAGCACCAATAACAACAACAGTAACAACAACAACATCACCAATAACAACAACAGTAACAACAACAACAGCACCAATAACAACAACAGTAACAACAACAACAGCACCAATAACAACAACAGTAACAGCAGCAGCAGCACCAATAACAGCAACCGTAACAACAACAACATCACCAATAACAACAACAGTAACAACAACAACAGCACCAATAACAACAACAGTAACAACAACAACATCACCAATAAAAGCAACAGTAACAACAACAACATCACCAATAACAACAACAGTAACAACAGCAGCAGCACCAATAACAGCAACAACAACAACAGCACCAATAACAACAACAGTAACAACAACAACATCACCAATAACAACAACAGTAACAACAACAGCAGCACCAATAACAGCAACAATAACAACAACAACATCACCAATAACAGCAACAGTAACAACAACAACATCACCAATAACAACAACATTAACAACAACAACATCACCAATAACAACAACAGTAACAACAACAACAGCACCAATAACAACAACAGTAACAACAACAACATCACCAATAACAGCAACAGTAACAACAACAACATCACCAATAACAACAACATTAACAACAACAACATCACCAATAACAACAACAGTAACAACAACAACATCACCAATAACAACAACAGTAACAACAACAACAGCACCTATAACAGCAACAGTAACAACAACAACATCACCTATAACAGCAACAGTAAGAACAACATCACCAATAACAACAACAGTAACAACAACAACATCACCAATAACAACAACAGTAACAACAGCAGCAGCACCAATAACAGCAACAGTAACAACAACAACATCACCAATAACAGCAACAGTAACAACAACAACATCACCAATAACAACAACAGTAACAACAACAACAGCACCAATAACAGCAACAGTAACAACAACAACATCACCAATAACAACAACAGTAACAACAACAACATCACCAATAACAGCAACAGTAACAACAACAACATCACCAATAACAACAACAGTAACAACAACATCATCACCAATAACAACAACAGTAACAACAGCAGCACCAATAACAGCAACAGTAACAACAGCAGCAGCACCAATAACAACAATAGTAACAACAACAACATCATCAATAACAGCAACAGTAACAACAACAACATCACCAATAACAACAACAGTAACAACAACAACATCACCAATAACAGCAACAGTAACAACAACAACATCACCTATAACAGCAACAGTAACAACAACAGCAGCACCAATAACAACAACAGTAACAACAACAGCAGCACCAATAACAACAACAGTAACAACAACAACATCACCAATAACAACAACAGTAACAACAACAACATCACCAATATCAACAACAGTAACAACAACAACATCACCAATAACAACAACAGTAACAACAACAGCAGCACCAATAACAGCAACAGAAACAACAACAACATCACCAATAACAACAACAGTAACAACAACAACATCACCTATAACAGCAACAGTAACAACAACAACATCACCTATAACAGCAACAGTAACAACAACAACATCACCTATAACAGCAACAGTAACAACAACAGCAGCACCAATAACAGCAACAGTAACAATAATAACAGCAGCACCAATAACAACAACAGTAACAACAACAGCAGCACCAATAACAACAACAGTAACAACAACAGCAGCACCAATAACAACAACAACAGTAACAACAACAACATCACCAATAACAGCAACAGCAACAACAACAACATCACCAATAACAACAACAGTAAGAACAACAACAGCACCAATAACAACAAGAGTAACAACAACAGCAGCACCAATAACAGCAACAGTAACAACAACAGCAGCACCAATAACAGCAACAGAAACAACAACAACAGCACCAATAACAACAACAGTAACAACAACAACATCACCAATAACAGCAACAATAACAACAGCAGCAGCACCAATAACAACAACAGTAACAACAACATCACCAATAACAGCAACAGTAACAACAACAGCAGCACCAATAACAGCAATAGTAACAACAACAGCAGCACCAATAACAACAACAGGAACAACAACAACATCGCCAATAACAACAACAGTAACAACAACAACAGCACCAATAACAGCCACAGTAACAACAGCAGCAGCAACAATAACAACAACAGTAACAACAACATCACCAATAACAGCAACAGTAACAACAACAGCAGCACCAATAACAGCAACAGTAACGACAACATCACCAATAACAGCCACAGTAACAACAACAGCAGCAACAATAACAACAACAGTAACAACAACATCACCAATAACAGCAACAGTAACAACAACAGCAGCACCAATAACAGCAACAGTAACGACAACATCACCAATAACAGCCACAGTAACAACAACAGCAGCAACAATAACAACAACAGTAACAACAACATCACCGATAACAGCAACAGTAACAACAACAGCAGCACCAATAACAGCAACAGTAACAACAACATCACCAATAACAGCAACAGTAACAACAACATCACCAATAACAGCAACAGTAACAACAACAGCAGCCCCAATAACAGCAACAGTAACGACAACATCACCAATAACAACAACAGTAACAACAACATAACCAATAACAACAACAGTAACAACAACATCACCAATAACAACAACAGTAACAACAACATCACCAATAACAACAACAGTAACATCAACAGCAGCACCAATAACAGCAACAGTAACAACAACAGCAGCACCAATAACATCAACAGTAACAACAACAACATCACCAATAACAACAACAGTAACAACAACAACAGCACCAATAACAACAACAGTAACAACAACAACAGCACCAATAACAACAACAGTAACAACAGCAGCAGCACCAATAACAGCAACAGTAACAACAACAACATCACCAATAACAACAACAGTAACAACAACAACAGCACCAATAACAACAACAGTAACAACAACAACATCACCAATAACAACAACAGTAACAACAACAACAGCACCAATAACAACAACAGTAACAACAACAACAGCACCAATAACAACAACAGTAACAACAGCAGCAGCACCAATAACAGCAACAGTAACAACAACAACATCACCAATAACAACAACAGTAACAACAACAACAGCACCAATAACAACAACAGTAACAACAACAACATCACCAATAACAGCAACAGTAACAACAACAACATCACCAATAACAACAACAGTAACAACAGCAGCAGCACCAATAACAGCAACAGTAACAACAACAACAGCACCAATAACAACAACAGTAACAACAACAACATCACCAATAACAACAACAGTAACAACAACAGCAGCACCAATAACAGCAACAATAACAACAACAACATCACCAATAACAGCAACAGTAACAACAACATCACCAATAACAACAACAGTAACAACAACAACATCACCAATAACAACAACAGTAACAACAACAACAGCACCAATAACAACAACAGTAACAACAACAACAGCACCTATAACAGCAACAGTAACAACAACAACATCACCTATAACAGCAACAGTAAGAACAACATCACCAATAACAACAACAGTAACAACAACATCACCAATAACAGCAACAGTAACAACAACAACATCACCAATAACAACAACAGTAACAACAACAACAGCACCAATAACAGCAACAGTAACAACAACAACATCACCAATAACAACAACAGTAACAACAACAACATCACCAATAACAGCAACAGTAACAACAACAACATCACCAATAACAACAACAGTAACAACAACATCATCACCAATAACAACAACAGTAACAACAGCAGCAGCACCAATAACAGCAACAGTAACAACAGCAGCAGCACCAATAACAACAATAGTAACAACAACAACATCATCAATAACAGCAACAGTAACAACAACAACATCACCAATAACAACAACAGTAACAACAACAACATCACCATTAACAGCAACAGTAACAACAACAACATCGCCTATAACAACAACAGTAACAACAACAACAGCACCAATAACAGCAACAGTAACAACAACAGCACCAATAACAGCAACAGTAACAGCAACAGCACCAATAACAGCAACAGTAACAGCAACAGCAACAATAACAGCAACAGTAACAGCAACAGCACCAATAACAGCAACAGTAACAGCAACAGCACCAATAACAGCAACAGTAACAACAACAACAGCAACAGTACCAACAACATCACCAATAACAGCAACAGTAACAACAACATCACCAATAATAGCAACAGTAACAACAACAACAGCACCAATAACAGCAACAGTAACAACAACAACAGCAACAATAACAACAACATCACCAATAACAGCAACAGTAACAACAACATCACCAATAACAGCAACAGTAACAACAACAACATCACCAATAACAGCAACAGTAACAACAACAACAGCAACAGTAACAACAACATCACCAATAACAGCAACAGTAACAACAACATCACCAATAACAGCAACAGTAACAACAACAGCACCAATAACAGCAACAGTAACAGCAACAGCACCAATAACAGCAACAGTAACAGCAACAGCACCAATAACAGCAACAGTAACAACAACAGCACCAATAACAGCAACAGTAACAGCAACAGCACCAATAACAGCAACAGTAACAACAACAGCAACAGTAACAACAACATCACCAATAACAGCAACAGTGACAGCAACAGCACCAATAACAGCAACAGTAACAACAACAGCACCAATAACAGCAACAGTAACAACAACAGCACCAATAACAGCAACAGTAACAACAACAGCAACAATAACAACAACAGTAACAACAACAGCACCAATAACAGCAACAGTAACAACAACAACAGCACCAATAACAGCAACAGTAACAACTTCACCAATAACAGCAACAGTAACAACAACAGCAACAATAACAGCAACAGTAACAACAACATCACCAATAACAGCAACAGTAACAACAACAGCACCAATAACAGCAACAGTAACAACAACAGCACCAATAACAGCAACAGTAACAACAACAGCACCAATAACAGCAACAGTAACAACAACATCACCAATAACAGCAACAGTAACAGCAACAGCACCAATAACAGCAACAGTAACAACAACAGCACCAATAACAGCAACAGTAACAACAACAGCACCAATAACAGCAACAGTAACAACAACAGCACCAATAACAACAACATTATCAACAACAATAATAATAACAACATCAATAACAGCAACAATAATACACTAACTACAACATCAATAACAACAATTGAACCACTGGTACGTGTATCTGACTGATTCTTTAGGTCATCGCCCCGAAAACTGAAAAAAAGGGAAACAGTTGACGTAGAGGAGATTCGATCCCATCATCTAATGAATCGCCACAAATACTACAACGGATTGTTTTCTCAACCTTCTAATGATTCTACCCATCTATCGCCCTTATTCTCTCATACGTCTTCTCGATAACCAGAATATCAGTCGAGCCCGTAGCAGTGGAGGCTTCTTGTGTCGTTAGCCCTAGGACCACCTCATTACTCACCACCATCAGTACCCCGTAACTGTGGAGACTTCTGGTATCCTTGGCCCTAGGACCACCTCCCTACTCACCACCATCGATACCCCGTAACTGTGGACACTTCTGGTGTCCTTGACCCTAGGACCTCCTCCCTACTCACCACCATCGCTACGGCGTAAGTGTGGAGACTTCTGGTGTCCTTGACCATAGGACCGCCTCCCTACTCACCACCATCTGAACCCCATAACTGTGGAGTCCTCTGGTGTCGTTAGCTCTAGAACCACCTCCCTACTCACCACCATCGGTACCTGGTAACTGTGGAGATATCTGGTGTCCTTGTCCCTAGGACCACTTCTTTACTAACCACCATCGGTACCCCGTTACTGTGGAGACTTCCGGTGTCCTTGGCCCTAGGACTACCTCCTTACTCACCACCATCTGTAACCCGTAACTGTGGAGACTTCTGGTGTCCTTGGCCCTAAGACCACCTCTTTACTCACGACCATCGCTACGGCGTTAGTGTGGAGACTTCTGGTATCCTGGGCCCTAGGACCACCTCACTACTCACCAACATCGGTACCCCATAACTGTGGAGACCTCTGGTGATCTTGGCCCTAGGACTACCTTCCTACTCACCACCATCAGCACCTTGTAATAGTGGAGACCTCTGGTGTCGTTGGCCCTAGGACACCTCCTTACTCACCACCATCGGTACCCCGTAACTGTGGGGACCTCTGGTGTCGTTGGCCCTAAGACCACCTCCGTAATCACAACCATCTGTACCTCGTAACTGTGGAAACCTCTGGTGTCCTTGGCCCGAGGACCAGCTCTTTACTCACCACCATCGGTACCCCGTTACTGTGGAGACTTCCGGTGTCCTTGGGCCTAGGACCACCTCCCTACTCACCACCATCGGTACCCCATTACTGTGGAGACCTCTGGTGATCTTGGCCCTAGGACTACCTGCCTACTCACCACCATCAGTACCTTGTAATAGTGGAGACCTCTGGTGTCGTTGGCCCTAGGACCACCTCCTTACTCACCACCATCGGTACCTCGTAACTGTGGAAAACCTCTGGTGTCCTTGGCCCTAGGACCACCTCCCTAATCACCACCATCGCTACTCCGTTACTGTGGAGACCCTGGTGTCCTTGGCCCTAGGACCACCTCCTAACTCACCAAGATCGGTACCCCGTAACTTGGAGACTTCTGGTGTCCTTTGCCCTAGGACCACCTCCCTACTCACGAGGATCGGTATGGCGTAGCTCTGGAGACTTCTGGTGTCCTTGCCCCTAGGACCACCTCCCTACTCACCACCATCACTACCCCGTTACTGTGGAGACCTCTGGTGTCCTTGATTCTAGGACCACCTCCCTACTCAACACCATCAGCACCTTGTAATAGTGGAGACCTCTGGTGTCGTTGGCCCTAGGACCACCTCCTTACTCACCACCATCGGTACCCCGTATCTGTGGGGACCTCTGGTGTCGTTGGCCCTAAGACCACCTCCGTAATCACCACCATCGGTACCTCGTAACTGTGGAAACCTCTGGTATCCTTGGCCCGAGGACCACCTCTTTACTCACCACCATCGGTACCCAGTTACTGTGGAGACTTCCGGTGTCCTTGGGCCTAGGACCACCTCCCTACTCACCACCATCGGTACCCCATTACTGTGGAGACCTCTGGTGTCCTTGGCCCTAAGACCACTTCCTTACTCACCACCATCGCTACCCCGTAACTGTGGAGACTTCTGGTTTCCTTGGCCCGTGGACCACCTCCCTACTCACGACCATCGGTACCCCGATAACTGTGGAGACCTCTGGTGTCGTTGGCCCTAGGACCACCTGACTACTCACCACCATCGCTACCCCGTAACTGTGGAGACTTCTGGTTTCCTTGGCCCGTGGACCACCTCCCTACTCACCACCATCGGTACCGCGTAACTGTCGAGACCTCTGGTATCCTTGGCCCTAGAACCACCTCCCTACTCACCACCATTTGTACCCCATAACTGTGGAGAACTCTGATGTCCTTGGCCCTAGGACCACCTCTTTACTTACCACCATCGCTACCCGTTATGGTGGAGACTTCTGGTATCTTTAGCCCTAGGACCACCTCACTACTCACGACGATCGGTACGGCGTAGCTCTGGAGAATTCTGGTGTGCTTGCCCCTAGGACCAGCTCCCTACTCACGACCATCGGTACCCCGTAACTTTGGAGTCTTCTGGTATCCTTGGCCCTAGGACCACCTCCTTACTCACAACCATATGTTCCCTTGTAACTGTGGAGACCTCTGGTGACATTGGCCCAAGGACCGCCTCCCTACTCACCACCGTCGGTACCACGTAACTGTGGAGACCTCTGGTGTCTTTGGCCCTAGGACCACCTCTTTACTCACCACCATCGCTACGCCATAAGTGTTGAGACCTCTGGTGTCCTTGGCCCTAGGGACACCTCCCTACTCACTACCATCACTACCCCGTTACTGTGGAGACTTCTGGTGTCCTTGGCCTTAGGACCACCTCCCTACTCACCAACATCAGTACCACGTAACTGTGGAGACTTCTGGTATCCTTGGCCCTAGGACCACCTCCCTACTCACCACCATCAGCACCCCGTAACTGTGGAAACCTCTGGTGTCCTTGGCCCTAGGACTCCTCCCTACTCACCACCATCGGTACCCCATAACTGTAGAGACCTCTGGTGTCGTTGGGCCTAAGACCACATCTCTAATCACCACCATCGGTACCTCGTAACTGTGGAGACCTCTGGTGTCCTTGGCCCTAGGACCACCTCTTTACTCACCACCATCGGTACCCCGTTACTGTGGAGACTTCCGGTGACCTAGGCCCTAGGACCACCTCCTTACTCACCACCATCGCTACCCCGTAACTGTGGAGACTTCTGGTGTCCTTGGCCCGTGGATCACCTCCCTACTCACCACCATCGGTACCTCGTAATTGTGAAGACCTCTGGTGTCCTTGGCCCTAGGACCACCTCCCTACTCACGACCATCGGTACCCCATAACTGTGGAGACCTCTGTTGTCCTTGGCCCTAGGACCACCTCCCTAATCACCACAATAAGCACCTTGTACTAGTGGAGACCTCTGGTGTCGTTGGCCCTAGGACCACCTCCTACTCACCACCATCGGTACCCCATAACTGTGGAGACCTCTGGTGTCGTTAGCCCTAGGACCACCTCCCTACTCACCATCTTCGGTATCTCGTAACTGTGGAGACCTTTTGTTTCCTTGGCAATAGGGCCACCTCTTTACTCACCACCATCGGGACCCCGTAACTGTGGAGACTTCCGGTCTCCTTGGCCCTAGGACTACCTACCTACTCACCACCATCTGTACCCCGTAACTTTGGAGACGTCTGGTATCCTAGGCCCTAGGACCACCTCCCTACTCACCACCATCGGTACCCCGTAACTGTGGGGACTTCTGGTATCCTTGGCCCTAGGACCACCTCCCTACTCACCACCATCGGTACCCCTTAACTGTCGAGACTTCTGGCATCCTTGGCCCTAGGACCACCTCCTTACTCACCACCATCGGTACCCAAAAACTGTGGTGACCTCTGGTGTCGTTAGCCCTAGGACCACCTCCTTACTCACCATCATCGGTACGCCGTAACTGTTGGGACTTCTGGTGTCATTGGCCCTAGGACCACCTCCTTACTCACCACCATCAGTACTTCGTAACTGTGGGGACTCTTGGTGTCCTTGACCCTAGAACCACCTCCTTACTCACCACCATCGCTACCTCGTTACTGTGGAGACTTCTGGTGTCCTTGGCCTTAGGACCACCTCCGTACTCACGACCATCAGTACCCCGTAACTGTGGAGACTTCTGGAGTTTGGGGCCCTAGGAACACCTGCCTATTCAACACCATCAGCACCCAGTAACTGTGGAAACATCTGGTATCCTTGGCCCTAGGACCACCTCCCTACTTACGGCCATTGCTACGCCGTAAGTGTGGAGACTTCTGGTATCATTGGCCCTAGTACCACCTCCCTCCTCACCACCATCGGTACCCCATAACTGTGGAGACCTCTGGTTATTTGTCCCTAGGACCACCTCCCTAATCACCACCATCGCTACCCCGTTACTGTGGAGAACTCTGGTGTCCTTGGCTCTACGACCACCTCCGTACTCACCACCATCGTTACCCCGTTACTGTGGAGACCTCTGGTGTCCTTGGCCCTAGGATCACCTCCCTACTCACCACCATCGTTACCCCGTTACTGTGGAGACCTCTGGTGTCCTTGGCTCTACGACCACCTCCCTACTCACCACCATCGATATCCCATAACTGTGGAGTCCTCTTGTTTCCTTGGCCCTAGGATCACCTCTTTACTCACCACCATCGGTACCCCGAGGTGTACTCCCCGTTACTGTGGAGAACTCATTGGCCCAAGGCAACCTCTTTACTCACCAACATCGGTACCCGTAACTGTGGACAATTATGATGTCCTTGGCCCTAGGAACACCTCCCTACTCCCGACCATCGGTACGCCGTAACTGTGGAGACTTCTGGTGTCATTGGCCCTAGGACCACCTCCTTACTCACCACCATCGGTACCCCATAAATGTGGAGACCTCTGGTGCACTTGGCCCTAGGACCACCTCCCTACTCACCACCATCAGTACCCCGTAACTGTGGGGACTTTTGGTGTCATTGGCCCTAGGACCACCTCCTTACTCACCACCATCGGTACCCCATAAATGTGGAGACCTCTGGTGGACTTGGCCCTAGGACCACCTCCCTACTCACCACCATTGGTACCCCGTTACTGTGGAGACCTCTGGTGTCCTTGGCTCTACGACCACCTCCGTACTCACCACCATCGTTACCCCGTTACTGTGGAGACCTCTGGTGTCCTTGGCCCTAGGACCACCTCCCTACTCACCACCATTGGTACCCCGTTACTGTGGAGACCTCTGGTGTCCTTGGCTCTACGACCACCTCCGTACTCACCACCATCGCTACCCCGTTATGTGGAGATTTCTGGTGTCCTTGGCCCTAGGACCACCTCCCTACACACCACCATCTGTACCTCGTAACTGTGGGGACTTTTGGTGTCCTTGGCCCTAGGACCACCCCCTTACTCACCACCATCGCTACCCCGTTACTGTGGAGACCTCTGGTGTCCTTGGCCCTAGGACCACCTCCTACTCACCACCATCGTTACCCCGTTACTGTGGAGACCTCTGGTGTCCTTGGCTCTACGACCACCTCCCTACTCACCACCATCGATATCCCATAACTGTGGAGTCCTCTTGTTTCCTTGGCCCTAGGATCACCTCTTTACTCACCACCATCGGTACCCCGTAACTGTGGAGACTTCTGGTATCCTTGGCCCTAGGAACACCTCCCTAATCACCACCATCGTTACCCTGTAATTGTGGGGACTTCTGGTGTCCTTGGCCCTAGGACCACCTCCCTACACACCACCATCTGTACCTCGTAACTGTGGGGACTTCTGGTATCCTTGGCCCTAGGACCACCTCCCTACTCACCACCTTCGGTATCTCGTAACTTTGGATTTTTTTTTTTACTTGGCCCTAGGATCACCTCTTTACACACCACCATCGGTACCCCGTAACAGTGGGGACTTCTGGTGTCCTTGGCCCTAGGACCACCTCCTTACTCATCAACATCGGTTCACCACCATAACTGTGGAAACCTCTGGTGTCCTTGGCCCTAGGACCACCTCTTTACTCACCACCATCGGTACCCCGTAACTGGTGGAGACTTCCGGTGTCCTTGGCCCTAGGACCACCTCCCTTCTCACCACCATCGGTACGCCGTAACTGTGGAGACTTCTGGTGTCCTTGCCCCTAGGACTGCCTCCCTACTCAAAACATCTGTACCCCAAAACTGAGGAGACATCTGGTATCCTTGGCCCTAGGACCACCTCCCTACTCAAAACCATCGCTATCCCGTAACTGTTGGGACTTCTGGTATCCTTGGCCTTAGTACCACCTCCCTACTCACCACCATCAGCACCTTGTAATAGTGCAGACATCTGGTGTTGTTGGCCCTAGGACCACCTCCTTACTCAACACCATCTGTACCCCGTAATTGTGGAGACCTCTGGAGACCTTGGCCCTAGGACCACCTCCCTACTCACCACCATCGGTACCACGTAACTGGTGGAGACTTCCGGTGTCCTTGGCCCTAGGACCACCTCCCTACTCCCGACCATCGGTACGCCGTAACTGTGGAGATTTCTGGTGTCCTTGGCCCTAGGAACAAGTCCCTACTCCCGACCATCGGTAAGCCGTAACTGTGGAGACTTCTGGTGTCATTGGACCTAGGACCACTTCCCTACTCACCAACATCAGTACCCCGTACCTGTGGAAACCTATGGTGGCCTTGGCTCTAGTACCACCTCCCTACTCACCACCATCGCTACCCCGTTATGTGGATATTTCTGGTGTCCTTGGCCCTAGGACCACCTCCCTACACACCACCATCTGTAACTCGTAACTGTGGATACTTCTGATATCCATGGCCCTAGGACCACCTCCCTACTCACCACCATCGCTACCCCGTGATTGTGGACACTTCTGTTGTCCTTAGCCCTAGGACCACATCTTTAATCACTACCATCAGTACCCCATAACTGTGGAAACTTCTGGTGTTTTTGGCCCTAGGACCACCACCCTATTCACCACCATATGCACCCCGTAACTGTGGAAACCTCTTGTGTCCTTGGCCCTATGACCACCTCCCTACTCACCACCATCGCTACCCCGCTATGTGCAGATTTCTGGTTTCCTTTGCCCTAGGACCACCTGCCTACACACCACCATCTGTACCTCGTAACTGTGGAGACTTCTGGTATCCTTGGCCTAGGACCACCTCCCTACTCAACACCATCGGTACACCTTAACTGTGGGGACTTCTGGAGTCCTTGATCCTAGGACCACCTCCCTACTCACCACCATCGCTATCCCGTAACTGTGGAGACTTTTGGTGTCCTTGGCCCTAGGACCACCTCCCTTCTCACCACCATCGGTACGCCGTAACTGTGGAGACTTCTGGTGTCCTTGCCCCTAGGACTGCCTCCCTACTCAAAACATCTGTACCCCAAAACTGAGGAGACATCTGGTATCCTTGGCCCTAGGACCACCTCCCTACTCAAAACCATCGGTATCCCGTAACAGTTGGGACTTCTGGTATCCTTGGCCTTCGTACCACCTCCCTACTCACCACCATCAGCACCTTGTAATAGTGCAGACATCTGGTGTTGTTGGCCCTAGGACCACCTACTTACTCACCACCATCTGTACCCCGTAATTGTGGAGACCTCTGGAGACCTTGGCCCTAGGACCACCTCCCTACTCACCACCATCGGTACCACGTAACTGGTGGAGACTTCCGGTGTCCTTGGCCCTAGGACCACCTCCCTACTCCCGACCATCGGTACGCCGTAACTGTGGAGATTTCTGGTGTCCTTCGCCCTAGGAACACGTCCCTACTCCCGACCATCGGTAAGCCGTAACTGTGGAGACTTCTGGTGTCATTGGCCCTAGGACCACCTCCCTACTCACCACCATCAGTACCCCGTAACTGTGGAAACCTCTGGTGGCCTTGGCTCTAGTACCACCTCCCTACTCACCACGATCGCTACCCCGTTATGTGAATATTTCTGGTGTCCTTGGCCCTAGGACCACCTCCTTACACACCACCATCTGTAACTCGTAACTGTGGATACTTCTGATATCCATGGCCCTAGGACCACCTCCCTACTCACCACCATCGCTACCCCGTGATTGTGGACACTTCTGGTGTCCTTAGCCCTAGGACCACCTCTTTAATCACTACCATCAGTACCCCATAACTGTGGAAACTTCTGGTGTTTTGGGCCCTAGGACCACCACCCTATTCACCACCATATGCACCCCGTAACTGTGGAAACCTCTTGTGTCCTTGGCCCTAGGACCACCTCCCTACTCACCACCATCGCTACCCCGCTATGTGCAGATTTCTGGTTTCCTTTGCCCTAGGACCACCTGCCTACACACCACCATCTGTACCTCGTAACTGTGGAGACTTCTGGTATCCTTGGCCTAGGACCACCTCCCTACTCAACACCATCGGTACACCGTAACTGTGGGGACTTCTGGAGTCCTTGATCCTAGGACCACCTCCCTACTCACCACCATCGCTATCCCGTAACTGTGGAGACTTTTGGTGTCCTTGGCCGGTGGACCACCTCCCTATTCACCACCATCGGTACCTCATGATTGTGGATAACTCTGGTGTCCTTGGCCCTAGGACCACCTCCCTACTCTCGACCAGCGGTACCCCATAACTGTGGAGACCTCTGGTGTCATTGGCCCTAGGACCACCTCCCTACTCACCACCATCAGCACCTCAAAATTGTGAAGACCTCTGGTGTCATTGGCCCTAGGACCACCTCCCTACTCACCACCATCAGCACCTTATAATTGTGGAGACCTCTGGGGTCCTTGCCCCTAGGACTACCTCCCTACTCACCAACAGCTGTACCCGGAAACTGTGGAGACTTCTGGTATCCTTGGCCCTAGGACCACCTCCGTACTCCCAACCATCGGTACCCCGTAACTGTGGGGACTTTTGGTGTCCTTGGCCCTAGGACCACCTTCCTACTCACGAACATCTCCACGCCGTAAGTGTGGAGTATTCTGGTATCCTTGGCCCTAGGACCACCTCTCTACTCACGACCATCGGTACCCCATAACTGTGGACACCTCTAGTGTCCTTGGCCCTAGGACCACCTCCATACTCACCACCATCAGCACCTTGTAATAGTGGAGACCTCTGGTGTGGTTGGCCCTAGGACCACCTCCCTACTCACCACCATCTGTCCCCCTTAACTGTCGAGATTTCTGTTATCCTTGGCCCTACGACCACCTCCCTACTCTCCACCACCGCTACGCCGTAAGTGTGGAGGCTTCTGGTATCCTTGGCCCTAGTACCACCTCCCTACTCACCACCATCGGTACCCCATCACTGTGGAAACCTCTGGCGGACTTGGCCCTAGGACCACCTCCCTACTCACCACCATCGGTACCTCGTAACTGTGGAATCCACTGGTCTCCTTGGTCCTAGGACCACCTCCCTACTCACCATCATCGCTACCCCGTTACTGTGGAGACCTCTGGTGTCCTTGGCCCTAGGACCACCTCCTTACTCACCAACATCGGTACCCGTAACTGTGGAGACTTCTGGTGTCCTTGGCCCTAGGACCACCTTCCTACTCACGACCATCGCCACGCCGTAAGTGTGGAGTATTCTGGTATCCTTGGCCCAAGGACCACCTCTCTACTCACGACCATCGGTTCCCCCAAACTGTGGAGACCTCTTGTGTCCTTGGTCCTAGGACCACCTCCCTACTCACCACCATCAGCACCTTGTAATGGTGGAGACCTCTGTTGTCCTTGGCCCTAGAACCACCTCCCTATTCACCACCATCTGCACCCCGTAACTGTTGGAAACCTCTGGAGTCCTTTGCTCTAGGACCACCTAACTACTCACCACCATCTGTACCTCGTTACTGTGGAGACCTCTGGTAACATTAGCCCTAGGACCACCTCCCTACTGAACACCATCGGTACCCCGTAACTGTGGGGACTTCTGGTGTCCTTGATCCTAAAACCACATCCCTACTCACCACCATCGCTACCCCGTTACTGTTGAGATCTCTGGTGTCCTTGGCCCTAGGACCACCTCCCTACTCACCACCATCAGCATCTTGTAATAGTGGAGACCTCTGGTGTCCTTGTCCTTAGGACCACCTCCTTACTCACCACCATCGCTACCGCTACCCCGTTACTGTGGAGATCTCTGGTGTCCTTGGCCCTAGGACCACCTCCCTACTCACCACCATCAGCATCTTGTAATAGTGGAAACCTCTGGTGTCCTTGGCCCTAGGACCACCTCCTTACTCACCACCATCGCTACCCCGTTACTGTGGAGACTTCTGGTGACCTTGGCTTAGGACCACCTCCGACTCACCACCATCAGTACCCCGTAAATGTGGAGACTTCTGGTGTCCTTGGCCCTAGGACCACCTCCCTACTCACCAGCATCGGTACCCCGTAACTGTGGACACCTCTGGTGCCCTCGGCCTTAGGACCACCTCCCTACTCACCACCATCGCTACCCCGTTATGTGGGTATTTCTGGTGTCCTTAGCCCTAAGGACCACCTCCCTACACACCACCATCTGTACCTCGTAACTGTGGAGGCTTCTGGTTTCCTAGGCCCTAGGACCACCTTCCTACTCACCACCATCGGTACCCCATAACTGTGGGGACTTCTGGTGTCCTTGGCCCTAGGACCACCGCCCTACTCACGACCATGGCTACGCAGTAAGTGTGGAGACTTCTGGTATCCTTGACCCTAGGACCACCTCCCTACTCACCACCATCGGTACCTCGTAACTGTGGAAACCACTGGTGTTATTGGCCAAAGTATCACCTCCCTACTCACCACCATCGCTACCCCGTTAGTGTGGAGACCTCTGGTGTCCTTGGCCGTAGGACCACCTCCTAACTCACCAACATCGGTAGCGGTAACTGTGGAGTCTTCTGGTGTCCTTGGCCCTAGGACCACCTCCCTACTCACCACCATCGGTACCTCGTAACTCTGCAGACCTCTGGTGTCCTCGGCCCTAGGACCACCTCCCTACTCACGACCATCGTTACCCCATAACTGTGAAGACCTATTGTGTCCTTGGTCCTAGGACCACCTCGCTACTCACCATCATCAGCACCTTGTAATAATGGTGAGCTCTGGTGTCGTTGGCCCTAGGACCACCTCTTTACTCACCACCATCGGTACGCCGTAACTGTGGAGACTACTGGTATCCTTAGCCTTAGGACCACCTCCCTACACACGACCAACGGTATGCCGTAACTGTGGAGACTTCTGGTGTCTTTGGCCCTAGGACCACGTCCCTACTCACCACCATCAGTACCCCGTAACTATGGGGTCTTCTGGTGTCCTTGGCCCTAATACCACCTCCTTACTCACCACTATCGCTATCCCGTTACTGTTGAGACTTCTGGTGTCCTTGGCCTTAGGACCACCTCCCTACTAACCACCATCGCTACCCCGTTATGTGGAGATTTCTGGTGTCCTTGGCCCTAGGACCACCTCCCTACACACCACCATCTGCACCTCGTAACTGTGGAGACTTCTGGTGTCCTTGATCCTAGGTCCACATCCCTACTCACCACCATCGTGATCGCGTAACTGTGGAGACTTTTGGTGTCCTTGGCCCGTGGACCACCTCCATACACACCACCATCAGCACCTTGTAATAGTGGATACCTCTGGTGTCCTTAGCCCTAGGACTACCTTCTTACTCACCACCATCGGTACACCGTAACTGTGGAGACTTCTGGTGTCCTTGGCCCTAGGACCACCTCCCTACTCACCAACAGCGGTACACCGTAATTGTGGAGACTTCTGGTGTACTTGGCCTTAGGACCAGCTCCCTACTCACGACCATCGGTACCCCGTAAGTGTGGTGACTTTCGGTGTCCTGGGCCCTAGGACCACCTCCCTACTCACCACCATCGGTACCCCGTAACTGTGGGGACTTCTGGGATCCTTGGCCTTAGGATCACCTCCCTACACACGACCATCGGTATGCCGTAACTGTGGAGACTTCTGGTGTCTTTGGCACCAGGACCACCTCCCTACTCACCACCATCAGTACCCCGTAACTATGGGGTGTTCTGGTGTACTTGGCCCTAGTACCACCTCCTTACTCACCACCATCGATAACCCGTTACTGTGGAGACCTCTGGTGTCCTTGGCCCTAGGACCACCTCCCTACTCACCACCATCGCTACATCGTTACTGTGGAGACTTCTGGTATCCTTGGCCTTAGGACCGCCTCTCTACTCACGACAATCAGTACGCCGTAACTGTGGAGACTTCCGGTGTCCTTGGCCCTAGGACCACCTCGCTATTCACCACCATCAGAACCCCGTAAGAGTGGAAACCTCTGGTGTCCTTGGGCCTAGGACCATCTCCCTACTCACCACCATCGGTACCCCATAACTGTGGAGACATCTGGTATCCTTGTCCTTAGGACTACCTCCCTACTCACGACCATCTATACGCCGTAACTGTGGAGACTTCCGGTGTCCTTGGCCCTAGGTTCACCTCCCTACTCACCACGATCGCTACCCTGTAACTGTGGAAACTTCTGGTATCCTTGGCCCTATGACCACCTCCCTACTCACCAACATCGGTACCCCGTAACTGTGGGGACTTCAGGTGTGCTTGGCTCTTGGACCACCTCCCTACTCACGACCATCGTGATCGCGTAACTGTGGAGACTTTTGGTGTCCTTGGCCCGTGGACCACCTCCCTACACACCACCATCAGCACCTTGTAATAGTGGATACCTCTGGTGTCCTTAGCCTAGGACCACCTCCTTACTCACCACCATCGGTACCCCGTAACTGCGGAGACTTCTGGTATCCTTGGCCTTAGGACCACTTGCCTACTCACCACCATCGGTACCCCGTAACTGTGGAGACTTATGGTATCCTTGGCCTTAAGACCACCTCCCTACTCACCACCATCAGCACCTTGTAATAGTGGAGACCTCTGGTGTCCTTAGCCCTAGGACCACCTCCTTACTCACCACCATCGCTACCCCGTTAGTGAGGAAACCTCTGGTGTCCTTGGCCGTAGCACCACCTCCCTACTCACCACCATCGTTAGCCCGTAACTGTGGAGACTTCTGGTGTCCTTGGCCCTAGGACCACCTCCCTATTCACCACCATCAGCACCCCGTAACTATGGGAACCTCTGGTGTCCTTGGCCCTAGGACCAACTCCATACTCACCACAATCGTTACCCCGTTATGTGGTGATTTCTGATGTCCTTGGCCCTAAGACCACCTCCCTACTCACCACCATCAGCACCTTGTAATAGTTAAGACCTCTGGTGTCGTTGGAACTAGGTCCACCTCCTTACTCACCACCATCTGTAACCCTTAACTGTGGAGACCTCTGGTGAGCTTGGCCCTAGGACCACCTCCATACACACCACCATCGGTACCTCATAACTGTGGAGACCTCTGGTGTCCTTGGCCCTAGGACCACCTCTTTACTCACCACCATCGGTACCCCGTAAGTGTGGAGACTTCCGGTGTCCTTGACCCTAGGACCACCTCCCTACTCACCACCATCGGTATCCCGTAACTGTGGGGACTTCTGGTGTCCTTGGCCCTAGGACCACCTCCCTACTCACGACAATCGCTACGCCGTAAGTGTGGAGACTTCTGGTATCCTTGGCCCTAGGTCCACCACCCTACTCACCACCATCGGTACCCCATAAATGTAGAGACCTCTGGTGACCTTGGTCCTAGGACGACCTCCCTATTCACCACCATCGGTACCTCGAATCTGTGGAAACCTCTGGTGTTCTTGGCCCTAGTACCACCTCCCTACTCACCACCATCGGTACCTCGAATCTGTGGAAACCTCTGGTGTTGTTGGCCCTAGTACCACCTCCCTACTCACCACCGTCGCTACCCCGTTACTGTGGAGACCTCTGGTCTCCTTGGCCGTAGGACCACCTCCTTATTCACCACCATCAGTACCCGGAAACTGTGGAAACCTCTGGTGTCCTTGGCCCTAGGACCACCTCAATACTCACGACCATCGGTACCCCGTAATTGTGGAGACTTCTGGTGTCCTTGACCCTAGGACCACATCCCTATTCACCACCATCAGTGTGGAAACCTCTGGTGTCGTTGGCCCTAGGACCATCTCCCTTACTCACCACCATCGGTACCCCGTAAGTGTGGAGACTTCTGGTGTCCTTGGTCCTAGAATCACCTCACTACTCACGACCATCGGTATGCCGTAACACTGGAGACTTCTGGTGTTTTTGGCCCTACTACCACCTCCCTACTCACCACCATCGGTACCCCGTAACTTTGGGGACTTCTGGTGTCCTTGATCCTAGGACCACTTCCCTACTCAGCACCATCGCCATCGCGTAACTGTGGAGACTTTTGGTGTCCTTGGCCCTTGGACCACCTCCCTACTCACCACCATCGGTGCCACATAATTGTGGAGACCTCTGGTGTCCTTGGCCCTAGGACCACCTCCCTACTAACGACCATCGGTACCCCATAACTGTGGGGACCTCTGGTGTCCTTGGCCCAAGGACCACCTCCCTACTCACCACCATCAGCACCTTGTAATAGTGGAGACCTCTGGTGTCCTTAGCCCTAGGACCACCTCCTTACTCACCACCATCGCTACCCCGTTACTGTGGAGACCTCTAGTATCCTTGGCCCTAAAACCACCTCCCTACTCACCAACATCGCTACCCCGTTAGTGTGGAAACCTCTGGTGTCCTTGGCCCTAGGACCACCTCCCTACTCACCACCATCGGTACCCCGTAACTGTGGAGACTTCTGGTGTCCTTAGCCCTAGGACCACTTCCCTATTCACCACCATCAGCACCCCGTAACTATGGAAACCTCTGGTGTCATTGGCCCTAGGACCAACTCCATACTCACCACAATCGCTACCCCGTTATGTGGAGATTTCTGGTGTCCTTGGCCCTAAGACCACCTCCCTACTCACCACCATCAGCACCTTGTAATAGTGAAGACCTCTGGTGTCGTTGGAACTAGGTCCACCTCCTTACTCACCACCATCTGTAACCCGTAACTGTGGAGACCTCTGGTGACCTTGGCCCTAGGACCACCTCCATACTCACCACCATCGGTACCTCATAAGTGTGGAGACCTCTGGTGTCCTTGGCCCTAGGACCACCTCCCTACTCACCACCATCGTTACCCCTTAACTGTGGAGACTACTGGTGTCCTTGGCGATAGGCCCACCTCCTTACTCACCACATTCGGTACCCCGTAACTGTGGAGACTTCTGGTATCCTTGGCCCTAGGTCCACCTCCCTACTCACCACCATCGGTACCGCATAACTGTAGACACCTCTGGTGACCTTGGTCCTAGGACTATCTCCCTACTCACCACCATCGGTACCTCGTATCTGTGGAAACTTCTGGTGTTCTTGGCCCTAGTACCAACTCCCTACTCACCACCATCGCTACCCCGTTACTGTGGAGACCTCTGGTCTCCTTGGCCGTAGGACCACCTCCCTATTCACCACCATCAGCACCCCGTTACTGTGGAAACCTCTGGTGTCCTTGGCCCTAGGACCACCTCACTACTCACCACCATCGGTACCCCGTAACTTTGAAGACTTCTGTAGACTTTGGCCCTAGGACCACATCCCTATTCACCACCATCAGCACCCCGTAAGTGTGAAAACCTCTGGTGTCGTTGGCCCTAGGACCATCTCCCTATTCACCACCATCGGTACACCGTAACTGTCGAGACTTCTGAAATCCGTGACCATAGGACCACCTCCCTACTCACCACCATCGGTACCTCGTATCTGTGGAAACCTCTGGTGTTCTTGGCCCTAGTACCAACTCCCTACTCACCACCATCGCTACATCGTTACTGTGGAGACTTCTGATGTCCTTGGCCCTACGACCACCTCCCTACTCACCACCATCTGTACCTCGTAACTGTGGTGACCTCTGGTGTCCTTGGCCCTACGACCAACTCCCTACTCACCACAATCGCTACCCCGTTACTGTGGAGACCTCTAGTGTCCTTGGCCCTAAAACCACCTCCCTACTCACCACCATCGCTACCCCGTTAGTGTTGAAACCTCTGGTGTCCTTGGCCATAGGACCACCTCCTTACTCACCACCATCGGTACGCTATAACTGTGGAGACCTCTAGTGTCCTTGGCCCTAAAAGCACCTCCCTACTCACCACCATCGCTACCCCGTTAGTGTGGAAACCTCTGGTGTCCTTGGCCCTAGGACCACCTCCCTACTAACCACCATCGATACCCCGTAACTGTGGGGACTTCCGGTGTCCTTGGCCCTAGGACTACCTCCATAATCACGACCATCGCTACGCCGTAAGTGTGGAGACCTGGTAACCTTGGCCCTAAAACCACCTCCCTACTCACCACCCTCGGTACCTCGTATCTGTGGAAACCTCTGGTGTTCTTGGCCCTAGTACCACCTCCTTACTCACCACCATCGCTATCCCTTTACTGTGGAGACCACTGGTCTCCTTGGCCGTAGGAACAACTCCTTATTCACCACCATCGCTACCCCGTAACTGTGGAGACTTCTGGAGTCCTTGGCCCAAGGACCACCTCCCTAATCACCACCATCAGCACCCCGTGACTATGGAAACCTCTGGTGTCCTTGGCCCTAGGACCAACTCCATACTCACCACAATCGCTACCCCGTTATGTGGAGATTTCTGGTGTCCTTGACCCTAAGACCACCTCCCTACTCACCACCATCAGCACCTTGCAATAGTGGAGACCTCTGGTTTCGTTGGAACTAGGTCCACCTCCTTACTCACCACCATCTGTAACCCGTTACTGTGGAGACTTTTGGTGTCTTTGGCCCTAGAACCACCTCCCTACTCACCACCATCAGTACCCCGTAACTGTGGGGACTTCTGGTGTCCTTGGCCCTAGTACCACCTCATTACTCACCACCATCGCTACCCCGTTACTGTGGAGCTTTCTGGAGTCCTGGGCCCTAGGACCACCTCCCTACTCACCACCATGAGTACCCTGTAATTGTGGAGACTTCTGGGGTCCTTGGCCCTAGGACCACCTCCTTATTAACCACAATCAGAACCCCGTAAGAGTGGAAACCTCTGATGTCCTTGGCCCTAGGACCACCTCCCTACTCACCACCATTTGTACCTCGTAACTGTGGAGACTTCTGGTATCCTTGGCTCTAGGACCACCTCCCTACTCAACACCATCGGTACCGCGTAACTGTGGGGACTTCTGGTGTCCTTGGCCCGTGGACCACCTCCCTACTCACCACCATCGCCATCGCGTAACTGTGGAGACCTGTGGTGTCCTTGGCCCTAGGACCACCTCCCTACTAACGACCATCGGTACCCCATAACTGTGGAGACCTGTGGTGTCCTTGGCCCTAGGACCACCTCCCTACTCAACACCATCAGCACCTTGTAATAGTGGAGACCTCTGGTGTCCTTGGCCCTAGGACCAACTCCCTACTCACCACCATCGCTACCCCGTTAATGTTGAAACCTCTGATGTCCTTGGCCCTAGGACCACCTCCCTACTCACCACCATCGGTACCCCATAACTGTGGAGACGTCTGGTGACCGTGGTCCTAGGACCACCTCCCTACTCACCACCATCGGTACCTCGTATCTGTGGAATCCTCTGGTGTTCTTGGCCCTAGTACCACCTCCCTACTCACTACCATCGCTATCCCGTTACTGTGGAGACCTCTGGTCTCCTTGGCCGTAGGAACACCTCCCTATTCACCACCATCAGCACCCCGTAACTGTGGAAACCTCTGGTGTCCTTGTCCCTAGGACCACCTCCCTACTCATCACCATCGGAACCCCGTAACTGTGGAGACTTCTGGTGTCCTTGGCCCTAGGACCACATCCCTATTCACCACCATCAGCACCCCGTAAGTGTGGAAACCTCTGGTGTCTTTGGCCCTGGGACCATCTCCCCTACTTTCCACCATCGGTACCTCATAACTGTGGAGACTTCTGGTGTCGTTGGCCCTAGGGCCACCTCCCTACTCACCACCATCGGTACCTCATTACTGTGGTGACCTCTGGTGTCCTTGGCCCTAGAACCACCTCTTTACTCACCACCATCGGTACCCCGTAACTGTGGAGACCTCTGGTGACCTTGGCCCTAGGACCACCTCCATACTCACCACCATCGGTACCTCATAACTCTAGTGACCTCTGGTGTCCTTGGCCCTAGGACCACCACTTTACTCACCACCATCGGTACCCCGTAACTCTGGAGACTTCTGGTGTTTTTGGCCCTAATACCACCTCCCTACTCACCACTATCGGTACCGCGTAACTGTGGGGACTTCTGGTGTCCTTGATCCTAGGTCCACTTCCATACTCACCACCATCGCCATCGCGTGACTGTGGAGACTTTTGGTGTACTTGGCCCGTGGACCACCTCCCTACTCACCACCATCGGGGCCACATAATTGTGGAGACCTCTGGTGTCCTTGGCCCTAGGACCACCTCCCTACTAACGACCATCGGTACCCCATAACTGTGGAGACCTCTGGTGTCCTTAGCCCTAGGACCACCTGCTTACTCACCACCATCGCTACCCCGTTACTGTGGAAACCTCTAGTGTCCTTGGCCCTAAAACCACCTCCCTACTCACCACCATCGCTACCACGTTAGTGTGGAAACCTCTGCTGTCCTTGGCCCTAGGAGCACCTCCCTATTCACCACCATCAGCACCCCGTAACTATGGAAACCTCTGGTGTCCTTGGCCCAACTCCATACTCACCACAATCGCTACTCCGTTATCTGGAGATTTCTTGTGTCCTCTGCCCTAAGACCACCTCCCTACTTACCACCATCAGCACCCCGTAAGTGTGGAAACCTCTGGTGTCGTTGGCCCTAGGACCATCTCCCTACTCACCACCATCGGTACCCTGTAACTGTGAAACTTCTGATATCCGTGACCCTAGGACCACCTCTTTACTCACCACCATCGGTACCCCGTAACTGTGGTGACTTCTGGTGTCCTTGGCCATAGGACCACCCCCCTACTAACGACCATCGGTACGCCGTAACTGTGGAGACTTCTGGTGTCCTTGGCCCTAGGATCACCTTCCTACTCACGACCATCGGTATGCCGTAACTCTGGAGACTTCTGGTGTCCTTGATCCTAGGACCACCTCCCTACTCACCACCATCGCCATCGCGTAACTGTGGAGACTTTTGGTGTCCTTGGACCGTGGACCACCTCCCTACTCACCACCATCGGTGCCACATAATTGTAGAGACCTCTGGTGTCCTTGGCCCTAGGAACACCTCCCTACTAACGACCATCGGTACCCCATAACTGTGGAGACCTCTGGTGTCCTTGGCCCTAGGACCACCTCTCTATTCACCACAATCATCACCCCGTAACTATGGAAACCTATGGTGTCCTTGGCCCTAGGACCAACTCCATACTCACCACAATCGCTACCCCGTAATGTGGAGACTTCTGGTGTCCTTGGCCCTAAGACCACATCCCTACTCACCACCATCAGCACCTTGTAATAGTGGAGACCTCTGGTGTCGTTGGAACTAGGTCCACCTCCTTACTCACCACCATCTGTAACCCTTAACTGTGGGGACCTCTGGTGACCTTGGCCCTAGGACCACCTCCATACTCACCACCATCGGTACCTCATAACTGTGGAGACCTCTGGTGTCCTTGGCCCAAGGACCACCTTCTTGACTCACCACCATCGGTGCCCCGTAAGTGTGGGGACTTCCGGTGTCCTTGGCCCTAGGACCACCTCCCTACTCACGACCATCGGTACGCCGTAACTGTGGAGACTTCTGGTGTCCTTGGCACTAGGACCATTTCCCTACTCACCACCATCGGTACCTCGTAACTGTGGAGATCTCTGGTGTCCTTGGCCCTAGGACCACCTCCCTACTCACCATCATCAGTACCCTGTAACTGTGGAGACTTCTGGTGTCCTTGGTCCGAGGACCACCTCCCTATTCACCACAGCACCCCGTAACTGTAGAGACCTCTGGTGTTTTTGGCCCTGTGCCCTGTAACGGTGGAGATTTCTGGTGTCCTTGGCCCTAGGACCACCTCCCTAATCACCACCATCAGCACCCCGTAAGAGTGGAAACCTCTGGTGTCCTTGGCCCTAGGACCACCTCCCTACTTACCACCATCGCTACTCCGTTACTGTGGAGACCTCTGGAGTCCTTGGCCCTAGGATCACCTCCCTACTCACCACCATCGCTACCCCGTTACTTTTGAGACCTCTGGTCTCCTTCGCCCTAGGACCATCTCCCTACTCACCACCATCGCTACCCGTTACTGTGGAGACTTCTGGTGTTCCTTGGCCCTAGGACCAACTCCCTAATCACCACCACAGTACCCCGTAACTGTGTAGACTTCTGGTGTCCTTGGCCCTAGGACCACCTCCCTACTCACCACTATCGTTACCCCGTTACTGTGGAGACCTCTGGTGTCCTTGGCGCTAAGACCACCGCCCTACTCACCACCATCGGTACCTCGTAACTGTGGAGACCTCTGGTATCCTAGACCCTAGGACCACCTCCCTACTCACAACCATCGTTACCCCATAACTGTGGAGACCTCTTGTGTCCTTGGTCCTACGACTACCTCCCTACTCACTACCATCAGCACCTTGTAATAGTGGAGATCTCTGGTATCGTTGGACCTGGGACCACCTCCTTACTCACCACCATCTATAATCCGTAACTGTGGAGAGCTCTGGTGACCTTGGGCCTAGGACCCCCTCCATACTCACCACCATCGGTACCTCATAACTGTGGATATCTCTGGTGTCCTTGGCGCTAAGTCCACCTCTATACTCACCACCATCGGTACCACGTAAGTGTGGATACTTCTGGTGTCCTTGGCCCTAGGACCACCTCCCTACACACCACAATCGGTACCTCATAACTGTGGTGACCTCTGGTGTCCATGGCCCTAGGACCACCTCTTTACTAACCACCATCGGTACCCCGTTACTGTGGAGACTTCTGGTGTCCTTGGCTCTAGGACCGCCTCCCTACTCACCACCATCAGTACCCTGTAACTGTGGAGACTTCTGGTGTCCTTGGCCGTAGGACCACCTCCCTATTCACCACCATCAGGACCCCGTATGAGTGGAAACCTCTGGTGTCCTTGGCCCTAGGACCACCTCCCTACTCACCACCATCGTTACCCCGTTACTGTGGAGACCTCTGGTGTCCTTGGCGCTAGGACCACCTCCATACTCACCACCATCGGTACCTCGTAACTGTGGGGACCTCTGGTATCCTAGGCCCTAGGACCACCTCCCTTCTCACAACCATCGTTACCCCATAACTGTAGAGACCTCTTGTGTCCTTGGTCCTAGGACCACCTCCCTACTCACCACCATCAACACCTTGTAATAGTGGAGATCTCTGGTGTCCTTGGCCCTAGGACCACCTCCCTACTCACCACCATCGGTACCCCGTAACTGTAGGGACTTCTGGTGTCATTGGCCCTAGGACCAACTCCCTACTCAACCCCATCGCTACTCCGTTACTGTGCTGACCTCTGGTGTGCTTGGCCATAGGACCACCTCCCTACTCACCACCATCGGTACCTGGTAACTGTGGAGACTTCTGGTGTCCTTGGCCCTAGGACCACCTCCCTACTCACCGCCATCGCTACCCCGTTACTGTGATGACCTCTGGTGTCCTTGGCCATAGGACCACTTCCCTACTCACCGCCATCAGCACCTTGTAATAGTGGACACCTCAGGTGTCGTTGGCCCTAGGACCACCTCCTTACTCACCACAATCGGTACCCCGTAACTTTGGAGACCTCTTGTTTCCTTAGCCCTAGGACCACCTCCATACTCACCACCATCTATACCCCGAAACTGTGGAGACTTCTAGTATCCTTGACCCTAGGACCACCCCCTACTCACCACCATCGGTATCTCGTAATTGTGGAGACCTCTGGAGTCCTTGGCCCTAGGACCACCTCCCTACTCACGACCATCGTTACCCCATAACTGTGGAGACCTCTGGTGTCCTTGGCCCTAGGACCACCTCCCTACTCACCACCATCAGCACCTTGTAATAGTGGACACCTCAGGTATCGTTGGCCCTAGGACCACCTCCTTACTCACCACAATCGGTACCCCGTAACTGTGGAGACCTCTTGTTTCCTTAGCCCTAGGACCACCTCCATACTCACCACCATCTGTACCCCGAAACTGTGGAGACTTCTGGTATCCTTGGCCCTAGGACCACCTCCCTACTCACCACCATCGGTACCTCGTAATTGTGGAGACCTCTAGAGTCCTTGGCCCTAGGACCACCTCCCTACTCACGACCATCGGTACCCCATAACTGTGGCGACCTCTGGTGTCCTTGGCCCTAGGACCACCTCCCTACACACCCTATCAGCACCTTGTAATAGTGGAGACCTCTGGTGTCGTTGTCCATAGGACCACCTCCCTACTCACCACCATCGGTACCCCGTAACTGCCGAAACTTCTGGTAACATTGGCCCTCGGACCACCTCCTTTCTCACCACCATCGGTACCCCATGACTGGGAAGACCTCTGGTGTCGTTGGCCCTAGGACCACCTCCCTACTCACGACCATCGGTACCCCATAACTGTGGTGACATACGGTGTCCTTGGCCCTAGGATCACCTCCCTACACACCACCATCTGTACCCCGTTACTGTGGAGACCTTTGATGCCCTTGGCCCTAGGACCACCTCCTTACTCACCAACATCGGTACCCCATAACTGTGGAGACCTCTGGTGTCCTTGGCCCAAGGACCACCTCCCTACTCACCACCATCGCTACCTCGTAACTGTGGAGACCTCTGGCGTGCTTGGCTCTAGGACCACCTCCCTACTCACCACCATCAGCACCTTGCAATAGTGGAGACCTTTGGTGTCGTTGGCCCTAGGACCACCTCCTTACTCACCACCACCTGTACCCCGTAACTGTGGAGAGCTCTGGTGACCTTGGCCCTTGGACCACCTCCCTACTCACCACCATCGCTACCTCGTAATTGTGGAGACCTCTGGTGTCGTTGGCCCTAGGACCACCTCCTTACTCACCACCACCCGTACCCCGTAACTGTGGAGACTTCCGGTGTCCTTGGCCCTAGGACCACCTCCCTATTCACCACCATCAGTACCCCATAACTTGTATTGACTTCTGGTGTCCTTGGCCCTACGACAACCTACACACCACCATCAGCACCTTGTAATAGTGGAGACCTCTGGTGTCGTTGGCCATAGGACCACCTCCCTACTCACCACCATCGTTACCACGTAACTGTCGAGACTTCTGGTAACATTGGCCCTAGGACCACCTCCCTACTCAACACATTCGGTACCTCGTTACTGTGGAGACCTCTTGTTTCCTTGGCCCTAGGACAACCTCTTTACTCACCACCAGCGGTACCCCATAACTGTGCAGAACTCTTGATTCGTTGGCCCTAGGACCATCTCCTTACTCACCACCATCTGTACCCCGTTACTGTGGAGACCTCTGGCGTCCTTGGCCTTAGGACCACCTCCCTACTCACAACCATCGGTACCCCATAACTGTGGAGAACTCTTGTGTCCTTGGTCCTATGACCACCTCCCTACTCACCACCATCAGCAACTTGTAATAGTGGAGACCTCTGCTGTCGTTGGCCCTAGGACCACCTCCTTACTCACAAACATCGGTACCCATAACTGTGGAGACCTCTGGCGTCCTTGGCCCTAGGACCACCTCCCTCCTCACGACCATCGGTACCCCATAAGTGTGAAGACCTCTTGTGTCCTTGGTCCTATGACCACCTCCCTACTCACAACCATCAGCACCTTGTAATAGTGGAGACCTCTGGTGTCGTTGGCCCTAGGACCACCTCCTTACTCACCACCACCTGTACCCCGTAACTGTGGAGACCTCTGGTGACCTTGGTCCTAGGACCACCTCCCTATTCACCGCCATCAGTACCCCATAACTGTGGAGATTTCTGGTGTCCTTGGCCCTAGGACCACCTCCCTGCTCACGACAATCGGTAGGCCATAACTGTGGAGACTTCTGGTGTCCTTGGCCCTAGGAACACCTCCCTACTCACGATCATCGGTACGCCGTAACTGTGGAGACTTCTGGTGTCCTTGGCCATAGGACCACCTCCCTACTCACCACCATCACTACCCCGTAACTGTGGGGACTTCTGGTGTCCTTTACCCTAGGACCACCTCTCTAAACACCACCATTGGTACCCCGTTACTCTGGAGACCTCTGGTCTCCTTGGTCCTAGGACCACCTACCTACTTACCACCATCAGCACCCCGTAATTGTGGAGACTTCTGGTGTCCTTGGCGCTACGACCACCTCCCTACTCACCACCATCAGTACCCCGTAACTCTAGGAACTTCTGGTGTCCTTGGCCCCAGTACCACCTCCCTACTCACCACCATCTCTACCCCGTTACTGTGGAGACCTCTGGTGTCCTTGGCCCTAGGACCACCTCTCTACTCCCCACCATCGCTACCCCGTTACTGTGGTGACTTCTGCTGTCCTTGGCACTAGGACCACCTCCCTATTCACCACCATCGGTACCTCGTAACCGAGGAGATCTCTGGTGTCCTTGGCCCTAGGACCACCTCCCTATTCACCACCATCAGTACCCCGTAACTGTAGGGACTTCTGGTGTCCTTGGCCCTAGAACTACCTCCCTACTCACCACCATCGCTACAACGTTACTGTGGAGACCTCTGGTGTCCTTGGCCCTAGGACCACCTCCCTATTCACCACCATCGGTACCTCGTAACTGTGGAGACATCTGGTGTCTTTTGACCTAGGACCACCTCTTTACTAACCACCATCGGTACCCCGTAAGTGTGGAAACTTCCGGTGTCCTCGCCCTAGGACCACCTCTCTACTCACCACCATCGCTACATCGTTACTGTGGAGACTTCTGTTGTCCTTGGCCCTAGGGCCGCCTCCCTACTCACCACCATCAGTACCCTGTAACTGTGAAGACTTCTGATGTCCTTGGCCCTAGGACCACCTCCCTACTCAACCCCATCGCTACTCCATTACTGTGCTGACCTCTGGTGTCCTTGGCCCTAGGACCACCTCCCTACTCACAACCATCACTACCCCGTTACTGTGGAGACTTCTGGGGTCCTTGGCCCTAGGACCACCTCCATACTCACCACCATCGGTACCTCATAACTGTGGATATCTCTGATGTCCTTGGCCCTTGGACCACCTCCCTACTCACCACCATCGGTACCCCGTAACTGTAGGGACTTCTGGTGTCCTTGGTCCTAGGACCAACTCCCTACTCACCCCCATCGCTACTCCGTTACTGTGCTGACCTCTGGTGTCCTTGGCCCTAGGACCACCTCCCTACTCACCACCATCGCTACCCCGTTACTGTGGAGACCGCTGGTATCCTTGGCCCTAGGACCACCTCCCTACTCACCAGCATCGCTACCCGTTACTGTGGAGACTTCTGATGTCCTTGGCCCTAGGACCACCTTCCTAATCACCACCACAGTACCCCGTAACTGTGGATGCTTCTGGTGTCCTTGGCCCTAGGACCACCTCCCTACTCACCACCATCAGCACCCCGTAACTGTGGAAACCTCTGGTGTCCTTGGCCCTAGGACCACCTCCCTACTCACCACCATCGGTACCTCTTAACTGTGGAGACCTCTGTTATCCTCGGCCCTAGGCCACCTCCCTACTCACAACCATCGTTACCCCATAACTGTGGAGACCTCTTGTGTCCTTGGTCCTAGGACCACCTCCCTACTCACCACCATCAGCAACTTGTAATAGTGGAGACCTCTGGTGTCGTTGGACCTAGGACCACCTCCTTACTCACCACCATCTGTAACCCGTAACTGTGGAGACCTCTGGTGAACTTGGCCTTAGGACCACCTCCATACTCTCTACTATCGGTACGTCGTAACTGTGGAGACCTCTTGTGTCCTTGGCCGTAAGACCACCTCCTTACTCACCAACATCGGTACCCGTAACTGTCGAGATTTCTGGTGTCCTTCGCCCTAAGACCACCTCCCTACTCACCACCATCAGTACCTCATAACCGTGGTGACCTCTGGTGTCCTTGGCCCTAGGACCACCTCTTTAATCACCACCATCGGTACCCCGTAAGTGTGGAGACTTCTGGTGTCCTTGGCCCTAGGACCACCTCTTTACTCACCACCATCGGTATCCCGTAACTGTGGGGACTTCTGGTGTCCTTGGCCCTAGGACCACATCTCTACTCACCACCATCGCTACATCGTTACTGTGGATACTTCTGGTATCCTTGGCCCTAGGACCACCTCCCTACTCACCACATTCGGTACCCCGTAACTGTGGAGACTTCTGGTATCCTTGGCCCTAGGTCCACCTCCTTACTCACAACCATCGGTAACTCGTAACTGTGGAGACCTCTGTTGTCCTTGGCCCTAGGACCACCTCCCTACTCACCACCAATTGTACCCCGATACTGTGGAGACCTTTGGGGCCCTTGGCCCTAGGACCACCTCTTTACTCACCACCATCGGTCCCCGTAACTGTGGAGACTTCCGGTGTCCTTGGCCGTAGGACCACCTCCCTACTCACCACCATCGGTACCCCGTAACTGTGGAGACCTCTTGTTTCCTTGGCTCTAGGACCACCTCCTTACTCTCCACCATCTGTACCGCGAAACTGTGGAGACTTCTCGTATCCTTGGCCCTAGGATCAGCTCTTTACTCACCACCATCGGTACCCCGTAACTGTGGGGACTTCCGGTCTCCTTGGCCCTTGGACTAACTTCCTACTCACCACCATCTGTACCCCGTAACTGTGGCGGCTTCTGGTGTCCTTGGCCCGTGGACCACCTCCCTACTCACCACCATCGGTACCTCGTAATTGTGGAGACCTCTGGAGTCCTTGGCCCTAGGACGACCTCCCTACACCCCACCATCAGCACCTTGTAATAGTGGAGACCTCTGGTGTCGTTGGCCATAGGACCACCTCCCTACTCACCACCATCGTTACCACGTAACTGTCGAGACTTCTGGTAACATTGGCCCTAGGACCACCTCCTTACTCAACACATTCGGTACCTCGTTACTGTGGAGACCTCTTGTTTCCTTGGCCCTAGGACAACCTCTTTACTCACCACCATCGGTACCCCATAACTGTGCAGACCTCTGGATTCGTTGGCCCTACGACCATTTCCTTACTCACCACCATCTGTACCCCGTTACTGTGGAGGCTTCTGGTGTCCTTGGCCCGTGGACCACCTCTCTACTCACAACAATCGGTACCCCATAACTGTGGAGACCTCTTGTGTCCTTGGTCCTATGACCACCAACCCTACTCACCACCATCAGCAACTTGTAATAGTGGAGACCTCTGGTGTCGTTGGCCCTAGGACCACCTCCTTACTCACCAACATCGGTACCCATAACTGTGGAGACCTCTGGTGACCTTGGCCCTAGGACCACCTCCCTACTTACCACCATCGGTACCTCGTAACTGTGGAGACCTCTGGTGTCCTTGGCCCTAGGACTACCTCATTACTCACCACCATCGGTACCCCGTAACTGTGGAGACTTCCGGTGTCCTTGACCCTAGGACCACCTCCCTATTCACCACCATCAGTACCCCATAACTGTGGAGATTTCTGGTGTCCTTGGCCCTAAGACCACCTCCCTGCTCACGGCCATCGGTACGCCATAACTGTGGAGACTTCTGGTGTCCTTGGCCCTAGGACCACCTCCCTACTCACCACCATCGGTACTCCGTAACTGTGGAAACTTCTGGTGTCCTTGGCCCTAGGACCACCTCCCTACTCACCACCATCGGTACTCCGTAACTGTGGAAACTTCTGGTGTCCTTGGCCCTAGGACCACCTCCCTACTCACCACCATCGGTACTCCGTAACTGTGGAAACTTCTGGTGTCCTTGGCCCTAGGTCCACCTCCCTACTCACCACCATCGGCACAGACTTGGTTACCCTCAGGTGTGAGTCTCAACTGGAATGGCTCTTCCAACGCGTCCCCATCGCCATCCTCCGGGGAAATGCCTTTTCTATTCAGTCCGCCTGGGTCGCGGAACGACTAGCACATTGGCTCCCATTTGCTCTTAATAGGAGAGATGGGGAGAGTAGGAGAGGTGGAGACAGTGACAGTGTGAGTTTGGTTCCTTTGTGTTCGGACCTGGTGTATATGTATATATTTACCAGACCACATCCTTCATCTATACACTAAAATAACACTGACTTATCTGTAAACAACAACATTAACACAATAAACACTAAGAATAAGAATAACTTTAAACACAACAGTAAAGGCAGCAAAAGAGTAAAACACAGCAATTCAATTAATATATCATGGGGCCCAAGTTGTCGGCCTCCACCCCCTACATGGTGGGCTCTAGAAACTGAACTTTGTATCTTTGATCTCGAGCAGGTGAACGACAACATGAGACAAACTCAAGAAGAAGATTTAAATCATTACTAAGAACAAACATTTTCAAATTTTGCAATACAACAGTAACAGCATTAAAACCACCTTTATGGAACAAGAGTGATTATCACTTAGCCGGTGGGGCTGGTCCGAGGGGATAGCAAAAGGCCAAACGGTATGACCATCTTCCCATTCCGCGGTAGCAAACCCCTCGTCTGGGATGCCACTTACAGCGACACTTTCTCCAGCCGCCGCAACCTGGTGCAGTCTGCGACTAACCCAGTTACTGAGCACGTCGGGCTGAGGAGGCCAAACTCTCCAAGTACAGGTCGCCGACAGGTTTGCGGTCGTGCCCTTGGCAGTGGAGACTTCTGGTGTCCTTGGCCCTACGGCTACCTCCCTATTCACCACCATAGGCTCTGAGCAGGCCAGCCGCAGGTGTGAGCCTCGCGAGCTGGAATGGCTCTTCCACCGCATCTCCCTTACCATCCTCCGGGGAAACGCCTTCTCCATCCTGTCCGCCGGGGCTGTTAGGATGCCAGCACGTGGGACCCCATTTACTCACCATACGGATTAATAGGCAAAGTTATAAACTATTGTTTCTACCGGTTGGAAGTCGGTGTTACATTCATGTTACAATAATTGAGAAAATGTTCTTACGACTACAAGAAGGATACCTCACTATTCTAAATTATACACAGACTAGGCGGATACTTGGTGACATATAGTACCGGTTTATTCCAGTTCAAACCTAGCATCACAACATAACGATGTTCTATAGCCTCATACCTCTATTACTTTTCTTCCCCCTAAATTTCTTTCACTCCTTTCTTCTTTTCATTAATTTCTGTTCTTATGTTTCTATATTTTCTTGTTTCTAATTTTTCTTCTCGACATTTCTTACAATTCTGTAAGCAGCTGCATGTCCTCTTTCTAGTTATCATCCTTATCTTCATCTTTATTATCATCATCACTATCATGATCATCATCATTATCGTTGGCGTCGTCATTATTATCAAAGCCATTACCATCATCATCAACGTCATAATCATTACTATGATCATATCTCCTGCAACCATCACTATCATTATCATCATTATCGTCACCACCATCATAGCTATCACCATAGCAATCATCATCATCATCAGCAGCAGCAGCCGATCATAAACTTTACATGAATATAACTCCATAAATGTGACGTAAAGTTAAAACAAAAATGGAGATTATCAAGTCTTTTGAAGGACAGAATATGGAGAAGACATTATTAAGTGGCTATTAAGAGAGTGAGAGGTATCAACTGCCTCCACTAACGGTATTAGTAACTACATACAGTACACACTGTTGACGTCACGATTTATTTACCAACGTCACAATGACGTCAGTATAAAATACTATTTGCTTATATGACATTATATTGTCGAATTATTATTTACACGCATATACACACACGCGCGTGCACACACAACACATACACACACATACATACGCACGCACACACACATACATACACATACATAAATAGAAGCAAATGTATACGTACATACATAAATATATAGTGACACAAACAGGCATACTTACACATGTGTGTGTACTTTTGATTTTTTGTTTAAGATGAAACATTTCTCACTCTGTGCCTTAAACATCAATTGAAAGTTTCTATTAAAGATAGGGAGAACTTAAGTTGTAGTTACTCTTTTCAGTTTTGCTGCTCATTTTCAAGTACTATTGAATACTTTTATCCTCGTTTGTGGACACAAACATTCATACATACAAACATACATACATACACATATACAAACATACATATATACATATATATATAAGGGAAATCATTTTTTTAAAAGGGTTTGAGAAGCGCACCTGGTATATATATAAAGAATCTTTATATGTACAAAATTGATGTTAGCAAAGCCTGCTTTCTCCGTTTTGGATTATTAAAACATTTGTTATTAGGTTAAATTGTTTTTCCATTAATTCTGGACCACATTGGTTTGGGTCGCTTCTATCCTTACTAAAGTGTATATATATATATATATATATATATATATATAAATAACAGATTAAAGTTTAAGCAAAGAATCGTTGCTTTCACCCTTAACGGGGTCCCGTTAAGGGTGAAAGCAGTGATTCTTTGCTTAAACTTTAATCTGTTATTTTAATAAATATTTGCTCTAGGGTTCTTATATATTTGATATATATTTATCCCTATCGAGCCCTCTTTGGATTTTAATCTTCATATTTATTATATTTACTATATATATATATATATATACATACACTACAAGGTGAACATTCAGCAAATAAAGAGAACGCAATGCTGTATGATGTGTCTTTATATAGTACATAAGTTGTACTACTTAAGTTTCACGCTATTTAGTTGACATTACGTCTTGATAAATGACACATATTCTATTCAAGTAACGATTTCAATGGATCTGAAGATTTATAAGTCGTCAGTCTGGTGTATATTATTTGTGTTTATTTTAGCATTGTGAAAGCTCTTTGGTTAGTTCTTCCGTTGTTAATTTGTAAAGAATAATGTATAGTATAGAACCTATGTTGGAGATCACACAGCGAATAAATCGCTCTACGGCTCACACCTTCATCTTTCTGACACGATAAAGCATAGGGGGTTCGATTTATCCGACATGTGAAACGTCACAATGAACCTGCTGGCAGAGTTCTTTTCTGGAAACCTGATGTGTGCAGACGAGTTGAGAGACCAACCACCACGTTGAAGGATGTTCTTGAAGATGACACCGTGTTGGAGACAGGAAATTTAGACGGAAATGCTGGACAGGGTGCGCTGGAGAAGGAACTTCGTTATAGCACCCGGTAATGGGTGTATAGAAAAAGAATACTTGTGTATTTTTGCTAATTGTTTCCTATTTAGATCTGTTGTGTTGTGTGATGAAGGAATTAGCAATTGCTCCTTGTTCTCCATTAAGAACAGGTAGGTAAATGTTGTCTCCATGTAACCAATATAATAGTTGTATTGATGAAATTTACAACTGTCATGTTTGCAACGAAACTTATAAATCACATTACTCCGGTGAATTGGCAGTATCGGTAGAGGGTCAGACATGCTTTCCAGCACAGTTACGTCCCTTTACGATCCGAGTTCAAATCCCACCGAGGTTAACTTTGCCTTTCATCCTTACGAGGTCGATAAAATAAAGTACCAGTAATGTACTGGTTAATTGCTGGCCTTGTGCCAAAAGTAGAAACAATTACTCATTAGTAACGCATTCTTTGTTTTACATGCTAGTGACTTGTTGTAAAGCTGTAGTGTGTTTATGAGTACTTACTGCCAATATTAAAAGTTATATGAAGTCCAAGATGCAGATAAATAACTACACTGCCTCAGTGTGTGTCTGTGAAATAAATACACCAGGTCCGAACACAAACCATATTCATAAAAATGGTTTTAATCTTAGTATTTTGTAATATAATGTTAGTGTAAGGTTTGGTATTGTGTCTTTTGCTATCTTCTTTCTGAGACTTTCGGTATTTAAATTTATTCGATAGTTAATATACACTTGATTCGTGTAGTACACTTAATGCGTTGTAGTGTGTGTTTGAATAGGTGATCATGTTGTTATTGTTGGTGCTGCAGTGATTATAAGATACTCTCATGGAATGACTAAATGAGGTTTAATATCCAACATAGTCCCTGCAAAATAACAATGCAGTTATTAATAAGAAGAGTTGAAATTAATGCATGCTAGATTTCACAACTCTAGCATCACTTCTTCATAGTCAGCCTATGAACGTTTCAGCTCACCCTTGTATTTAGTGCTGCATATGTGGATGAGTAATTAGATGGTCTTCTAAAAATGGATTTTGCCACAGATATTTTGTATCTGTTTTGACATTGTCTTTATATAAGTATATGAATATACGAGGGTCGGCTGTAAAGTTTATAGGTCGACTATGAAGGATTCAAACTAGATCTGTGCACGAATTTCAACTCCTTTTAATAATAACTGCATTGTTTCTTTCCGAGAAATATGTTAAAAAATAAACCTCATATAGTCATTCCATGAGAATATCTTGGTCAACCTATGAAGTTTTCAGTCAATACTCGTATATGAATATATATTTTTGCAGTATTTGTTCTGAATCTTAACGATCTGTGTCTAAAACCCACCGAGCTCAATTTCGTCTTCATCTCTTCGGAGCCAATAAAATAAAGTACCAGTCAAGTATTGGGATCGATATACTATCGATAGACTTTCTGCGCCCCACAAAATTAATGGCTTCGGGTGGAAGTTAGAAACAATTCATAAAATAATGAGAAAAACTCAATGCAAGAAGAGCTACTAAAATAGCAAAATGCCATCAATGACAGCGACGGGTAAAATTTACATCAAAGGACAAAAATCAGCGGCTAGACATGATAGGAAGAAAGGAGCAAAGGAAGAAAAAGAACGAGACATCACACAAACATCATTTCACCTCTTCAGCTCTCAGACCGGTTGTAGTTTCGCACGATTTAATTTGCGAGGACTACATAAAATTGCCGGCTTGTGCAACAGAAAATAAATATTTCTGCTGGTATGATGTATACGTAATAAAACGAACAAATTAGATAGACAGGTAGATAGAAACAATATTTGTGTCTTTGATGTAAATGAATAAGATGTATCTGTTATTTTTAATGTGATAGTTTTTGCCCATAAATGGAGTTGTTGCAGCGGTAGCTATCTTATCTCTATTATTCTGTATGTTTAATTTTAGTTCAGAATTGTTTGAGGTCTACCTTTAATTTCACCCCGTCTTTCGGTATGTCCATCACAACGAGTGTATCGCCTATACACCGTATGTGTATCACATGTTTACAATATATCTTGACACCATTTTGTTCTCTATTGGGACATTAGGGTAGACGTTCGCGACGTCTTCCGTAGCCATTCACACACAAAACAAGGTAATTAACAAGACATAAACATACGATATACACCAGGTACGTGGGTAATAAACTGATCTTAATAGGAGAGAACAATATAGAAAGAATGAACTAGATAGAAGGGTTGTGGGAGGAGAGAAAGAGAAAGAGAAAGAAAGAGAGAGAGAGAGAGGAGAGAGAGAGAGAGAGATGGGGAGAGAAGAATAGAGACAGGGTTGGAGAAGAGTGTGAGACAAAGATAGTTTGAAACTAGATAGAGAGTAGAGAATAGGCTTGGGGGGGGGGAGATGGAGGAGAAAAGGGAAAGAAAGAAAGAAAGGAAGGAAGAACTTTAACATTAATAAATAACAATAAACTATATATAATAAAATAACAATTGAAGTCCCCAATAGGGGGGGGCGTTACTGCAGGGTTGTCTTACACCCCGTGGATAGAACAACCCTCAACACCAGGAACAGGTTTTGTAGGTGTTCCCGTCTTCCCTCTGTTTATCTTCCTCAACCTACAGGTTTATATACAGAGAACGCCCATTCACCCAGGCCATTTCGCCACATTCACTCACCTTTCAGCGAATTTACTGAGGTGTAGCACCTCTCTCTCCATTCTCACCTTCCTTCAGAAGTGTTACTTAAAGAAAAGGATAAGTTGTTGTCCGGAGAGAAAGGCGTTTGTCCTCAGTCCTTTTAACCTCGTCCACCATATTACCTGTTTCGCCATAGCAGCCAGACAGAGGAAAACCGCCAGATAGATAGATAGATAGATAAGGTATTAGCGGGCGATGTTATGAGAACTAGAGAGGAAGACAGAGATGTGTTGCTAAGACAACCATGAAGATATACTGTCGTAGATGAGGATGGTGGAATGGTGACAGAGAATGGTGGAATGGAGGAATGGTGACAGAGGATGGGGGAATGATGACAGAGAATGGGGGAATGGTGGAATGGTGACAGAGGATGGTGGAATGGTGGTGGGTGGAATGGTGGAATGGTGACAGGGAACGGTGGAATGGTGACAGAGGATGGTGGAATGGTGACAGAGGATGGTGGAATGGTGACAGAGAATGGTAGAATGTAACAGAGGATGGTGGAATGGTGGTGGGTGGAATGGTGGAATGGTGACAGGGAACGGTGGAATGGTGACAGAGGATGGTGGAATGGTGACAGAGAATGGTATAATGGTGACAGGGAACGGTGGAATGGTGACAGAGGATGGTGGAATGGTGACAGAGGATGGTGGAATGGTGACAGAGGATGGTGGAATGGTGACAGAGAATGGTAGAATGTAACAGAGGATGGTGGAATGGTGGTGGGTGGAATGGTGACAGGGAACGGTGGAATGGTGACAGAGGATGGTGGAATGGTGACAGAGGATGGTGGAATGGTGACAGAGGATGGTGGAATAGTGACAGAGAATGGTAGAATGTAACAGAGGATGGTGGAATGGTGAAATGGTGGAATGGTGACAGAGGATGGTGGAATGGTGACAGGGAATGGTGGAATGGTGACAGGGAATGGTGGAATGGTGACAGGGAATGGTGGAATGGTGACAGGGAATGGTGGAATGGTGACAGAGGATGGTGGAATGGTGGTGGGTGGATGGTGGAATGGTGGTGGGTGGATGGTGGAATGGTGACAGAGAATGGTGCATGGTGGAATGGTGACAGAGGATGGTGGAATGGTGGTGGGTGGAATGGTGGAATGGTGACAGAGGATGGTGGAATGGTGGTGGGTGGATGGTGGAATGGTGACAGAGGATGGTGGAATGGTGACAGAGGATGGTGGAATGGTGACAGAGAATGGTGTATGGTGGAATGGTGATAGAGAATGGTGGAATGGTGATAGAGAATGGTGGAATGGTGACAGAGGATTGTGGATTGGTTGAATGGTGGAATGGTGACAGAGAATGGTGGAATGGTGACAGAGGATGGTGGAATGGTGACAGAGGATGGTGGAATGGTTGAATGGTGGAATGGTGACAGAGAATGGTGGAATGGTGACAGAGGATGGTGGAATGGTGACAGAGGATGGTGGAATGGTGACAGAGGATGGTGGAATGGTGACAGAGAATGGTGGAATGGTGATAGAGATTGGTAGAATGGTGACAGAGATTGGTAGAATGGTGACAGAGAATGGTAGAATGGTGATAGAGAATGGTAGAATGGTGATAGAGAATGGTAGAATGGTGATATAGAATGGTAGAACGGTGATAGAGAATGGTGGAATTGTGGAATGGTGAAATGGTGGAATGGTGACAGAGGATGGTAGAATGTGAAGGAGGATGGTGGAATGGTGGCATAGTGGAATGGTGACAGAGAATGGTGGAATGGTGGAATAGTGACAGAAGAGGGTAGAATGGTGATAGAAAATGGTGGAATGGTGGAATGGAGGAATAGTGACAGAGGATGGAGGAATGGTGACAGAGGATGTTAACATTAACTTTGAATGTAATGGAAAACAGTGCCATCTGTATAGTTGTATATATAGTACTGTAGGTGTTGTATATATAGTACTGTAGGTGTTGTATATATAGTATTGTAGGTGATATATATATAGTATTGGAGGTGTTGTATATATAGTACTGTAGGTGTTGTATATATAGTACTGTAGGTGTTGTATATATAGTATTGTAGGTGTTGTATATATAGTATTGTAGGTGTTGTATATATAGTATTGGAGGTGTTGTATATATAGTACTGTAGGTGTTGTATATATAGTACTGTAGGTGTTGTATATATAGTACTGTAGGTGTTGTATATATAGTATTGTAGGTGTTGTATAAATAGTATTGTAGGTGTTATATATATAGTACTGTAGGTGTTATATATATAGTACTGTAGGTGTTGTATATATAGTACTGTAGATGTTGTATATATAGTATTGTAGATGTTGTATATATAGTATTGTAGGTGTTGTATATATAGTATTGTAGGTGTCGTATAAATAGTATTGTAAGTGTTGTATATATATAGTACTGTAGATGTTGTATATATAGTAAGGTAGGCGTTATATATATATAGTAGTGTAGGTGTTATATATATAGTAATGTAGGCGTTGTATATATAGTATTGTAGGTGTTGTATATATAGTATTGTAGGTGTTGTATATATAGTATTGTAGATGTTGTATATATAGTATTGTAGGTGTTGTATATATAGTATTGTAGGTGATGTATATATAGTACTGTAGGTGTTGTATATATAGTATTGTAGGTGTTGTATATATAGTATTGTAGATGTTGTATATATAGTATTGTAGGTGTTGTATATATAGTATTGTGGGTGTTGTATATATAGTATTGTAGGTGTTGTATATATAGTATTGTAGGTGTTGTATATATAGTATTGTAGTTGTTGTATATATAGTATTGTAGGTGTTGTATATATAGTACTGTAGGTGTTGTATATATAGTATTGTAGGTGTTGTATATATAGTACTGTAGGTGTTGTATATATAGTATTGTAGGTGTTGTATATATAGTATTGTAGGTGTTGTATATATAGTACTGTAGGTGTTGTATATATAGTACTGTAGGTGTTGTATATATATAGTATTGTAGGTGTTGTATATATAGAAATGTAGGTGTTGTATATATAGTATTGTAGGTGTTGTATATATAGTATTGTAGGTGTTGTATATATAGTATTGTAGGTGTTGTATATATAGTATTGTAGGTGTTGTATATATAGTATTGTAGGTGTTGTATATACAGTATTGTAGGTGTTATATATATAGTATTGTAGGTGTTGTATATATAGTATTGTAGATGTTGTATATATAGTATTGTAAATGTTGTATATATAGTAAGGTAGGTGTTGTATATATAGTATTGTAGGTGTTATATATATAGTATTGTAGGTGTTGTATATATAGTATTGTAGGTGTTGTATATATAGTATTGTAGGTGTTGTATATATAGTATTGTAGGTGTTGTATATATAGTATTGTAGATGTTGTATATATAGTATTGTAGATGTTGTATATATAGTATTGTAGGTGTTGTATATATAGTATTGTAGGTGTTGTATATATAGTACTGTAGGTGTTGTATATATAGTACTGTAGGTGTTGTATATATAGTATTGTAGGTGTTGTATATATAGTAATGTAGGTGTTGTATATATAGTAATGTAGGTGTTGTATATATAGTATTGTAGGTGTTGTATATATAGTATTGTAGGTGTTGTATATATAGTATTGTAGGTGTTGTATATATAGTAAGGTCGGCGTTATATATATAGTACTGTAGATGTTGGATATATAGTATTGTAGATGTTGTATATATAGTATTGTAGGTGTTGTATATATAGTAATGTAGGTGTTGTATATGTAGTATTGTAGGTGTTGTATATATAGTATTGTAGGTGTTATATATATAGTATTGTAGATGTTGTATATATAGTAAGGTAGGTGTTGTATATATAGTATTGTAGGTGTTGTATATATAGTAATGTAGGTGTTGTATATATAGAATTGTAGGTGTTGTATATATATAGTAATGTAGGTGGTGTATATATAGTATTGTAGTTGTTGTATATATAGTATTGTAGGTGTTGTATATATAGTATTGTAGGTGTTGTATATTTAGTACTGTAGGTGTTGTATATATAGTATTGTAGATGTTGTATATATAGTATTGTAGGTGTTGTATATATAGTATTGTAGGTGTTGTATATATAGTATTGCAGGTTTTGTATATATAGTACTGTAGGTGTTGTATATGTAGTATTTAGGTGTTGTATATATAGTATTGTAGGTGTTGTATATATAGTACTGTAGGTGTTATATATATAGTATTGTATATATAGTATTGTAGGTGTTGTATATATAGTACTGTAGGTGTTGTATATGTAGTATTTAGGTGTTGTATATATAGTATTGTAGGTGTTGTATATATAGTATTGTAGGTGTTGTATATATAGTATTGTAGATGTTGTATATATAGTATTGTATGTGTTGTATATATAGTAATGTAGGTGTTGTATATATAGTAATGTAGGTGTTGTATATATAGTATTGTAGGTGTTGTATATATAGTATTGTAGGTGTTGTATATATAGTATTGTAGGTATTGTATATATAGTACTGTAGGTGTTGTATATATAGTATTGTAGGTGTTGTATATATAGTATTGTAGATGTTATATATATAGTACTGTAGGTGTTATATATATAGTATTGTAGATGTTGTATATATAGTAAGGTAGGTGTTGTATATATAGTATTGTAGGTGTTGTATATATAGTATTGTAGGTGTTGTATATATAGTATTGTAGGTGTTGTATATATAGTATTGTACGTGTTGTATATATAGTATTGTACGTGTTGTATATATAGTATTGTAGGTGTTGTATATATAGTATTGTAGGTGTTGTATATATAGTAATGTAGGCGTTGTATATATAGAATTGTAGGTGTTGTATATATATAGTAATGTAGGTGTTGTATATATATAGTAATGTAGGTGTTGTATATAGTATTGTAGATGTTGTATATATAGTATTGTAGGTGTTGTATATATCGTAATGTAGGTGTTGTATATATAGAATTGTAGGTGTTGTATATATATAGTAATGTAGGTGTTGTATATATAGTAATGTAGGTGTTGTATATATATAGTAATGTAGCTGTTGTATATATATAGTAATGTAGGTGTTGTATATATATATAGTAATGTAGGTGTTGTATATATAGTAATGTAGGTGTTGTATATATAGTAATGTAGGTGTTGTATATATAGTAATGTAGGTGTTATATAAATAGTAATGTAGGTGTTGTATATATAGTAATGTAGGTATTATATATAGTATTGTAGGTGTGGTATATATAGTAATGTAGGTAATATATATATATATATATATCATATTGTAGGTGTTGTATATATAGTATTGTAGATGTTGTATATATAGTATTGTAGATGTTGTATATATAGTATTGTAGATGTTGTATATATAGTATTGTAGGTGTTGTATATATAGTAATGTAGGTGTTGTATATATAGTAATGTAGGTGTTGTATATATAGTATTGTAGGTGTTGTATATATAGTAATGTAGGTGTTGTATATATATAGTAATGTAGGTGTTGTATATATAGTAATGTAGGTGTTATATATATAGTAATGTAGGTGTTGTATATATAGTCTTGTAGGTGTTGTATATATAGTATTGTAGGTGTTGTATATAGAGTAATGTAGGTGTTGTATATATAGTAATGTAGGTGTTATATATAGTAATGTAGGTGTGGTATATATAGTAATGTAGGTGATATATATATATATATATCATATTGTAGGTGTTGTATATATAGTATTGTAGATGTTGTATATATAGCATTGTAGGTGTTGTATATATGATATTGTAGATATTGTATATATAGTATTGTAGGTGTTTATATAGTACTCTAGGTGTTGTATATATAGTAATGTAGGTGTTGTGTATATAGTAATGTAGGTATTATATATAGTATGTAGGTGTGGTATATATAGTAATGTAGGTAATATATATATATATATATCATATTGTAGGTGTTGTATATATAGTATTGTAGATGTTGTATATATAGCATTGTAGGTGCTGTATATATGATATTGTAGATATTGTATATATAGTATTGTAGGTGTTGTTTATATAGTACTCTAGGTGTTGTATATATAGTAATGTAGGTGTTGTATATATAGTATTGTAGGTGTTGTATATATAGTATTGTAGGTGTTATATATATAGTATTGTAGGTGTTATATATATAGTAATGTAGGTGTTGTATATATAGTATTGTAGGTGTTGTATATATAGTATTGTAGGTGTTGTATATATAGTATTGTAGGTGTTGTATATATAGTATTGTAGGTGTTGTATATATAGTACTGTAGGTGTTGTATATATAGTACTGTAGGTGTTGTATATGTAGTATTTTAGGTGTTGTATATATAGTCAGGTAGGCGTTGTATATATAGTATTGTAGGTGTTGTATATATAGTATTGTAGGTGTTGTATATATAGTATTGTAGGTGTTGTATATATAGTATTGTGGGTGTTGTATATATAGTATTGTAGGTGTTGTATATATAGTATTGTGGGTGTTGTATATATAGTATTGTAGGTGTTGTATATATAGTATTGTGGGTGTTGTATATATAGTATTGTGGGTGTTGTATATATAGTATTGTAGGTGTTGTATATATAGTAATGTAGGTGTTGTATATATAGTATCGTAGGTGTTGTATATATAGTATCGTAGGTGTTGTATATATAGTATTGTAGATGTTGTATATATAGTATTGTAGATGTTGTATATATAGTATTGTAGGTGTTGTATATATATAGTAATGTAGGTGTTGTATATATATAGTAATGTAGGTGTTGTATATATAGTATTGTAGGTGTTGTATATATAGTATTGTAGGTGTTGTATATATAGTATTGTAGATGTTGTATATATAGTATTGTAGATGTTGTATATATAGTATTGTAGATGTTGTATATATAGTATTGTAGGTGTTGTATATATATAGTAATGTAGGTGTTGTATATATAGTATTGTAGGTGTTGTATATATATAGTAATGTAGGTGTTGTATATATAGTACTGTAGGTGTTGTATATATAGTATTGTAGATGTTGTATATATAGTATTGTAGGTGTTGTATATATATAGTAATGTAGGTGTTGTATATATAGTACTGTAGGTGTTGTATATATAGTAATGTAGGTGTTGTATATATAGTATTGTAGGTGTTGTATATATAGTAAGTTGGGCGTTATATATATAGTATTGTAGGTGTTGTATATATATAGTAATGTAGCTGTTGTATATATATAGTATTGTAGGTGTTATATATATAGTTTTGTACGTGTTGTATATATAGTATTGTAGGTGTTATATATAGTAATGTAGGTGTCGTATATATATAGTATTGTAGGTGTTATATATAGTAATGTAGGTGTTGTATATATAGTAATGTAGGTGTTGTATATATAGTACTGTAGGTGTTGTATATATAGTACTGTAGGTGTTGTATATATAGTACTGTAGGTGTTGTATATATAGTACTGTAGGTGTTGTATATATAGTACTGTAGGTGTTGTATATATAGTACTGTAGGTGTGGTATATATAGTACTGTAGGTGTTGTATATATAGTATTGTAGGTGTTGTATAAATAGTATTGTAGGTGTTGTATATATAGTACTGTAGATGTTGTATATATAGTATTGTAGGTGTTATATATATAGTATTGTAGCTGTTATATATATAGCATTGTAGGTGTTGTATAAATAGTATTGTAGGTGTTATATATATAGTACTGTAGGTGTTATATATATAGTACTGTAGGTGTTATATATATAGTACTGTAGGTGTTATATATATAGTACTGTAGGTGTTGTATATATAGTACTGTAGGTGTTGTATATATAGTACTGTAGGTGTTGTATATATAGTACTGTAGGTGTTGTATATATAGTATTGTAGGTGTTGTATATATAGTACTGTAGATGTTGTATATATAGTATTGTAGATGTTGTATATATAGTAAGGTAGGCGTTATATATATATATAGTAGTGTAGGTGTTGTATATATAGTATTGTAGGTGTTATATATATAGTATCGTAGGTGTTGTATATATAGTATTGTAGGTGTTGTATATATATAGTAATGTAGGTGTTGTATATATATAGTAATGTAGGTGTTGCATATATATAGTAATGTAGGTGTTGTATATATATAGTAATGTAGGTGTTGTATATATATAGTAATGTAGGTGTTGTATATATATATAGTAATGTAGGTGTTGTATATATATAGTAATGTAGGTGTTGTATATATATAGTAATGTAGGTGTTGTATATATATAGTAATGTAGGTGTTGTATATATAGTAATGTAGGTGTTGTATATATAGTAATGTAGGTGTTGTATATATAGTAATGTAGGTGTTGTATAAATAGTAATGTAGGTGTTATATAAATAGTAATGTAGGTGTTGTATATATAGTAATGTAGGTGTTATATATAGTATTGTAGGTGTGGTATATATAGTAATGTAGGTGATATATATATATATATATAGTATTGTAGGTGTTGTATATATAGTTTTGTAGATGTTGTATATATAGTATTGTAGGTGTTGTATATATAGTAATGTAGGTGTTGTATATATAGTAATGTAGGTGTTGTATATATAGTAATGTAGGTGTTGTATATATAGTATTGTAAGTGTTGTATATATAGTAAGTTGGGCGTTATATATATAGTATTGTAGGTGTTGTATATATAGTAATGTAGGTGTTATATATATAGTATTGTAGGTGTTGTATATATAGTATTGTAGGTCTTATATATAGTAATGTAGGTGTTGTATATATAGTAATGAATATGTTGTATATATAGTATTGTAGGTGTTGTATATATAGTAATGTAGGTGTTGTATATATAGTAATGTAGGTGTTATATATATAGTATTGTAGGTGTTGTATATATAGTAATGTAGGCGTTGTATATATAGTATTGTAGGTGTTGTATATATAGTATTGTAGGTGTTGTATATATAGTATTGTAGGTGTTGTATATATAGTATTGTAGGTGTTGTATATATAGTATTGTAGGTGTTGTATATATATATAGAATTGTATGTGTTGTATATATAGTATTGTAGGTGTTGTATATATAGTGTTGTGGCTGTTGTATATATAGTATTGTATGTGTTTATATATAGTATTGTAGATGTTGTATATATAGTACTGTAGGTGTTGTATATATAGTACTGTAAGTGTTGTATATATAGTATTGTAGGTGTTGTATATATAGTATTGTAAGTGCTGTATATATAGTACTGTAGGTGTTGTATATATAGTATTGTAGGTGTTGTATATATAGTATTGTAGGTGTCGTATATATAGTATTGTAGATGTTGTATACATAGTATTGTAGATGTTGTATATATAGCATTGTAGGTGTTGTATATATGATATTGTAGATATTGTATATATAGTATTGTAGGTGTTGTTTATATAGTACTCTAGGTGTTGTATATATAGTAATGTAGGTGTTGTATATATAGTATTGTAGGTGTTGTATATATGATATTGCAGATATTGTATATATAGTATTGTAGGTGTTGTTTATATAGTATTCTAGGTGTTGTATATATAGTAATGTAGGTGTTGTATATATAGTATTGTAGGTGTTGTATATATAGTATTGTAGGTGTTATATATATAGTATTGTAGGTGTTATATATATAGTAATGTAGGTGTTGTATATATAGTATTGTAGATGTTGTATATATAGTATTGTAAATGTTGTATATATAGTAAGGTAGGTGTTGTATATATAGTATTGTAGGTGTTATATATATAGTATTGTAGGTGTTGTATATATAGTACTGTAGGTGTTGTATATATAGTATTGTAGGTGTTGTATATATAGTATTGTAGGTGTTATATATATAGTATTGTAGGTGTTATATATATAGTAATGTAGGTGTTGTATATATAGTATTGTAGATGTTGTATATATAGTATTGTAAATGTTGTATATATAGTAAGGTAGGTGTTGTATATATAGTATTGTAGGTGTTATATATATAGTATTGTAGGTGTTGTATATATAGTATTGTAGGTGTTATATATATAGTATTGTAGGTGTTGTATATATAGTATTGTAGGTGTTGTATATATAGTATTGTAGGTGTTGTATATATAGTATTGTAGGTGTTGTATATATAGTATTGTAGGTGTTGTATATATAGTATTGTAGGTGTTGTATATATAGTATTGTAGATGTTGTATATATAGTATTGTAGATGTTGTATATATAGTATTGTAGGTGTTGTATATATAGTATTGTAGGTGTTGTATATATAGTACTGTAGGTGTTGTATATATAGTACTGTAGGTGTTGTATATATAGTATTGTAGGTGTTGTATATATAGTAATGTAGGTGTTGTATATATAGTATTGTAGGTGTTGTATATATAGTATTGTAGGTGTTGTATATATAGTATTGTAGGTGTTGTATATATAGTAAGGTAGGCTTTATATATATAGTACTGTAGGTGTTGGATATATAGTATTTTAGGTGTTGTATATATAGTAATGTAGGTGTTGTATATATAGTATTGTAGGTGTTGTATATATAGTATTGTAGGTGTTATATATATAGTATTGTAGGTGTTGTATATATAGTAAGGTAGGTGTTGTATATATAGTATTGTAGGTGTTATATATATAGTAAGGTAGGTGTTGTATATATAGTATTTTAGGTGTTGTATATATAGTATTGTAGGTGTTGTATATATAGTATTGCAGGTGTTGTATATATAGTATTGCAGGTGTCGTATATATAGTACTGTAGGTGTTGTATATGTAGTATTTAGGTGTTGTATATATAGTATTGTAGGTGTTGTATATATAGTACTGTAGGTGTTGTATATATAGTACGGTAGGTGTTGGATATATAGTATTGTAGGTGTTGTATATATAGTACTGTAGGTGTTGTATATGTAGTATTTAGGTGTTGTATATATAGTATTGTAGGTGTTGTATATATAGTATTGTAGGTGTTGTATATATAGTAATGTAGGTGTTGTATATATAGTATTGTAGGTGTTGTATATATATAGTATTGTAGGTGTTGTATATATAGTATTGTAGGTGTTGTATATATAGTAATGTAGGCGTTGTATATATAGTATTGTTGGTGTTGTATATATAGTATTGTAGGTGTTGTATATATAGTATTGTAGGTGTTGTATATATAGTATTGTAGGTGTTGTATATATAGTATTGTAGGTGTTGTATATATAGTATTGTAGGTGTTGTATATATAGTATTGTAGGTGTTGTATATATAGTACTGTAGGTGTTGTATATATAGTACTGTAGGTGTTATATATAGTATTGTAGGTGTGGTATATATAGTAATGTAGGCGTTGTATATATAGTAATGTAGGTGTTGTATATATAGTACTGTAGGTGTTATATATAGTATTGTGGGTGTGGTATATATAGTAATGTAGGTGTTGTATATATAGTAATGTAGGCGTTGTATATATAGTTATGTAGGCGTTGTATATATAGTAATGTAGGCGTTGTATATATAGTATTGTAGGTGTTGTATATATAGTATTGTAGGTATTGTATATATATAGTATTGTACGTGTTGTATATATAGTAATGTAGCCGTTGTATATATAGTATTGTAGGTGTTGTATATATAGTACTATAGGCGTTGTATATATAGTATTGTAGGTGTTGTATATATAGTATTGTAGTTGTTGTATTTATAGTACTGTAGGTGTTGTATATATAGTATTGTAGGTGTTGTATATATAGTAATGTAGTTATTGTATATATAGTAATATAGGCCTTGTATATATAGTATTGTAGGTTTTGTATATATAGTATTGTAGGTGTGGTATATATAGTATTGTAGGTGTGGTATATATAGTAATGTAGGTGTTGTATATATAGTAATGTAGGCGTTGTATATATAGTAATGTAGGTGTTGTATATATAGTATTGTATGTGTTGTATATATATAGTATTGTAGGTGTTGTATATATATAGTATTGTAGGTGTTGTATATATAGTAATGTAGGCGTTGTATATATAGTAATGTAGGCGTTGTATATATATAGTAATGTAGGCGTTATATATATAGTATTCTAGGTGTTGTATATATAGTATTGTAGGTGTTGTATATATAGTAATGTAGGCGTTGTATATATATAGTAATGTAGGCGTTTTATATATAGTATTCTAGGTGTTGTATATATAGTATTGTAGGTGTTGTATATATAGTATTGTAGGTGTTGTATATATAGTACTGTAGGTGTTATATATAGTATTGTAGGTGTTATATATATAGTAATATAGGCGTTGTATATATAGTATTGTAGGTGTTGTATATATATAGTATTGTAGTTGTTGTATATATAGTATTGTAGGTGTTGTATATATAGTATTGTAGGTGTTATATATATAGTATTGTAGGTGTTGTATATATAGTAATGTAGGTGTTGTATATATAGTATTGTAGGTGTTGTATATATAGTATTGTAGGTGTTGTATATATAGTATTGTAGGTGTTGTATATATAGTATTGTAGGTGTTGTATATATAGTATTGTAGGTGTTGTATATATAGTAATGTAGGTGTTGTATATATAGTATTGTAGGTGCTTTATATATAGTACTGTAGGTGTTGTATATATAGTGTTGCATATATAGTAATGTAGGTGTTGTATATATAGTACTGTAGGTGTTGTATATATAGTACTGTAGGTGTTATATATAGTATTGTAGGTGTTGTATATAGTAATGTAGGCGTTGTATATATAGTAATGTAGGCGTTGTATATATAGTAATGTAGGCGTTGTATATATTGTATTGTAGGTGTTGTATATATAGTATTGTAGGTGTTATATATAGTATTGTAGGTGTTGTATATATAGTACTGTAGGTGTTATATATAGTATTGTAGGTGTTGTATATAGTAATGTAGGCGTTGTATATATAGTAATGTAGGCGTTGTATATATAGTAATGTAGGCGTTGTATATATAGAATTGTAGGTGTTGTATATATGGTATTGTAGGTGTTGTATATATAGTATTGTAGGTGTTATATATAGTATTGTAGGTGTTATATATAGTATTGTAGGTGTGGTATATATAGTAATGTAGGTGTTGTATATATAGTAACGTAGGCGTTGTATATATAGTATTGTTGGTGTTGTATATATAGTATTGTAGGTGTTGTATATATAGTATTGTAGGTGTTGTATATATAGTAATGTAGGCGTTGTATATATAGTAATGTAGGTGTTGTATATATATAGTATTGTAGGTGTTGTATATATAGTATTGTAGGTGTTGTATATATAGTAATGTAGGTGTTGTATATATAGTATTGTAGGTGTTGTATATATAGTATTGTAGGTGTTGTATATATAGTATTGTAGGTGTTGTATATATAGTATTGTAGGTGTTGTATATATAGTATTGTAGGTATTGTATATATAGTATTGTAGGTGTTGTATATATAGTACTGTAGGTGTTGTATATATAGTACTGTAGGTGTTATATATAGTATTGTAGGTGTGGTATATATAGTAATGTAGGCGTTGTATATATAGTATTGTAGGTGTTGTATATATAGTAATGTAGGCGTTGTATATATATAGTATTGTAAGTGTTGTATATATAGTATCGTAGGTGTTATATATAGTATTGTAGGTGTGGTATATATAGTAATGTAGGTGTGGTATATATAGTATTGTAGGTGTTGTATATATAGTAATGTAGGCGTTGTATATATAGTATTGTAGGTGTTGTATATATAGTATTGTAGGTGTTGTATATATAGTATTGTAGGTGTTGTATATATAGTATTGTAGGTGTTGTATATATAGTATTGTAGGTGTTGTATATATATATAGAATTGTATGTGTTGTATATATAGTATTGTAGGTGTTGTATATATAGTGTTGTGGCTGTTGTATATATAGTATTGTATGTGTTTATATATAGTATTGTAGATGTTGTATATATAGTACTGTAGGTGTTGTATATATAGTACTGTAAGTGTTGTATATATAGTATTGTAGGTGTTGTATATATAGTATTGTAAATGCTGTATATATAGTACTGTAGGTGTTGTATATATAGTATTGTAGGTGTTGTATATATAGTATTGTAGGTGTCGTATATATAGTATTGTAGATGTTGTATACATAGTATTGTAGATGTTGTATATATAGCATTGTAGGTGTTGTATATATGATATTGTAGATATTGTATATATAGTATTGTAGGTGTTGTTTATATAGTACTCTAGGTGTTGTATATATAGTAATGTAGGTGTTGTATATATAGTATTGTAGGTGTTGTATATATGATATTGCAGATATTGTATATATAGTATTGTAGGTGTTGTTTATATAGTATTCTAGGTGTTGTATATATAGTAATGTAGGTGTTGTATATATAGTATTGTAGGTGTTGTATATATAGTATTGTAGGTGTTATATATATAGTATTGTAGGTGTTATATATATAGTAATGTAGGTGTTGTATATATAGTATTGTAGATGTTGTATATATAGTATTGTAAATGTTGTATATATAGTAAGGTAGGTGTTGTATATATAGTATTGTAGGTGTTATATATATAGTATTGTAGGTGTTATATATATAGTATTGTAGGTGTTGTATATATAGTACTGTAGGTGTTGTATATATAGTATTGTAGGTGTTGTATATATAGTATTGTAGGTGTTATATATATAGTATTGTAGGTGTTATATATATAGTAATGTAGGTGTTGTATATATAGTATTGTAGATGTTGTATATATAGTATTGTAAATGTTGTATATATAGTAAGGTAGGTGTTGTATATATAGTATTGTAAGTGTTATATATATAGTATTGTAGGTGTTGTATATATAGTATTGTAGGTGTTATATATATAGTATTGTAGGTGTTGTATATATAGTATTGTAGGTGTTGTATATATAGTATTGTAGGTGTTGTATATATAGTATTGTAGGTGTTGTATATATAGTATTGTAGGTGTTGTATATATAGTATTGTAGGTGTTGTATATATAGTATTGTAGATGTTGTATATATAGTATTGTAGATGTTGTATATATAGTATTGTAGGTGTTGTATATATAGTATTGTAGGTGTTGTATATATAGTACTGTAGGTGTTGTATATATAGTACTGTAGGTGTTGTATATATAGTACTGTAGGTGTTGTATATATAGTATTGTAGGTGTTGTATATATAGTAATGTAGGTGTTGTATATATAGTATTGTAGGTGTTGTATATATAGTATTGTAGGTGTTGTATATATAGTATTGTAGGTGTTGTATATATAGTAAGGTAGGCTTTATATATATAGTACTGTAGGTGTTGGATATATAGTATTTTAGGTGTTGTATATATAGTAATGTAGGTGTTGTATATATAGTATTGTAGGTGTTGTATATATAGTATTGTAGGTGTTGTATATATAGTATTGTAGGTGTTATATATATAGTATTGTAGGTGTTGTATATATAGTAAGGTAGGTGTTGTATATATAGTATTGTAGGTGTTATATATATAGTAAGGTAGGTGTTGTATATATAGTATTTTAGGTGTTGTATATATAGTATTGTAGGTGTTGTATATATAGTATTGCAGGTGTTGTATATATAGTATTGCAGGTGTCGTATATATAGTACTGTAGGTGTTGTATATGTAGTATTTAGGTGTTGTATATATAGTATTGTAGGTGTTGTATATATAGTACTGTAGGTGTTGTATATATAGTACGGTAGGTGTTGGATATATAGTATTGTAGGTGTTGTATATATAGTACTGTAGGTGTTGTATATGTAGTATTTAGGTGTTGTATATATAGTATTGTAGGTGTTGTATATATAGTATTGTAGGTGTTGTATATATAGTAATGTAGGTGTTGTATATATAGTATTGTAGGTGTTGTATATATATAGTATTGTAGGTGTTGTATATATAGTATTGTAGGTGTTGTATATATAGTAATGTAGGCGTTGTATATATAGTATTGTAGGTGTTGTATATATAGTATTGTAGGTGTTGTATATATAGTATTGTAGGTGTTGTATATATAGTATTGTAGGTGTTGTATATATAGTATTGTAGGTGTTGTATATATAGTATTGTAGGTGTTGTATATATAGTACTGTAGGTGTTGTATATATAGTACTGTAGGTGTTATATATAGTATTGTAGGTGTGGTATATATAGTAATGTAGGCGTTGTATATATAGTAATGTAGGTGTTGTATATATAGTACTGTAGGTGTTATATATAGTATTGTAGGTGTTGTATATATAGTATTGTAGGTGTTGTATATATAGTATTGTAGGTGTTGTATATATAGTATTGTAGGTGTTGTATATATAGTATTGTAGGTGTTGTATATATATATAGAATTGTATGTGTTGTATATATAGTATTGTAGGTGTTGTATATATAGTGTTGTGGCTGTTGTATATATAGTATTGTATGTGTTTATATATAGTATTGTAGATGTTGTATATATAGTACTGTAGGTGTTGTATATATAGTACTGTAAGTGTTGTATATATAGTATTGTAGGTGTTGTATATATAGTATTGTAAGTGCTGTATATATAGTACTGTAGGTGTTGTATATATAGTATTGTAGGTGTTGTATATATAGTATTGTAGGTGTCGTATATATAGTATTGTAGATGTTGTATACATAGTATTGTAGATGTTGTATATATAGCATTGTAGGTGTTGTATATATGATATTGTAGATATTGTATATATAGTATTGTAGGTGTTGTTTATATAGTACTCTAGGTGTTGTATATATAGTAATGTAGGTGTTGTATATATAGTATTGTAGGTGTTGTATATATGATATTGCAGATATTGTATATATAGTATTGTAGGTGTTGTTTATATAGTATTCTAGGTGTTGTATATATAGTAATGTAGGTGTTGTATATATAGTATTGTAGGTGTTGTATATATAGTATTGTAGGTGTTATATATATAGTATTGTAGGTGTTATATATATAGTAATGTAGGTGTTGTATATATAGTATTGTAGATGTTGTATATATAGTATTGTAAATGTTGTATATATAGTAAGGTAGGTGTTGTATATATAGTATTGTAGGTGTTATATATATAGTATTGTAGGTGTTGTATATATAGTACTGTAGGTGTTGTATATATAGTATTGTAGGTGTTGTATATATAGTATTGTAGGTGTTATATATATAGTATTGTAGGTGTTATATATATAGTAATGTAGGTGTTGTATATATAGTATTGTAGATGTTGTATATATAGTATTGTAAATGTTGTATATATAGTAAGGTAGGTGTTGTATATATAGTATTGTAGGTGTTATATATATAGTATTGTAGGTGTTGTATATATAGTATTGTAGGTGTTATATATATAGTATTGTAGGTGTTGTATATATAGTATTGTAGGTGTTGTATATATAGTATTGTAGGTGTTGTATATATAGTATTGTAGGTGTTGTATATATAGTATTGTAGGTGTTGTATATATAGTATTGTAGGTGTTGTATATATAGTATTGTAGATGTTGTATATATAGTATTGTAGATGTTGTATATATAGTATTGTAGGTGTTGTATATATAGTATTGTAGGTGTTGTATATATAGTACTGTAGGTGTTGTATATATAGTACTGTAGGTGTTGTATATATAGTATTGTAGGTGTTGTATATATAGTAATGTAGGTGTTGTATATATAGTATTGTAGGTGTTGTATATATAGTATTGTAGGTGTTGTATATATAGTATTGTAGGTGTTGTATATATAGTAAGGTAGGCTTTATATATATAGTACTGTAGGTGTTGGATATATAGTATTTTAGGTGTTGTATATATAGTAATGTAGGTGTTGTATATATAGTATTGTAGGTGTTGTATATATAGTATTGTAGGTGTTATATATATAGTATTGTAGGTGTTGTATATATAGTAAGGTAGGTGTTGTATATATAGTATTGTAGGTGTTATATATATAGTAAGGTAGGTGTTGTATATATAGTATTTTAGGTGTTGTATATATAGTATTGTAGGTGTTGTATATATAGTATTGCAGGTGTTGTATATATAGTATTGCAGGTGTCGTATATATAGTACTGTAGGTGTTGTATATGTAGTATTTAGGTGTTGTATATATAGTATTGTAGGTGTTGTATATATAGTACTGTAGGTGTTGTATATATAGTACGGTAGGTGTTGGATATATAGTATTGTAGGTGTTGTATATATAGTACTGTAGGTGTTGTATATATAGTACTGTAGGTGTTGTATATGTAGTATTTAGGTGTTGTATATATAGTATTGTAGGTGTTGTATATATAGTATTGTAGGTGTTGTATATATAGTAATGTAGGTGTTGTATATATAGTATTGTAGGTGTTGTATATATATAGTATTGTAGGTGTTGTATATATAGTATTGTAGGTGTTGTATATATAGTAATGTAGGCGTTGTATATATAGTATTGTTGGTGTTGTATATATAGTATTGTAGGTGTTGTATATATAGTATTGTAGGTGTTGTATATATAGTATTGTAGGTGTTGTATATATAGTATTGTAGGTGTTGTATATATAGTATTGTAGGTGTTGTATATATAGTACTGTAGGTGTTGTATATATAGTACTGTATGTGTTATATATAGTATTGTAGGTGTGGTATATATAGTAATGTAGGCGTTGTATATATAGTAATGTAGGTGTTGTATATATAGTACTGTAGGTGTTATATATAGTATTGTGGGTGTGGTATATATAGTAATGTAGGTGTTGTATATATAGTAATGTAGGCGTTGTATATATAGTTATGTAGGCGTTGTATATATAGTAATGTAGGCGTTGTATATATAGTATTGTAGGTGTTGTATATATAGTATTGTAGGTATTGTATATATATAGTATTGTACGTGTTGTATATATAGTAATGTAGCCGTTGTATATATAGTATTGTAGGTGTTGTATATATAGTACTATAGGCGTTGTATATATAGTATTGTAGTTGTTGTATTTATAGTACTGTAGGTGTTGTATATATAGTATTGTAGGTGTTGTATATATAGTAATGTAGTTATTGTATATATAGTAATATAGGCCTTGTATATATAGTATTGTAGGTGTGGTATATATAGTATTGTAGGTGTGGTATATATAGTAATGTAGGTGTTGTATATATAGTAATGTAGGCGTTGTATATATAGTAATGTAGGTGTTGTATATATAGTATTGTATGTGTTGTATATATATAGTATTGTAGGTGTTGTATATATATAGTATTGTAGGTGTTGTATATATAGTAATGTAGGCGTTGTATATATAGTAATGTAGGCGTTGTATATATATAGTAATGTAGGCGTTATATATATAGTATTCTAGGTGTTGTATATATAGTATTGTAGGTGTTGTATATATAGTAATGTAGGCGTTGTATATATATAGTAATGTAGGCGTTTTATATATAGTATTCTAGGTGTTGTATATATAGTATTGTAGGTGTTGTATATATAGTATTGTAGGTGTTGTATATATAGTACTGTAGGTGTTATATATATAGTATTGTAGGTGTTATATATATAGTAATATAGGCGTTGTATATATAGTATTGTAGGTGTTGTATATATATAGTATTGTAGTTGTTGTATATATAGTATTGTAGGTGTTGTATATATAGTATTGTAGGTGTTATATATATAGTATTGTAGGTGTTGTATATATAGTAATGTAGGTGTTGTATATATAGTATTGTAGGTGTTGTATATATAGTATTGTAGGTGTTGTATATATAGTATTGTAGGTGTTGTATATATAGTATTGTAGGTGTTGTATATATAGTATTGTAGGTGTTGTATATATAGTAATGTAGGTGTTGTATATATAGTATTGTAGGTGCTTTATATATAGTACTGTAGGTGTTGTATATATAGTGTTGCATATATAGTAATGTAGGTGTTGTATATATAGTACTGTAGGTGTTGTATATATAGTACTGTAGGTGTTATATATAGTATTGTAGGTGTTGTATATAGTAATGTAGGCGTTGTATATATAGTAATGTAGGCGTTGTATATATAGTAATGTAGGCGTTGTATATATTGTATTGTAGGTGTTGTATATATAGTATTGTAGGTGTTATATATAGTATTGTAGGTGTTATATATAGTATTGTAGGTGTGGTATATATAGTAATGTAGGTGTTGTATATATAGTAACGTAGGCGTTGTATATATAGTATTGTTGGTGTTGTATATATAGTATTGTAGGTGTTGTATATATAGTATTGTAGGTGTTGTATATATAGTAGTGTAGGCGTTGTATATATAGTAATGTAGGTGTTGTATATATATAGTATTGTAGGTGTTGTATATATAGTATTGTAGGTGTTGTATATATAGTAATGTAGGTGTTGTATATATAGTATTGTAGGTGTTGTATATATAGTATTGTAGGTGTTGTATATATAGTATTGTAGGTGTTGTATATATAGTATTGTAGGTGTTGTATATATAGTATTGTAGGTGTTGTATATATAGTATTGTAGGTATTGTATATATAGTATTGTAGGTGTTGTATATATAGTACTGTAGGTGTTGTATATATAGTACTGTAGGTGTTATATATAGTATTGTAGGTGTGGTATATATAGTAATGTAGGCGTTGTATATATAGTATTGTAGGTGTTGTATATATAGTAATGTAGGCGTTGTATATATATAGTATTGTAAGTGTTGTATATATAGTATCGTAGGTGTTATATATAGTATTGTAGGTGTGGTATATATAGTAATGTAGGTGTGGTATATATAGTAATGTAGGCGTTGTATATATAGTAATGTAGGTGTTGTATATATAGTACTGTAGGTGTTATATATAGTATTGTAGGTGTGGTATATATAGTAATGTAGGTGTGGTGTATATAGTAATGTAGGTGTTGTATATATAGTATTGTAGGTGTTGTATATATAGTAATGTAGGCGTTGTATATATATAGTACTGTAGGTGTTGTATATATAGTACTGTAGGTGTTATATATAGTATTGTGGGTGTGGTATATTTAGTAATGTAGGTGTTGTATATATAGTAATGTAGGCGTTGTATATATAGTATTGTAGGTGTTGTATATATAGTATTGTAGGTATTGTATATATATAGTATTGTAGGTGTTGTATATATAGTAATGTAGGCGTTGTATATATAGTATTGTAGGTGTTATATATAGTATTGTAGGTGTGGTATATATAGTATTGTAGGTGTGGTATATATAGTATTCTAGGTGTGGTATATATAGTAATGTAGGTGTTGTATATATAGTAATGTAGGCGTTGTATATATAGTATTGTAGGTGTTGTATATATAGTATTTTAGTTGTTGTATATATAGTATTTTAGTTGTTGTATATATAGTACTGTAGGTGTTGTATATATAGTATTGTAGGTGTTGTATATATAGTATTGTAGTTGTTGTATATATATAGTATTGTAGGTGTTGTATATATATAGTACTGTAGGTGTTGTATATATAGTATTGTAGGTGTTGTATATATAGTATTGTAGGTGTTGTATATATATAGTATTGTAGTTGTTGTATATATATAGTACTGTAGGTGTTGTATATATAGTATTGTAGGTGTTGTATATATAGTATTGTAGTTGTTGTATATATATAGTATTGTAGGTGTTGTATATATAGTAATATAGGCGTTGTATATATAGTATTGTAGGTGTTGTATATATAGTATTGTAGGTGTGGTATATATAGTATTGTAGGTGTGGTATATATAGTATTCTAGGTGTGGTATATATAGTATTGTAGGTGTGGTATATATAGTAATGTAGGTGTTGTATATATAGTAATGTAGGCGTTGTATATATAGTATTGTATGTGTTGTATATATATAGTATTGTAGGTGTTGTATATATAGTAATGTAGGCGTTGTATATATAGTATTGTAGGTGTTGTATATATAGTAATGTAGGCGTTGTGTATATATAGTACTGTAGGTGTTATATATAGTATTGTACGTGTTGTATATATAGTAATATAGGCGTTGTATATATAGTATTGTAGGTGCTGTATATATAGTATTGTAGTTGTTGTATATATAGTATTGTAGGTGTTGTATATATAGTATTGTAGGTGTTGTATATATAGTATTGTAGGTGTTATATATATAGTATTGTAGGTGTTATATATATAGTATTGTAGGTGTTGTATATATAGTAATGTAGGTGTTGTATATATAGTATTGTAGGTGTTGTATATATAGTATTGTAGGTGTTGTATATATAGTATTGTAGGTGTTGTATATATAGTATTGTAGGTGTTGTATATATAGTATTGTAGGTGTTGTATATATAGTATTGTAGGTGCTTTATATATAGTACTGTAGGTGTTGTATATATAGTGTTGCATATATAGTAATGTAGGTGTTGTATATATAGTATTATAGGCGTTGTATATATAGTATTGTAGGTGTTGTATATATAGTATTGTAGGTGTTGTATATATAGTACTGTAGGTGTTGTATATATAGTACTGTAGGTGTTATATATAGTATTGTGGGTGTGGTATATTTAGTAATGTAGGTGTTGTATATATAGTAATGTAGGCGTTGTATATATAGTAATGTAGGCGTTGTATATATAGTATTGTAGGTGTTGTATATATAGTACTGTAGGTGTTGTATATATAGTACTGTAGGTGTTATATATAGTATTGTGGGTGTGGTATATTTAGTAATGTAGGTGTTGTATATATAGTAATGTAGGCGTTGTATATATATAGTATTGTAAGTGTTGTATATATAGTATTGTAGGTGTTGTATATATAGTACTGTAGGTGTTGTATATATAGTACTGTAGGTGTTATATATAGTATTGTGGGTGTGGTATATTTAGTAATGTAGGTGTTGTATATATAGTAATGTAGGCGTTGTATATATAGTATTGTAGGTATTGTATATATATAGTATTGTAGGTGTTGTATATATAGTAATGTAGGCGTTGTATATATAGTATTGTAGGTGTTGTATATATAGAAATATAGGCGTTGTATATATAGTATTGTAGGTGTTGTATATATAGTATTTTAGTTGTTGTATATATAGTACTGTAGGTGTTGTATATATAGTATTGTAGTTGTTGTATATATATAGTATTGTAGGTATTGTATATATAGTAATATAGGCGTTGTATATATAGTATTGTAGGTGTTGTATATATAGTATTGTAGGTGTGGTATATATAGTATTGTAGGTGTGGTATATATAGTAATGTAGGTGTTGTATATATAGTAATGTAGGCGTTGTATATATAGTAATGTAGGTGTTGTATATATAGTATTGTATGTGTTGTATATATATAGTATTGTAGGTGTTATATATATAGTAATGTAGGCGTTGTATATATAGTATTGTAGGTGTTGTATATATAGTAATGTAGGCGTTGTGTATATATAGTACTGTAGGTGTTATATATAGTATTGTAGGTGTTGTATATATAGTAATATAGGCGTTGTATATATAGTATTGTAGGTGTTGTATATATAGTATTGTAGTTGTTGTATATATAGTATTGTAGGTGTTGTATATATAGTATTGTAGGTGTTATATATATAGTATTGTAGGTGTTGTATATATAGTAATGTAGGTGTTGTATATATAGTATTGTAGGTGTTGTATATATAGTATTGTAGGTGTTGTATATATAGTATTGTAGGTGTTGTATATATAGTATTGTAGGTGTTGTATATATAGTAATGTAGGTGTTGTATATATAGTATTGTAGGTGCTTTATATATAGTACTGTAGGTGTTGTATATATAGTGTTGCATATATAGTAATGTAGGTGTTGTATATATTGTATTATAGGCGTTGTATATATAGTATTGTAGGTGTTGTATATATAGTATTGTAGGTGTTGTATATATAGTACTGTAGGTGTTGTATATATAGTACTGTAGGTGTTATATATAGTATTGTGGGTGTGGTATATTTAGTAATGTAGGTGTTGTATATATAGTAATGTAGGCGTTGTATATATAGTAATGTAGGCGTTGTATATATAGTATTGTAGGTGTTGTATATATAGTACTGTAGGTGTTGTATATATAGTACTGTAGGTGTTATATATAGTATTGTGGGTGTGGTATATTTAGTAATGTAGGTGTTGTATATATAGTAATGTAGGCGTTGTATATATAGTATTGTAGGTATTGTATATATATAGTATTGTAGGTGTTGTATATATAGTAATGTAGGCGTTGTATATATAGTATTGTAGGTGTTGTATATATAGAAATATAGGCGTTGTATATATAGTATTGTAGGTGTTGTATATATAGTATTTTAGTTGTTGTATATATAGTACTGTAAGTGTTGTATATATAGTATTGTAGTTGTTGTATATATATAGTATTGTAGGTGTTGTATATATAGTAATATAGGCGTTGTATATATAGTATTGTAGGTGTTGTATATATAGTATTGTAGGTGTGGTATATATAGTATTGTAGGTGTGGTATATATAGTAATGTAGGTGTTGTATATATAGTAATGTAGGCGTTGTATATATAGTAATGTAGGTGTTGTATATATAGTATTGTATGTGTTGTATATATATAGTATTGTAGGTGTTGTATATATAGTAATGTAGGCGTTGTATATATAGTATTGTAGGTGTTGTATATATAGTAATGTAGGCGTTGTGTATATATAATACTGTAGGTGTTATATATAGTATTGTAGGTGTTGTATATATAGTAATATAGGCGTTGTATATATAGTATTGTAGGTGTTGTATATATAGTATTGTAGTTGTTGTATATATAGTATTGTAGGTGTTGTATATATAGTATTGTAGGTGTTATATATATAGTATTGTAGGTGTTGTATATATAGTAATGTAGGTGTTGTATATATAGTATTGTAGGTGTTGTATATATAGTATTGTAGGTGTTGTATATATAGTATTGTAGGTGTTGTATATATAGTATTGTAGGTGTTGTATATATAGTATTGTAGGTGTTGTATATATAGTAATGTAGGTGTTGTATATATAGTATTGTAGGTGCTTTATATATAGTACTGTAGGTGTTGTATATATAGTGTTGCATATATAGTAATATAGGTGTTGTATATATAGTATTATAGGCGTTGTATATATAGTATTATAGGCGTTGTATATATAGTATTGTAGGTGTTGTATATATAGTATTGTAGGTGATGTATATATAGTACTGTAGGTGTTGTATATATAGTACTGTAGGTGTTATATATAGTATTGTAGGTGTTGTATATAGTAATGTAGGCGTTGTATATATAGTAATGTAGGCGTTGTATATATAGTAATGTAGGCGTTGTATATATTGTATTGTAGGTGTTGTATATATAGTATTGTAGGTGTTGTATATATAGTACTGTAGGTGTTATATATAGTATTGTAGGTGTTGTATATATAGTAATGTAGGCGTTGTATATATAGAATTGTAGGTGTTGTATATATGGTATTGTAGGTGTTGTATATATAGTATTGTAGGTGTTGTATATATAGTACTGGAGGTGTTATATATAGTATTGTAGGTGTTATATATAGTATTGTAGGTGTGGTATATATAGTAATGTAGGTGTGGTATATATAGTAATGTAGGTGTGGTATATATAGTAATGTAGGTGTTGTATATATAGTAATGTAGGCGTTGTATATATAGTATTGTTGGTGTTGTATATATAGTATTGTAGGTGTTGTATATATAGTATTGTAGGTGTTGTATATATAGTAATGTAGGCGTTGTATATATAGTAATGTAGGTGTTGTATATATATAGTATTGTAGGTGTTGTATATATAGTATTGTAGGTGTTGTATATATAGTAATGTAGGTGTTGTATATATAGTATTGTAGGTGTTGTATATATAGTATTGTAGGTGTTGTATATATAGTATTGTAGGTGTTGTATATATAGTATTGTAGGTGTTGTATATATAGTATTGTAGGTGTTGTATATATAGTATTGTAGGTGTTGTATATATAGTACTGTAGGTGTTGTATATATAGTACTGTAGGTGTTATATATAGTATTGTAGGTGTGGTATATATAGTAATGTAGGCGTTGTATATATAGTATTGTAGGTGTTGTATATATAGTAATGTAGGCGTTGTATATATATAGTATTGTAAGTGTTCTATATATAGTATCGTAGGTGTTATATATAGTATTGTAGGTGTGGTATATATAGTAATGTAGGTGTGGTATATATAGTAATGTAGGCGTTGTATATATAGTATTGTAGGTGTTGTATATATAGTATTGTAGGTGTTGTATATAGTATTGTAGGTGTGGTATATATAGTAATGTAGGTGTTGTATATATAGTACTGTAGGTGTTATATATAGTATTGTAGGTGTGGTATATATAGTAATGTAGGTGTGGTGTATATAGTAATGTAGGTGTTGTATATATAGTAATGTAGGTGTTGTATATATAGTATAGTAGGTGTTGTATATATAGTAATGTAGGCGTTGTATATATATAGTATTGTAAGTGTTGTATATATAGTATTGTAGGTGTTGTATATATAGTACTCTAGGTGTTGTATATATAGTACTGTAGGTGTTATATATAGTATTGTGGGTGTGGTATATTTAGTAATGTAGGTGTTGTATATATAGTAATGTAGGCGTTGTATATATAGTATTGTAGGTATTGTATATATAGTATTGTAGGTGTTGTATATATAGTAATATAGGCGTTGTATATATAGTATTGTAGGTGTTGTATATATAGTATTTTAGTTGTTGTATATATAGTACTGTAGGTGTTGTATATATAGTATTGTAGGTGTTGTATATATAGTATTGTAGTTGTTGTATATATATAGTATTGTAGGTGTTGTATATATAGTAATATAGGCGTTGTATATATAGTATTGTAGGTGTTGTATATATAGTATTGTAGGTGTGGTATATATAGTATTGTAGGTGTGGTATATATAGTATTGTAGGTGTGGTATATATAGTATTGTAGGTGTTGTATATATAGTATTGTAGGTGTTGTATATATAGTAATGTAGGCGTTGTATATATAGTATTGTAGGTGTTGTATATATAGTAATGTAGGCGTTGTATATATAGTATTCTAGGTGTTGTATATATAGTATTGTAGGTGTTGTATATATAGTAATGTAGGCGTTGTATATATATAGTACTGTAGGCGTTATATATAGTATTGTAGGTGTTGTATATATAGTAATATAGGCGTTGTATATATAGTATTGTAGTTGTTGTATATATAGTATTGTAGGTGTTATATATATAGTATTGTAGGTGTTGTATATATAGTAATGTAGGTGTTGTATATATAGTATTGTAGGTGTTGTATATATAGTATTGTAGGTGTTGTATATATAGTATTGTAGGTGTTGTATATATAGTATTGTAGGTGTTGTATATATAGTAATGTAGGTGTTGTATATATAGTATTGTAGGTGCTTTATATATAGTACTGTAGGTGTTGTATATATAGTGTTGCATATATAGTAATGTAGGTGTTGTATATATAGTATTATAGGCGTTGTATATATAGCATTGTAGGCGTTGTATATATATAGTATTGTAGGTGTTGTATATATAATACTGTAGGTGTTGTATATATAGTATTGTAAGTGTTATATATAGTATTGTAGGTGTTGTATATATAGTAATGTAGATGTTGTATATATAGTATTGTAGGTGTTGTATATATATAGTAATTGTTTCTACTCTTGGCACAAGGCCAGCAATTATTCCAGTGTATTACTGGTACTTTATTTTATCGACCCCGTAAGGATGAAAGGCAAAGTTAACCTCGGCGGGATTTGAACTCAGATCATAAAGGGCCGTAACTCTTTGCTGCAAAGAGTTGTATATATATAGTAATGTAGGCGTTATATATATAGTATTGTAGGTGTTGTATATATAGTAATGTAGATGTTGTATATATAGTATTGTAGGTGTTGTATATATATAGTAATGTAGGCGTTATATATATAGTATTGTAGGTGTTATGTATATATAGTAATGTAGGCGTTATATATATAGTATTGTAGTTGTTGTATATATAGTATTGTAGGTGTTGTATATATAGTATCGTAGGTGTTGTATATATAGTATTGTAGTTGTTGTATATATAGTATTGTAGGTGTTGTATGTATAGTAATGTAGGCGTTGTATATATAGTATTGTAGGTGTTGTATATATAGTAATATAGGCGTTGTATATATAGTACTGTAGGTGTTGTATATATGGTACTGTAGGTGTTATATATAGTATTGTAGGTGTGGTATATATAGTAATGTAGGTGTTGTATATATAGTATTGTATGTGTTGTATATATATAGTATTGTAGGTGTTGTATATATAGTAATGTAGGCGTTGTATATATAGTAATGTAGGCGTTGTATATATAGTATTGTAGGTGTTGTATATATAGTAATGTAGGCGTTGTATATATAGTATTGTAGATGTTGTATATATAGTACTGTAGGTGTTGTATAAATAGTATTGTAGGTGTTGTATATATAGTATTGTAGGTGTTGTATATGTAGTACTGTAGGTGTTGTATATGTAGTACTGTAGGTGTTGTATATATAGTACTGTAGGTGTTATATATAATATTGTAGGTGTGGTATATATAGTAATGTACGTGTTGTATATATAGTAATGTAGGTGTTGTATATATATAGTATTGTAGGTGTTGTATATATAGTATTGTAGGTGTTGTTTATATAGTATCGTAGGTGTTGTTTATATAGTATCGTAGGTGTTGTATATATATATAGTATTGTAGGTGTGGTATATATAGTAATGTAGGTGTTGTATATATAGTAATGTAGGCGTTGTATATAGAGTATTGTAGGTGTTGTATATATAATATTGTAAGTGTTGTATATATAGTATCGTAGGTGTTGTATATATATAGTATTGTAGATGTGGTATATATAGTAATATAGGCGTTGTATATATAGTATTGTAGGTGTTGTATATATAGAACTGTAGGTGTTGTATATATAGTACTGTAGGTGTTGTATATATATAGTATTGTAGGTGTGGTATATATAGTAATGTAGGTGTTGTATATATAGTAATGTAGGTGTTGTATATATAGTAATGTAGGCGTTGTATATATAGTATTGTAGGTGTGGTATATATAGTAATGTAGGCGTTGTATATATAGTATTGTAGGTGTTGTATATATAGTATTGTAGGTGTTGTATATATAGTAATGTAGGCGTTGTATATATAGTATTGTAGGTGTTGTATATATAGTACTGTAGGTGTTGTATACATAGTACTGTAGGTGTTATATATAGTATTGTAGGTGTGGTATATATAGTAATGTAGGTGTTGTATATATAGTAATGTAGGCGTTGTATATATAGTAATGTAGGCGTTGTATATATAGTATTGTAGGTGTTGTATATATAGTATTGTAGGTATTGTATATATATATAGTATTGTAGGTGTTGTATATATAGTAATGTAGGCGTTGTATATATAGTATTGTAGGTGTTGTATATATAGTAATATAGGCGTTGTATATATAGTATTGTAGTAGTTGTATATATAGTACTGTAGGTGTTGTATATATAGTATTGTAGGTGTTGTATATATAGCATTGTAGGTGTTGTATATATAGTACTGTAGGTGTTGTATATATGGTACTGTAGGTGTTATATATAGTATTGTAGGTGTGGTATATATAGTAATGTAGGTGTTGTATATATAGTAATGTAGGTGTTGTATATATAGTAATGTAGGCGTTGTATATATAGTAGTGTAGGTGTTGTATATATAGTAATGTAGGCGTTGTATATATAGTAATGTAGGCGTTGTATATATAGTATGTTAGGTGTTGTATATATAGTAATGTAGGTGTTGTATATATAGTATTGTATGTGTTGTATATATAGTACTGTAGGTGTTATATATAGTATTGTAGGTGTGGTATATATAGTAATGTAGGCGTTGTATATATAGTATTGTAGGTGTTGTATATATAGTAATGTAGGCGTTGTATATATATAGTATTGTAAGTGTTCTATATATAGTATCGTAGGTGTTATATATAGTATTGTAGGTGTGGTATATATAGTAATGTAGGTGTGGTATATATAGTAATGTAGGCGTTGTATATATAGTATTGTAGGTGTTGTATATATAGTATTGTAGGTGTTGTATATAGTATTGTAGGTGTGGTATATATAGTAATGTAGGTGTTGTATATATAGTACTGTAGGTGTTATATATAGTATTGTAGGTGTGGTATATATAGTAATGTAGGTGTGGTGTATATAGTAATGTAGGTGTTGTATATATAGTATAGTAGGTGTTGTATATATAGTAATGTAGGCGTTGTATATATATAGTATTGTAAGTGTTGTATATATAGTATTGTAGGTGTTGTATATATAGTACTCTAGGTGTTGTATATATAGTACTGTAGGTGTTATATATAGTATTGTGGGTGTGGTATATTTAGTAATGTAGGTGTTGTATATATAGTAATGTAGGCGTTGTATATATAGTATTGTAGGTATTGTATATATAGTATTGTAGGTGTTGTATATATAGTAATATAGGCGTTGTATATATAGTATTGTAGGTGTTGTATATATAGTATTTTAGTTGTTGTATATATAGTACTGTAGGTGTTGTATATATAGTATTGTAGGTGTTGTATATATAGTATTGTAGTTGTTGTATATATATAGTATTGTAGGTGTTGTATATATAGTAATATAGGCGTTGTATATATAGTATTGTAGGTGTTGTATATATAGTATTGTAGGTGTGGTATATATAGTATTGTAGGTGTGGTATATATAGTATTGTAGGTGTGGTATATATAGTATTGTAGGTGTTGTATATATAGTATTGTAGGTGTTGTATATATAGTAATGTAGGCGTTGTATATATAGTATTATAGGTGTTGTATATATAGTAATGTAGGCGTTGTATATATAGTATTCTAGGTGTTGTATATATAGTATTGTAGGTGTTGTATATATAGTAATGTAGGCGTTGTATATATATAGTACTGTAGGCGTTATATATAGTATTGTAGGTGTTGTATATATAGTAATATAGGCGTTGTATATATAGTATTGTAGTTGTTGTATATATAGTATTGTAGGTGTTATATATATAGTATTGTAGGTGTTGTATATATAGTAATGTAGGTGTTGTATATATAGTATTGTAGGTGTTGTATATATAGTATTGTAGGTGTTGTATATATAGTATTGTAGGTGTTGTATATATAGTATTGTAGGTGTTGTATATATAGTAATGTAGGTGTTGTATATATAGTATTGTAGGTGCTTTATATATAGTACTGTAGGTGTTGTATATATAGTGTTGCATATATAGTAATGTAGGTGTTGTATATATAGTATTATAGGCGTTGTATATATAGCATTGTAGGCGTTGTATATATATAGTATTGTAGGTGTTGTATATATAATACTGTAGGTGTTGTATATATAGTATTGTAAGTGTTATATATAGTATTGTAGGTGTTGTATATATAGTAATGTAGATGTTGTATATATAGTATTGTAGGTGTTGTATATATATAGTAATTGTTTCTACTCTTGGCACAAGGCCAGCAATTATTCCAGTGTATTACTGGTACTTTATTTTATCGACCCCGTAAGGATGAAAGGCAAAGTTAACCTCGGCGGGATTTGAACTCAGATCATAAAGGGCCGTAACTCTTTGCTGCAAAGAGTTGTATATATATAGTAATGTAGGCGTTATATATATAGTATTGTAGGTGTTGTATATATAGTAATGTAGATGTTGTATATATAGTATTGTAGGTGTTGTATATATATAGTAATGTAGGCGTTATATATATAGTATTGTAGGTGTTATGTATATATAGTAATGTAGGCGTTATATATATAGTATTGTAGTTGTTGTATATATAGTATTGTAGGTGTTGTATATATAGTATCGTAGGTGTTGTATATATAGTATTGTAGTTGTTGTATATATAGTATTGTAGGTGTTGTATGTATAGTAATGTAGGCGTTGTATATATAGTATTGTAGGTGTTGTATATATAGTAATATAGGCGTTGTATATATAGTACTGTAGGTGTTGTATATATGGTACTGTAGGTGTTATATATAGTATTGTAGGTGTGGTATATATAGTAATGTAGGTGTTGTATATATAGTATTGTATGTGTTGTATATATATAGTATTGTAGGTGTTGTATATATAGTAATGTAGGCGTTGTATATATAGTAATGTAGGCGTTGTATATATAGTATTGTAGGTGTTGTATATATAGTAATGTAGGCGTTGTATATATAGTATTGTAGATGTTGTATATATAGTACTGTAGGTGTTGTATAAATAGTATTGTAGGTGTTGTATATATAGTATTGTAGGTGTTGTATATGTAGTACTGTAGGTGCTGTATATATAGTACTGTAGGTGTTATATATAATATTGTAGGTGTGGTATATATAGTAATGTACGTGTTGTATATATAGTAATGTAGGTGTTGTATATATATAGTATTGTAGGTGTTGTATATATAGTATTGTAGGTGTTGTTTATATAGTATCGTAGGTGTTGTATATATATATAGTATTGTAGGTGTGGTATATATAGTAATGTAGGTGTTGTATATATAGTAATGTAGGCGTTGTATATAGAGTATTGTAGGTGTTGTATATATAATATTGTAAGTGTTGTATATATAGTATCGTAGGTGTTGTATATATATAGTATTGTAGATGTGGTATATATAGTAATATAGGCGTTGTATATATAGTATTGTAGGTGTTGTATATATAGTATTGTAGTTGTTGTATATATAGTACTGTAGGTGTTGTATATATAGTATTGTAGGTGTTGTATATATAGAACTGTAGGTGTTGTATATATAGTACTGTAGGTGTTGTATATATATAGTATTGTAGGTGTGGTATATATAGTAATGTAGGTGTTGTATATATAGTAATGTAGGTGTTGTATATATAGTAATGTAGGCGTTGTATATATAGTATTGTAGGTGTGGTATATATAGTAATGTAGGCGTTGTATATATAGTATTGTAGGTGTTGTATATATAGTATTGTAGGTGTTGTATATATAGTAATGTAGGCGTTGTATATATAGTATTGTAGGTGTTGTATATATAGTACTGTAGGTGTTGTATACATAGTACTGTAGGTGTTATATATAGTATTGTAGGTGTGGTATATATAGTAATGTAGGTGTTGTATATATAGTAATGTAGGCGTTGTATATATAGTAATGTAGGCGTTGTATATATAGTATTGTAGGTGTTGTATATATAGTATTGTAGGTATTGTATATATATAGTATTGTAGGTGTTGTATATATAGTAATGTAGGCGTTGTATATATAGTATTGTAGGTGTTGTATATATAGTAATATAGGCGTTGTATATATAGTATTGTAGTAGTTGTATATATAGTACTGTAGGTGTTGTATATATAGTATTGTAGGTGTTGTATATATAGCATTGTAGGTGTTGTATATATAGTACTGTAGGTGTTGTATATATGGTACTGTAGGTGTTATATATAGTATTGTAGGTGTGGTATATATAGTAATGTAGGTGTTGTATATATAGTAATGTAGGTGTTGTATATATAGTAATGTAGGCGTTGTATATATAGTAGTGTAGGTGTTGTATATATAGTAATGTAGGCGTTGTATATATAGTAATGTAGGCGTTGTATATATAGTATGTTAGGTGTTGTATATATAGTAATGTAGGTGTTGTATATATAGTATTGTATGTGTTGTATATATAGTATTGTAGGTGTTGTATATATAGTAATGTAGGCGTTGTATATATAGTATTTTAGGTGTGGTATATATAGTATTGTAGGTGTGGTATATATAGTATTGTAGGTGTTGTATATATAGTATTGTAGGCGTTGTATATATATAGTACTGTAGGTGTTATATATAGTATTGTAGGTGTTGTATATATAGTAATATAGGCGTTGTATATATAGTATTGTAGGTGTTGTATATATAGTATTGTAGTTGTTGTATATATAGTACTGTAGGTGTTGTATATATAGTATTGTAGGTGTTGTATATATAGTATTGTAGGTGTTATATATATAGTATTGTAGGTGTTATATATATAGTATTGTAGGTGTTATATATATAGTATTGTAGGTGTTATATATATAGTATTGTAGGTGTTATATATATAGTATTGTAGGTGTTGTATATATAGTATTGTAGGTGTTGTATATATAGTATTGTAGGTGTTGTATATATAGTATTGTAGGTGCTGTATATATAGTAATGTAGATGTTGTATATATAGTAATGTAGGTGTTGTATATATAGTATTGTAGGTGTTGTATATATAGTATTGTAGGTGTTGTATATATAGTATTGTAGGTGTTGTATATATAGTATTGTAGGTGTTGTATATATAGTAATGTAGATGTTGTATATATAGTAATGTAGGTGTTGTATATATAGTAATGTAGGCGTTGTATATATAGTAATGTAGGTGTTGTATATATGGTACTGTAGGTGTTATATATAGTATTGTAGGTGTGGTATATATAGTAATGTAGGTGTTGTATATATAGTAATGTAGGCGTTGTATATATAGTATTGTAGGTGTTGTATATATATAGTAATGTAGGTGTTGTATATATAGTAATGTAGGCGTTGTATATATAGTATTCTAGGTGTTGTATATATAGTATTGTAGGTGTTGTATATGTAGTAATGTAGGCGTTGTATATATAGTATTGTAGGTGTTGTATATATAGTATTGTAGGTGTTGTATATATAGTATTGTAGGTGTTGTATATATAGAAATGTAGGCGTTGTATATATAGTATTGTAGATGTTGTATATATAGTATTTTAGGTGTGGTATATATAGTATTGTAGGTGTTGTATATATAGAAATGTAGGCGTTGTATATATAGTAATGTAGGTGTTGTATATATATAGTATTGTAGGTGTTGTATATATAGTAATGTAGGTGTTGTATATATAGTATTGTAGGTGTTGTATATATAGAAATGTAGGCGTTGTATATATAGTATTGTAGGTGTTGTATATATAGTATTGTAGGTGTTGTATATGTAGTACTGTAGGTGTTGTATATATAGTACTGTAGGTGTTATATATATAGTAATGTAGGTGTTGTATATATAGTACTGTAGGTGTTATATATATAGTAATGTACGTGTTGTATATATAGTAATATAGGTGTTGTATATATATAGTATTGTAGGTGTTGTATATATAGTAATGTAGGTGTTGTATATATAGTAATGTAGGTGTTGTATATATAGTAATGTAGGTGTTGTATATATAGTAATGTAGGTGTTGTATATATAGTAATGTAGGTGTTGTATATATAGTATTGTAGGTGTTGTATATATATAGTATTGTAGGTGTTGTATATATAGTAATGTAGGTATTGTATATATAGTATTGTAGGTATTGTATATATGGTAATGTAGGTGTTGTATATATAGTACTGTAGGTGTTGTATATATAGTACTGTAGGCGTTGTATATATAGTATTGTAGGTGTTGTATATATAGTATTCTAGGTGTTGTATATATAGTATTGTAGATGTTGTATATATAGTATTGTAGATGTTGTATATATAGTAAGGTAGGCGTTATATATATATAGTAGTGTAGGTGTTGTATATATAGTATCGTAGGTGTTGTATATATAGTATTGTAGGTGTTGTATATATATAGTAATGTAGGTGTTGTATATATATAGTAATGTAGGTGTTGTATATATATAGTAATGTAGGTGTTGTATATATATATAGTAATGTAGGTGTTGTATATATATAGTAATGTAGGTGTTGTATATATATAGTAATGTAGGTGTTGTATATATATAGTAATGTAGGTGTTGTATATATAGTAATGTAGGTGTTGTATATATAGTAATGTAGGTGTTGTATATATAGTAATGTAGGTGTTATATATATAGTAATGTAGGTGTTATATAAATAGTAATGTAGGTGTTATATAAATAGTAATGTAGGTGTTGTATATATAGTAATGTAGGTGTTATATATAGTATTGTAGGTGTGTTATATATAGTAATGTAGGTGATATATATATATATATATAGTATTGTAGGTGTTGTATATATAGTTTTGTAGATGTTGTATATATAGTATTGTAGGTGTTGTATATATAGTAATGTAGGTGTTGTATATATAGTAATGTAGGTGTTGTATATATAGTAATGTAGGTGTTGTATATATAGTATTGTAAGTGTTGTATATATAGTAAGTTTGGCGTTATATATATAGTATTGTAGGTGTTGTATATATAGTAATGTAGGTGTTATATATATAGTATTGTAGGTGTTGTATATATAGTATTGTAGGTCTTATATATAGTAATGTAGGTGTTGTATATATAGTAATGAATATGTTGTATATATAGTATTGTAGGTGTTATATATAGTAATGTAGGTGTTGTATATATAGTAATGTAGGTGTTATATATATAGTATTGTAGGTGTTATATATATAGTATTGTAGGTGTTATATATATAGTATTGTAGGTGTTGTATATATAGTAATGTAGGCGTTGTATATATAGTATTGTAGCTGTTGTATATATAGTATTGTAGGTGTTGTATATATAGTATTGTAGGTGTTGTATATATAGTATTGTAGGTGTTGTATATATAGTATTGTAGGTGTTGTATATATATATAGAATTGTACGTGTTGTATATATAGTATTGTAGGTGTTGTATATATAGTGTTGTGGCTGTTGTATATATAGTATTGTATGTGTTTATATATAGTATTGTAGATGTTGTATATATAGTACTGTAGGTGTTGTATATATAGTACTGTAAGTGTTGTATATATAGTATTGTAGGTGTTGTATATATAGTATTGTAAGTGCTGTATATATAGTACTGTAGGTGTTGTATATATAGTATTGTAGGTGTCGTATATATAGTATTGTAGATGTTGTATACATAGTATTGTAGATGTTGTATATATAGCATTGTAGGTGTTGTATATATGATATTGTAGATATTGTATATATAGTATTGTAGGTGTTGTTTATATAGTACTCTAGGTGTTGTATATATAGTAATGTAGGTGTTGTATATATAGTATTGTAGGTTTTGTATATATGATATTGCAGATATTGTATATATAGTATTGTAGGTGTTGTTTATATAGTATTCTAGGTGTTGTATATATAGTAATGTAGGTGTTGTATATATAGTATTGTAGGTGTTGTATATATAGTACTGTAGGTATTGTATATATAGTATTGTAGGTGTTGTATATATAGTATTTTAGGTGTTATATATATAGTATTGTAGGTGTTATATATATAGTATTGTAGGTGTTATATATATAGTAATGTAGGTGTTGTATATATAGTATTGTAGATGTTGTATATATAGTATTGTAAATGTTGTATATATAGTAAGGTAGGTGTTGTATATATAGTATTGTAGGTGTTATATATATAGTATTGTAGGTGTTGTATATATAGTATTGTAGGTGTTGTATATATAGTATTGTAGGTGTTGTATATATAGTATTGTAGGTGTTGTATATATAGTATTGTAGGTGTTGTATATATAGTATTGTAGGTGTTGTATATATAGTATTGTAGGTGTTGTATATATAGTATTGTAGGTGTTGTATATATAGTATTGTAGATGTTGTATATATAGTATTGTAGATGTTGTATATATAGTATTGTAGGTGTTGTATATATAGTATTGTAGGTGTTGTATATATAGTATTGTAGGTGTTGTATATATAGTAATGTAGGTGTTGTATATATAGTATTGTAGGTGTTGTATATATAGTATTGTAGGTGTTGTATATATAGTATTGTAGGTGTTGTATATATAGTATTGTAGGCGTTATATATATAGTACTGTAGGTGTTGGATATATAGTATTTTAGGTGTTGTATATATAGTAATGTAGGTGTTGTATATATAGTGTTGTATATATAGTATTGTAGGTGTTATATATATAGTATTATAGGTGTTGTATATATAGTAATGTAGGTGTTGTATATATAGTATTGTAGGTGTTATATATATAGTAAGGTAGGTGTTATATATATAGTAAGGTAGGTGTTATATATATAGTAAGGTAGGTGTTGTATATATAGTATTTTAGGTGTTGTATATATAGTATTGTAGGTGTTGTATATATAGTATTGCAGGTGTTGTATATATAGTACTGTAGGTGTTGTATATGTAGTATTTAGGTGTTGTATATATAGTATTGTAGGTGTTGTATATATAGTACTGTAGGTGCTGTATATATAGTACTGTAGGTGTTGGATATATAGTATTGTAGGTGTTGTATATATAGTACTGTAGGTGTTGTATATGTAGTATTTTGGTGTTGTATATATAGTATTGTAGGTGTTGTATATATAGTACTGTAGGTGTTATATATATAGTATTGTATATATAGTATTGTAGGTGTTGTATATATAGTACTGTAGGTGTTGTATATGTAGTATTTAGGTGTTGTATATATAGTATTGTAGGTGTTGTATATATAGTATTGTAGGTGTTGTATATATAGTAATGTAGGTGTTGTATATATAGTATTGTAGGTGTTGTATATATATAGTATTGTAGGTGTTGTATATATAGTATTGTAGGTGTTGTATATATAGTAATGTAGGCGTTGTATATATAGTATTGTTGGTGTTGTATATATAGTATTGTAGGTGTTGTATATATAGTAATGTAGGCGTTGTATATATAGTAATGTAGGTGTTGTATATATATAGTATTGTAGGTGTTGTATATATAGTATTGTAGGTGTTGTATATATAGTAATGTAGGTGTTGTATATATAGTATTGTAGGTGTTGTATATATAGTATTGTAGGTGTTGTATATATAGTATTGTAGGTGTTGTATATATAGTATTGTAGGTGTTGTATATATAGTATTGTAGGTGTTGTATATATAGTATTGTAGGTGTTGTATATATAGTATTGTAGGTGTTGTATATATAGTACTGTAGGTGTTGTATATATAGTACTGTATGTGTTATATATAGTATTGTAGGTGTGGTATATATAGTAATGTAGGCGTTGTATATATAGTAATGTAGGCGTTGTATATATAGTAATGTAGGTGTTGTATATATAGTACTGTAGGTGTTATATATAGTATTGTAGGTGTGGAATATATAGTAATGTAGGTGTGGTATATATAGTAATGTAGGTGTTGTATATATAGTAATGTAGGCGTTGTATATATATAGTATTGTAAGTGTTGTATATATAGTATCGTAGGTGTTGTATATATATAGTATTGTAGGTGTGGTATATATAGTAATGTAGGTGTTGTATATATAGTAATGTAGGCGTTGTATATATAGTATTGTAGGTGTTGTATATATAGTATTGTAGGCGTTGTATATATAGTATTGTAGGTGTTGTATATATAGTATAGTATTGTAGGTGTTGTATATATAGTACTGTAGGTGTTGTATATATAGTACTGTAGGTGTTATATATAGTATTGTGGGTGTGGTATATATAGTAATGTAGGTGTTGTATATATAGTATTGTAGGTGTTGTATATATAGTAATGTAGGCGTTGTATATATATAGTATTGTAAGTGTTGTATATATAGTATCGTAGGTGTTATATATAGTATTGTAGGTGTGGTATATATAGTAATGTAGGTGTGGTATATATATTAATGTAGGCGTTGTATATATAGTAATGTAGGTGTTGTATATATAGTACTGTAGGTGTTATATATAGTATCGTAGGTGTGGTATATATAGTAATGTAGGTGTGGTGTATATAGTAATGTAGGTGTTGTATATATAGTATTGTAGGTGTTGTATATATAGTAATGTAGGCGTTGTATATATATAGTATTGTAGGTGTTGTATATATAGTACTGTAGGTGTTGTATATATAGTACTGTAGGTGTTGTATATATAGTATTGTGGGTGTGGTATATTTAGTAATGTAGGTGTTGTATATATAGTAATGTAGGCGTTGTATATATAGTAATGTAGGCGTTGTATATATAGTATTGTAGGTGTTGTATATATAGTATTGTAGGTATTGTATATATATAGTATTGTAGGTATTGTATATATATAGTATTGTAGGTGTTGTATATATAGTAATGTAGGCGTTGTATATATAGTATTGTAGGTGTTGTATATATAGTAATGTAGGCGTTGTATATATAGTAATGTAGGTGTTGTATATATAGTAATGTAGGCGTTGTATATATAGTATTGTAGGTGTTGTATATATAGTATTGTAGGCGTTGTATATATAGTATTGTAGGTGTTGTATATATAGTATAGTATTGTAGGTGTTGTATATATAGTACTGTAGGTGTTGTATATATAGTACTGTAGGTGTTATATATAGTATTGTGGGTGTGGTATATATAGTAATGTAGGTGTTGTATATATAGTAATGTAGGCGTTGTATATATAGTAATGTAGGCGTTGTATATATAGTATTGTAGGTGTTGTATATATAGTATTGTAGGTATTGTATATATATAGTATTGTACGTGTTGTATATATAGTAATGTAGCCGTTGTATATATAGTATTGTAGGTGTTGTATATATAGTAATATAGGCGTTGTATATATAGTATTGTAGGTGTTGTATATATAGTATTGTAGTTGTTGTATTTATAGTACTGTAGGTGTTGTATATATAGTATTGTAGGTGTTGTATATATAGTAATGTAGTTGTTGTATATATAGTAATATAGGCCTTGTATATATAGTAATGTAGGTTTTGTATATATAGTATTGTAGGTTTTGTATATATAGTATTGTAGGTGTGGTATATATAGTATTGTAGGTGTGGTATATATAGTAATGTAGGTGTTGTATATATAGTAATGTAGGCGTTGTATATATAGTAATGTAGGTGTTGTATATATAGTATTGTATGTGTTGTATATATATAGTATTGTAGGTGTTGTATATATAGTAATGTAGGCGTTGTATATATAGTATTCTAGGTGTTGTATATATAGTATTGTAGGTGTTGTATATATAGTAATGTAGGCGTTGTGTATATATAGTACTGTAGGTGTTATATATAGTATTGTAGGTGTTGTATATATAGTAATATAGGCGTTGTATATATAGTATTGTAGGTGTTGTATATATAGTATTGTAGTTGTTGTATATATAGTATTGTAGGTGTTGTATATATAGTATTGTAGGTGTTATATATATAGTATTGTAGGTGTTGTATATATAGTAATGTAGGTGTTGTATATATAGTATTGTAGGTGCTTTATATATAGTACTGTAGGTGTTGTATATATAGTGTTGCATATATAGTAATGTAGGTGTTGTATATATAGTATTGTAGGTGTTGTATATATAGTATTGTAGGTGTTGTATATATAGTACTGTAGGTGTTGTATATATAGTACTGTAGGTGTTATATATAGTATTGTAGGTGTTGTATATAGTAATGTAGGCGTTGTATATATAGTAATGTAGGCGTTGTATATATAGTAATGTAGGCGTTGTATATATAGTAATGTAGGCGTTGTATATATAGTAATGTAGGCGTTGTATATATTGTATTGTAGGTGTTGTATATATAGTATTGTAGGTGTTGTATATATAGTACTGTAGGTGTTATATATAGTATTGTAGGTGTTGTATATATAGTAATGTAGGCGTTGTATATATAGAATTGTAGGTGTTGTATATATGGTATTGTAGGTGTTGTATATATAGTATTGTAGGTGTTGTATATATAGTACTGTAGGTGTTGTATATATAGTACTGTAGGTGTTATATATAGTATTGTAGGTGTTATATATAGTATTGTAGGTGTGGTATATATAGTAATGTAGGTGTGGTATATATAGTAATGTAGGTGTTGTATATATAGTAATGTAGGCGTTGTATATATAGTATTGTTGGTGTTGTATATATAGTATTGTAGGTGTTGTATATATAGTATTGTAGGTGTTGTATATATAGTAATGTAGGCGTTGTATATATAGTAATGTAGGTGTTGTATATATAGTATTGTAGGTGTTGTATATATAGTATTGTAGGTGTTGTATATATAGTATTGTAGGTGTTGTATATATAGTATTGTAGGTGTTGTATATATAGTATTGTAGGTGTTGTATATATAGTATTGTAGGTGTTGTATATATAGTATTGTAGGTATTGTATATATAGTATTGTAGGTGTTGTATATATAGTACTGTAGGTGTTGTATATATAGTACTGTAGGTGTTATATATAGTATTGTAGGTGTGGTATATATAGTAATGTAGGCGTTATATATATAGTATTGTAGGTGTTGTATATATAGTAATGTAGGTGTTGTATATATAGTATTGTAGGTGCTTTATATATAGTACTGTAGGTGTTGTATATATAGTGTTGCATATATAGTAATGTAGGTGTTGTATATATAGTATTATAGGCGTTGTATATATAGTATTGTAGGTGTTGTATATATAGTATTGTAGGTGTTGTATATATAGTACTGTAGGTGTTGTATATATAGTACTGTAGGTGTTATATATAGTATTGTAGGTGTTGTATATAGTAATGTAGGCGTTGTATATATAGTAATGTAGGCGTTGTATATATAGTAATGTAGGCGTTGTATATATAGTAATGTAGGCGTTGTATATATAGTAATGTAGGCGTTGTATATATTGTATTGTAGGTGTTGTATATATAGTATTGTAGGTGTTGTATATATAGTACTGTAGGTGTTATATATAGTATTGTAGGTGTTGTATATATAGTAATGTAGGCGTTGTATATATAGAATTGTAGGTGTTGTATATATGGTATTGTAGGTGTTGTATATATAGTATTGTAGGTGTTGTATATATAGTACTGTAGGTGTTGTATATATAGTACTGTAGGTGTTATATATAGTATTGTAGGTGTTATATATAGTATTGTAGGTGTGGTATATATAGTAATGTAGGTGTGGTATATATAGTAATGTAGGTGTTGTATATATAGTAATGTAGGCGTTGTATATATAGTATTGTTGGTGTTGTATATATAGTATTGTAGGTGTTGTATATATAGTATTGTAGGTGTTGTATATATAGTAATGTAGGCGTTGTATATATAGTAATGTAGGTGTTGTATATATAGTATTGTAGGTGTTGTATATATAGTATTGTAGGTGTTGTATATATAGTATCGTAGGTGTTGTATATATAGTATTGTAGGTGTTGTATATATAGTATTGTAGGTGTTGTATATATAGTATTGTAGGTATTGTATATATAGTATTGTAGGTGTTGTATATATAGTACTGTAGGTGTTGTATATATAGTACTGTAGGTGTTGTATATGTAGTATTTAGGTGTTGTATATATAGTATTGTAGGTGTTGTATATATAGTACTGTAGGTGCTGTATATATAGTACTGTAGGTGTTGGATATATAGTATTGTAGGTGTTGTATATATAGTACTGTAGGTGTTGTATATGTAGTATTTTGGTGTTGTATATATAGTATTGTAGGTGTTGTATATATAGTACTGTAGGTGTTATATATATAGTATTGTATATATAGTATTGTAGGTGTTGTATATATAGTACTGTAGGTGTTGTATATGTAGTATTTAGGTGTTGTATATATAGTATTGTAGGTGTTGTATATATAGTATTGTAGGTGTTGTATATATAGTAATGTAGGTGTTGTATATATAGTATTGTAGGTGTTGTATATATATAGTATTGTAGGTGTTGTATATATAGTATTGTAGGTGTTGTATATATAGTAATGTAGGCGTTGTATATATAGTATTGTTGGTGTTGTATATATAGTATTGTAGGTGTTGTATATATAGTAATGTAGGCGTTGTATATATAGTAATGTAGGTGTTGTATATATATAGTATTGTAGGTGTTGTATATATAGTATTGTAGGTGTTGTATATATAGTAATGTAGGTGTTGTATATATAGTATTGTAGGTGTTGTATATATAGTATTGTAGGTGTTGTATATATAGTATTGTAGGTGTTGTATATATAGTATTGTAGGTGTTGTATATATAGTATTGTAGGTGTTGTATATATAGTATTGTAGGTGTTGTATATATAGTATTGTAGGTGTTGTATATATAGTACTGTAGGTGTTGTATATATAGTACTGTAGGTGTTATATATAGTATTGTAGGTGTGGTATATATAGTAATGTAGGCGTTGTATATATAGTAATGTAGGCGTTGTATATATAGTAATGTAGGTGTTGTATATATAGTACTGTAGGTGTTATATATAGTATTGTAGGTGTGGAATATATAGTAATGTAGGTGTGGTATATATAGTAATGTAGGTGTTGTATATATAGTAATGTAGGCGTTGTATATATATAGTATTGTAAGTGTTGTATATATAGTATCGTAGGTGTTGTATATATATAGTATTGTAGGTGTGGTATATATAGTAATGTAGGTGTTGTATATATAGTAATGTAGGCGTTGTATATATAGTATTGTAGGTGTTGTATATATAGTATTGTAGGCGTTGTATATATAGTATTGTAGGTGTTGTATATATAGTATAGTATTGTAGGTGTTGTATATATAGTACTGTAGGTGTTGTATATATAGTACTGTAGGTGTTATATATAGTATTGTGGGTGTGGTATATATAGTAATGTAGGTGTTGTATATATAGTAATGTAGGCGTTGTATATATAGTAATGTAGGCGTTGTATATATAGTATTGTAGGTGTTGTATATATAGTATTGTAGGTATTGTATATATATAGTATTGTACGTGTTGTATATATAGTAATGTAGCCGTTGTATATATAGTATTGTAGGTGTTGTATATATAGTAATATAGGCGTTGTATATATAGTATTGTAGGTGTTGTATATATAGTATTGTAGTTGTATTTATAGTACTGTAGGTGTTGTATATATAGTATTGTAGGTGTTGTATATATAGTAATGTAGTTGTTGTATATATAGTAATATAGGCCTTGTATATATAGTATTGTAGGTTTTGTATATATAGTATTGTAGGTTTTGTATATATAGTATTGTAGGTGTGGTATATATAGTATTGTAGGTGTGGTATATATAGTAATGTAGGTGTTGTATATATAGTAATGTAGGCGTTGTATATATAGTAATTTAGGTGTTGTATATATAGTATTGTATGTGTTGTATATATATAGTATTGTAGGTGTTGTATATATAGTAATGTAGGCGTTGTATATATAGTATTCTAGGTGTTGTATATATAGTATTGTAGGTGTTGTATATATAGTAATGTAGGCGTTGTGTATATATAGTACTGTAGGTGTTATATATAGTATTGTAGGTGTTGTATATATAGTAATATAGGCGTTGTATATATAGTATTGTAGGTGTTGTATATATAGTATTGTAGTTGTTGTATATATAGTATTGTAGGTGTTGTATATATAGTATTGTAGGTGTTATATATATAGTATTGTAGGTGTTATATATATAGTAATGTAGGTGTTGTATATATAGTATTGTAGGTGCTTTATATATAGTACTGTAGGTGTTGTATATATAGTGTTGCATATATAGTAATGTAGGTGTTGTATATATAGTATTATAGGCGTTGTATATATAGTATTGTAGGTGTTGTATATATAGTATTGTAGGTGTTGTATATATAGTACTGTAGGTGTTGTATATATAGTACTGTAGGTGTTATATATAGTATTGTAGGTGTTGTATATAGTAATGTAGGCGTTGTATATATAGTAATGTAGGCGTTGTATATATAGTAATGTAGGCGTTGTATATATAGTAATGTAGGCGTTGTATATATAGTAATGTAGGCGTTGTATATATTGTATTGTAGGTGTTGTATATATAGTATTGTAGGTGTTGTATATATAGTACTGTAGGTGTTATATATAGTATTGTAGGTGTTGTATATATAGTAATGTAGGCGTTGTATATATAGAATTGTAGGTGTTGTATATATGGTATTGTAGGTGTTGTATATATAGTATTGTAGGTGTTGTATATATAGTACTGTAGGTGTTGTATATATAGTACTGTAGGTGTTATATATAGTATTGTAGGTGTGGTATATATAGTAATGTAGGCGTTGTATATATAGTATTGTAGGTGTGGTATATATAGTAATGTAGGTGTGGTATATATAGTAATGTAGGTGTGGTATATATAGTAATGTAGGTGTTGTATATATAGTAATGTAGGCGTTGTATATATAGTATTGTTGGTGTTGTATATATAGTATTGTAGGTGTTGTATATATAGTATTGTAGGTGTTGTATATATAGTAATGTAGGCGTTGTATATATAGTAATGTAGGTGTTGTATATATAGTATTGTAGGTGTTGTATATATAGTATTGTAGGTGTTGTATATATAGTATTGTAGGTGTTGTATATATAGTATTGTAGGTGTTGTATATATAGTATTGTAGGTGTTGTATATATAGTATTGTAGGTGTTGTATATATAGTATTGTAGGTATTGTATATATAGTATTGTAGGTGTTGTATATATAGTACTGTAGGTGTTGTATATATAGTACTGTAGGTGTTATATATAGTATTGTAGGTGTGGTATATATAGTAATGTAGGCGTTGTATATATAGTATTGTAGGTGTTGTATATATAGTAATGTAGGCGTTGTATATATATAGTATTGTAAGTGTTGTATATATAGTATCGTAGGTGTTATATATAGTATTGTAGGTGTGGTATATATAGTAATGTAGGTGTGGTATATATATTAATGTAGGCGTTGTATATATAGTAATGTAGGTGTTGTATATATAGTACTGTAGGTGTTATATATAGTATCGTAGGTGTGGTATATATAGTAATGTAGGTGTGGTGTATATAGTAATGTAGGTGTTGTATATATAGTATTGTAGGTGTTGTATATATAGTAATGTAGGCGTTGTATATATATAGTATTGTAGGTGTTGTATATATAGTACTGTAGGTGTTGTATATATAGTACTGTAGGTGTTGTATATATAGTATTGTGGGTGTGGTATATTTAGTAATGTAGGTGTTGTATATATAGTAATGTAGGCGTTGTATATATAGTAATGTAGGCGTTGTATATATAGTATTGTAGGTGTTGTATATATAGTATTGTAGGTATTGTATATATATAGTATTGTAGGTATTGTATATATATAGTATTGTAGGTGTTGTATATATAGTAATGTAGGCGTTGTATATATAGTATTGTAGGTGTTGTATATATAGTAATGTAGGCGTTGTATATATAGTAATGTAGTTGTTGTATATATAGTACTGTAGGTGTTGTATATATAGTATTGTAGGTGTTGTATATATAGTATTGTAGTTGTTGTATATATAGTAATATAGGCGTTGTATATATAGTATTGTAGGTGTTGTATATATAGTATTGTAGGTGTGGTATATATAGTATTGTAGGTGTGGTATATATAGTATTGTAGGTGTGGTATATATAGTAATGTAGGTGTTGTATATATAGTAATGTAGGCGTTGTATATATAGTAATGTAGGTGTTGTATATATAGTATTGTATGTGTTGTATATATATAGTATTGTAGGTGTTGTATATATAGTAATGTAGGCGTTGTATATATAGTATTGTAGGTGTTGTATATATAGTAATGTAGGCGTTGTATATATAGTATTCTAGGTGTTGTATATATAGTATTGTAGGTGTTGTATATATAGTAATGTAGGCGTTGTATATATATAGTACTGTAGGTGTTATATATAGTATTGTAGGTGTTGTATATATAGTAATATAGGCGTTGTATATATAGTATTGTAGGTGTTGTATATATAGTATTGTAGTTGTTGTATATATAGTATTGTAGGTGTTGTATATATAGTATTGTAGGTGTTATATATATAGTATTGTAGGTGTTATATATATAGTATTGTAGGTGTTGTATATATAGTAATGTAGGTGTTGTATATATAGTATTGTAGGTGTTGTATATATAGTATTGTAGGTGTTGTATATATAGTATTGTAGGTGTTGTATATATAGTATTGTAGGTGTTGTATATATAGTATTGTAGGTGTTGTATATATAGTAATGTAGGTGTTGTATATATAGTATTGTAGGTGCTTTATATATAGTACTGTAGGTGTTGTATATATAGTGTTGCATATATAGTAATGTAGGTGTTGTATATATAGTATTATAGGCGTTGTATATATAGCATTGTAGGCGTTGTATATATATAGTATTGTAGGTGTTGTATATATAATACTGTAGGTGTTGTATATATAGTATTGTAAGTGTTGTATATATAGTAATGTAGATGTTGTATATATAGTATTGTAGTTGTTGTATATATATAGTAATGTAGGCGTTATATATATAGTATTGTAGGTGTTGTATATATAGTAATGTAGATGTTGTATATATAGTATTGTAGGTGTTGTATATATATAGTAATGTAGGCGTTATATATATAGTATTGTAGGTGTTATGTATATATAGTAATGTAGGCGTTATATATATAGTATTGTAGTTGTTGTATCTATAGTATTGTAGGTGTTGTATATATAGTATCGTAGGTGTTGTATATATAGTATTGTAGTTGTTGTATATATAGTATTGTAGGTGTTGTATGTATAGTAATGTAGGCGTTGTATATATAGTATTGTAGGTGTTGTATATATAGTAATATAGGCGTTGTATATATAGTACTGTAGGTGTTGTATATATGGTACTGTAGGTGTTATATATAGTATTGTAGGTGTGGTATATATAGTAATGTAGGTGTTGTATATATAGTATTGTATGTGTTGTATATATATAGTATTGTAGGTGTTGTATATATAGTAATGTAGGTGTTGTATATATAGTAATGTAGGCGTTGTATATATAGTATTCTAGGTGTTGTATATATAGTATTGTAGGTGTTGTATATATAGTAATGTAGGCGTTGTGTATATATAGTACTGTAGGTGTTATATATAGTATTGTAGGTGTTGTATATATAGTAATATAGGCGTTGTATATATAGTATTGTAGGTGTTGTATATATAGTATTGTAGTTGTTGTATATATAGTATTGTAGGTGTTGTATATATAGTATTGTAGGTGTTATATATATAGTATTGTAGGTGTTATATATATAGTAATGTAGGTGTTGTATATATAGTATTGTAGGTGCTTTATATATAGTACTGTAGGTGTTGTATATATAGTGTTGCATATATAGTAATGTAGGTGTTGTATATATAGTATTATAGGCGTTGTATATATAGTATTGTAGGTGTTGTATATATAGTATTGTAGGTGTTGTATATATAGTACTGTAGGTGTTGTATATATAGTACTGTAGGTGTTATATATAGTATTGTAGGTGTTGTATATAGTAATGTAGGCGTTGTATATATAGTAATGTAGGCGTTGTATATATAGTAATGTAGGCGTTGTATATATAGTAATGTAGGCGTTGTATATATAGTAATGTAGGCGTTGTATATATTGTATTGTAGGTGTTGTATATATAGTATTGTAGGTGTTGTATATATAGTACTGTAGGTGTTATATATAGTATTGTAGGTGTTGTATATATAGTAATGTAGGCGTTGTATATATAGAATTGTAGGTGTTGTATATATGGTATTGTAGGTGTTGTATATATAGTATTGTAGGTGTTGTATATATAGTACTGTAGGTGTTGTATATATAGTACTGTAGGTGTTATATATAGTATTGTAGGTGTTATATATAGTATTGTAGGTGTGGTATATATAGTAATGTAGGTGTGGTATATATAGTAATGTAGGTGTTGTATATATAGTAATGTAGGCGTTGTATATATAGTATTGTTGGTGTTGTATATATAGTATTGTAGGTGTTGTATATATAGTATTGTAGGTGTTGTATATATAGTATTGTAGGTGTTGTATATATAGTAATGTAGGCGTTGTATATATAGTAATGTAGGTGTTGTATATATAGTATTGTAGGTGTTGTATATATAGTATTGTAGGTGTTGTATATATAGTATTGTAGGTGTTGTATATATAGTATTGTAGGTGTTGTATATATAGTATTGTAGGTGTTGTATATATAGTATTGTAGGTGTTGTATATATAGTATTGTATATATAGTATTGTAGGTGTTGTATATATGGTACTGTAGGTGTTGTATATATAGTACTGTAGGTGTTATATATAGTATTGTAGGTGTGGTATATATAGTAATGTAGGCGTTGTATATATAGTATTGTAGGTGTTGTATATATAGTAATGTAGGCGTTGTATATATATAGTATTGTAAGTGTTGTATATATAGTATCGTAGGTGTTATATATAGTATTGTAGGTGTGGTATATATAGTAATGTAGGTGTGGTATATATATTAATGTAGGCGTTGTATATATAGTAAAGTAGGTGTTGTATATATAGTACTGTAGGTGTTATATATAGTATCGTAGGTGTGGTATATATAGTAATGTAGGTGTGGTGTATATAGTAATGTAGGTGTTGTATATATAGTATTGTAGGTGTTGTATATATAGTAATGTAGGCGTTGTATATATATAGTATTGTAGGTGTTGTATATATAGTACTGTAGGTGTTGTATATATAGTACTGTAGGTGTTGTATATATAGTATTGTGGGTGTGGTATATTTAGTAATGTAGGTGTTGTATATATAGTAATGTAGGCGTTGTATATATAGTAATGTAGGCGTTGTATATATAGTATTGTAGGTGTTGTATATATAGTATTGTAGGTATTGTATATATATAGTATTGTAGGTATTGTATATATATAGTATTGTAGGTGTTGTATATATAGTAATGTAGGCGTTGTATATATAGTAATGTAGGCGTTGTATATATAGTAATGTAGTTGTTGTATATATAGTACTGTAGGTGTTGTATATATAGTATTGTAGGTGTTGTATATATAGTATTGTAGTTGTTGTATATATAGTAATATAGGCGTTGTATATATAGTATTGTAGGTGTTGTATATATAGTATTGTAGGTGTGGTATATATAGTATTGTAGGTGTGGTATATATAGTATTGTAGGTGTGGTATATATAGTAATGTAGGTGTTGTATATATAGTAATGTAGGCGTTGTATATATAGTAATGTAGGTGTTGTATATATAGTATTGTATGTGTTGTATATATATAGTATTGTAGGTGTTGTATATATAGTAATGTAGGCGTTGTATATATAGTATTGTAGGTGTTGTATATATAGTAATGTAGGCGTTGTATATATAGTATTCTAGGTGTTGTATATATAGTATTGTAGGTGTTGTATATATAGTAATGTAGGCGTTGTATATATATAGTACTGTAGGTGTTATATATAGTATTGTAGGTGTTGTATATATAGTAATATAGGCGTTGTATATATAGTATTGTAGGTGTTGTATATATAGTATTGTAGTTGTTGTATATATAGTATTGTAGGTGTTGTATATATAGTATTGTAGGTGTTATATATATAGTATTGTAGGTGTTATATATATAGTATTGTAGGTGTTGTATATATAGTAATGTAGGTGTTGTATATATAGTATTGTAGGTGTTGTATATATAGTATTGTAGGTGTTGTATATATAGTATTGTAGGTGTTGTATATATAGTATTGTAGGTGTTGTATATATAGTATTGTAGGTGTTGTATATATAGTAATGTAGGTGTTGTATATATAGTATTGTAGGTGCTTTATATATAGTACTGTAGGTGTTGTATATATAGTGTTGCATATATAGTAATGTAGGTGTTGTATATATAGTATTATAGGCGTTGTATATATAGCATTGTAGGCGTTGTATATATATAGTATTGTAGGTGTTGTATATATAATACTGTAGGTGTTGTATATATAGTATTGTAAGTGTTGTATATATAGTAATGTAGATGTTGTATATATAGTATTGTAGTTGTTGTATATATATAGTAATGTAGGCGTTATATATATAGTATTGTAGGTGTTGTATATATAGTAATGTAGATGTTGTATATATAGTATTGTAGGTGTTGTATATATATAGTAATGTAGGCGTTATATATATAGTATTGTAGGTGTTATGTATATATAGTAATGTAGGCGTTATATATATAGTATTGTAGTTGTTGTATCTATAGTATTGTAGGTGTTGTATATATAGTATCGTAGGTGTTGTATATATAGTATTGTAGTTGTTGTATATATAGTATTGTAGGTGTTGTATGTATAGTAATGTAGGCGTTGTATATATAGTATTGTAGGTGTTGTATATATAGTAATATAGGCGTTGTATATATAGTACTGTAGGTGTTGTATATATAGTATTGTAGGTGTTGTATATATAGTAATGTAGGCGTTGTATATATAGTAATGTAGGCGTTGTATATATAGTATTGTAGATGTTGTATATATAGTACTGTAGGTGTTGTATAAATAGTATTGTAGGTGTTGTATATATAGTATTGTAGGTGTTGTATATGTAGTACTGTAGGTGTTGTATATATAGTACTGTAGGTGTTATATATAATATTGTAGGTGTGGTATATATAGTAATGTACGTGTTGTATATATAGTAATGTAGGTGTTGTATATATATAGTATTGTAGGTGTTGTATATATAGTATTGTAGGTGTTGTATATATAGTATTGTAGGTGTTGTATATATAGTATCGTAGGTGTTGTATATATATATAGTATTGTAGGTGTGGTATATATAGTAATGTAGGTGTTGTATATATAGTAATGTAGGCGTTGTATATAGAGTATTGTAGGTGTTGTATATATAATATTGTAAGTGTTGTATATATAGTATCGTAGGTGTTGTATATATATAGTATTGTAGATGTGGTATATATAGTAATATAGGCGTTGTATATATAGTATTGTAGGTGTTGTATATATAGTATTGTAGTTGTTGTATATATAGTATTGTAGGTGTTATATATATGGTATTGTAGGTGTTGTATATATAGTATTGTAGGTGTTGTATATATACAACTGTAGGTGTTGTATATATAGTACTGTAGGTGATGTATATATATAGTATTGTAGGTGTGGTATATATAGTAATGTAGGTGTTGTATATATAGTAATGTAGGCGTTGTATATATAGTATTGTAGGTGTTGTATATATAGTATTGTAGGTGTTGTATATATAGTACTGTAGGTGTTATATATAGTAATGTAGGCGTTGTATATATAGTAATGTAGGCGTTGTATATACAGTATTGTAAGTGTTGTATATATAGTATCGTAGGTGTTGTATATATATAGTATTGTAGGTGTGGTATATATAGTAATGTAGGTGTGGTATATATAGTAATGTAGGCGTTGTATATATAGTATTGTAGGTGTTGTATATATAGTAATGTAGGCGTTGTATATATAGTATTGTAGGTGTTGTATATATAGTATTGTAGGTGTTGTATATATAGTACTGTAGGTGTTGTATACATAGTACTGTAGGTGTTATATATAGTATTGTAGGTGTGGTATATATAGTATTGTAGGTGTGGTATATATAGTAATGTAGGTGTTGTATATATAGTAATGTAGGCGTTGTATATATAGTAATGTAGGCGTTGTATATATAGTATTGTAGGTGTTGTATATATAGTATTGTAGGTATTGTATATATAGCATTGTAGATGTTGTATATATAGTACTGTAGGTGTTGTATATATGGTACTGTAGGTGTTATATATAGTATTGTAGGTGTGGTATATATAGTAATGTAGGTGTGGTATATATAGTAATGTAGGCGTTGTATATATAGTATTGTAGGTGTTGTATATATAGTAATGTAGGCGTTGTATATATAGTATTGTTGGTGTTGTATATATAGTATTGTAGGTGTTGTATATATAGTAATGTAGGCGTTGTATATATAGTAATGTAGGTGTTGTATATATATAGTATTGTAGGTGTTGTATATATAGTATTGTAGGTGTTGTATATATAGTAATGTAGGTGTTGTATATATAGTATTGTAGGTGTTGTATATATAGTATTGTAGGTGTTGTATATATAGTATTGTAGGTGTTGTATATATAGTATTGTAGGTGTTGTATATATAGTATTGTAGGTGTTGTATATATAGTACTGTAGGTGTTGTATATATAGTACTGTAGGTGTTATATATAGTATTGTAGGTGTGGTATATATAGTAATGTAGGCGTTGTATATATAGTAATGTAGGCGTTGTATATATAGTAATGTAGGTGTTGTATATATAGTACTGTAGGTGTTATATATAGTATTGTAGGTGTGGAATATATAGTAATGTAGGTGTGGTATATATAGTAATGTAGGTGTTGTATATATAGTAATGTAGGCGTTGTATATATATAGTATTGTAAGTGTTGTATATATAGTATCGTAGGTGTTGTATATATATAGTATTGTAGGTGTGGTATATATAGTAATGTAGGTGTTGTATATATAGTAATGTAGGCGTTGTATATATAGTATTGTAGGTGTTGTATATATAGTATTGTAGGCGTTGTATATATAGTATTGTAGGTGTTGTATATATAGTATAGTATTGTAGGTGTTGTATATATAGTACTGTAGGTGTTGTATATATAGTACTGTAGGTGTTATATATAGTATTGTGGGTGTGGTATATATAGTAATGTAGGTGTTGTATATATAGTAATGTAGGCGTTGTATATATAGTAATGTAGGCGTTGTATATATAGTATTGTAGGTGTTGTATATATAGTATTGTAGGTATTGTATATATATAGTATTGTACGAGTTGTATATATAGTAATGTAGCCGTTGTATATATAGTATTGTAGGTGTTGTATATATAGTAATATAGGCGTTGTATATATAGTATTGTAGGTGTTGTATATATAGTATTGTAGTTGTTGTATTTATAGTACTGTAGGTGTTGTATATATAGTATTGTAGGTGTTGTATATATAGTAATGTAGTTGTTGTATATATAGTAATATAGGCCTTGTATATATAGTATTGCAGGTTTTGTATATATAGTATTGTAGGTTTTGTATATATAGTATTGTAGGTGTGGTATATATAGTATTGTAGGTGTGGTATATATAGTAATGTAGGTGTTGTATATATAGTAATGTAGGTGTTGTATATATAGTATTGTATGTGTTGTATATATATAGTATTGTAGGTGTTGTATATATAGTAATGTAGGCGTTGTATATATAGTATTCTAGGTGTTGTATATATAGTATTGTAGGTGTTGTATATATAGTAATGTAGGCGTTGTGTATATATAGTACTGTAGGTGTTATATATAGTATTGTAGGTGTTGTATATATAGTAATATAGGCGTTGTATATATAGTATTGTAGGTGTTGTATATATAGTATTGTAGTTGTTGTATATATAGTATTGTAGTTGTTGTATATATAGTATTGTAGGTGTTGTATATATAGTATTGTAGGTGTTATATATATAGTATTGTAGGTGTTGTATATATAGTAATGTAGGTGTTGTATATATAGTATTGTAGGTGCTTTATATATAGTACTGTAGGTGTTGTATATATAGTGTTGCATATATAGTAATGTAGGTGTTGTATATATAGTATTATAGGCGTTGTATATATAGTATTGTAGGTGTTGTATATATAGTATTGTAGGTGTTGTATATATAGTACTGTAGGTGTTGTATATATAGTACTGTAGGTGTTATATATAGTATTGTAGGTGTTGTATATAGTAATGTAGGCGTTGTATATATAGTAATGTAGGCGTTGTATATATAGTAATGTAGGCGTTGTATATATAGTAATGTAGGCGTTGTATATATAGTAATGTAGGCGTTGTATATATTGTATTGTAGGTGTTGTATATATATAGTATTGTAGGTGTTGTATATATAGTACTGTAGGTGTTATATATAGTATTGTAGGTGTTGTATATATAGTAATGTAGGCGTTGTATATATAGAATTGTAGGTGTTGTATATATGGTATTGTAGGTGTTGTATATATAGTATTGTAGGTGTTGTATATATAGTACTGTAGGTGTTGTATATATAGTACTGTAGGTGTTGTATATATAGTACTGTAGGTGTTATATATAGTATTGTAGGTGTGGTATATATAGTAATGTAGGTGTGGTATATATAGTAATGTAGGTGTTGTATATATAGTAATGTAGGCGTTGTATATATAGTATTGTTGGTGTTGTATATATAGTATTGTAGGTGTTGTATATATAGTATTGTAGGTGTTGTATATATAGTAATGTAGGCGTTGTATATATAGTAATGTAGGTGTTGTATATATATAGTATTGTAGGTGTTGTATATATAGTATTGTAGGTGTTGTATATATAGTATTGTAGGTGTTGTATATATAGTATTGTAGGTGTTGTATATATAGTATTGTAGGTGTTGTATATATAGTATTGTAGGTGTTGTATATATAGTATTGTAGGTGTTGTATATATAGTATTGTAGGTATTGTATATATAGTATTGTAGGTGTTGTATATATAGTACTGTAGGTGTTGTATATATAGTACTGTAGGTGTTATATATAGTATTGTAGGTGTGGTATATATAGTAATGTAGGCGTTGTATATATAGTATTGTAGGTGTTGTATATATAGTAATGTAGGCGTTGTATATATATAGTATTGTAAGTGTTGTATATATAGTATCGTAGGTGTTATATATAGTATTGTAGGTGTGGTATATATAGTAATGTAGGTGTGGTATATATATTAATGTAGGCGTTGTATATATAGTAATGTAGGTGTTGTATATATAGTACTGTAGGTGTTATATATAGTATTGTAGGTGTGGTATATATAGTAATGTAGGTGTGGTGTATATAGTAATGTAGGTGTTGTATATATAGTATTGTAGGTGTTGTATATATAGTAATGTAGGCGTTGTATATATATAGTATTGTAAGTGTTGTATATATATAGTATTGTAGGTGTTGTATATATAGTACTGTAGGTGTTGTATATATAGTACTGTAGGTGTTGTATATATAGTATTGTGGGTGTGGTATATTTAGTAATGTAGGTGTTGTATATATAGTAATGTAGGCGTTGTATATATAGTAATGTAGGCGTTGTATATATAGTATTGTAGGTGTTGTATATATAGTATTGTAGGTATTGTATATATATAGTATTGTAGGTATTGTATATATATAGTATTGTAGGTGTTGTATATATATAGTATTGTAGGTGTTGTATATATAGTAATGTAGGCGTTGTATATATAGTATTGTAGGTGTTGTATATATAGTAATGTAGGCGTTGTATATATAGTAATGTAGTTGTTGTATATATAGTACTGTAGGTGTTGTATATATAGTATTGTAGGTGTTGTATATATAGTATTGTAGTTGTTGTATATATATAGTATTGTAGGTGTTGTATATATAGTAATATAGGCGTTGTATATATAGTATTGTAGGTGTTGTATATATAGTATTGTAGGTGTGGTATATATAGTATTGTAGGTGTGGTATATATAGTATTGTAGGTGTGGTATATATAGTAATGTAGGTGTTGTATATATAGTAATGTAGGCGTTGTATATATAGTAATGTAGGTGTTGTATATATAGTATTGTATGTGTTGTATATATATAGTATTGTAGGTGTTGTATATATAGTAATGTAGGCGTTGTATATATAGTATTGTAGGTGTTGTATATATAGTAATGTAGGCGTTGTATATATAGTATTCTAGGTGTTGTATATATAGTATTGTAGGTGTTGTATATATAGTAATGTAGGCGTTGTATATATATAGTACTGTAGGTGTTATATATAGTATTGTAGGTGTTGTATATATAGTAATATAGGCGTTGTATATATAGTATTGTAGGTGTTGTATATATAGTATTGTAGTTGTTGTATATATAGTATTGTAGGTGTTGTATATATAGTATTGTAGGTGTTATATATATAGTATTGTAGGTGTTGTATATATAGTAATGTAGGTGTTGTATATATAGTATTGTAGGTGTTGTATATATAGTATTGTAGGTGTTGTATATATAGTATTGTAGGTGTTGTATATATAGTATTGTAGGTGTTGTATATATAGTAATGTAGGTGTTGTATATATAGTATTGTAGGTGCTTTATATATTGTACTGTAGGTGTTGTATATATAGTGTTGCATATATAGTAATGTAGGTGTTGTATATATAGTATTATAGGCGTTGTATATATAGCATTGTAGGCGTTGTATATATATAGTATTGTAGGTGTTGTATATATAATACTGTAGGTGTTGTATATATAGTATTGTAAGTGTTGTATATATAGTAATGTAGATGTTGTATATATAGTATTGTAGTTGTTGTATATATATAGTAATGTAGGCGTTATATATATAGTATTGTAGGTGTTGTATATATAGTAATGTAGATGTTGTATATATAGTATTGTAGGTGTTGTATATATATAGTAATGTAGGCGTTATATATATAGTATTGTAGGTGTTATGTATATATAGTAATGTAGGCGTTATATATATAGTATTGTAGTTGTTGTATCTATAGTATTGTAGGTGTTGTATATATAGTATCGTAGGTGTTGTATATATAGTATTGTAGTTGTTGTATATATAGTATTGTAGGTGTTGTATGTATAGTAATGTAGGCGTTGTATATATAGTATTGTAGGTGTTGTATATATAGTAATATAGGCGTTGTATATATAGTACTGTAGGTGTTGTATATATGGTACTGTAGGTGTTATATATAGTATTGTAGGTGTGGTATATATAGTAATGTAGGTGTTGTATATATAGTATTGTATGTGTTGTATATATATAGTATTGTAGGTGTTGTATATATAGTAATGTAGGCGTTGTATATATAGTAATGTAGGCGTTGTATATATAGTATTGTAGGTGTTGTATATATAGTAATGTAGGCGTTGTATATATAGTATTGTAGATGTTGTATATATAGTACTGTAGGTGTTGTATAAATAGTATTGTAGGTGTTGTATATATAGTATTGTAGGTGTTGTATATGTAGTACTGTAGGTGTTGTATATATAGTACTGTAGGTGTTATATATAATATTGTAGGTGTGGTATATATAGTAATGTACGTGTTGTATATATAGTAATGTAGGTGTTGTATATATATAGTATTGTAGGTGTTGTATATATAGTATTGTAGGTGTTGTATATATAGTATTGTAGGTGTTGTATATATAGTATCGTAGGTGTTGTATATATATATAGTATTGTAGGTGTGGTATATATAGTAATGTAGGTGTTGTATATATAGTAATGTAGGCGTTGTATATAGAGTATTGTAGGTGTTGTATATATAATATTGTAAGTGTTGTATATATAGTATCGTAGGTGTTGTATATATATAGTATTGTAGATGTGGTATATATAGTAATATAGGCGTTGTATATATAGTATTGTAGGTGTTGTATATATAGTATTGTAGTTGTTGTATATATAGTATTGTAGGTGTTATATATATGGTATTGTAGGTGTTGTATATATAGTATTGTAGGTGTTGTATATATAGAACTGTAGGTGTTGTATATATAGTACTGTAGGTGATGTATATATATAGTATTGTAGGTGTGGTATATATAGTAATGTAGGTGTTGTATATATAGTAATGTAGGCGTTGTATATATAGTATTGTAGGTGTTGTATATATAGTATTGTAGGTGTTGTATATATAGTACTGTAGGTGTTATATATAGTAATGTAGGCGTTGTATATATAGTAATGTAGGCGTTGTATATACAGTATTGTAAGTGTTGTATATATAGTATCGTAGGTGTTGTATATATATAGTATTGTAGGTGTGGTATATATAGTAATGTAGGTGTGGTATATATAGTAATGTAGGCGTTGTATATATAGTATTGTAGGTGTTGTATATATAGTAATGTAGGCGTTGTATATATAGTATTGTAGGTGTTGTATATATAGTATTGTAGGTGTTGTATATATAGTACTGTAGGTGTTGTATACATAGTACTGTAGGTGTTATATATAGTATTGTAGGTGTGGTATATATAGTATTGTAGGTGTGGTATATATAGTAATGTAGGTGTTGTATATATAGTAATGTAGGCGTTGTATATATAGTAATGTAGGCGTTGTATATATAGTATTGTAGGTGTTGTATATATAGTATTGTAGGTATTGTATATATATATAGTATTGTAGGTGTTGTATATATAGTAATGTAGGCGTTGTATATATAGTATTGTAGGTGTTGTATATATAGTAATATAGGCGTTGTATATATAGTATTGTAGTAGTTGTATATATAGTACTGTAGGTGTTGTATATATAGCATTGTAGATGTTGTATATATAGTACTGTAGGTGTTGTATATATGGTACTGTAGGTGTTATATATAGTATTGTAGGTGTGGTATATATAGTAATGTAGGTGTTGTATATATAGTACTGTAGGTGTTATATATAATATTGTAGGTGTGGTATATATAGTAATGTAGGTGTTGTATATATAGTAATGTAGGTGTTGTATATATAGTAATGTAGGCGTTGTATATATAGTAATGTAGGTGTTGTATATATAGTAATGTAGGCGTTGTATATATAGTATTGTAGGTGTTGTATATATAGTATGTTAGGTGTTGTATATATAGTAATGTAGGCGTTGTATATATAGTAATGTAGGCGTTGTATATATAGTATGTTAGGTGTTGTATATATAGTATTGTAGGTGTTGTATATATAGTAATGTAGGTGTTGTATATATAGTATTGTATGTGTTGTATATATAGTATTGTAGGTGTTGTATATATAGTAATGTAGGTGTTGTATATATAGTACTGTAGGTGTTGTATATATAGTATTGCAGGTGTGGTATATATAGTATTGTAGGTGTTGTATATATAGTATTGTAGGCGTTGTATATATAGTATTTTAGGTGTGGTATATATAGTATTGTAGGTGTGGTATATATAGTATTGTAGGTGTTGTATATATAGTATTGTAGGCGTTGTATATATATAGTACTGTAGGTGTTATATATAGTATTGTAGGTGTTGTATATATAGTAATATAGGCGTTGTATATATAGTATTGTAGGTGTTGTATATATAGTATTGTAGTTGTTGTATATATAGTACTGTAGGTGTTGTATATATAGTATTGTAGGTGTTGTATATATAGTATTGTAGTTGTTATATATATAGTATTGTAGGTGTTATATATATAGTATTGTAGGTGTTATATATATAGTATTGTAGGTGTTATATATATAGTATTGTAGGTGTTGTATATATAGTATTGTAGGTGTTGTATATATAGTATTGTAGGTGTTGTATATATAGTATTGTAGGTGCTGTATATATAGTAATGTAGGTGTTGTATATATAGTATTGTAGGTGTTGTATATATTGTATTGTAGGTGTTGTATATATAGTATTGTAGGTGTTGTATATATAGTATTGTAGGTGTTGTATATATAGTATTGTAGGTGCTGTATATATAGTAATGTAGATGTTGTATATATAGTAATGTAGGTGTTGTATATATAGTAATGTAGGCGTTGTATATATAGTAATGTAGGTGTTGTATATATGGTACTGTAGGTGTTATATATAGTATTGTAGGTGTGGTATATATAGTAATGTAGGTGTTGTATATATAGTAATGTAGGCGTTGTATATATAGTATTGTAGGTGTTGTATATATATAGTAATGTAGGTGTTGTATATATAGTAATGTAGGCGTTGTATATATAGTATTCTAGGTGTTGTATATATAGTATTGTAGGTGTTGTATATGTAGTAATGTAGGCGTTGTATATATAGTATTGTAGGCGTTGTATATATAGTATTGTAGGTGTTGTATATATAGTATTGTAGGTGTTGTATATATAGTATTGTAGGTGTTGTATATATAGTATTGTAGGTGTTGTATATATAGTATTGTAGGTGTTGTATATGTAGTACTGTAGGTGTTGTATAAATAGTATTGTAGGTGTTGTATATATAGTATTGTAGGTGTTGTATATGTAGTACTGTAGGTGTTGTATATATAGTATTGTAGGTGTTGTATATATATAGTAATGTAGGCGTTGTATATATAGTATTGTAGATGTTGTATATATAGTATTTTAGGTGTGGTATATATAGTATTGTAGGTGTTGTATATATAGAAATGTAGGCGTTGTATATATAGTAATGTAGGTGTTGTATATATATAGTATTGTAGGTGTTGTATATATAGTAATCTAGGTGTTGTATATATAGTAATCTAGGTGTTGTATATATAGAAATGTAGGCGTTGTATATATAGTACTGTAGGTGTTGTATAAATAGTATTGTAGGTGTTGTATATATAGTATTGTAGGTGTTGTATATGTAGTACTGTAGGTGTTGTATATATAGTACTGTAGGTGTTATATATAATATTGTAGGTGTGGGATATATAGTAATGTACGTGTTGTATATATAGTAATATAGGTGTTGTATATATATAGTATTGTAGGCGTTGTATATATAGTAATGTAGGTGTTGTATATATAGTAATGTAGGTGTTGTATATATAGTATTGTAGGTGTTGTATATATATAGTATTGTAGGTGTTGTATATATAGTAATGTAGGTATTGTATATATAGTATTGTAGGTATTGTATATATAGTATTGTAGGTATTGTATATATAGTATTGTAGGTGTTGTATATATTGTAATGTAGGTGTTGTATATATGGTACTGTAGGTGTTGTATATATAGTACTGTAGGCGTTGTATATATAGTATTGTAGGTGTTGTATATATAGTATTCTAGGTGTTGTATATATAGTATTGTAGGTGTTGTATATATTGTAATGTAGGCGTTGTATATATAGTACTGTAGGTGTTATATATAGTATTGTAGGTGTGGTATATATAGTAATGTAGGTGTTGTATATATAGTATTGTAGGTGTTGTATATATATAGTATTGTAGGTGTTGTATATATAGTAATGTAGGCGTTGTATATATAGTACTGTAGGTGTTGTATATATAGTATTGTAGGTGTTGTATATATAGTATTGTAGGTGTTGTATATATAGTATTGTAGGAGTTGTATATATAGTACTGTAGGTGTTGTATATATAGTATTGTGGGTGTTGTATATATAGTATCGTAGGTGTTGTATATATAGTACTGTAGGTGTTGTATATATAGTACTGTAGGTGTTGTATATAGAGTACTGTAGGTGTTATATATAGTATTGTAGGTGTTGTATATATAGTATTGTAGGTGTTGTATATATAGTATTGTACGTGTTTTATATATAGTATTGTAGGTGTTGTATATATAGTAATGTAGGCGTTGTATATATAGTAATGTAGGCGTTGTATATATAGTAATGTAGGCGTTGTATAGTATTGTAGGTGTTGTATATATAGTATTGTAGGTGTTGTATATATATAATATTGTAGGTATTGTATATATAGTATTGTAGGTGTTGTTTATATAGTATTGTAGGTGTTATATATATAGTATTGTAGGTGTTGTATATATAGTAAGGTCGGCGTTATATATATAGTATTGTAGGTGTTGTATATATATAGTATTGTAGGTGTTGTATATATATAGTATTGTAGGTGTTGTATATATAGTAATGTAGGGGTTTTATATATAGTATGGTAGGTGTTGTATATATAGTATTGTAGGTGTTGTGTATATAGTAATGTAGGCGTTGTATATATAGTATTGTAGGTGTTGTATATATAGTACTGTAGGTGTTGTATATATAGTAATGTAGGTGTTATATATATAGTATTGTAGGTGTTGTATATATAGTATTGTAGGTGTTATATATAGTATTGTAGGTGTTGTATATATAGTATTGTAGGTGTTGTATATATAGTATTGTAGGTGTTATATATAGTAATGTAGGTGTTATATATATAGTATTGTAGGTGTTGTATATATAGTATTGTAGGTGTTACATATAGAGTATTGTAGGTGTTGTATATATAGTAATGTAGGTGTGGTATATATAGTAATGTAGGTGTTGTATATATAGTAATGTAGGCGTTGTATATATAGTATTGTACGTGTTGTATATATAGTACTGTAGGTGTTATATATAGTATTGTGGGTGTGGTATATATAGTAATGTAGATGTTGTATATATAGTAATGTAGGCGTTGTATATATAGTAATGTAGGCGTTGTATATATAGTATTGTAGGTGTTGTATATATATAATATTGTAGGTATTGTATATATAGTATTGTAGATGTTGTTTATATAGTATTGTAGGTGTTGTATATATAGTATTGTAGGTGTTGTATATATAGTATTGTAGGTGTTGTATATATAGTATTGTAGGTGTTGTATATATAGTATTGTAGGTGTTGTATATATAGTAATGTAGGCGTTGTATATATACTATTGTAGTTGTATATATAGTAAGGTGGGCGTTATATATATAGTATTGTAGGTGTTGTATATATAGTAAGGTAGGTGTTGTATATATAGTATTGTAGGTGTTGTATATATAGTAATGTAGGCGTTGTATATATAGTATTGTACGTGTTGTATATATAGTATTGTAGGTGTTGTATATATAGTACTGTAGGTGTTGTATATATAGTACTGTAGGTGTTGTATATATAGTACTGTAGGTGTTATATATAGTATTGTGGGTGTGGTATATATAGTAATGTAGATGTTGTATATATAGTAATGTAGGCGTTGTGTATATAGTAATGTAGGCGTTGTATATATAGTATAGTAGGTGTTGTATATATAGTATTGTAGGCGTTGTATATATAGTATTGTAGGTGTTGTATATATAGTATTGTAGGTGTTGTATATATAGTATTGTAGGTGTTGTATATATAGTATTGTAGGCGTTGTATATATAGTATTGTAGGTGTTGTATATATAGTATTGTAGGTGTTGTATATATAGTACTGTAGGTGTTGTATATATAGTACTGTAGGTGTTATATATAGTATTCTGGGTGTGGTATATATAGTAATGTAGATGTTGTATATATAGTAATGTAGGCGTTGTATATATAGTAATGTAGGCGTTGTATATATAGTATTGTAGGTGTTGTATATATAGTATTGTAGGTGTTGTATATATATAATATTGTAGGTATTGTATATATAGTATTGTAGGTGTTGTTTATATAGTATTGTAGGTGTTATATATATAGTATTGTAGGTGTTGTATATATAGTATTGTAGGTGTTGTATATATATAATATTGTAGGTATTGTATATATAGTATTGTAGGTGTTGTATATATAGTAAGGTAGGTGTTGTATATATAGTATTGTAGGTGTTGTATATATATAGTATTGTAGGTGTTGTATATATAGTAATGTAGGGGTTTTATATATAGTATGGTAGGTGTTGTATATATAGTATTGTAGGTGTTGTGTATATAGTAATGTAGGCGTTGTATATATAGTAATGTAGGTGTTATATATATAGTATTGTAGGTGTTGTATATATAGTATTGTAGGTGTTATATATAGTATTGTAGGTGTTGTATATATAGTATTGTAGGTGTTATATATAGTAATGTAGGTGTTGTATATATAGTATTGTAGGTGTTGTATATATAGTATTGTAGGTGTTGTATATATAGTACTGTAGGTGTTGTATATATAGTAATGTAGGTGTTGTATATATAGTAATGTAGGTGTTATATATATAGTATTGTAGGTGTTGTATATATAGTATTGTAGGTGTTATATATAGTATTGTAGGTGTTGTATATATAGTATTGTAGGTGTTGTATATATAGTATTGTAGGTGTTGTATATATTGTATTGTAGGTGTTGTATATATAGTATTGTAGGTGTTGTATATATACTATTGTAGTTGTATATATAGTAAGGTGGGCGTTATATATATAGTATTGTAGGTGTTGTATATATAGTAAGGTAGGTGTTGTATATATAGTATTGTAGGTGTTGTATATATAGTATTGTAGGTGTTGTATATATAGTAATGTAGGCGTTGTATATATAGTATTGTAGGTGTTGTATATATAGTATTGTAGGTGTTGTATATATAGTATTGTAGGTGTTGTATATATAGTATTGTAGGTGTTGTATATATAGTATTGTAGGTGTTGTATATATAGTATTGTAGGTGTTGTATATATAGTATTGTAGGTGTTGTATATATAGTATTGTAGGTGTTGTATATATAGTATTGTAGGTGTTGTATATATAGTATTGTAGGTGTTGTATATATAGTATTGTAGGTGTTGTATATATAGTAATGTAGTCGTTGTATATATAGTAATGTAGGCGTTGTATATATAGTATTGTAGGTGTTGTATATATAGTATTGTAGGTGTTGTATATATATAATATTGTAGGTATTGTATATATAGTATTGTAGGTGTTGTTTATATAGTATTGTAGGTGTTATATATATAGTATTGTAGGTGTTGTATATATAGTATTGTAGGTATTGTATATATAGTATTGTAGGTGTTGTATATATAGTAAGGTAGGTGTTGTATATATAGTATTGTAGGTGTTGTATATATAGTATTGTAGGTGTTGTATATGTATAGTATTGTAGGTGTTGTATATATAGTAATGTAGGGGTTTTATATATAGTATGGTAGGTGTTGTATATATAGTATTGTAGGTGTTGTGTATATAGTAATGTAGGCGTTGTATATATAGTAATGTAGGTGTTATATATATAGTATTGTAGGTGTTGTATATATAGTATTGTAGGTGTTGTATATATAGTACTGTAGGTGTTATATATAATATTGTAGGTGTTATATATAATATTGTAGGTGTGGTATATATAGTAATGTACGTGTTGTATATATAGTAATGTAGGCGTTGTATATATAGTAAAGTAGGTGTTGTATATATAGTATTGTAGGTGTTGTATATCTAGTAATGTAGGTCTTGTATATCTAGTAATGTAGGTGTTGTATATATAGTATTGTAGGTGTTGTATATATAGTATTGTAGGTGTTGTATATATAGTATTGTAGGTGTTGTATATATAGTAATGTAGGCGTTGTATATATATAGTATTGTAGGTGTTGTATATATAGTAATGTAGGTGTTGTATATATAGAATTGTAGGTGTTGTATATATATAGTATTGTAGGTGTTGTATATATAGTATTGTAGGTGTTGTATATGTAGTATCGTAGGTGTTGTATATATAGTATTGTAGGTGTTGTATATATAGTATCGTAGGTGTTGTATATATAGTACTGTAGGTGTTATATATATAGTACTGTAGGTGTTATATATAGTATTGTAGGTGTGGTATATATAGTAATGTAGGTGTTGTATATATAGTATTGTAGGTGTTGTATATATATAGTATTGTAGGTGTTGTATATATAGTATTGTAGGTGTTGTATATATAGTATTGTAGGTGTTGTATATATAGTATTGTAGGTGTTGTATATATAGTATTGTAGGTGTTGTATATATAGTATTGTAGGTGTTATATATATAGTATTGTAGGTGTTATATATATAGTATTGTAGGTGTTATATATATAGTATTGTAGGTGTTGTATATATAGTACTGTAGGTGTTATATATAGTATTGTAGGTGTTGTATATATAGTATTGTAGGTGTTGTATATATAGTATTGTAGGTGTTGTATATATAGTAAGGTGGGCGTTATATATATAGTATTGTAGGTGTTGTATATATAGTATTGTAGGTGTTATATATATAGTATTGTAGGTGTTATATATATAGTAATGTAGGTGTTGTATATATAGTATTGTAGGTGTTGTATATATAGTATTGTAGGTGTTGTATATATAGTATTGTAGGTGTTGTATATATAGTATTGTAGGCGTTGTATATATTGTATTGTAGGTGTTGTATATATAGTATTGTAGGTGTTGTATATATAGTATTGTAGGTGTTGTATATATAGTAATGTAGGTGTTGTATATAGAGTAATGTAGGCGTTATAAATATAGTATTGTAGGTGTTGTATATATAGTATTGTAGGTGTTGTATATATATAGTATTGTAGGTGTTGTATATATAGTATTGTAGGTGTTGTATATATAGTACTGTAGGTGTTGTATATATAGTACTGTAGGTGTTATATATAGTATTGTAGGTGTTGTATATATAGTAATGTAGGCGTTGTATATATAGTAATGTAGGCGTTGTATATATAGTAATGTAGGTGTTGTATATATAGTATTGTAGGTGTTGTATATATAGTATTGTATGTGTTGTATATATAGTCATTGTAGGTGTTGTATATATAGTAATGTAGGCGTTGTATATATAGAATTGTAGGTGTTGTATATATGGTATTGTAGGTGTTGTATATATAGTATTGTAGGTGTTGTATATATAGTACTGTAGGTGTTGTATATATAGTACTGTAGGTGTTATACAGAGTATTGTAGTTGTTATATATAGTATTGTAGGTGTGGTATATATAGTAATGTAGGTGTGGTATATATAGTAATATAGGTGTTGTATATATAGTAATGTAGGCGTTGTATATATAGTATTGTTGGTGTTGTATATATAGTATTGTAGGTGTTGTATATATAGTATTGTAGGTGTTGTATATATAGTATTGTAGGTGTTGTATATATTGTAATGTAGGCGTTGTATATATAGTAATGTAGGTGTTGTATATATAGTATTGTAGGTGTTGTATATATAGTAATGTAGGTGTTGTATATATAGTAATGTAGGTGTTGTATATATTGTATTGTCGGTGTTGTATATATAGTATTGTAGGTGTTGTATATATAGTATTGTAGGTGTTGTATATATAGTAATGTGGGTGTTGTATAGATAGTAATGCAGGCGTTGTATATATAGTAATGTAGGTCTTGTATATATATAGTATTGTAGGTGTTGTATATATAGTATTGTATGTGTTGTATATATAGTATTGTAGGTGTTGTATATATAGTAAGGTGGGCGTTATATATATAGTATTGTAGGTGTTGTATATATAGTATTGTAGGTGTTATATATATAGTAATGTAGGCGTTGTATATATAGTATTGTAGGTGTTGTATATATAGTATTGTAGGTGTTGTATATATAGTATTGTAGGCGTTGTATATATTGTATTGTAGGTGTTGTATATATAGTATTGTAGGTGTTGTATATATATAGTATTGTAGGTGTGGTATATATAGTTATGTAGGTGTTGTATATATAGTAATGTAGGTGTTGTATATAGAGTAATGTAGGCGTTATAAATATAGTATTGTAGGTGTTGTATATATAGTATTGTAGGTGTTGTATATATATAGTATTGTAGGTGTTGTATATATATAGTATTGTAGGTGTTGTATATATAGTACTATAGGTGTTGTATATATAGTACTGTAGGTGTTATATATAGTATTGTAGGCGTTGTATATATAGTAATGTAGGCGTTGTATATATAGTAATGTAGGCGTTGTATATATTGTATTGTAGGTATTGTATATATAGTATTGTAGGTGTTGTATATATAGTAATGTAGGCGTTGTATATATAGAATTGTAGGTGTTGTATATATAGTATTGTAGGTGTTGTATATATAGTATTGTAGGTGTTGTATATATAGTATTGTAGGTGTTGTATATATTGTAATGTAGGCGTTGTATATATATAGTATTGTAGGTGTGGTATATATAGTAATGTAGGTGTGGTATATATAGTAATATAGGTGTTGTATATATAGTAATGTAGGCGTTGTATATATAGTATTGTTGGTGTTGTATATATAGTATTGTAGGTGTTGTATATATAGTATTGTAGGTGTTGTATATATAGTATTGTAGGTGTTGTATATATTGTAATGTAGGCGTTGTATATATATAGTATTGTAGGTGTTGTATATATAGTATTGTAGGTGTTGTATATATAGTAATGTAGGTGTTGTATATATAGTATTGTAGGTGTTGTATATATAGTATTGTAGGTGTTGTATATATAGTATTGTAGGTGTTGTATATATAGTATTGTAGGTGTTGTATATATAGTATTGTAGGTGTTGTATATATAGTACTGTAGGTGTTGTATATATAGTACTGTAGGTGTTATATATAGTATTGTAGGTGTGGTATATATAGTAATGTAGGCGTTGTATATATAGTAATGTAGGCGTTGTATATATATTAATGTAGGTGTTGTATATATAGTACTGTAGGTGTTATATATAGTATCGTAGGTGTGGTATATATAGTAATGTAGGTGTGGTATATATAGTAATGTAGGTGTTGTATATATAGTATTGTAGGTGTTGTATATATAGTAATGTAGGCGTTGTATATATATAGTATCGTAAGTGTTGTATATATAGTATCATAGGTGTGGTATATATAGTAATGTAGGTGTTGTATATATAGTAATGTAGGCGTTGTATATATAGTATTGTAGGCGTTGTATATATAGTATTGTAGGCGTTGTATATATAGTATTGTAGGTGTTGTATATATAGTATTGTAGGTGTTGTATATATAGTACTGTAGGTGTTGTATATATAGTACTGTAGGTGTTATATATAGTATTGTGGGTGTGGTATATATAGTAATGTAGGTATTGTATATATAGTAATGTAGGCGTTGTATATATAGTAATGTAGGCGTTGTATATATAGTAATGTAGGCGTTGTATATATAGTATTGTAGGTGTTGTATATATAGTATTGTAGGTGTTGTATATATAGTATTGTAGGTGTTGTATATATAGTATTGTAGGTGTTGTATATATAGTATTGTAGGTGTTGTATATATAGTAAGGTGGGCGTTATATATATAGTATTGTAGGTGTTGTATATATAGTATTGTAGGTGTTAAATATATAGTAATGTAGGCGTTGTATATATAGTATTGTAGGTGTTGTATATATAGTATTGTAGGTGTTGTATATATAGTATTGTAGGCGTTGTATATATTGTATTGTAGGTGTTGTATATATAGTATTGTAGGTGTTGTATATATAGTATTGTAGGTGTTGTATATATATAGTATTGTAGGTGTGGTATATATAGTAATGTAGGTGTTGTATATAGAGTAATGTAGGCGTTATAAATATAGTATTGTAGGTGTTGTATATATAGTATTGTAGGTGTTGTATATATAGTAATGTAGGGGTTTTATATATAGTATGGTAGGTGTTGTATATATAGTATTGTAGGTGTTGTGTATATAGTAATGTAGGCGTTGTATATATAGTATTGTAGGTGTTGTATATATAGTACTGTAGGTGTTGTATATATAGTAATGTAGGTGTTATATATATAGTATTGTAGGTGTTGTATATATAGTATTGTAGGTGTTATATATAGTATTGTAGGTGTTGTATATATAGTATTGTAGGTGTTATATATAGTAATGTAGGTGTTATATATATAGTATTGTAGGTGTTGTATATATAGTATTGTAGGTGTTACATATAGAGTATTGTAGGTGTTGTATATATAGTAATGTAGGTGTGGTATATATAGTAATGTAGGTGTTGTATATATAGTAATGTAGGCGTTGTATATATAGTATTGTACGTGTTGTATATATAGTACTGTAGGTGTTATATATAGTATTGTGGGTGTGGTATATATAGTAATGTAGATGTTGTATATATAGTAATGTAGGCGTTGTATATATAGTAATGTAGGCGTTGTATATATAGTATTGTAGGTGTTGTATATATATAATATTGTAGGTATTGTATATATAGTATTGTAGGTGTTGTTTATATAGTATTGTAGGTGTTGTATATATAGTATTGTAGGTGTTGTATATATAGTATTGTAGGTGTTGTATATATAGTATTGTAGGTGTTGTATATATAGTATTGTAGGTGTTGTATATATAGTAATGTAGGCGTTGTATATATACTATTGTAGTTGTATATATAGTAAGGTGGGCGTTATATATATAGTTTTGTAGGTGTTGTATATATAGTAAGGTAGGTGTTGTATATATAGTATTGTAGGTGTTGTATATATAGTAATGTAGGCGTTGTATATATAGTATTGTACGTGTTGTATATATTGTATTGTAGGTGTTGTATATATAGTACTGTAGGTGTTGTATATATAGTACTGTAGGTGTTGTATATATAGTACTGTAGGTGTTATATATAGTATTGTGGGTGTGGTATATATAGTAATGTAGATGTTGTATATATAGTAATGTAGGCGTTGTGTATATAGTAATGTAGGCGTTGTATATATAGTATAGTAGGTGTTGTATATATAGTATTGTAGGCGTTGTATATATAGTATTGTAGGTGTTGTATATATAGTATTGTAGGTGTTGTATATATAGTATTGTAGGTGTTGTATATATAGTATTGTAGGCGTTGTATATATAGTATTGTAGGTGTTGTATATATAGTATTGTAGGTGTTGTATATATAGTACTGTAGGTGTTGTATATATAGTACTGTAGGTGTTATATATAGTATTCTGGGTGTGGTATATATAGTAATGTAGATGTTGTATATATAGTAATGTAGGCGTTGTATATATAGTAATGTAGGCGTTGTATATATAGTATTGTAGGTGTTGTATATATAGTATTGTAGGTGTTGTATATATATAATATTGTAGGTATTGTATATATAGTATTGTAGGTGTTGTTTATATAGTATTGTAGGTGTTATATATATAGTATTGTAGGTGTTGTATATATAGTATTGTAGGTGTTGTATATATATAATATTGTAGGTATTGTATATATAGTATTGTAGGTGTTGTATATATAGTAAGGTAGGTGTTGTATATATAGTATTGTAGGTGTTGTATATATATAGTATTGTAGGTGTTGTATATATAGTAATGTAGGGGTTTTATATATAGTATGGTAGGTGTTGTATATATAGTATTGTAGGTGTTGTGTATATAGTAATGTAGGCGTTGTATATATAGTAATGTAGGTGTTATATATATAGTATTGTAGGTGTTGTATATATAGTATTGTAGGTGTTATATATAGTATTGTAGGTGTTGTATATATAGTATTGTAGGTGTTATATATAGTAATGTAGGTGTTGTATATATAGTATTGTAGGTGTTGTATATATAGTATTGTAGGTGTTGTATATATAGTACTGTAGGTGTTGTATATATAGTAATGTAGGTGTTGTATATATAGTAATGTAGGTGTTATATATATAGTATTGTAGGTGTTGTATATATAGTATTGTAGGTGTTATATATAGTATTGTAGGTGTTGTATATATAGTATTGTAGGTGTTGTATATATAGTATTGTAGGTGTTGTATATATTGTATTGTAGGTGTTGTATATATAGTATTGTAGGTGTTGTATATATACTATTGTAGTTGTATATATAGTAAGGTGGGCGTTATATATATAGTATTGTAGGTGTTGTATATATAGTAAGGTAGGTGTTGTATATATAGTATTGTAGGTGTTGTATATATAGTATTGTAGGTGTTGTATATATAGTAATGTAGGCGTTGTATATATAGTATTGTAGGTGTTGTATATATAGTATTGTAGGTGTTGTATATATAGTATTGTAGGTGTTGTATATATAGTATTGTAGGTGTTGTATATATAGTATTGTAGGTGTTGTATATATAGTATTGTAGGTGTTGTATATATAGTATTGTAGGTGTTGTATATATAGTATTGTATGTGTTGTATATATAGTATTGTAGGTGTTGTATATATAGTATTGTAGGTGTTGTATATATAGTATTGTAGGTGTTGTATATATAGTATTGTAGGTGTTGTATATATAGTAATGTAGTCGTTGTATATATAGTAATGTAGGCGTTGTATATATAGTATTGTAGGTGTTGTATATATAGTATTGTAGGTGTTGTATATATATAATATTGTAGGTATTGTATATATAGTATTGTAGGTGTTGTTCATATAGTATTGTAGGTGTTGTATATATAGTATTGTAGGTATTGTATATATAGTATTGTAGGTGTTGTATATATAGTAAGGTAGGTGTTGTATATATAGTATTGTAGGTGTTGTATATATAGTATTGTAGGTGTTGTATATATATAGTATTGTAGGTGTTGTATATATAGTAATGTAGGGGTTTTATATATAGTATGGTAGGTGTTGTATATATAGTATTGTAGGTGTTATGTATATAGTAATGTAGGCGTTGTATATATAGTAATGTAGGTGTTATATATATAGTATTGTAGGTGTTGTATATATAGTATTGTAGGTGTTGTATATATAGTACTGTAGGTGTTATATATAATATTGTAGGTGTTATATATAATATTGTAGGTGTGGTATATATAGTAATGTACGTGTTGTATATATAGTAATGTAGGCGTTGTATATATAGTAAAGTAGGTGTTGTATATATAGTATTGTAGGTGTTGTATATCTAGTAATGTAGGTCTTGTATATCTAGTAATGTAGGTGTTGTATATATAGTATTGTAGGTGTTGTATATATAGTATTGTAGGTGTTGTATATATAGTATTGTAGGTGTTGTATATATAGTAATGTAGGCGTTGTATATATATAGTATTGTAGGTGTTGTATATATAGTAATGTAGGTGTTGTATATATAGAATTGTAGGTGTTGTATATATATAGTATTGTAGGTGTTGTATATATAGTATTGTAGGTGTTGTATATGTAGTATCGTAGGTGTTGTATATATAGTATTGTAGGTGTTGTATATATAGTATCGTAGGTGTTGTATATATAGTACTGTAGGTGTTATATATAGTATTGTAGGTGTGGTATATATAGTAATGTAGGTGTTGTATATATAGTATTGTAGGTGTTGTATATATATAGTATTGTAGGTGTTGTATATATAGTATTGTAGGTGTTGTATATATAGTATTGTAGGTGTTGTATATATAGTATTGTAGGTGTTGTATATATAGTATTGTAGGTGTTGTATATATAGTATTGTAGGTGTTATATATATAGTATTGTAGGTGTTATATATATAGTATTGTAGGTGTTATATATATAGTATTGTAGGTGTTGTATATATAGTACTGTAGGTGTTATATATAGTATTGTAGGTGTTGTATATATAGTATTGTAGGTGTTGTATATATAGTAAGGTGGGCGTTATATATATAGTATTGTAGGTGTTGTATATATAGTATTGTAGGTGTTATATATATAGTATTGTAGGTGTTATATATATAGTAATGTAGGTGTTGTATATATAGTATTGTAGGTGTTGTATATATAGTATTGTAGGTGTTGTATATATAGTATTGTAGGTGTTGTATATATAGTATTGTAGGCGTTGTATATATTGTATTGTAGGTGTTGTATATATAGTATTGTAGGTGTTGTATATATAGTATTGTAGGTGTTGTATATATAGTAATGTAGGTGTTGTATATAGAGTAATGTAGGCGTTATAAATATAGTATTGTAGGTGTTGTATATATAGTATTGTAGGTGTTGTATATATATAGTATTGTAGGTGTTGTATATATAGTATTGTAGGTGTTGTATATATAGTACTGTAGGTGTTGTATATATAGTACTGTAGGTGTTATATATAGTATTGTAGGTGTTGTATATATAGTAATGTAGGCGTTGTATATATAGTAATGTAGGCGTTGTATATATAGTAATGTAGGTGTTGTATATATAGTATTGTAGGTGTTGTATATATAGTATTGTATGTGTTGTATATATAGTCATTGTAGGTGTTGTATATATAGTAATGTAGGCGTTGTATATATAGAATTGTAGGTGTTGTATATATGGTATTGTAGGTGTTGTATATATAGTATTGTAGGTGTTGTATATATAGTACTGTAGGTGTTGTATATATAGTACTGTAGGTGTTATACAGAGTATTGTAGGTGTTATATATAGTATTGTAGGTGTGGTATATATAGTAATGTAGGTGTGGTATATATAGTAATATAGGTGTGGTATATATAGTAATATAGGTGTTGTATATATAGTAATGTAGGCGTTGTATATATAGTATTGTTGGTGTTGTATATATAGTATTGTAGGTGTTGTATATATAGTATTGTAGGTGTTGTATATATAGTATTGTAGGTGTTGTATATATTGTAATGTAGGCGTTGTATATATAGTAATGTAGGTGTTGTATATATATAGTATTGTAGGTGTTGTATATATAGTATTGTAGGTGTTGTATATATAGTAATGTAGGTGTTGTATATATAGTAATGTAGGTGTTGTATATATTGTATTGTCGGTGTTGTATATATAGTATTGTAGGTGTTGTATATATAGTATTGTAGGTGTTGTATATATAGTAATGTGGGTGTTGTATAGATAGTAATGCAGGCGTTGTATATATAGTAATGTAGGTCTTGTATATATATAGTATTGTAGGTGTTGTATATATAGTATTGTATGTGTTGTATATATAGTATTGTAGGTGTTGTATATATAGTAAGGTGGGCGTTATATATATAGTATTGTAGGTGTTGTATATATAGTATTGTAGGTGTTATATATATAGTAATGTAGGCGTTGTATATATAGTATTGTAGGTGTTGTATATATAGTATTGTAGGTGTTGTATATATAGTATTGTAGGCGTTGTATATATTGTATTGTAGGTGTTGTATATATAGTATTGTAGGTGTTGTATATATATAGTTATGTAGGTGTTGTATATATAGTAATGTAGGTGTTGTATATAGAGTAATGTAGGCGTTATAAATATAGTATTGTAGGTGTTGTATATATAGTATTGTAGGTGTTGTATATATATAGTATTGTAGGTGTTGTATATATATAGTATTGTAGGTGTTGTATATATAGTACTGTAGGTGTTGTATATATAGTACTGTAGGTGTTATATATAGTATTGTAGGCGTTGTATATATAGTAATGTAGGCGTTGTATATATAGTAATGTAGGCGTTGTATATATTGTATTGTAGGTGTTGTATATATAGTATTGTAGGTGTTGTATATATAGTAATGTAGGCGTTGTATATATAGAATTGTAGGTGTTGTATATATAGTATTGTAGGTGTTGTATATATAGTATTGTAGGTGTTGTATATATAGTATTGTAGGTGTTGTATATATTGTAATGTAGGCGTTGTATATATATAGTATTGTAGGTGTGGTATATATAGTAATGTAGGTGTGGTATATATAGTAATATAGGTGTTGTATATATAGTAATGTAGGCGTTGTATATATAGTATTGTTGGTGTTGTATATATAGTATTGTAGGTGTTGTATATATAGTATTGTAGGTGTTGTATATATAGTATTGTAGGTGTTGTATATATAGTATTGTAGGTGTTGTATATATTGTAATGTAGGCGTTGTATATATATAGTATTGTAGGTGTTGTATATATAGTATTGTAGGTGTTGTATATATAGTAATGTAGGTGTTGTATATATAGTATTGTAGGTGTTGTATATATAGTATTGTAGGTGTTGTATATATAGTATTGTAGGTGTTGTATATATAGTATTGTAGGTGTTGTATATATAGTATTGTAGGTGTTGTATATATAGTACTGTAGGTGTTGTATATATAGTACTGTAGGTGTTATATATAGTATTGTAGGTGTGGTATATATAGTAATGTAGGCGTTGTATATATAGTAATGTAGGCGTTGTATATATAGTAATGTAGGTGTTGTATATATAGTACTGTAGGTGTTATATATAGTATCGTAGGTGTGGTATATATAGTAATGTAGGTGTGGTATATATAGTAATGTAGGTGTTGTATATATAGTATTGTAGGTGTTGTATATATAGTAATGTAGGCGTTGTATATATATAGTATCGTAAGTGTTGTATATATAGTATCATAGGTGTGGTATATATAGTAATGTAGGTGTTGTATATATAGTAATGTAGGCGTTGTATATATAGTATTGTAGGCGTTGTATATATAGTATTGTAGGCGTTGTATATATAGTATTGTAGGTGTTGTATATATAGTATTGTAGGTGTTGTATATATAGTACTGTAGGTGTTGTATATATAGTACTGTAGGTGTTATATATAGTATTGTGGGTGTGGTATATATAGTAATGTAGGTGTTGTATATATAGTAATGTAGGCGTTGTATATATAGTAATGTAGGCGTTGTATATATAGTAATGTAGGCGTTGTATATATAGTATTGTAGGTGTTGTATATATAGTATTGTAGGTGTTGTATATATAGTATTGTATGTGTTGTATATATAGTATTGTAGGTGTTGTATATATAGTAAGGTGGGCGTTATATATATAGTATTGTAGGTGTTGTATATATAGTATTGTAGGTGTTATATATATAGTAATGTAGGCGTTGTATATATAGTATTGTAGGTGTTGTATATATAGTATTGTAGGTGTTGTATATATAGTATTGTAGGCGTTGTATATATTGTATTGTAGGTGTTGTATATATAGTATTGTAGGTGTTGTATATATAGTATTGTAGGTGTTGTATATATAGTATTGTAGGTGTTGTATATATAGTATTGTAGGTGTTGTATATATAGTAATGTAGGCGTTGTGTATATAGTATTGTAGGTGTTGTATATATAGTATTGTAGGTATTGTATATATATAGTATTGTAGGTGGTGTATATATAGTAATGTAGGCGTTGTATATATGGTACTGTAGGTGTTATATATAGTATTGTAGGTGTGGTATATATAGTAATGTAGGCGTTGTATATATATATAGTACTGTAGGTGTTCTATATAGTATTGTAGGTGTTGTATATATAGTAATATAGGCGTTGTATATATAGTATCGTAGGTGTTGTATATATAGTATTGTAGGTGTTGTATATATAGTAATGTAGGCGTTGTATATATATAGTACTGTAGGTGTTGTATATAGTATTGTAGGTGTTGTATATATAGTAATATAGGCGTTGTATATATAGTATCGTAGGTGTTGTATATATAGTATTGTAGTTATTGTATATAGTATTGTAGGTGTTATATATAGTATTGTAGGTGTTATATATATAGTATTGTAGGTCTTATATATATAGTATTGTAGGTATTGTATATATAGTATTGTAGGTGTTGTATATATAGTATTGTAGGTGTTGTATATATAGTAATGTAGGTGTTGTATATATAGTATTGTAGGTGCTGTATATATAGTACTGTAGGTGTTGTATATTTAGTGTTGTATATATAGTAATGTAGGTGTTGTATATATAGTATTATAGGCGTTGTATATATAGCATTGTAGGCGTTGTATATATATAGTATTGTAGGTGTTGTATATATAATACTGTAGGTGTTGTATATATAATATTGTAAGTGTTGTATATAGTATTGTAGGTGTTGTATATATAGTAATGTAGATGTTGTATATATAGTATTGTATGTGTTGTATATATAGTAATGTAGGTGTTATGTATATATAGTATTGTAGGTGTTGTATATTTAGTGTTGTATATATAGTAATGTAGGTGTTATGTATATATAGTACTGTAGGTGTTGTATATTTAGTGGTGTATATATAGTATTGTAGGTGTTGTATATATAGTATTATAGGCGTTGTATATATAGCATTGTAGGCGTTGTATATATAGAGTATTGTAGGTGTTGTATATATAATACTGTAGGTGCTGTATATATATAGTATTGTAGGCGTTATATATATAGTATTGTAGGTGTTGGATATATAGTATCGTAGGTGTTGTATATATAGTATTGTAGGTGTTGTATATATAGTATTTTAGGTGTTGTATATATAGTAATGTAGGCGTTGTATATATAGTATTGTAGGTGTTGTATATATAGTATTGTAGGTGTTGTATATATAGTAATGTAGGTGTTGTATATATAGTAATGTAGGCGTTGTATATATAGTATTGTAGGTATTGTATATATATAGTATTTTAGGTGGTGTATATATAGTAATGTAGGCGTTGTATATATAGTATTGCAGGTGTTGTATATATAGTAATATAGGCGTTGTATATATATAGTATTGTAGATGTTGTATATATAGTATTGTAGTTGTTGTATATATAGTACTGTAGGTGTTGTATATATAGTATTGTAGGTGTTGTATATATAGTATTGTAGGTGTTATATATATACTATTGTAGGTGTTGTATATATAGTATTGTAGGTGTTGTATATATAGTATTGTAGGTGTTGTATATATAGTAATGTAGGCGTTGTATATATATAGTACTGTAGGTGTTGTATATATGGTACTGTAGGTGTTATATATAGTATTGTAGGTGTGGTATATATAGTAATGTAGGTGTTGTATATATAGTAATGTAGGCGTTGTATATATAGTATTGTAGGTGTTGTATATATATAGTATTGTAGGTGTTGTATATATAGTAATGTAGGCGTTGTATATATAGTATTGTAGGTGTTGTATATATAGTAATGTAGGCGTTGTATATATATAGTACTGTAGGTGTTATATATAGTATTGTAGGTGTTGTATATATAGTAATATAGGCGTTGTATATATAGTATCGTAGGTGTTGTATATATAGTATTGTAGTTGTTGTATATATAGTACTGTAGGTGTTGTATATATAGTATTGTAGGTGCTGTATATATAGTATTGTAGGTGTTATATATATAGTATTGTAGGTCTTATATATATAGTATTGTAGGTCTTGTATATATAGTATTGTAGGTGTTGTATATATAGTATTGTAGGTGTTGTATATATAGTATTGTAGGTGTTGTATATATAGTAATGTAGGTGTTGTATATATAGTATTGTAGGTGTTGTATATATAGTATTGTAGGTGTTGTATATATAGTATTGTAGGTGTTGTATATATAGTAATGTAGGTGTTGTATATATAGTATTGTAGGTGCTGTATATATAGTATTGTAGGTGCTGTATATATAGTACTGTAGGTGTTGTATATTTAGTGTTGTATATATAGTAATGTAGGTGTTGTATATATAGTAATATAGGCGTTGTATATATAGTATCGTAGGTGTTGTATATATAGTATTGTAGGTGTTGTATATATAGTAATATAGGCGTTGTATATATAGTATCGTAGGTGTTGTATATATAGTATTGTAGGTGTTGTATATATAGTATTATAGGCGTTGTATATATAGTACTGTAGGTGTTGTATATTTAGTGTTGTATATATAGTAATGTAGGTGTTGTATATATAGTATTGTAGGTGTTGTATATATAGTAATATAGGCGTTGTACATATAGTATCGTAGGTGTTGTATATATAGTATTGTAGGTGTTGTATATATAGTAAAATAGGCGTTGTATATATAGTATCGTAGGTGTTGTATATATAGTATTGTAGGTGTTGTATATATAGTATTGTAGGTGTTGTATATATAGTATTATAGGCGTTGTATATATAGTATTGTAGGTGTTGTATATATAATACTGTAGGTGTTTTATATATAATATTGTAAGTGTTGTATATAGTATTGTAGGTGTTGTATATATAGTATTGTAGGTGTTGTATATATAGTATTGTAGGTGTTGTATATATAGTATTGTAGGTGTTGTATATATAGTACTGTAGGTGTTGTACATATAGTACTGTAGGTGTTATATATAGTATTGTAGGTGTGGTATATATAGTAATGTAGGCGTTGTATATATAGTATTGTAGGTGTTGTATATATGGTGTTGTATATATTGTATTGTAGGTGTTGTATATATAGTACTGTAGGTGTTGTATATATAGTACTGTAGGTGTTATATATAGTAATGTAGGTGTTGTATATATAGTATTGTAGGTGTTGTATATATAGTAATGAAGGTGTTGTATATATAGTACTGTAGGTGTTATATATATAGTATTGTAGGTGTTATATATATAGTATTGTAGGTGTTGTATATATGGTATTGTAGGTGTGGTATATATAATAATGTAGGTGTTGTATATATAGTAATGTAGACGTCGTATATATAGTATTGTAGGTGTTGTATATATAGTATTGTAGGTGTTGTATATATAGTAATGTAGGCGTTGTATATATAGTATTGTAGGTGTTGTATATATGGTATTGTAGGTGTTGTATATATAGTACTGTAGGTGTTATATATATAGTATTGTAGGTGTTGTATATATAGTATTGTAGGTGTTGTATATATAGTAATGAAGGTGTTGTATATATAGTACTGTAGGTGTTATATATATAGTATTGTAGGTGTTATATATATAGTATTGTAGGTGTTGTATATATAGTATTGTAGGTGTTGTATATATAGTACTGTAGGTGTTGTATATATAGTATTGTAGGTGTTGTATATATAGTATTGTAGGTGTTGTATATATAGTATTGTAGGTGTTGTATATATAGTAATGTAGGCGTTGTATATATAGTATTGTAGGTGTTGTATATATAGTATTGTAGGTATTGTATATATATAGTATTGTAGGTGGTGTATATATAGTAATGTAGGCGTTGTATATATAGTATTGCAGGTGTTGTATATATAGTATTGTAGGTGTTGTATATATAGTATTGTAGGCGTTGTATATATAGTATTGTAGGTGTTGTATATATAGTATTGTAGGTATTGTATATATATAGTAATGTAGGTGTTGTATATATATAGTAATGTAGGTGTTGCATATATATAGTATTGTAGGTGGTGTATATATAGTATTGTAGGTATTGTATATATATAGTAATGTAGGTATTGTATATATATAGTATTGTAGGTGGTGTATATATAGTAATGTAGGCGTTGTATATATGGTACTGTAGGTGTTATATATAGTATTGTAGGTGTGGTATATATAGTAATGTAGGCGTTGTATAAATAGTATTGTAGGTGTTGTATATAAATAGTATTGTAGGTGTTGTATATATAGTAATGTCGGCGTTGTATATATAGTTTTCTAGGTGTTGTATATATAGTATTGTAGGTGTTGTATATATAGTAATGTAGGCGTTGTATATATATATATAGTACTGTAGGTGTTGTATATAGTATTGTAGGTGTTGTATATATAGTAATATAGGCGTTGTATATATAGTATCGTAGGTGTTGTATATACAGTATTGTAGGTGTTGTATATATAGTAATGTAGGCGTTGTATATATAGTATCGTAGGTGTTGTATATATGGTATTGTAGGTGCTGTATATATAGTACTGTAGGTGTTGTATATAGTATTGTAGGTGTTATATATAGTATTGTAGGTGTTATATATAGTATTGTAGGTGTTATATATATAGTATTGTAGGTCTTATATATATAGTATTGTAGGTCATATATATAGTATTGTAGGTGTTGTATATATAGTATTGTAGGTGTTGTATATATAGTAATGTAGGTGTTGTATATATAGTATTGTAGGTGCTGTATATATAGTACTGTAGTTGTTGTATATTTAGTGTTGTATATATAGTAATGTAGGTGTTGTATATATAGTATTATAGGCGTTGTATATATAGCATTGTAGGCGTTGTATATATATAGTATTGTAGGTGTTGTATATATAATACTGTAGGTGTTGTATATATAATATTGTAAGTGTTGTATATAGTATTGTAGGTGTTGTATATATAGTAATGTAGATGTTGTATATATAGTATTGTATGTGTTGTATATATAGTAATGTAGGTGTTATGTATATATAGTATTGTAGGTGTTGTATATTTAGTGTTGTATATATAGTAATGTAGGTGTTATGTATATATAGTACTGTAGGTGTTGTATATTTAGTGGTGTATATATAGTATTGTAGGTGTTGTATATATAGTATTATAGGCGTTGTATATATAGCATTGTAGGTGTTGTATATATAATACTGTAGGTGTTGTATATATATAGTATTGTAGGCGTTATATATATAGTATTGTAGGTGTTGTATATATAGTATCGTAGGTGTTGTATATATAGTATTGTAGGTGTTGTATATATAGTATTTTAGGTGTTGTATATATAGTAATGTAGGCGATGTATATATAGTATTGTAGGTGTTGTATATATAGTATTGTAGGTGTTGTATATATAGTATTGTAGGTGTTGTATATATAGTAATGTAGGCGTTGTATATATAGTATTGTAGGTGTTGTATATATAGTATTGTAGGTTTTGTATATATATAGTATTGTAGGTGGTGTATATATAGTAATGTAGGCGTTGTATATATAGTAATGTAGTCGTTGTATATATAGTATTGCAGGTGTTGTATATATAGTAATATAGGCGTTGTATATATATAGTATTGTAGATGTTGTATATATAGTATTGTAGTTGTTGTATATATAGTACTGTAGGTGTTGTATATATAGTATTGTAGGTGTTGTATATATAGTATTGTAGGTGTTATATATATAGTATTGTAGGTCTTGTATATATAGTATTGTAGGTGTTGTATATATATAGTATTGTAGGTGTTGTATATATATAGTACTGTAGGTGTTGTATATATGGTACTGTAGGTGTTATATATAGTATTGTAGGTGTGGTATATATAGTAATGTAGGTGTTGTATATATAGTAATGTAGGCGTTGTATATATAGTATTGTAGGTGTTGTATATATATAGTATTGTAGGTGTTGTATATATAGTAATGTAGGCGTTGTATATATAGTATTGTAGGTGTTGTATATATAGTAATGTAGGCGTTGTATATATATAGTACTGTAGGTGTTATATATAGTATTGTAGGTGTTGTATATATAGTAATATAGGCGTTGTATATATAGTATCGTAGGTGTTGTATATATAGTATCGTAGGTGTTGTATATATAGTATTGTAGTTGTTGTATATATAGTACTGTAGGTGTTGTATATATAGTATTGTAGGTGCTGTATATATATAGTATTGTAGGTGTTATATATATAGTATTGTAGGTCTTATATATATAGTATTGTAGGTGTTGTATATATAGTATTGTAGGTGTTGTATATATAGTATTGTAGGTGTTGTATATATAGTAATGTGGGTGTTGTATATATAGTATTGTAGGTGCTGTATATATAGTATTGTAGGTGTTATATATATAGTAATGTAGGTGTTGTATATATAGTATTGTAGGTGCTGTATATATAGTATTGTAGGTGCTGTATATATAGTACTGTAGGTGTTGTATATTTAGTGTTGTATATATAGTAATGTAGGTGTTGTATATATAGTAATATAGGCGTTGTATATATCGTATCGTAGGTGTTGTATATATAGTATTGTAGGTGTTGTATATATAGTAATATGGGCGTTGTATATATAGTATCGTAGGTGTTGTATATATAGTATTGTAGGTGTTGTATATATAGTATTATAGGCGTTGTATATATAGTACTGTAGGTGTTGTATATTTAGTGTTGTATATATAGTAATGTAGGTGTTGTATATATAGTATTGTAGGTGTTGTATATATAGTAATATAGGCGTTGTATATATAGTATCGTAGGTGTTGTATATATAGTATTGTAGGTGTTGTATATATAGTAATATAGGCGTTGTATATATAGTATCGTAGGTGTTGTGTATATAGTATTGTAGGTGTTGTATATATAGTATTGTAGGTGTTGTATATATAGTATTATAGGCGTTGTATATATAGTATTGTAGGTGTTGTATATATAATACTGTAGGTGTTTTATATATAATATTGTAAGTGTTGTATATAGTATTGTAGGTGTTGTATATATAGTATTGTAGGTGTTGTATATATATAGTATTGTGGGTGTTGTATATATAGTAATGTAGGTGTTGTATATATAGTATTGTAGGTGTTGTATATATAGTATTGTAGGTGTTGTATATATAGTATTGTAGGTGTTGTATATATATTATTGTAAGTGTTGTATATATAGTATTGTAGGTGTTGTATATATAGTACTGTAGGTGTTGTATATATAGTATTGTAGGTGTTGTATATATATTATTGTAGGTGTTGTATATATAGTATTGTAGGTGTTGTATATATAGTACTGTAGGTGTTGTATATATAGTATTGTAGGTGTTGTATATATAGTATTGTAGGTGTTGTATATATAGTATTGTAGGTGTTGTATATATTTTATTGTAAGTGTTGTATATATAGTATTGTAGGTGTTGTATATATAGTATTGTAGGTGTTGTATATATAGTACTGTAGGTGTTATATATAGTATTGTAGGTGTTATATATAATATTGTAGGTGTGGTATATATAGTATTGTAGGTGTTGTATATATAGTATTGTAGGTGTTGTATATATAGTATTGTAGGTGTTGTATATATTTTATTGTAAGTGTTGTATATATTTTATTGTAAGTGTTGTATATATAGTATTGTAGGTGTTGTATATATTTTATTGTAAGTGTTGTATATATTTTATTGTAAGTGTTGTATATATAGTATTGTAGGTGTTGTATATATAGTATTGTAGGTGTTGTATATATAGTATTGTAGGTGTTGTATATATATTATTGTAGGTGTTGTATATATTTTATTGTAAGTGTTGTATATATAGTATTGTAAGTGTTGTATATATAGTATTGTAGGTGTTGTATATATAGTATTGTAGGTGTTGTATATATAGTATTGTAGGTGTTGTATATATATTATTGTAGGTGTTGTATATATTTTATTGTAAGTGTTGTATATATTTTATTGTAAGTGTTGTATATATAGTATTGTAGGTGTTGTATATATAGTATTGTAGGTGTTGTATATATAGTATTGTAGGTGTTGTATATATAGTATTGTAGGTGTTGTATATATAGTATTGTAGGTGTTGTATATATTTTATTGTAAGTGTTGTATATATTTTATTGTAAGTGTTGTATATATAGTATTGTAGGTGTTGTATATATAGTATTGTAGGTGTTGTATATATATTATTGTAGGTGTTGTATATATTTTATTGTAAGTGTTGTATATATAGTATTGTAGGTGTTGTATATATTGTAATGTTGGTGTTGTATTTATAGTATTGTAGGTGTTGTATATATTGTAATGTTGGTGTTGTATTTATAGTATTGTAGGTGTTGTATATATAGTATTGTAGGTGTTGTATATATAGTACTGTAGGTGTTGTATATATAGTACTGTAGGTGTTGTATATATAGTAATGTAGGTGTTGTATATATAGTAATGTAGGCGTTATATATATAGTATCGTAGGTGTTGTATATATAGTATTGTAGGTGTTGTATATATAGTAATGTAGGCGTTGTATATATAGTTTTCTAGGTGTTGTATATATAGTATTGTAGGTGTTGTATATATAGTAATGTAGGCGTTGTATATATATATAGTACTGTAGGTGTTGTATATAGTACTGTAGGTGTTGTATATAGTATTGTAGGTGTTGTATATATAGTAATATAGGCGTTGTATATATAGTATCGTAGGTGTTGTATATATAGTATTGTAGGTGTTGTATATATAGTAATGTAGGCGTTGTATATATATAGTACTGTAGGTGTTGTATATAGTATTGTAGGTGTTGTATATATAGTAATATAGGCGTTGCATATATAGTATCGTAGGTGTTGTATATATAGTATTGTAGTTGTTGTATATAGTATTGTAGGTGTTATATATAGTATTGTAGGTGTTATATATAGTATTGTCGGTGTTATATATATAGTATTGTAGGTCTTATATATATAGTATTGTAGGTGTTGTATATATAGTATTGTAGGTGTTGTATATATAGTATTGTAGGTGTTGTATATATAGTAATGTAGGTGTTGTATATATAGTATTGTAGGTGCTGTATATATAGTACTGTAGGTGTTGTATATTTAGTGTTGTATATATAGTAATGTAGGTGTTGTATATATAGTATTATAGGCGTTGTATATATAGCATTGTAGGCGTTGTATATATATAGTATTGTAGGTGTTGTATATATAATACTGTAGGTGTTGTATATATAATATTGTAAGTGTTGTATATAGTATTGTAGGTGTTGTATATATAGTAATGTAGATGTTGTATATATAGTATTGTATGTGTTGTATATATAGTAATGTAGGTGTTATGTATATATAGTATTGTAGGTGTTGTATATTTAGTGTTGTATATATAGTAATGTAGGTGTTATGTATATATAGTACTGTAGGTGTTGTATATTTAGTGGTGTATATATAGTATTGTAGGTGTTGTATATATAGTATTATAGGCGTTGTATATATAGCATTGTAGGTGTTGTATATATAATACTGTAGGTGTTGTATATATATAGTATTGTAGGCGTTATATATATAGTATTGTAGGTGTTGTATATATAGTATCGTAGGTGTTGTATATATAGTATTGTAGGTGTTGTATATATAGTATTTTAGGTGTTGTATATATAGTAATGTAGGCGTTGTATATATAGTATTGTAGGTGTTGTATATATAGTATTGTAGGTGTTGTATATATAGTATTGTAGGTGTTGTATATATAGTAATGTAGGCGTTGTATATATAGTATTGTAGGTGTTGTATATATAGTATTGTAGGTATTGTATATATATAGTATTGTAGGTGGTGTATATATAGTAATGTAGGCGTTGTATATATAGTAATGTAGGCGTTGTATATATAGTATTGCAGGTGTTGTATATATAGTAATATAGGCGTTGTATATATATAGTATTGTAGATGTTGTATATATAGTATTGTAGATGTTGTATATATAGTATTGTAGTTGTTGTATATATATAGTACTGTAGGTGTTGTATATATAGTATTGTAGGTGTTGTATATATAGTATTGTAGGTGTTATATATATAGTATTGTAGGTGTTGTATATATAGTATTGTAGGTGTTGTATATATATAGTATTGTAGGTGTTGTATATATATAGTACTGTAGGTGTTGTATATATGGTACTGTAGGTGTTATATATAGTATTGTAGGTGTGGTATATATAGTAATGTAGGTGTTGTATATATAGTAATGTAGGCGTTGTATATATAGTATTGTAGGTGTTGTATATATATAGTATTGTAGGTGTTGTATATATAGTAATGTAGGCGTTGTATATATAGTATTGTAGGTGTTGTATATATAGTAATGTAGGCGTTGTATATATATAGTACTGTAGGTGTTATATATAGTATTGTAGGTGTTGTATATATAGTAATATAGGCGTTGTATATATAGTATCGTAGGTGTTGTATATATAGTATTGTAGTTGTTGTATATATAGTACTGTAGGTGTTGTATATATAGTATTGTAGGTGCTGTATATATATAGTATTGTAGGTGTTATAAATATAGTATTGTAGGTCTTATATATATAGTATTGTAGGTGTTGTATATATAGTATTGTAGGTGTTGTATATATAGTATTGTAGGTGTTGTATATATAGTAATGTGGGTGTTGTATATATAGTATTGTAGGTGCTGTATATATAGTATTGTAGGTGTTATATATATAGTATTGTAGGTCTTATATATATAGTATTGTAGGTGTTGTATATATAGTATTGTAGGTGTTGTATATATAGTAATGTAGGTGTTGTATATATAGTATTGTAGGTGCTGTATATATAGTACTGTAGGTGTTGTATATTTAGTGTTGTATATATAGTAATGTAGGTGTTGTATATATAGTAATATAGGCGTTGTATATATAGTAATATGCGCGTTGTATATATAGTATCGTAGGTGTTGTATATATAGTATTGTAGGTGTTGTATATATAGTATTATAGGCGTTGTATATATAGTACTGTAGGTGTTGTATATTTAGTGTTGTATATATAGTAATGTAGGTGTTGTATATATAGTATTGTAGGTGTTGTATATATAGTAATATAGGCGTTGTATATATAGTATCGTAGGTGTTGTATATATAGTATTGTAGGTGTTTTATATATAGTAATATAGGCGTTGTATATATAGTATCGTAGGTGTTGTATATATAGTATTGTAGGTGTTGTATATATAGTATTGTAGGTGTTGTATATATAGTATTATAGGCGTTGTATATATAGTATTGTAGGTGTTGTATATATAATACTGTAGGTGTTTTATATATAATATTGTAAGTGTTGTATATAGTATTGTAGGTGTTGTATATATAGTATTGTAGGTGTTGTATATATAGTATTGTGGGTGTTGTATATATAGTATTGTAGGTGTTGTATATATAGTACTGTAGGTGTTGTATATATAGTATTGTAGGTGTTGTATATATAGTATTGTAGGTGTTGTATATATATTATTGTAAGTGTTGTATATATAGTATTGTAGGTGTTGTATATATAGTACTGTAGGTGTTGTATATATAGTATTGTAGGTGTTGTATATATATTATTGTAGGTGTTGTATATATAGTATTGTAGGTGTTGTATATATAGTACTGTAGGTGTTGTATATATAGTATTGTAGGTGTTGTATATATAGTATTGTAGGTGTTGTATATATAGTATTGTAGGTGTTGTATATATAGTACTGTAGGTGTTATATATAGTATTGTAGGTGTTATATATAATATTGTAGGTGTGGTATATATAGTATTGTAGGTGTTGTATATATAGTATTGTAGGTGTTGTATATATAGTATTGTAGGTGTTGTATATATTTTATTGTAAGTGTTGTATATATTTTATTGTAAGTGTTGTATATATAGTATTGTAGGTGTTGTATATATAGTATTGTAGGTGTTGTATATATAGTATTGTAGGTGTTGTATATATTTTATTGTAAGTGTTGTATATATTTTATTGTAAGTGTTGTATATATAGTATTGTAGGTGTTGTATATATAGTATTGTAGGTGTTGTATATATTTTATTGTAAGTGTTGTATATATAGTATTGTAGGTGTTGTATATATAGTATTGTAGGTGTTGTATATATAGTATTGTAGGTGTTGTATATATAGTATTGTAGGTGTTGTATATATATTATTGTAGGTGTTGTATATATTTTATTGTAAGTGTTGTATATATTTTATTGTAAGTGTTGTATATATAGTATTGTAAGTGTTGTATATATAGTATTGTAGGTGTTGTATATATAGTATTGTAGGTGTTGTATATATAGTATTGTAGGTGTTGTATATATTTTATTGTAAGTGTTGTATATATAGTATTGTAGGTGTTGTATATATAGTATTGTAGGTGTTGTATATATAGTATTGTAGGTGTTGTATATATATTATTGTAGGTGTTGTATATATTTTATTGTAAGTGTTGTATATATTTTATTGTAAGTGTTGTATATATAGTATTGTAGGTGTTGTATATATTGTAATGTTGGTGTTGTATTTATAGTATTGTAGGTGTTGTATATATTGTAATGTTGGTGTTGTATTTATAGTATTGTAGGTGTTGTATATATAGTACTGTAGGTGTTGTATATATAGTACTGTAGGTGTTGTATATATAGTAATGTAGGTGTTGTATATATAGTAATGTAGGTGTTGTATATATAGTAATGTAGGCGTTATATATATAGTATCGTAGGTGTTGTATATATAGTATTGTAGGTGTTGTATATATAGTACTGTAGGTGTTATATATAGTATTGTAGGTGTTATATATATAGTATTGTAGGTGTTGTATATATAGTAAGGTAGGCGTTATATATATATATATAGTATTGTAGGTGTTGTATATATAGTAAGGTAGGCGTTATATATATATATATATAGTATTGTAGGTGTTGTATATATAGTAAGGTAGGCGTTATATATATTCCAAATGGTGCTGGTCATAGAAAAAATGGAAACTGATGTCAGTAACGACATTGTGTTATTGGTTCATATAATAGTGATGTTAATGTTGGTGGATTGGCAGTATCGGTAGAGGGTCAGACACCATGCTTTCCAGCACAGTTACGTCCCTTTACGATCTGAGTTCAAATCCCGCCGAGGTTGACTTTGCCTTTCATCCTTACGGGGTCGATAAAATAAAGTACCAGTAATGCACTGGGTTATTGCTGGCCTTTTGCCTAAAGTAGAAACAGTTAATGTTATTATATTAGTGATGCTGTTGATGATAATGATGTTAGTTTCCTAGGAAGATAGAGATGTGCTTTCTCTCTTATTTCCCCCTCTTTCTTTATGCATCTATCAATAATTTTTCTCTCACGCTCCTCCCCACTTTGTTTTATCTACCAACACATACCTCTTTACCTATATATACACATATATATGCATGTGTGCGTGTGTGTGTGTGTGTGTGCGTGCGTGTGTGTATGTATGTGTGTGTACTTACCTATTTGCCTATATATATTCATATATATATATATATAATTGAAAAAGTGAAGAATAACATGGTCAAGAGTACAAAAAAGGGTTTTATTTACCGTCTGACATTTGTTTCACTGATTAAGTTGTCTAAAAATTGCTGAACACTAGAAGCAGTGCCAGTCAATTTCAAATACGTTGTTAGCTTACAACACCGTACGCTAAAACTATCCATAATACGAAGTAATCATAATCTCTAACTGGATTACCTATAACGATATTTTGTTATCCCTTATATATATATATATATATATATATATATATATATATAGGAACGAGTAGGAACCCGACGGTTGAGCTCAAGCCGTTTCGACGCCTAATTCTAGTCCAGAATTAGCCGTCGAAACGGCTTGAGCTCAGCCGTCGGGTTCCTAGTCGTTCCTATTACCCACTCTACTATCCTAAGTATTGAGTACTTTGGTGCGTTATGGTCCACCTGGTTCCTTACCACATTTCCTTCGTTATATATATATATATATATATATATATATATATATATATATATATATTAAGATAAGCAGAACAAGTAAAATTCAACCAATTTTTTCAAATAAATTAAAAAATATAATATAAATATTTACCTCTTCTAATGGCCCTTACTGATCAGTTTCGCTTTGTAAAACCCCAGAAATTCGATGGATATCTGATGGAAAACCAAAGCTCATCAGAGAAGCATTTTCCTGTCCTAGGGCTAAAAGACCCAGGAACGATAAAATATATGACCTCCTGCCAGCTAATACAGGTCTGAAAGGTTGTAAAAGTGACCCGTATGTAAACCGGTCCGAAGTAAAAGCGGGAAACCACAGACTTGCTGTCTATAATTACTACTAAAAAAAAATAGCAGCTAATTAGAACAACAGATTTGTTCTCTACATAACGGAGCATAATGAATGAAGTTAATATGTCCAAGGATACTAAGTACCCCTATATATATATATATGAATTAAAAATGACATGTACAACTGTCTCGTGTTTCCATTCTCTATTGGTATGTTTTTCTTTTCTTTTTTGTTGTTCCCTTTGTTATCGTCTGTTCTTTGGGGGGGGGGGGTTCTTTTTGTTTTTTTGTTTGTTTGTTTTTTTGTTTGCTTTTGTTTTTTTTTGTTTTTTTGTTTTTTTTGTTTTTTTGTTTTTCTCCTGGATAACTATTCCTCTTAGTTATTAACGCACTGTGGTGAGATGTACTGTCTTTAATGCGTTCGAAACATCAGCGACCCACTGAAGACAGCCAATGAGCTGGAATTATCCTCATGTTTGTGTTTCTCGTATGTTTTCTAAATAATATATATATATGATATATATATATATATATATATATATATATATATATAGATAGATAGATAGATAGATAGATACATATATATATATATATGTCAACATGAATGGACCTGTTATTTTTATCTAAAGACATGTTTTCCAATTCCATCCCGCCTTTCCCCTCAATCTATTTTATTTCTCATTCTTTCTTCTGGTGAAGGACTAGCGTCCGAAACGTTAAGACCCTCCTCCTGCTATATCAAGCGTTAACCTAATATATCCCTTCCATATACTGTACCGATTGTGTTGTTATTTCTGTTTACCTTTTACATATATATATATATATAGTATACAAGGATCGGAATTAAGAGTATTCCGCAGTTCACAGTAATAATAATATTAGCTCAAAGAAGAATAGAGAATTTTGAGCTCAAATACAAATATATTATACAGAGAAAAGTGTGTTACACAGATATAGATAGATAGATATATTTCTTTTATTTGCCACTAGGGCATCAAAAGTGGGACAAGTACAAAGGGGGAAGTTTACACAAGAAGGCGTCCTCAATAAGGAGAAGACAATAACAAAATATAAAAATAAAATAAGATATAACAAAAAATAAAATTTTTAACAAAATCCTCAATAGAGAGGAGGCGCCTTGGGGGGTCGCACACACCCCCGAAAAAAGTGTGCAACCCTTCTCCTCAGGAGCACAGAGAAGGGGTGCTCCCTTGGTCTTTCATCTTCCTCACCTATAGTCTGATGTAGAGTGAAGGCCCATTCACACGGGCCATTCTCGCCACTTTCACCCATCTTTCATAGAAACGGCTGGGGTGCAGCACCTCTCTCTCCATCCTGATCCTTCTTCCGAAATGATATCGGAAGAAACGGACCAGTTGTTGGCCAGAGAGAAAGGTGCCCGACCTCAGTCCTTTCAGACGCGTCCACCATACAACCTCTTTCGCCATGGCTATTACGCACAGAAACACCGCCTCTGCTTCATCTTTGAAGGGGGAAGGCGGCTTGATCATTACAATAGACTCGGTGGTCAACCGGATCGGTCCCACCCTTGACAGCAGTTGTTCGACATAGCCCCACAGATCGGCTACGCCCGAGCAGTGTACTAATGCGTGTGCAACGGTTTCCTCGTCGCACACGCATCTGGGACAGATCTTTTTGGCGGGGTCCCTACCCGGGCGCCCGTGTCTGTAGAGCCTTTCTCGAACGGGTAAAGCCCCTCGGTAGCACTGCCAGGCCAGGGACTTCTGGAAGTTGTCCATAGGTCCCGGGCTGAATGTCCTACCGAACAGGCTGGCCAGTTCGTCCTCCTCCATGTCTAGGGCTTCTCCGAGGGCGTCGTCGCACCTGCTACGTACCAGCCCTCTATAGAATGTTGCGGTGGAGTCTCCACTGATAACCGGATCCGCCTGCCAGAGGGCGGTGAGCGCCTGGGCACACTCAGTGTGCCAGGCGCCCAGTTTTCTCGGTCTTTGCTTGACCCAGGATTGCAGCTCGGTGAGTGAGACGAGTCTGGGAAAGGTTCGTCTCACAAACGAGGCCCACACCGGTTGTCCGGTGAGGAGTACGTAGAGGTGCCGTAGCCTTAATGCGTGTTTACGCATCATTAGCCACGGCATCCCCAGCCCTCCTTTCGAAGGGTGTTGACAGCAGATGGATCTCCTCACCATAGGAGCCCGCCTCTTCCAAAGGAATTGGAAGAGCGCGCGCTCCATCTTGGTGAGGGTTTCCCTTGGGCAGGGCACTACGGTCAGGCGGTAGTAGATGACGGACGCTATGTAGGTGTTCGCCACCTCCGCCCGACCTTTCAGGGATAGTTTGCAACTGGCCCACTTCTGGGTCAGTGCAAACACCCTGTTCGTAACCTCCGCCCAGTTTTTCTCCACCTGGAGGTCCGGTCCGAACCAGACCCCGAGCAACTTCACCGGGCCCTCCGTCCAGCGTCCGACGACGCTATCGGAGGGCATCGGTCTGCCCCTCCACGTGCCGAGTTGCAAACCGATCGACTTGTCCCGGTTCAGCTTAGCCCCTGTGAACTTTTCGTACTCCTCCAGTAAGGTGCCGACCGCCTCGATTTCGGAGGCCGTCGACACCATTACTGTCACGTCATCGGCGTAGGCCGACACCGCTTTCCGCAATCCCGGTTCCAAAGGGATGCCCTGCAACAACTCCAACTTCCGCAGTAGTGGCTCGAGAGTCAACACATACAGAAGGGAGGAGAGAGGGCACCCTTGTCGGATGGACCGCGCGATTTTGAACGGCTCCGAGAGGTAGCCGTTCACCTTGACCCTAGAGCAGATGCGGCTGCTGTGCATAGCAGTGATCCAGCCCCTGAAAACGGGTCCGAAGCCTGCCGCCGCTAGCACCGCATCCAGGTAACCATGGTCGACCCTATCGAACGCCTTAGATTGATCCAAGTTGATCAGAGCCCCACCAAAGCCGGGTTCGTTCCCAACCCTCTCTATGATGTATCGCATGAGGTGGAGGTTGTCATGGATGGACCTGGACGGGATAGCGCATGTCTGCGCATCTCCCACCAGGTTGCCCACGACAAGCGCCAACCTCTTTGCTAGCACCTTGGCCAAAATCTGTAACTCTGTATTTAGCAGAGTTATGTGCCTGAAGTTACTTATTTCGTCCCCCTTGTTCTCGTCCTTCCTCACTAGCGTGACTACGCCCTTGGTCACAGTACAGGGAATTCTCCCGTTCTGTTGCCAGTTGCAGTAGACCGCCTCGAGGAGATCGGGGAACAAGTCCGGCATAGCTAGATATAATTCGTAAGGAAGACCATCAAGACCCGGGGATTTGCGTTTGCCGCATTGGCTCAGCACGTCCTCTATCTCAGCGGCCGAAATCGGCTCCTCGCAGGACTTCGCCTCCCTGTCCGAGAGGCGCGGCAGGCCGTCGAGGTATGGACCGAAGTCCACGTTCCCAACCGGCTCCCCGCCCCTCCCGAACAGTCGGGCAAAGTGCCTTTGAAAGGCCTCACACATCTGCTTAGGCTCAAGAATCGCCCGTCCATCCAGGTCTCGCAAAGACCGGATGGTGGATTTAGTTCCACTGTTGGCCTCTGTCACGCGGGCCCAGCTAACAGCTTTGGTCCCCTCGTTCCCTAGAGCACGTATTTTACTTCGGACAACGCAGCCTTCGTGCTTCGCGTCGAAAAACTGGCTCAAAGCCGTTCTCGACGCTAGCACTCTGGCCACGTCGCCGCTTCTAATTTCCTCTTCTACTCTATCTATTAGCTCCCTTTCCTTCCTATTCCTATCCGCAGCTAGAACCTTACTAAATTCTATCGAGACTACTCTAATCTCTCTCTTTAGAGATACCCACCACCTGCTGTTGACGATCGCTCCAGTCAACCGTTCCTTAACTAACGTACTAATCCGATTCCTGTAGGCTCTACTTGCCGGCAAGGACAAGTTGAGCTTCCAGTAACCGGGGCCCTGTCTATGAGTTCTGTCAAGGTTGACCATGCAGGTCACTAATTTGTGGTCTGAATAGCCAACAATGCGCATTTTTGGACAACTTAAAAAGTCCTTATCCTTAATTCTAACTAAGAACCTATCTAGGTACGACCTAGATGATCCGCTACGATTTGCCCAAGTCCAGGTTGGCGCAGTCGGAAAATCTAGTCGATATCTATCGGCCAGGTCAAATCGACCGATTAACCCTTTGAGGCTATTACACCCCTCTCTATCGGGGCAGGCCCCTACGTAGTCCCAGCGTGCATCTAGGATACCATTCCAGTCCCCCACTAATAGCAAGGAGCGGGACGTCCCTAGAAAAGTCTCCAGACGATGGAAGAAGTCCGGCCGCATTGACCCGAAAGGGCCGTAGGCGGCTACCAACCTAAACGCTCCGCCTTTACCACTGCCAAGGTCCAGAACCACTAGTCGACCCTCCGGGTCCAAATGTACCATCTGTGTTGCGAGACCCAGATGTTTTTGCAGCAGAACGACAACTCCACCCCCACCTCCGGGCTGACAGAGAGATGCGTGCATCTCAAAGTCATCAAAGGTGGGGGCCAGCTGTCGCACGTTGCTGATCCGGGCCTCGCAAATAACCATCACATCTATACGTTGTGACCTGAGGTCATTTAGAAGCATTGCTTGCTTCCAAGTTGAGCCCAGGCCACGCGCATTTAAACAGCCTACTCTTAGCATAGCCATGTTGGTGGTGAAGAGAAAAGGCACTTACCTCTCTGCGTCCCGGGTATCGGGCTGCACAATTTCCATTAGGGTGGGGGATGGGTTGTTGGGTGGGGTGGTGGTTTGTGGAAGTGTGGGGGCATCAGTGTGTTGTGTGGTTGGGGAGCTTGGAGTTGTGAGGGTGTTTGGGGAGGGGGTGGGATAGTTTTTTAGGAGGACGCGGTTAATGGGCCCGACGCAGGGGGGACCCACGTCCTCTTTAAAATTGTTTTTTAAAGTTTTATAGGTGTCCTGTGGGGCCTTAATCATTTTGAGGTGGGGGAAATCCCCTGCCTGGGTGAAGTTAGGCCCTTGGGTTTTTATTAGATTGTTGTTGTACACAATGTTTAACAGTTTTTTGTTTCTTGTATTTATGTATGTGTATGCATGTTTTTGTTTTTGTGTGGTGTTTTTTGTTTGCTGTTGTGAGCTCTTTTGTGTTGGTGTCAGTGTTATGTTTTGGGGAGGGGTTTTTTTCATTTGTGTGTCTGAGGTGTGTTTTCTTTTTTTTCTTTTGATTGTGTGGAAGTGCTCCTCCTCGTCTGACGACGAACTAGGGTCATCTTCCGCGTTGGAGGGGAGGGGTATATTTTCGGGTTGTGTTTGCGGTACGGGTGTTTTGGAAATTGTTTTTGTTTTTTGAGTGGAGGGGATGGGTTGGACATTGTTTTGTTTTGGTTTGAGCTGTGGTGGTTGTTTTTGTAGTGGTAGTTGTGGTGATTGTGTTGGTTGTGCAGTTGTTGGTGGTGTAGGCAGGATTGGGGTTTTCTTATTAAGTTGGGGACAGACAGCCCTCAGGTGACCTCTGGTTCCGCAGAGGTAACACGAGGGCCGTCTACCCTCAACGGTAATGTTGATGAAGGTTAGATCATCCAGTATGACGCGTTCAGGGATCTGGGCGATCCTTTCGGGCCTCATTTGAACTACAAGTTCGAGGCTCGTTCCACTGAACGCGTCACCCGATGCCTTTCCCATGGACACCAGCATGTCATCCTCCAGGTCCAGAAAACCTGTCAAAACCCACCATATGTCCATAATCGGCAGGATGGTGTGGATTTTTATTTTTTGTGTTCTTCTACCCATGTACGTAGGGTAGAAGGTTTATGCGGTGGATGTGATTGGTTTGATGGACAGTTTCACTGCTGTGTCCCTGTCCTTCATGAGAATGGATAGACTCCCGTAGAGTCTATCCTTCTGAATGAAGGTGATGTCCTTCATGACGTCTTTTAAAACCAGCTCTATCTCGCTCTGTGATGGTTGAGCTGGTTTTTTACTTTTGTTCGAGATTGTCCTAAACATGACCGTGTTTAGGAGTCTCTGGCTTTTTAGTTCCGGGGGGGAATGGATTGTGAATTTTCTCCGTACACTATATATTTTTTCGCATCCGCCAGTAGCTCCTTCGCTTTTGTTATATCTACTGGCAGATAGTCGAGGGTTTTCCTTGTCGTCTCGGCGAAGGAGAAATTTTGTTTGTTTGTGTTGTTGTTGTCGTTGGTGGTGTTGTTGTTATCATTGTTGTTGTTGTCACCGTTATTGGTCTTGTTGTTGTTATTGTTATTGTTATTGGTGTTGCTTTCGTCCGTCGCATTGTTGTTGTTGTTGCTGTTGCTGCTGGTTCTTTGGGTTGTTGCCATGGCAACGTCAAGTTGTCGGTTAACAGGTGGAGAGAATTCTTCCTCTGGCTGACCTATCTTCTTGACCTCTGCTACTGTGACAGTGGCAGGGGGAAGCTGTAAGTTCATCTTCCCCTTTCCTCCTTCGAATTTTGGTGAAGAAGCTTCGGCCATTTTAAAAAAATATTGACTTTTCAACAAGAAAAAACTTTTTTTTTAACTATTTCGCCTAAAGGCGTAGAATATTTTGAGAGACTGACCAGATTAAAGTTTGACCTGGCAGTCCCTCTACAAAATGGTACAAAAATTAAAGTTATCAGACAAGAATTTCTATAGAAATTTAAACAGAACTTACTCAGCAAGTTATACGCGTGTGTCCATCCCAGAGATAGATAGATAGATAGATAGATAGATAGATAGATAGATAGATAGATAGATAGATAGATAGATATAGATAGATATAGATAGATAGATAGATAGATAGATAGATATGTACGAATGTTTCAAAATTGCCGAAAACTATGTTTTGTGATCCTTTGTTTTGTCACATTTCTGGCAATAATATAATAATACCTGTTAATTCTCTCCAGGCCTTCCTTCAGTTCTCATTTTATTTCTCACACCTACATCCAGTCGTTTCCATAGCTACTTCCGGTAGGTTCATATTTTTAGAATGTCTATAGTTGTCCAAAATCATTATTGGGAACATATTATTGCTATATTAACACCATTAGTGATATAGGACAATAATACACATTACAACAACAGGAAAAGTAGAAAAAAACATATCACATCTATTTTTCTGCAGAGACCTTAACTACAAAACGAAATGTTTAACATAATGAATTCGGCAGCCATTACACTTTAAATAACATTAAGCAAAGTCGTTTGCTACGCATAGATAGTTATATATACAGTGGTGGACTGGCAAGGTCGTCAGCCTGCGTGTTGGCAAGTGAGCCCCTCGGGGGCCACACGGTAGTACATTAGGGGCGAATGCAGAAACTTTCCTTTCAAAGAAAATATGTAATTATATAAGTATAAAGAAAGTGCTTAAGTGCAGAAATGCTATAAAGATATATTTCTTTATTTGCCACAAGGGCGCACAAGAAAAGGGAACAATACAAAGACATGTGTGGCGGATTTTACATACAGTCGTGTAAAAAATGTTTTAACATGAAAATATAACAATCGAAATCCCCAATAAGGGGGAGGCGTTACATATCGGTTGCTTTATACCCTGTAGATAGAACAACCTTCAACTCCAGGAGCATGTTGTGCAAGTGCTCCTTTCATCCTTTCGCTCTCTTCTTCAACCTATAGGTTTATATTGCTCTCCTTTTCTCATTGCTTTCCTTGCTCTTCTTTTCTCCTTCCTCTCCTTGCTCACCTTTTATCCTCACTCTCCTTGCTCTCCTTGCCCTCCTTTTCTCGTTGCTCTCCTTGCTCTCCTTTTATCCTTGTTCTCCCTTTATACCGGATCGTCCGTGCCTGTAGATCTTATCGAGTACTGGTAGAGCTCCTCGGTAGCATTGCCAGGCCAGAGACCTTTGGAATTTGTCCATAGGTCCCGGACGGAAAGTGCTACCGAACAGACTGGTGAGCTCGTCTTCTTCGACGCCTAGAGTCTCTCGCAGCACGTCGTCGCACTTGTACCGTACTATCCCGCTATAGAATGACGAAGTGGAGTCACCACTGATTGCTGTGCCCGCTTGACATAGGACTGTGAGCGCGTGCCAGGCGCCCATTTTCTTCGGTCTCCGCTTGACACAGGAAAGCAGCTCCGTCAGCGAGACAAGTTGCGAGAAGGCTCATCTTACAAACGGAATGCCTGGAGATGCCGTAGCCTCAGAGCGTATTTGCGCATCATCAGCCGCGGCATTCCCAGCCCTCAGTTGGAAGGGTGCTGGCAACAGACAGATCTCCTCACCAGTGGAGCCTACTTCTTCCAAAGGAATTGGAAGAGCATGCGTTCTATTTGGTGAGATAGTTTATAAAATAGGGTAAAAGTCGGACAAAGAATTCGGCAACCACTGCTATAAGGAATCAAACCCCATACTTTCCACAAGATACCGGCTAGAAGATAATTAAATATAATTATATATATATATATATATATATATATAGTTGTTTGTAGAGGAAAATAAGAAAATGAATATTAAAAGTAGTGTCTGTCAAATGATAGAATAAACGAAGCCGGTATGGAAGGATATTATCTAGATATTTAATGAAATCCGTAAAGCATGAGAGATGATAAAGGTTTCGAAGATAAATGTTGAGAATATGAGTTTAAAAGAAGGTAATTTATTTTGTTAACCCCAGAAGGATGATAGGGAGACCCGACCAAAATGTGAACTGGCGGATCTATTAAGTGCCGTTAAGCAATGTGATACTGAGAGGATATGAAAATAATTATATATATAAAAATAAATATTAGTCTTAGTTAATTGATGCAATAACCAAACCTGGTATCCAACGATGTGAAATATTTAAGCAAATCCATATTTAAGTATAAAGTAGGTAAAACCAGAAATATTCCAAAGGTTAATATTTACAATATAAGTTTTAGAAAGTCTTGAAGTTTGAGCAGTCTCGATGGTTGAGTGGTACAACTGCTGGGTATGTAATTGTAAAACTTCTCATTCCAAATCGTAAAGAATGTTCGGAGTTCAATCTAATTGCGCTAAAAAGAAGAATTTTGTTTCTCTTTTTTTTTCCTAACTAGAAGAAGGTAGAAAGTAGGAGAAAGCTTCACTTGGCTGTGCACTGCTTCTCTTGATGATTTCTCCCGAATGAAACAGTTCTAGTCCTGTAGAAGCCTTATATATGTATATATATATATAAAGGAGAGTATATATATATATATATATACTCTCATTGCTCTCCTTGCTCCCCTTGCTCTCCTTTTCTCCTTGCTCTCCTTTTCTCATTGCTTTTCTTGCTCTTCTTTTCTCGTTGCTCTCCTTGCTCTTCTTTCCTCCTTCCTCTGCTTGCTCACCTTTTATCCTCACTCTCTTTGCTCTCCTTTTTTCATAGCTCTCCTTGCTCTCTTTGCTCTCCTTTTCTCGTTGCTCTCGTTGCTCTCATTTTCTCATTGCTCCCATTGCCCTCCTATTCTCATTGCTCTCCTTGCCTTATACCTGCGCTCTGTCCCCAGCTTTGCAATTTGCCTTCACCATTATATTTATTGCCACTTATCTTCTATTACCAAGAATAAGTTTGAACAAGTTTTTAATTTAAGAGAAAATTATATAAGAGATAAAAAAATGTTATCTGAAAAAATGACTTTCAGGGCGAAAACTTCAAAATTTCACGTTCGATGAGGGGTCATCTTGCAGTTGTCCCCTTGAGCTTAAATGTGGCATCGATTGGTTTTGTGTTAATTGGCGCAAGATAAAGGGGTGGGAGCTTAACTGTTAGGAAGTTGAAAAATAAGGGCCACCCTAATATATATTGGAAAAGTAAATAACAACAACAATGAGTACAGTTACGAAAGGTGTTCGCGCATATTGGGCAAATACATTTACGTACATACATAAAGTTGACTGCAATAATACATCCATCTGTTCATCTATACAACTGTTGTGGAATTCGAACACGGAAGCTGTGATGTACATAACTTAATATCATTTGAAATCTATTTAATTCACTACATTATTGTCTAGGTCATCATCTAGGCCATTTTTTTTTTTCGGGAAATATTAATTTAAAATGAAATAAACAACATTTCAAAATACATTAATTTCAATTTTCTGGTCGAACAAATCGTTTAAATTTTTATATAATTTTATGTATATCAAGTAATGTTGTTTAATATTTTTATATTCAATATAGAGGATAATGCTGGAAGCAAGTTCCTCGTGGTGGTGATGGTTATAAAGGTGGTGGTGGCTATAATGGTAACTGGTGGTGGTGGTTATAATAGTAACTGGTGTGGGGGAGGGAGGAGGTGTTTAACAAAAGACAGAAAATATTAATCTTCTTTTTTCAATTATTAATAAATAAAATATTAAATTGAAAAGTAGAATTATTTGCATACATATATATATATATATGTGTGTGTGTATGTATGTATGTGTGTGTGAGAGAGTGTGTACTTGTATATATATACATGTGTGTGTGTGTGTGTGTGTGTGTGTGTGTGTGTGTGTGTGTGTGTGTGTGTGTGTGTGTGTGTGTGTGTGTGTGTGTGTGCGTATAGAGAGAGAGATTATATGTATAATTATATTTATATATTCATACAGATTATGTATACACAAACACACACACAGACAAACACACACATATATATATGTGTGTGTGTGTGCCTGTATGTGTGTTTGTGTGTTTGTGTGTGAGTGTGTGTGTTTGTGCGTGTATAAAGAGATTATATGTATACATTGATACAGATTAATGTATACACACACGCGCACACGCACACACACACATATATACATGTGTGTGTGTGTGTATGTAGTATGTAAACATGTGTATGGCGGAAGTTACTTTCATAAGGAGTTGACTGTAGATAGATAGATAGATATATTTCTTTATTTGCCACAAGGGCGCACAAGAAAAGGGGACAATACAAAGACACATGCCGGGGATTTTACATACAGTCGTGTAAAAAAAATATAAAACAAATAATTATAACAATCGAAATCCCCAATAGGGGGGAGGCGCCACAAATGGTTGTTTAATACCCCGTCGATAGAACAACCCTCAACTTCAGGAGCGTGTTGTGCAAGTGCTCCCTTCTTCCTTTTGCTCTCTTCTTTAACCTACAGGTTTATAAACAGAGAAGGCCCAATCACTCGGGCCATTTCCGCTTCATTCACCCACCTTTCAGTAAATTTACTGGGGTGCAGTGCCTCTCTCTCCACTCTGATTCTCCTTCTAAAGTGGTATCTAAAGAAGGGAATGTGTTGTTGTCCGGAGAGAAAGGCATCTGTCCTCAGTCCTCTCAATCTCGTCCACCATATAATCTCTTTCACCATAGCCACCGTACAGAGAAAAACCGCCTCTCTCGTTTTTGAAAGAAGTTAGCGGTTTGATCCTTACTATGGACTCGGCAGTCAACTGGATTTGTCCCATACGCGACAGCAGTTGTTCCGCGTAGTTCCACAGGTCGGTTACGCCCGGGCGGTGTACAATTGCATGCAGGACGGTTTCAATGTCCTGCACGCATCTTGGACACATCCTCTTGTAAGGATCCCTGCCGGGGCGTCCGTGCCTGTAGATCTTGTCACGAATTGGTAGAGCTCCTCGGTAGCATTGCCAGGTCAAGGATCTCTGGAAGTTGTCCATAGGTCCCGGGCGGAAAGTCCTACCAAACAGACTGGTGAGCTCATCGTCTTCGACGCCCAGAGTCTCTCCGAGCACGCCGTCGCCCTTGTAACGTACAATCCCTGTATAGAATGTCGAAGTGGAGTCTCCACTGATTGCTGTGCCCGCTTGCCAGAGGACTGTGAGTGCCTGAGCGCATTCAATGTGCCAGGCGCCCATCGTTTTCGGTCTTTTCTTGACCCAGGACTGCAGCTCCGTCAGCGAGAAGAGCTGCGGGAAAGCCTGTCTCACAAACGGTGCCCACACCGGTTGGGAGTCGGTGAGGAATACCTGGAGGTGCCGCAGCCTCAGCGCATGTTTGCACATCATCAGCCATGTCATTCCCAGCCCTCCGATGGAAGGGTGCTGACAGCAGACGGAACTCCTCACCAGAGGAGCCGGCTCGTCCACAGAAACTGGAAGAGCATGCATTCCATCTTGGCGAGGTGTTCACGGGGACAAGGCACGACAGTCAAGCGGTAGTAAATGACTGACGCTATAAAAGTGTTCGCACACCTCCGCTCGGAGGACAGTTTGCACTCTGCCCACTTCTGGGTGAGCGCAAACACCTTGACCGTGACCTCGTTCCAGTTTTTCTCCACCTGGAGATCTGGACCGAACCAGACCCCGAGCAATTTCACCGGTACCTCCGTCCAGCGTCCAACGATGCTGTCGGACGTCATCGGTTTGCCTCTCCACGTACCGAGCTGCAAACCGACACACTTGTCCGGGTTAGTTTTGCTCCCGTCAGCGTTTCCTATTCTTTCAGTAGGTTCCGATCACCCGAATTCCGAGGTGCTCGATACCATTACCGTCACGTCGTCGGCATAAGCCGATGCCGCTTTGCGCAGTCCCGGTTCTAGAGGGATAACCTACAACAGCTCCAATTTCCGCAGTAGTGGCTCTAGAGTCAATACATACAGAATGGAGGAGGGAAGGCATCCCTGTCGAATGGAACGCGTGATTACGAACGGCTCCGATAGGTAACTGAGAGAGACATGTGTCTGTAGCTTGCTATCTCTCTCTCTCTCTCTCTCTCTCTCTACTCTCTGTGTATATACATTTTGGGTGGACACCATTATATATATAGAGAGAGATATGTGTCTGTAGCTTGCTATCTCTCTATCTCTATCTCTCTATCTCACTCTCTCTCTCTCTGTATATACATTTTGGGGGGACACCATTTATATATAGAGAGAGATATGTGTCTGTAGCTTGCTATCTCTCTATCTCTATCTCTCTATCTCACTCTCTCTCTCTCTGTATATACATTTTGGGGGGACACCATTTATATATAGAGAGAGATATGTGTCTGTAGCTTGCTATCTCTCTCTCTCTCTCTCTCTCTCTCTCTCTCTTCTCTCTCATCTGTCTCTCTCTCTCTCTCTCTCTCTGTATATACATTTTGGGGGACACCATTTATATATAGAGAGAGATATTTGTCTGTAGCTTGCTACCTCTCTCTCTTCTCATCTCTCTCTCTCTCTCTCTCTGTATATACATTTTGGGTGGACACAATTTATATATAGAGAGAGACATGTGTCTGCAGCTTGCTCTCTCTCTTTCTCTATTTCTCTCTCTCTCTCCCTCTCTCTCTCTCTCTCTCTCTCTCTCTCTCTCTCTCTCTCTCTCACTCTCTCTCTGTATATACATTTTGAGAGGACACCATTTATATAGAGAGAGAGACATGTGTCTGCAGCTTGCTCTCTCTCTCTCTCTCTCTCTCTCTCTCGTCTCTCTCTCTGTATATACATTTTGGAGGTGACACCATTTATATATAGAGACATGTGTTTGTAGCTTGCTATCTCTCTCTCTCTCTCTCTCTCTCTCTGTATATACATTTTGGGGGGACTCCATTTATATAGAGAGAGACACATGTGTCTGTAGCTTGCTATCTCTCTCTCTCTCTCTCTATCTATCTCTCTCTGTATATACATTTTGGGGGGGACACCATTTATATATAGAGAGAGATATGTGTCTGTAGCTTGCTATCTCTCTCTCTCTCTCTCTATCTATCTCTCTATCTCTCTCTCTGTATATACATTTTGGGAGGACACCATATATATATAGAGAGAGATATGTGTCTGTAGCTTGCTATCTCTCTCTCTCTCTCTCTCTCTCTGTATATACATTTTGGGGGGACATAATTTATATATAGAGAGAGATATGTGTCTGTAGCTTGCTATCTCTCTCTCCCTCTCTCTCTCTCTCTCTCTCTCTCTCTCTCTGTATATACATTTTGGGGGGACACCATTTATATATAGAGAGAGATATGTGTCTGTAGCTTGCTACCTCTCTCTCTCACTCTCTCTCTCTCTCTCTCTCTCTCTCTGTCTCTCTCTCTCTCTCTCTCTCTCTCTGTATATACATTTTGGGGGACACCATTTATATATAAAGAGAGATATTTGTCTGTAGCTTGCTACCTCTCTCTCTCTCTCTCTCTCTCTCTCTCTCTCTCTCTTTCTCTCTCTCTCTCTCTCTCTCTCTCTCTG